>JAVIAB010000145.1:10912628-11550128 GCA_032433765.1 Megaustenia siamemsis | reverse complement strand
TAGTATGTCCAAGGCAGTTATAGCTCTGAACTGTCTCCAGGTCTATTCCTTCCACTTTGATATCCACTTGTATATTTTGAGTATCTTTATTTACGATCATAGTTTTAGGATTTTTGATATTCAAATCTAATCCATACAACCAAGATTTGTGATTCAATAATAATGGATGTTCAACAAAAGAAGCTGCTGGTACGGCCTCTGATCAGCTGTCAACATTAAGCACAAAGAAAGCAACCTCAATCTAGGATAATAAATGTGTGAATGCGCGCGCGTGTGTGTGTATCTGAAAATAAATTGGCCACGTTTGGAAATTTGTCCTGGCCATTTCTGTTCGTGGGAACACATCGATCGGGCTGCCCGCAACCCCCTGCGTGCAAGTTGCCAGACCTGGATGCTGCACTCCAGAACAATTTGAAAAGTAAGCCCCCCCCCCCTCCCCACCGAAATGGAACGTGTTAGTCTCATGACAGGAAACAGTCTGAGATACCATCATCATCATCATCATTGAGTCCGTCTCCGCATCTAAGGTTGGCTACCATGGAGCGCCATTCCATTCTGTCTCTTGTTTTGATGGTGCAAATTGTCATAGGCTGACTTTTGATGTTACTCGTCCATGATAGTCTTGGTCTGCCTCCGCCTCTTTTACCTTGTATTTTTCCTTCTAATATTACTTTTGCTAGGATGTTGTATCTTTTAACATGCCCCAAACATTTCATTTGTCTTGTTCTAATTGTGTTTAGTAGTTCTCTTTTCATTTTTAGTTGTTTTAAGACTTCATCGTCTGTTTTCTTTTCTTTCCATCCAATTCTACCTATTCTTCTATAGATTCACATTTCAAAGGCTTCAATTTTGTTCTGTTTTCTTGTCTAATGTCCCTGGTCTGAGATATAAGATCAGAAATGAAGAACTGAGAAAAAAAAAGCTAGGAATAATTTATGTCATTGAATACATAAAGAAACAACAGATAAAATAGTGATAAGATAGACCGATCAAAACATAACATAACGAACCTTCGATAAACGTTATGAGAATGCGAGACTGAATGACCGACCACGAAAAAGATGGACTGACAGAATATTAGAAACATTGGCAAACATAACAGCAGGAGAGGACAACAGACAAGGAAACTAAATTTCCCCTTAACGCAGCAAGGCAACCGAGGATAGAAATAAGGAGAGGAAGAAGAAGAGAGGAAGATGAAGTTGAATGAAGAAGAAGAGGAGGATGAGGAAGTAGAGGAAGGGGAAGATGAAAAAGAAGAGGAAGAAGAAGAAGAGGAAGGGGGAAGAAGAGGAAGAGGAGGAAGAAGAAGAGGAAGGGAAGAAGAAAAAGAGGAGGAAGAAGAAGAGGAAGGGGAAGAAGAGGAAGAGGAGGAAGAAGAAGAGGAGGAAGAAGAAGAGGAAGGGGGAAGAAGAGGAAGGGGGAAGAAGAGGAAGAGGAAGGAGAAAAAAGAAGAAGAGGAAGAAGAAGAAGAGGAAGGGGGAAGAAGAGGAAGGGGGAAGAGGAAGAAGAGAAAGAGGAGGAAGAAGAAGAGGAAGGGGAAGATGAAAAAGGAGAGGAAGAAGAAGAAGAAGAGGAAGGGGAAGATGAAAAAGAGAAGGAAGAAGAAGAAGAGGAAGGGGAAGAAGAAAAAGAGAAGGAAGAAGAAGAGGAAGAAGAAGAAGAGGAGGAATAAGAAGAGGAAGGGGGAAGAAGAAGAAGAGGAGGAGAAAAAGAAGAAGATGAAGAAGAAGAAGAATGGGATGAAGAAGAGGAAGAGGAAGGGGGAAGAAGAGGAAGAAGAAGAAGAAGAGGAGGAGGGGAAAAAGAAGAAGAAGAAGAAGAGGAGGAGAAAAAGAAGAAGAGGAAGAAGAAGAAGAATGGGATGAAGAAGAGGAAGAGGAAGGGGGAAGAAGAGGAAGAAGAAGAAGAAGAGGAGGAGGGGAAAAAGAAGAAGAAGAAGAAGAGGAGGAGAAAAAGAAGAAGAGGAAGAAGAAGAAGAGGAAGAAGAAGAAGAGGAAAGGGGAAGAAGAAGAAGAGGAAGAGGAGGAGGAGAAAAAGTAGAAGAGGAAGAAGAAGAAGAGGAAGAGGAGGAGGGGAAAAAGAAGAAGAAGAAGAGGAGGAGGAGGGGAAAAAGAAGAAGAAGAAGTAGAGGAAGAAGTAGAAGAAGAAGAAGAAGAAGTAGAAGAAGAAGAAGAAGAGGGGAAAAATAAGAAGAGGAAGAAGAGAAGAAGAAGAAGAGGAGGAGGGGAAAAAGAAGAAGAGGAAGAAGACGACAAGGAAGAAGAAGAAGAGGAAGAAGAAGAAAGAGAAGAGGAAGAAGAAGCAGAAGAAGAAGAAGAAGAAAGAGAAGAGGAAGAAGAAGCAGAAGAAGAATGAGAAGAAGAAGAGGAGGAAGAAGAAGAAGAAGAGGGGTGAAGCATAACAACATTGATATCTGAAGAAGAAAACATAAAAAAGGCAGAATGAAAAATTAAAAACATCACAAAATGTCTTGATGCTATCTTTGTATCGAATTCATTAAAAAAATGGAGAATATAATGTTTTTGAGTATTGGAGTGGAGCCAAGCAAAGGATACCTCCCCTGCCTCGCTAGGCGAATGGGGAAATGTGGTGTTACAGGACTTTGTTTCTCCATGACTGCGATACATTTTTAGCTGCCATGGCCAATTTCACTCCAGGCCGCCTATGCTTACCAGAAAAATCTATGGTACCCATTTTTTAGAGGATGGGAACCCCGGAGCCTTGTTGGTCCAAAAAAATCCCCTGATTTCTTAGAATCGAACCCGGGTCATACTGTTCCGGAAGCGAGAGCATTAATCACTCAGCCACAGAGGCTTCTCAGCTTAAGTAGAGCTTAGCTTGTTCATATTTTGTACCTACAATAGCTGTCTATTGTCCAACAAGGAAATAACTCTGGAGGCAAAACGAGCACTATACAATACAATCTTCATCCCAACGTTGTGCTACCAATGCCAGACCTGGACCATAGATGCAAGAACAATAAGAAAAATAACATCTACAGAGATTAAATGTGTTAGACGAATGACAGGAAACAGTCTGAGAGATAAGATCAGAAATGAAGAACTGAGAAAAAAGCTGGGAATAGCCCCCGCCATAAAATATATAAAGAAACAACAGATAAAATGGTTTGGCCACGTGACAAGGCAGAAAGATAAAAAAACAACATAACGAGCCTTCAGCAAACATTGTGAGAACACCAGACCCAAGGGTCGACCACGAAAAAGATGGATCGATGGAATATTAGAAGCACAAGGAAACATAACAGCAGCAGAAGCGAACAGAAGAGCAACAGACCGCAAGTTATATCTCCCCTCGACGCTGAAAGGCAGATGAGGAAGGAAAGAAGAAGAAGAATAGTTGGCATTTGTCCTCAGGGCACGGGGAAAAGAAAACTCAGATGGAAAGATAATATCACAGAAATCCTGCAGTGGGACTAGGCGTGCAAGCCCAATGTGA
Organism: Megaustenia siamemsis; assembly: GCA_032433765.1. Classification (NCBI taxonomy): domain Eukaryota; kingdom Metazoa; phylum Mollusca; class Gastropoda; order Stylommatophora; family Ariophantidae; genus Megaustenia; species Megaustenia siamemsis. The sequence goes on along the minus strand of JAVIAB010000145.1, from coordinate 11,546,669 downwards.
CACTGTCAGTACACGTTAGAAAACTGATGGGGGGAAGTGCGTGGCTTAGAGTTAATGATGAGCGTTCTAAAAAAAATGGAAAAAAGTGGTATGGTAACAGCTTTACGTAGGTGAGAAGCTAAACACAAGCAGAACGACGTTTCGGCCAAAAGGCTTTCAGCAGGAACAACAAAATACAACACAAAATATATATTCTTCTTCTGCTACGATCATGGCTCATTCAGACTAGGACTCAGGACTCTCTTATGAGAGAAGCGGCTGTCTGTTTCAGTGATTCATTTGCCATGTGGGTGGAAGAATTGAAAAAAAAATAGAAAAAATGGTATGGTAAAAGCTTTACGTGATATATAGACGACAAAACTTTGAACGACGTTTCGGCTCAATAGGTCTTCAGCAGGAACAGACAAACAACATACACACAGATATGTAAGTAAATAAAACTAATCCTACATAGCTAACTAGTAATGAAACATCCAAAACAAAATAATCGACATATTAGCTAGCTATGTAGGATTAGTTGTATTTACTTATATATCTGTGTGTATGTTGTTTGTTTGCTCCTGCTGAAGGCCTATTGAGCCGAAACGTCGTTCAAAATTGTGTCGTCTACCAATCACGTAAAGCTTTTACCATACCATTTTTAATTTGTTTCAATTCTCCCTCACATTTAGCTTTACTGCAACTTCAAATTTGTATCCATTCATTTGTATTTCTTTGCCATAACCCCCTACCCCATTCATTTGCCCCGTAGGGTTTCTCTTCCAGGGAGGTAGGTGTGGGCCACATTGCTCTTCTCAGGTCTGTGTACTGGGGGGCAATCCTGTAGAACATGTTTTGTTATCATGTTATCCAGGGTACAGTGGCATTGGCTGGTAGTTCCTCTTTTGAGTTTGGTGAACATGTGGTTTCTCATTCTATTGTGGCCAGTGCGTAGGCGAAGTATGATGACTTGATCCGCTCGTGATAGTTGGAGGTATCCATCATCTCGTTATACTGTGGACGTTCCTGTTTCCATTTTACATGGTACTGACCTTTGATTATACAAAAAATATATAAGGATGTACACATAAATCTGGCCGCGATAGCTCAGTAGTTAGTGTAAACTAGACTACATAGGACAAGATGTAGGGTTCGCTCCCAACCGATGGCTTCTGGGTTCACCCTAACTTAAACGGGTACCGGATTTTTTTTTTCTGGAAAAGTAAGCTGCACGGGCATAATACCGACCACATTACCCCAAAAATCATGTAAAATTTATGTTCACTAACACCATATTCCCTAAACGCCACTTGGCGTGACGGGGCTCTTTATTTATTTTTTTTTACACATAAATCTAACAACATGGCGATACTACGCTAGACTCTCAAAGAAGGAAAATAATTCACTTCACTGAGGTCCAGACTTTGGTCAGTCACAGAGCTTGGTCGGCCAACGATTGGATTGAAATTGATATGTCTAGCCAACAGGACAGGACCACGGTCTAGAGTTAAGACCTCGGCATCTCGACGTGAAGGTTATGAGTTCGATTCCCGCCACAGGCGCTGGGAATTTTTCAATTTGATTCCGTGGTTTATCGTGGCTTCACACTTCCCTGGTCTCTGGGTAGTGAGATCCGATGTCTAGCCCTCTTTGTGTAGTGAGATCCGATGTCTAGCCCTCTTTGTGTAGTGAGATCCGATGTCTAGCCAACTCTGAGTAGTGAAATCCGATGTCTAACCATCTCTGAGTAGTGAGATCCGATGTCTAGACATCTCTGAGTAGTGAGATCCGTTGTCTAGACATCTCAAGTAGTGAGATCCGATGTCTAGAAATCTCTAGGTAGTGAGATCCGATGTCTAGCCCTCTCTGGGTAGTGAGATCCGATGTCTAACCATCTCTAAATAGTGAGATCCGATGTCTAACGATCTCTAAATAGTGAGATCCGATGTCTAGTCATCTCTGAGAAGTGAGATGCGATGTCTAGTCCTCACTGGGTAGTGAGATCCGATGTCTAACCATCTCTAAATAGTGAGGTCAGATGTCTAACCATCTCTAAATAGTGAGATCCGATGTCTAGTCATCTCTGGGTAGTGAGATCCGATGTCTAGCCCTCTCTGGGTAGTGAGATCCGATGTCTAACCATCTCTAAATAGTGAGATCCGATGTCTAACCATCTCTAAATAGTGAGATCCGATGTCTAGCCATCTCTGAGAAGTGAGATCCGATGTCTAACCATCTCTAGGTAGTGAGATCCGATGTCTAGCCCTCTCTGGGTAGTGAGATCCGATGTCTAGCCCACTCTGGGTAGTGAGATCCGATGTCTGACCCTCTCCTGTAAAGGTTAAAAACAGGAGGTCCCGCGTGCACTCGCGCATGTTAAAGAACCATTGGCTGTTAAAAGTAAAAAATAGTAGGCCTAGAATAGCCGCTGTCCAGGCAAATATTGTTAAACGAATCTACCAATGTTGAAGGCGGATGTGTTGAACCGAAAGACGCAAATATCGCTGTTTTGTCGTTAACTAGGGATACAACGCAGCAACGTCCATATAGAAGATGAACGCTAGGAAGAAGAAATAAAATGTACGTTCCCGCATTGCTTCATGACTTGTGAGAATAAGATAAGATAAGATAAGATAAGATAAGATAAGATAAGATAAGATAAGATAAGATAAGATGAGATAAGATATGATAAAATAAAATATGATAAGATAAGATAAGATAAGATAAGATAAGATAAGATATGATATGATACGATAAGATAAGATAAGATATGATAAGATAAGATAAGATAAGATAAGATAAGATAAGATGAGATAAGATATGATAAAATAAAATATGATAAGATAAGATAAGATAAGATAAGATAAGATAAGATATGATATGATACGATAAGATAAGATAAGATATGATAAGATAAGATAAGATAAGATAAGATAAGATAAGATAAGATATGATAGGATGAGATTAGATGAGATGAGATGAGATAAGATAAGATAAGAAGAGATGAGATGAGATGAGATGAGATAAGATAAGATAAGATAAGGTAGGATAAGATATGATGAGATTAGATGAGATTAGATGAGATAAGATAAGATAAGAAGAGATAAGATAAGATAAGATAAGATGAGATAAGATAAGATAAGATAAGATAAGATACGATTATCTGCTTAGATTAGATAAGACAAGTCAAACAAGATAGTGGTAGCTTAGTTGGCTGTGTGCTCTAGCGTTTGGTTCTCGTGGCAGGGCGCTGTGCCGTGGAGTACGGGTTCGATCCTGCTTTGGATCATCTAATGTTCTTTGCATTTTATTTCTGTTGTTGATTATTTGCTATTTTTTCCCGAATGCTGTAAACATACCTCCCCCTCCCCTCTGATTTGTTTTCCCGCCACACAGGTCCTCTTGTCCTTCTAAACTTGCCTGTTGCAGTCACGTGTTACTTTCTAGACACATCCTTAAAACTCCAAGTCATTCCGACTTGTTCCAGCACGGAGGACAGACTTGTTGCTTTAAGCTAAGTACATTTTATGATACATTTTTCTCTTTTTCTATTTTATATATCTTGACGCCCATCCTACCTCTCCTCATGTAGTATTCATTTCTCTCTTCCCTCTCCTTTCTTATTTCAACATCCTACTTTCCTCGCCCTCCACTTGATCATCTAACATGTAGTTATAGATAATTGTGCTTCACCGTTTGTTGTCGTTGTCCTTGTATTCTGAAGAAGGCCACAGGCCGAAACGTCATTATTGTGTTGTGTTCCTTCCTTGTAAGGCTGTCACCATACTTTGGAGTGTTTAGTACACCCCACCACTGGCTCCTTGCTACCAGCTTTACCGCAGCATTGCAATTATTTGCCTGTTCCACAAACATACCTCTTACCCTGAAACGATTCGCTAATCTATCGCCTCGGAAGCTTCCCTCCATGATAATATTCATTTATTATTATTTGTCTCCCATAATATTCATTTATTATTATTTGTCTCCCATAATATTCATTTATTATTATTTGTCTCCCATAATATTCATTTATTATTATTTGTCTCTAGGATATGATGAGATATGATTAACACAAGATACACATTTTAGTGAGCTAAGATAAGATTCGATATAAAAATAAAAATTATCAGACAAGATAAGACAACAGACAAGAAAATCAATGGAGGCTGTAGAAATGTGGTTTTACAGAAGAATGTTGAGAATATCATGGACAGCTAAGAAGTGTAATGAAAACGTCCTGACAGAGGCCAAAGCAAAGAGAGAGCTAATTTCCAATATTAGGAAGAAACAATCATCATTTTTTGGTCATGTAATGAGAAGAGAACAATTGGAATATATTGTAACAACTGGGAAAATTGAGGGACGAAGAGATAGAGGAAAGCAAAGAGAAAATATACCAGGCAGCTTAAGAGAATGGCTTGGCAGAAGGTCAACAACAGAAATGATAAATAACAGTCGTGATTGAAAGTTGTGGAGAGACATGATCACCTACGCCAGCAGGCTTAGTACTTGTTGATAATGATGATGATATGATATTGAATAAGAGAACACAAACAAGATAAGGTATGATAAGCTAGGATACTTTCGTTCTTTCTGTCGTTCTTCCGATGACTACTAAAGGAACTGATTGTCTTCTTCGTCGTCCGTCCTTAAATGGACATTAAGTGGGCGTAGATACGTTGTGTTGTAGTTTGCATTTGCAGTAGACCTGTAATATTTGCGCCTTTCGGCCCAACACATCCGACGTCATCATGTTTTTCTTTAGTACCGGGTTGTCTTCCCTCTTGAATCCCTACTCGCTTGGTCAGACTAGACAGGTTAATCTGTTACTGGAGGCACCACGGAGAAGTGGAGAAGGGTCTGGATAGTTCTGGTTCACCGATCCTGGCTCAAACTATCAGCTATAGGTCGTTGACAGCTTTCCTCTCTGCTGCTGTGAAGTGCCTTTGTCTCCAGTTAGGATACGATGAGCTTTGATGGGCTAAAGCGAACTTTTTTATGATAAGATAAGATACGATATAAAAGTATATCATAATCATCATCATCATCATCATCAAGTACCAAGCCTGCTGGCGTAGGTAATCATGTCTGTACACAACTTTCGATCTCGACAGCTATTTATCATTTCTGTTGTTGAACTTCTGCCAAGCCATTCTCTTAAGCTGTCTGGTATCTTTTCTCTTTGCTTCCCTCCATCTTTTCGTTTCTTAATTTTCCCAGTTGTTACAATATATTCCAGCTGTTCGCTTCTCATTACATGGCCAAAAAAATGATGATCGTTTCTTCCCAATATTGGAAATTAGCTCTCGTTTTGCTTTTGCCTCTTTCAGAACGTTTTCATTACTCTTCTTAGCTACCCATGGTATTCTCAACATTCTTCTGTAAAACCACATTTCTACACCCTCCAGTGATTTTTTTGTCTGTTGTCCTATTGTCCATGATTCACATCCATATGTTAAGACTGGCTCTACATAACACAAAAGTATATAAGTCAAGATAAGATAAGATAAAATAAAATAAGCAGATTAATGAAATAAATAATGGGAAATCCCCAAATATAAGAAAAGTAAAAGTATAAATAGACCTGTCTTGAATTAGTACGGGGAATAACCAAACATTGACACACGGCGTTATAATGGGGAGATAATTACTTGGCACAAGACGGCTTGTTTGTGCATTTATTGATTTCTTTATCATAAATCATGTAGACATAGAGAACTATAGAGCAGTGTGTTATTACATAGGTGGCTGTGTGGTTTGGAGGTAAGACGTGGGCCTACGAACAGGAAGGATCCGGGTTCACAGCATACCAGGAGTTTTCTTCTTCTTCTGCTTTCCTTTCTCATCTGCTTTTCAGCGTCGAGGGGAGATATAATTTGCGGTCTTTTGCTCTTCTGTTCACCTCTGCTGCTGTTATGTTTCCTAGTGCTTCTAATATTCCATCGATCCATTTTTTTCGTGGTCGACCATTGGGTCTAGTGTTCTCACAACGTTTGTTGTAGGCTCGTTGTGTTGTGTTTTGATCGTTCTGCTTTGTCACGTGGCCAAACCATTTTATCTGTTGTTTCCTTATATATTTTATGGGGGGGGGGGGGGGGGGGGGGCTATTCCTAGCTATTTTCTCAGTTCTTCATTTATGATCTTACTTCGCAGGTTGTTTTATATAATTTGTCTAACACATTTCATCTCAATAGAGGTTATTTTTCTTATTGTTCTTGCATCTAGGGTCCAGATCTGGTATTGGCAGCACAACGTTGGGATGAAGATTGTATTGTAGAGTGCTCGATATGTCTCTAGAGTTATTTCCTTGTTGAACAATAGGGGTGATAACTGTCCAATGATTTGACAAGTGTTGATGCATCTTGATTCTATCTCTGCTGTTTGTGAATTATCGTGTGTCACTAAACTTCCTAGGTATTTGAATTCCTCTACTTGTTTTAGTTGCCTGTATTCTATAGCAGAACAAGTTATATTCTTTCAAAAATAAACCCCATTCATACCAGGAGTGGGGGTTATTTTGTCAAAAATAAACCCCATTCATACCAGGAGTGGGGGTTATTTTTCAAAAATAAACCCCATTCATACCAGGAGTGGGGGTTATTTTTCAAACATAGAAAACAATTAACCCGTGGTTTCTTTATCACGTAACCCCCAACTGATCTCTTGGGTGGTGAGATCCGATGTCTAGGTCTCTCTGATAACGGCAATAAACAAGCAGTCCCGTGTGCATTCGCGCACGTTAAAGATGCCTTGGTAGCAATAATACAATTTCAAAATAGTACAATAGAAAAGTAAAAATTAAAAAAGCCACCCCAGCTCGTAAAGCTGATAACGTCACGATAATTCCAGGAATCCCCTTTCAGCCCATAAAGAAAAAAAAAAAGTACCCCCGTCACGCCAAGTGGCGTATAGGGAATATGGTGTTAGCGACCATAATTTTTACAGACCTTCGGCACATGATTTTTGGGGTAATGTGGTCGGTATTACGCCCGTGCCGCTTTACTTTCCCAGAAAAAAATCTGGTACTCATTAAAGACTGGGTAAACCGGTAGCCGTCGGTTAGGATTGAACCCTACCTCTTGTCTTTTGTAATCCAGTTCACTAACCACTGAGCTATCGCGGCTCCCCGAATAGAAAAGAGTAGGCAATAAATATGGCCGCTGCCCTGGCAAATCCCCAGCCAGTGCTACGGAGTTCGTGCACGTGGGGTCTGGATTATCCTCCGATTTTTTTTCTAGATTTGCAAGGGGGATATCGGAAAACCTACGGATTCGTCTTGTGAGCAGTGATGATGACGCTAACAAGAAATAAACACTCTAGGTGGGCAGTGATGATGACGCTAACAAGAAATAAACACTAGGTGAGCTGTGATGATGACGCTAACAAGAAATAAACACTAGGTGAGCTGTGATGATGACGCTAACAAGAAATAAACACTAGGTGAGCTGTGATGATGACGCTAACAAGAAATAAACACTCTAGGTGAGCTGTGATGATGACGCTAACAAGAAATAAAACACTCTAGGTGAGCTGTGATGATGACGCTAACAAGAAATAAACACTCTTGGTGAGCAGTGATGATGACGCTAACAAGAAATAAACACTTTAGTTGATCTGTGATGATGACGCTAACAACAAATAAACACTCTAGGTGAGCAGTGATGATGACGCTAACAAGAAATAAACACTCTAGGTGAGCAGTGATGATGACGCTAACAAGAAATAAACACTCTAGGTGAGCTGTGATGATGACGCTAACAACAAATAAACACTCTAGGTGAGCAGTGATGATGACGCTAACAAGAAATAAACACTCTAGGTGGGCAGTGATGATGACGCTAACAAGAAATAAACACTCTAGGTGAGCAGTGATGATGACGCTAACAACAAATAAACACTCTAGGTGAGCAGTGATGATGACGCTAACAACAAATAAACACTCTAGGTGAGCAGTGATGATGACGCTAACAACAAATAAACACTCTAGGTGAGCTGTGATGATGACGCTAACAACAAATAAACACTCTAGGTGAGCTGTGATGATGACGCTAACAACAAATAAACACTCTAGGTGGCTGGGTGGTTTGCGTGAGCTGTGTGTTTCATCCGTTTTGATCGTGTTTCGATATTCCGATTGTTTACGATGATATCGTATGACAAGGAACAGTTGACTGTGCTCACTTTCTGCGCTGTTTCGCCTTATGTCTTTTGGCGTGTGCTGAGACTGCTATGATGGGGTCTACGGCTAATTTTCTTTGTTTGGGAGATGAGATAATAATTCAGATGATTTCACTGGCACGGGTGGTTTTATTATGGATAAAATAATATTAAATTATATTAAATTTTATATTATTAATATTAAATATTATGGTTTAAATTATGGATTTTAATTTGTTTGCAGTGATACCTGGGCCTTCCACAACGAAAACAAGAACAAGAACGTTGGCTGCTGGACAAAAACAATCACCAGTTCGATTTCCACCACAAGACGTGGACATTTTTGTCAAAAATCGAATCCGTGATCTTTACATCTCAGGTTCGAATCCCTCTATAAGCGCTGGATATTTTTTCTCTTCCAATCCGAGGTTTCAAGAGGCCCGGTTCGATCCTGATGGACGGCTTCCGGGTTCACCCAGCCTTAAATGGGTACCAGATTTTGTTCTTCTGGGAAAGTAAAGCGGCACGGGCGTAATACCGACCACATTACCCTAAAAATCATGTGCCGAAAGTCTGTACAATTTATGGTCACTAACACCATATTCCCAATACGGCACTTGGCTTGACGGGGGGTACTTTACTTTTAATACTTTATGTACTACTCTACTTTATTCCCCTCTGGTTCAATCGTTGTCCCACGACATACACCAGCAATGGTACTGTGTGTCGTAAAGATAGTTTTTTTTTAACGCTGAAAGGCAAATGAGGACGGAAAGGAAAAGATGACGGAAACTAAACCCTCAAAATCATCCTCATCATCATCGAGTGCCATCTCCGCATCGAAGGTTGGCTACCATGCAGCGCCATTCTGCTCTGTCTCTTGCTTTGATGGTGCAGGTTGTCATAGGCTGGTTTGTCCATCTTTTGATGTTACTCGTCCATGTTAATCTCGGTCTGCCTCTGCCACTTTTACCTTGTATTTTCCCCTCCAGGATTACTTTTAGTAGGCTGTTGTGTCTTTTAACATGGCCCAAAAAATCGCATTTGTCTTGTTTGAATTGTGTTTAGTAGTTCTCTTTTCATTTTTAGTTGTTTTAAGACTTCATCGTTTGTTTTTCTTTTCCTTCCATCCAATTCTACCTATTCTATATATCCACATTTCAAAGGCTTCAATTCTCTGTTCTGTTTTCTTGTCTAATGTCCATGTTTCTGCACCATATAGGAATATTGAGAAGACATATTTAGCTATTCTTAGCTTTAGCCGTGGTGTTATTTGTTTTGATGTTAGTATGTTCTTCATGACATTTAAATTACTCCTTGCCATTCCTATTAACTCAGCCTTAATAGCAAAAAGACAGACGTAATGGCAACAACAAAGAAAAAGACATCACATCCGTGCAAAATAAAGACAAGTGGAACAATATTAAAACAGGTAAATGAATTTAAATATTTGGAAACTTTGTTAACTTCAGACGGAAGATGTACGAAAGAGGTGAGATGCAGAATGGCTCAGGCAAAAGCAGCTTTCCAAAAGATGGGGAAGATACTATGCAATCCATTTTTTGACAGTAGAAACAAGAAAAAGAGTTCTTAAATGTTATGTAGAGCCAGTCTTAACATATGGATGCGAATCATTGACAATAGGACAACAGACAAGAAAATCACTGGAGTCTGCATAAATGTGGTTTTACAGAAGAATGTTGAGAATACCACGGACAGCTAAGAAGAGTAATGAAGATGTTCTGAAAGAGGTCAAAGCAAAAAGAGAGCTAATTTCCAATATTAGGAAGAAACAATCATCATTTTTATGGCCATATAATGAGAAGAGAACAGCTGGAATATATTGTAACAACTGGAAAAATCGAGGGACGAAGAGATAGAGGGAAGCAAAGAGAAAAAAATAACAGACAACTTTAGAGAATGGCTTGGCAGAAGGTCAACTTCAGAAATGATAAATAGCTGCCGAGATCGAAAATTGTGGAGAGACATGATCACCTACGCCAGTAGGCTCGGTACTTGATAATGATGATTCCTATTAAACTCTCAAACTAAAAATAAAATAAACTCCAAAATAACAATTAAATGAACCGGCTCTAAACTTAAAGTGCAAGGCCAGACAGTAATTTATCACACAGGAAGTGACGCAACAACCGGTTTTAACCTCCCACCCTAGCGAAGGAAGTGACCTGTGATGGCGATGTCGACCCTGATCCATTATTACCCACACAGACGGAGTGTACTCCCGAAGGAGACATCGATTGCACAATCGCAACAATTCGGCTACTCCAACTTGTGGAGATTAACATCAAAATGCCATTGGCTGCTGTTAAGACCAATCACGACATGGACGATAAAGAAAATTGCTTTGTCACAGACGGCATAATTTTATCCTTGTAAAGTTGCAACCAGACAATTTTTTGTCTTATTTTGTATCATCAGTCATGCAAACCGTCACTAGAGAATCACCCGACAGACATTAGACCAGAGGTGGGCAACCTACGGCCCGCAGGCCAGAACCGGCCCGCCAAGCTATTTTGATCGACCCTTGTGCATGATGTGAAAACTACTATACACTCCTACTCCATCCACTGAATTCAACATAAGTAAAATAAATAAAAAGTAACACATAAATACATAACAACTAATTCTAACAGGTAATCTTTCTATTTATAATTTATTCTTGAATTTTCTCTTCCTCCCCTCTTTCTCTGCCTCACCCCTCTCCCTTTCATTCCACACCCTCTTCTGTTCTCCACTTCATTAGATGATGATATCTGGCTCGCGTAGTCTTCATAGTTTCAAGATCTGGCCCTCAGGAAAATAAACGGTTGTCTAACCCTGCATTTGACTATCTCGTATTTCCTACTAAGACAAACAACACTCACAAAGAACGCTCACAAAGAACACTCACAAAGAACACTCACAAAGAACACTCACATTGTCTGTGGTAGCAAGAATGTAGATCAGACAATATGCCGTCTCCACAACGAATATTTACTACAACCTTTTCACAGTTCAAAATCTTTATGTCAACATTGGTGAAGTCAAAATTGTTGAAAATACATATTTATCATTATGTGCCATACCTGTTGGCGTAGATGATCATGTCCTTCCAAAATCTTCTATCAACAGTACATCGTATCAGTTCTGTTGTTGACTGTTTTCTATGCCATGACACCAAGCTATCCAGTATTTTCTCTCTTTGTCATCAGTGATCTCTCTTTCCTTTTATTTTGCCAATCAATCTATCTATATAGTATCTTCTGTCTTTGGCGACTGAGATCTCTCTTTCCCTGGTTTTTTGTTGTTCTTTTTTTTTTTTTTGCTTTCACCAGCTTTGACCTCTGACGAAGTCCCAGAGACTAGGAACTGCATTTTGCGTGTTAGCCCGTTTTTCCCTGGCTGTCGTGTACACAGGGGTCCCTCGCCGCACAAGCAAATAACTCTGTCTTCGGAGGTACTCATATTTTTTTCCGTCCATGAGTAATTGACGTTTCAAGCCGGGTCTCTGCTGAGACCAGGGGTGGTTACTGCCGAGAGAAATTATAAATAAAAATCCCAACTGGTGCAGCCGAGATTTGAACCCACAACCTCTCTGTTTCGAGGCCGGCGTCTTGCCTCGAGACCAACCAATCCTCCTTCTCTGTAATTTGCCAGTTGTAACCAAGTATTCCAACTTCTCACTCTTCTCACGATGTCCCCGAAAAATGTTGATTGTTTCTTTCTGATGTTTCTTAGGAGCTCCCTTTTTGTGTTCTCTTTGTGAGTTTCCTCGTTGGTCTTTTTAGCTGTCCAGGGAACTTTCAACATTCTTCTGAGAAATGTCATCTCTGTGTCCTCTAGTCGTCTTTTCTTTTGTTTGTTTACTGTCCGTAATTCTCTTCCACTGGCCAGAATTGGCCCTATATAGCCCTGATGAACTCTCTTTCTCACTTCTATTAGCATAGACTTGTTTCAGGAGACGGATTATTTCATTTTAAATCAGAAAAGTGTTTACATTTAAACATGCAGCTTCTTCTAATCAGGGAGCAGGCAAATAATTGCAGTGCTGCTGTGAAGCTGGTAGCAAGGGGAAAGTAGTTGGGTGCACACTCCTACAAAGTATAGTGACAGCTTTACAAATAAGGAACAAAATAAAATAATGACGTTTCAGTATATGCGTTGCCTTCATCAGAAAACACGAACAACAGAAAAGGACAACGAAATGAAGACAAACTAAACGACAAGATGTAAACTAACTAGAGTTCTATAACAGGAAAAATTATAAATTAAAAATACATCATTTCGTTGTCCGTTTCAGTATTCTTGTTTCTGAAGAAGGCCACATGTAGGCCGAAACGTCCTGATTTTGTTTTGTTCCTATTTTTTGTAAAGCTGTCACTGTTGTCTGATCCTACTTTAGTATTTAGGTCTCCCAGCAAGATCATAATATCCTTTGTTCGTCTTGCATCCATCTGACATTGTAGCTGTTTATAGAAATCATCTTTAACTAAATCATCTTTATCGTTTGTTGGTGCATAGCATTGGGATAATGTGTAATTTTATTTGTTTTTGGTTGTTTTAAATGTTGCTCTCACCAGTCTTGGTCCTACTGCTTCCCATTCTATTAGTGTCTTCTGTGCATTCCTTGACAGCATTATAGCTACCCCTTCACTATGTTGTGCTCCAGGTTCCTGATGATAAAATCATCTCTCCTGTATTTAGTTGTTAGCTATCATCATACTTTGTAGGAGCGTTTGATACACCCCACTGTTTTCTCCAACCCACTTTGAATGTATAATAGAAGAATAATGCGTGTTTTATTTTCCTGGAAAGAGAAACAGAGAAAACCAACTAAAGAATCATTTATAAGAACCTGTGCAGCAGATGTAGAAGGTTGTTGTAAACCACAACACAACGTATTACCTCTATACTGAGTGATTCGATGAGCATGATGAAAAGAGTGGAGGCGGGCTCTGTACGCATGCAATGGGTAGAGTCATTGCAGAAGTCAAAAATACGTAAGGTCACATTTGTCTATGTCCCTGGACATGCGGGTGTACGGGGAAATGAAAGAGCGGACAGGTTGGCTAGTTGCGCTGTCGAAGAGGACGGGCAACCAATGGATCGGGCGGACATCAGTGCCCTTCGAGATGTGGGAAGAACACAGAACTTCGACAAACACAGATCCACGTCACTTCTTCGGATGATGGAAATGGGAGTTAAGATGGGCACAGCCAGAAATGAGACACTTAGTGGCCGTGCAAGAAGACTTATCAACCAACATAGAACTGGAGTCGTCAGTCGCTGGACACTGTGAGACTTTTTGAGGAAGGGATCTGAGCACCTATGGACATGTTCAGAGTACAATGATGATAACCCGCAAATAACTCAATAACTCAATAACTCAATAACTCAATAACAACGTATTTACGCCTACCTAACGCCCTTCAAGGGCAGACGGGAAAAACCAAGAGCCATGTAAAAAACACAAGATTCAATTTGAAATATGATTATCTCAGCTTTTATGATTTTTCTCGGTTTGCACATCTAACAGATTATTGATTGCCCGCCTGTTGCTGTTACTCTTCCATATATAGTAGATAGTGTTTCATGTGCCTTGATGCGAACTGTGATTGACCGGATATGGCGGTTTATTTTGGTCGCTGGGAATTGATAAAAACAGGAGCGGCGGATGGAATGTCAGAGCGCACAGACTGGAAGAGATCACGTTATCATTATTTAATAACCAGACAGAAAGTAAATAGACAGACACTCGGATAGATGGACAGACAAAATGAGAGGTAGCTCAGAGAGCGTATGAGGAAGAGATGTGACAACTAAATGAATAAAGTAAAGAGTTTCGTCATGTCACGTGAAGTATAGGGAATATGGTGAAACGCACTTTTTTTTTATTAAATAGACCTTCGGCACATTATTTGTGGGGTAATCTGGCCAGTAATACGCCCGTCCAGCTTTTCTTTCCCCAGAAAAAAAATACTGTACTCATTTAAGGCTGGGTGAACCTGGAAGCCATCAATCAGGATCGAACCCGGCCTAATGTCCTTGTTAGTTCAGTCCATTAGCCACTGAGCTATCGCGGCCGATGACCAGACAAATAGTCAGGTGGAAGGACAAGCAGAAAGTAGGCAGGACAAGCAGAAAGTAGGCAGGACAAGCAGAAAGTAGGCAGGACAAGCAGAAAGTAGGCAGTGATGTAGACAGATAAACAGATAGACACATACAATTTGACAGATGGACAGACAGATAGGCAGACAAATAGATAGCTAGACAGACAGACAGACAGACAAATAGATAGATAGATAGATAGATAGATAGATAGATAGATAGATAGATAGATAGATAGATAGATAGATAGATAGATAGATAGATAGATAGATAGATAGATAGATAGATAGATAGATAGATAGATAGATAGATAGATAGATAGATAGATAGATAGATAGATAGATAGATAGATAGGTAGGTGGGTGGGTGGGTGGGTGGGTAGGTAGGTAGGTAGGTAGGTAGGTAGGTAGGTAGGTAGGTAGGTAGGATGGATACACGGTTGTCATAAACTATGGCAGACAAGCTTAGTGACAGACATGAATGGATGGATGGTTGGATGGATACACGGTTGTCATAAACTATGGCAGACAAGCTTAGTGACAGACATGAATGGATGGATGGTTGGATGGATACACGGTTGTCATAAACTATGGCAGACAAGCTTAGTGACAGACATGAATGGATGGATGGTTGGATACACGGCTGTCATAAACTATGGCAGACAAGCTTAGTGACAGACATGAATGGATGGATGGTTGGATACACGGCTGTCATAAACTATGGCAGACAAGCTTAGTGACAGACATGAATGGATGGATGGTTGGATACACGGTTGTCATAAACTATGGCAGACAAGCTTAGTGACAGACATGAATGGATGGATGGTTGGATGGATACACGGTTGTCATAAACTATGGCAGACAAGCTTAGTGACAGACATGAATGGATGGATGGTTGGATACACGGCTGTCATAAACTATGGCAGACAAGCTTAGTGACAGACATGAATGGATGGATGGTTGGATACACGGCTGTCATAAACTATGGCAGACAAGCTTAGTGACAGACATGAATGGATGGATGGTTGGATACACGGTTGTCATAAACTATGGCAGACAAGCTTAGTGACAGACATGAATGGATGGATGGTTGGATGGATACACGGTTGTCATAAACTATGGCAGACAAGCTTAGTGACAGACATGAATGGATGGATGGTTGGATACACGGTTGTCATAAACTATGGCAGACAAGCTTAGTGACAGACATGAATGGATGGATGGTTGGATGGATACACGGTTGTCATAAACTATGGCAGACAAGCTTAGTGACAGACATGAATGGATGGATGGTTGGATACACGGTTGTCATAAACTATGGCAGACAAGCTTAGTGACAGACATGAATGGATGGATGGTTGGATGGATACACGGCTGTCATAAACTATGGCAGACAAGCTTAGTGACAGACATGAATGGATGGATGGTTGGACGGCGGATGTACGGATGTATAGAGGCAGAGAGAACAGCCCTGTTCTGGGCCAGCCTTTCAACCTCGACGTGTGAGCTGATGCTTGCTACTTTTGCCTCTCGCTTGCGTGTTCCTTTAGTGCTTTACTAGCTCTGCTTCTTGTTCATTAACCCTCTGATTGCCATTTGAGGACTTGGTTTGAGATTCCTTTGTTGTCTCTTTGCATCACATGGCCAACATTTGAACACCTTCTCTTGCTTATAGATGATATTTTTGGATGATTTCTCATTTCTCTTATTTCTGAACTATAGTCTTGAATTCTTTTCATTGTCACTATAATCATTGAGTGCCGTCTCCCCATCGAAGGATGGCTACCATGGAACGCCATTCTGATCTGTCTCTTGATTTGATGATATAGGTTGTCAAATGCTATATTGTCCATCCTTTGATGTTACTTGCTCATGTTAGTCTTGGTCTGCATCTGCCTCTTTTACCTTGTATTTTCCCCTCCAAGATTACGTTTTAGTAGGCTGTTATGTCTTTTAACGTGCCCCAAAATTCTCATTTCTCTTGTTTGAATTATGTTTAGTAGTTCTCTTTTCATTTTTAGTTCTTTTAAAAATATCGTTTATTTTCTTTTCCCTCCATCCAATTCTACCTATTCTTCTATAAATCCATATTTTAAAGGCTTCAAGTTTCTGCTGTTTTCTTGTCTAGTGTCCATGGAATGCGAAGTATTTTTATGAGACATTTGTTTTCAAATGCATCAATTTATTTTCTATTTCTTTAGTTAATTATCCAGCTCACGCATCAATATCTAAGGGTGAATAATACATTATATTTGAAAATCATGAGCTCAATTTTTGTGCTTGGTAATTTTGATTTCTATATTTTATCAGTGTTTTTAAAAGTCATTGCTGCCTTTACTATTCTGATTCGAATTCATTTCGGATTGGTTCCCCAACCGGGTACTGGTTGGTCTCGTGACAGAGAGGTTGTGGGTTCAAATCCGGCTGCATCAGCTGGGATTTTTATTTATAATTTTTCTCTGTGGCAACCACCCCTGGTCTCAGCAGCGATGCCGGCTTGAAACGTCAATTACTCATGGACGGAAAAAAATATGAGTACCTCCGAAGACGGAGTTATCTGCCTGTGCGGCGAGGGACCCCTGTGCACACGATTGCCGGGGAAAAACGGATTAACACGCATAATTCACTTCCTACTCTGGAGGCGAAGGCGCGCCTTCCAGCACCAGAGCTGGAAGTTGTCAGCGACCCACAGCTGATGGCTTGCGCCAGGATCGGTGAACCAAAACCATCTAGACCCTGCTCCACCTCTTCGTGGTGCCTCCAGTAACAGACTAACCTGTCTAGTCTAGCCAAGCGTGCAGGGATCGAAGAGGGAAGACAAGCGGGTACTTAAACATGTCGTCCTGAAGTCGGATGTAATGGGCTGAAAGGCGCAAATATCACAGTTATACTGCAAACCACAACACAACGCAGAAACGTCCACTACGTCCTTGTAAGGGCGGATGATGACGAGGAATATTCTAGTCTACCACGATACTCTAGAATACTTTAGTCATACCGCAGACATGTCCACTACGTCCTTGTAAGGGCGGATGATGAAGAGGAATATTCTAGTCTACTACGATACTCTAGAATGCTTTAGTCATACCGCAGACATGTCCACTACGTCCTTGTAAGGGCGGATGATGAAGAGAAATATTCTAGTCTACTACGATACTCTAGAATACTTTAGTCATCGGGCAAACGCAACCAACCAACCAAGCAACCAACCAACTTCCTAGTCTCTACGGACCTCGTAGTTGGCGAACGACAAAACAATAATAGTAAATTCCTTTGTCTTCTTGATCTATGAAGCTTACAAGATATTCGAAGCGGTCTATTTCTACCACAAATAACAGAAAAAAAAATGGTTTGATTAAAAGTCGCGATAAAGCAGTAGTTATTTATCTGTTCTATTAAGACTTACAGATCGAATTCGATCCTGTTGAATAATAGCTGCTAGGTTCACCTAGCCCTTTAATATGTACCATCTTTTTCTGGGACAGAATGACGGATTATATACTCAACTTTTAATTCTTCTACTTCTATCCTTCCTCCATTGCCGTTGGCGTCGAGGGGAGAAACAATCTGCGATTCCTTGCTCTTCTGTTGGCCTCTTCTGGTGTTATCCCTCCTAGTGACTCTAGTATTCCCTTTATCCATCTCTTTCTCGGTCTTCCTCTTAATCTGGCGTTTTCGTAGCGTTTGTTTATGGCTCTTTGAGTCATTGTTAGTTCCTTTTGTCTTGTTATGTGGCCGAAGCAATTTATCTGTTGTTTCTTTATGTATTCGATGGCTGGTTCAAAATTGAGTTTCTCAAGTCAGTGTCAGATATACTCAACTTTCACAGTTCTTAGAATTTCCGATAATGATAGTTAATATTATTAAGACATCGTTACTACATGCAATCATAGGCCATTTTCTTCTTCTTCTTCTTCTTCTTCTTCCTCTTCAGCGATGAGTTCCTGCTATCATCATCATCATCATCATCATCATCATGAGTTACTGCTATCATCATCATCATCATCATGAGTTACTGCTATAGATGAGACATTTAGACCAGCATGTGTCACAAACAAGACAGCGCAATCATACCTCCTTTAACCTTGACATTTGACCTTCTATGTCATTACAGAAAATATCTTAACGTAACATATAATATCATAACAAGAACAAATATCAGAAATAAAATAACACAAAACAGAAAATAGCAAAACATAACATAACAGAAAATAGCATAACATACAAATAGCATAGTAAAAAAGTAAAGTACCCCCCGTCACGCCATGTGGCGTATAGAGAAATATGGTGTTAGTGACCCTATATTTTACAGACCTTCAGCACATGATTTTTAGGGAAATGTGGTCGGTATTACGCCCGTGCTGCTTTACTTTCCCAGGAAAAAAATCAGGTACCCATTTAAAGCTGGGTGAACCCGGAAGCCGTCGGTTGGGATCGAACCCTACCCCTTGTCCTTTGTAGCCCAGTTCATTAACCACTGAGCTATCGCGGCTTATAAATAGCATAACATGAATAAAATAGCATAACATAATATAACATAACAATAGAGTAAAGCTGTAACATTCAATAACAGATTATCTTGGATTATTTCGTTACTGATTTTCCATGAACGTTACCTTTCCCTCGCAGGATTATCGCTGCTTATGATTATGAGTACTTTCATGCTTATAATCTATAACTTTGGACCAGGATTTTTGGCGATTTGAAGGTACTTTCATCCAAAAATTGTTTTCCCCTATTAGTAGTAAGCCGCGATAGCTCAGTGGTTAGTTAACTGGACTACCACGGACAAGGGGTAGGGTTCGATCCCAACCGACGGCTTTCGGGTTCACCCAGCCTTAAATGGGTACCGGATTTTTTTCTGGGAAAGTAAAGCAGCACGGGCGTAATACTGACCACATTACCCCAAAAATCATGTGCTGAAGGTCTGTAAAATATAGGGTCACTAACAGCATATTTCCCTATACGCCACTTGGCGTGACGGGGGTACTTTACTTTACTTACTATTAGTAGTACTATCCACATTATGCAACACTTTCTCTCTATTCCGTGTTTTTTTTTTAATTCCTTAACATATTCCTGATGAAGATCTGTGATCGAAACGTTATAGTTTTGTCTTGTTTCCTTATTAGTTTGGCTGCTAAAACAATTTTGTACCCACAAAACCACAGCGAAACCCTTAATTCTTTCTGTCATGACAATGCAAATTCTGCAGCTTCTACCTCATACCTTATTGTGGTTCATCATCATCATCATCATCATCATCATCGTGGGCCCTCTCCGCAACGAAGGTTGGCTACCATGGATCGCCATTCTACTCTGTTTCTTGCTTTGATGGTGCAGGCTGACATAGACTGACTTGTCCATCTTTTGATGTCACTCGTCCATGTTAGTCTTGGTCTGCCTCTGCCTCTTTTACCTTGTATTTTCCCTTCCAATATTACTTTTAGTAGGCTGTTGTGTCTTTTAACATGCCCCAAAAATTTAATTTGTCTTGTCTTAATTGTGTTCAGCAGTTCTCTTTTTATTTTCAGTTGTTTTAAAACTTCATCGTTTGTTATCTTTTGTTTCCATCCAATTCTACCTATTCTTCTATAAATCCACATTTCAAAGGCTTCAATTTTCTGTTCTGTTTTCTTGTCCAATGTCCATGTTTCTGCACCATACAGGAATATTGAGAAGATGTAACATTTTGCCATTCTTAGTTTCAGCCCTGTTGATATTTGTTTTGTTGTTAGTATATTTTTCATGGCATTAAAATTACTTTTTGCCATACCTATTCTTTTGTTTATTTCAATTTTACATTTTCCATCATTGGTTATAGTATGTCCCAGGTAGTTGTAGCTCTGGACTGTCTCCAGATGTATTCCCTCAACTGTGATATTTAATTGTAGGTCTTGAGAATTTTCTTTGTTTATGATCATAGTTTTAGTCTTTTTGATATTCATTTCTAGTCCATATTTTTTGCTTGTTGTGTTTATCACATTAAGACTTTGTTGTAGGTCTTTAGGATTTTCTGCTAGTAGAACAGCATCATCAGCATATCGTCAATTTTTCCGAGTGCTAACACATATTTCTTTGTTCTATTATTCCCAATTATCGCCTCGGAAGTTCCCCATATAATAATATTTATGTATTATTATTTGTACCCACTCATCAGCATATCTCAGGTTATTGATTATCTTTCCATTAATGTTTAGGCCTGGCATCTCATTGATGTTTTTAAAGATTTGCTCAGTGTATAGATTGAACAAGCTTGGTTATAGGATTGTTGTGGTTAGTGGTATATATTTTAAAAACCTTATTCTTCCTCTACCCTTCATCTCCCTGTGGAGCATAGATCTTCAAGAAACACTTTCATCGCCCGGTGGAGCATAGGTCTTCAACAAACACTTTCAGGTCACTCTGGAGCATAGATCCTCAAAAAACACTTTCAGTTCCCAGTGAAGCATAGGCCTTCAACAAACACTTCTAGCTCTCTGTGGAGGATTGATCTTCAACAAGCGGTTTCAGCTCCCCGTGGAGTATAGGTATTCAGCAATCACTTTCACTTCCCAGTGGAGCATATGTCTTCAACAAATACTTCCCAAGCCGTTCTGTTTCTTGCCATTCTTTTAAGATCATCCAATGTCTTCCTCAGCATCTTCATCTCTGCTTCCATCTGTTTTCTCCAACAATATTTTAAAAACATTACTCAAATATAAATCATTTCCGTCTCATTCATTCATTCGGGTATCGTCTCCCCATCGAAGGTTGGCTTCCATGGAGCGCCAATCATTGGGTGCCGTCTCCACATCGAAGGTTGGCTACCATGGAGCGCCAATCATTGGGTGCCGTCTCCACATCGAAGGTTGGCTTCCATGGAGCGCCAATCATTCACTGGGTGCAGTATCCACATGGAAGTTTGACTACCATGGAGCGCCAATCATTCACTGGGTGCAGTATCCACATGGAAGTTTGACTACCATGGAGCGCCAATCATTCACTGGGTGCAGTATCCGCATGGAAGTTTGACTACCTTGGAGCATCATTCATTCACTGGGTTCAGTAACCGCATGGAAGTTTGACTACCAGGGAGCGCCATTCATTCACTGGGTGCAGTATCCGCATGGAAGTTTGACTACCAGGGAGCGCCATTCACTGGGTGCCATTTTCACATTGAAGGTTGGCTACCAGGGGACGCCAATCATTGGGTGGCATCTCCATATCGAAGGTTGCCTACTTTGCAGTGTCATTTTACTTTGTCTCTTGTCTTGATGAGCCGCGATAGCTCAGTAGTTAGTGAACTGGACTACAAAGGACAAGATGTAGGGTTCCATCCCAACCCACGGCTTCCGAGTTCACCCAGCCTTAAAAAGTTACCGGATTTTTTTTCTGGGAAAGTAAAGCGGCAAGGGCGTAATACCGACCACATTACCCCAAAAATCATGTGCCGAAGGTCTGTAAAACTTATGGTCACTGACACCATATTATTGATACGCCACTTGGCGTGACGGGGCTCTTCACTTTTTATTTTTAACTTGTCTTGATGGTACGAGTTGTCATAGGTTCACCTGACCTCCTTTTGATGTTATCAGTCTACTTTAGTCCTGGTCTGCCTCTATCTTGTCTACTACCTTGTACCTTCTCATCCTAGATAACTTTTATAATGCTATTATGTCTCTTCATATGTCCAAAGAAATTCAATTATCTTTTTCGAATTGTTAAGTAGTTCTTTTTTTCATTTTATACTTGTTCAGAACTTCATTGTTTGTCTTTTCGTATTGATTGTTTGTATTTTCCTATTGATTGTTTGTATTTTCCTATCGATTGTTTGTATTTTCCTATCGATTGTTTGTATTTTCCTATTGATTGTTTGTATTTTCCTATTGATTGTTTGTATTTTCATATTGATTGTTTGTATTTTCCTATTGATTGTTTGTATTTTCCTATTGATTGTTTGTATTTTCCTATTGATTGTTTGTATTTTCTTATTGATTGTTTGTATTTTCCTATTGATCCACACTTCAAAGGCTTCATGTTTCGCAGGTACAACTTTTGTATCATGTTTTCCACTTAAAAGACGAATCAATTCTATAACGATTAGCAAGTTTAGCTGTAATTTGTATTAATTGTTAATTTTTATTTCATAATTGTAAATTAAACACTTTTGACAACAAATTCTTCTTGTCCATTAACGAATTATTTTTTCCTTAAAAATATATCGGGCTATGAAAGATTTTAAAGCCAAAAGCTGTGACAGGTGTGTTGATCGACAGATTGGCATTCACAACAGAATATAGAAGGGCAAGAAAGAAGCAATTAACTGAACGCAACAAAAGACTGGATACTTTAACAAATTTTACTCCCAAATCCACCCACAGCCTCCCCACATCCACAAGTACCAAGCACTTAGCAAATTGAGATGAAAACAAGTACAGAACTAACACGGCTTCAGAGTTTGATATTCGCTTCCGCTTCGCTGAAACCATATCCGCTTGAGTGGTTTTCATAGAAACTTTTCACGACGTACGCTAAACAAAGACCTCGCCCGAGGGGTCTTCAAACTTTCTGAGTTGATAGCCACAATCAATTTTGACACCCACATTTAATCTATAATGCGGTCAGCTCTAAAATTATTTTCAATTTTGTATCTTAGGAGAAACGATAAAATTAGCACTTTACTAAATTACAACAAATGAAATATATTTTTGTTTTAAACGGAATCAGCGGTCAGATGACTAAATTGTAAAATGTTAGCACTAGAATTGTGTCCCATTTCTTTATTTCCGCTCATCCACCACAACCAATCCACAAATGCATCCATCAATGAAACCTTTTCTTTCTTTCTTTCTTTCTTTCTTTCTTTCTTTCTTTCTTTCTTTCTTTCTTTCTTTCTTTCTAAATGTCCTTCCTTCCTTCCTTCCTTCCTTCCTTCCTTCCTTCCTTCCTTCCTTCCTTCCTTCTTCCTTCCTTTATTTTCTTTCTTTCTTTCTTTCCTTTTTTATTTCCTTTCTTTCTCTCTTTCTTTCTTTCTTTCTTTCTTTCTGTCTTTCTTTCTTTCTTCCTTTCTTTCTTTCTTTCTGTCTTTCTTTCTTTCTTTCTTCCTTTCTTTCTTTCTTTCTAAATGTCCTTCCTTCCCTCCTTCCCTCCTTCCTTCCTTCCTTTATTTTCTTTCTTTCTTTCCTTTTTATTTCCTTTCTTTCTTTCTTTCTTTCCTTTTTTATTTCCTTTCTTTCTTTCTTTCTTTCTTTCTTTCTTTCTTTCTTTCTTTCTTCTTTCTTTCTTTCTTTCTTTCTTTCTTTCTTTCTTTCTTTCTTTCTTTCTTTCTTTCTTTCTTGTCTTTCTGTCTTTCTTTCTTCCTTTCTTTCTTTCTTTCTTCCTTTCTTTCTTTCTGTCTTTCTTTCTTTCTTTCTTCCTTTCTTTCTTTCTTTCTAAATGTCCTTCCTTCCCTCCTTCCTTCCTTCCTTTATTTTCTTTCTTTCTTTCCTTTTTTATTTCCTTTCTTATTTCCTTTCTTTCTTTCTTTCTTTCTTTCTTTCTTTCTTTCTTTCTTTCTTTCTTTCTTTCTTTCTTTCTTTCTTTCTGTCTTTCTGTCTTTCTTTCTTCCTTTCTTTCTTTCTTTCTTCCTTTCTTTCTTTCTTTCTGTCTTTCTTTCTTTCTTTCTTCCTTTCTTTCTTTCTTTCTAAATGTCCTTCCTTCCCTCCTTCCTTCCTTCCTTATTTTCTTTCTTTCTTTCCTTTTTTATTTCCTTCCTTTCTTTCTTTCTTTCTTTTCCTTCCTTCCTTTCTTATTCTCATTCACCGTAGCTCGCACGGAAAACTTCCTTTCTTGGCGCCATGTCTAAGCTTACTGCGACTCATACGATATGTGTGTCTTCCGTACCGGTGCATCCAAGTTAGTGGTTTCACATATTTTCAACCGAACTTTC
Organism: Megaustenia siamemsis; assembly: GCA_032433765.1. Lineage (NCBI taxonomy): Eukaryota > Metazoa > Mollusca > Gastropoda > Stylommatophora > Ariophantidae > Megaustenia > Megaustenia siamemsis. The sequence goes on along the minus strand of JAVIAB010000145.1, from coordinate 11,522,516 downwards.
TTCCCTTCCTATATCTACAACTTGAAACAGCCGAACTACCTTGTTGCCAAGACGACACTATAGTGGCTGAGTAGGATCTTGGTCAGACATTGTTCGCTAACACACGGCAACGGTCAGCTATGATTCGCTGACTCATATCTGCTAATACTTTTTACACATCTCATTTCCATATTACTTCTTAAAAAAATATCAATGTTTTTTGTTTTGACTATAACCTTTTAACAGTAAGTTGCATGTTGTTAATTGTATATGAGCCAGTTAGTCGACACATCTTCACTATATATAAGATAACTTCAAAAGTGCTCTCATGTATCTTCATTATATCTGCTCTCATGTATCTTCAGTATATCTACTCTGATGTATCCTCAGTATATCTACTCTGATGTATCCTCAGTATATCTACTCTGATGTATCCTTAGTATATCTACTCTGATATATCCTTAGTATATCTACTCTGATATATCCTTAGTATATCTACTCTGATGTATTCTTAGTATATCTACTCTGATATATCCTTAGTATATCTACTCTGATATATCCTTAGTATATCTACTCTGATGTATCTTCAGTATATCTACTCTGATGTATCTTCAGTATATCTACTCTGTTATATCCTTAGTATATCTACTCTGATGTATCTTCAGTATATCTACTCTGATGTATCCTCAGTATATCTACTCTGATGTATCCTTAGTATATCTACTCTGATATATCCTTAGTATATCTACTCTGATATATCCTTAGTATATCTACTCTGATGTATTCTTAGTATATCTACTCTGATATATCCTTAGTATATCTACTCTGATATATCCTTAGTATATCTACTCTGATGTATCTTCAGTATATCTACTCTGATGTATCTTCAGTATATCTACTCTGTTATATCCTTAGTATATCTACTCTGATGTATCTTCAGTATATCTACTCTGATTTAATCTCAGTATTTCTACTCTGATGTATCCTCAGTATATCTGCTCTTGTGTATCATCTGTATATCAGCTCTCTTTATGATGAGACCAATGATGGGAAATTGAATGAAGAGATCATGATGAGATCAATGGCGAGATTAATGATGAGATTAATGATGAGAAAAATTATGAAAACAATGATGAGATAAATTATGAAAACAATGATGAGACTAATGATGAGACCAGTGATGAGACCAATGATGAGACTAATGATGAGACCAGTGATGAGACCAATGATGAGAACAATTATGAGATCTATGATGAGACCAGTGATGAGATCAATGATGAGATCTATGATGAGACAAATGATGAAATCAATAATGAGAAATGATGAGATCAATAATTAGACCAATGATGAGATCAATAATGAGACCAACGATGAGATCAATAATGAGACCAATGATGAGATCAATAATAAGAAATGATGAGACCAATAATGAGACCAATGATGAGATCAATAATGAGACCAATGATGAGATCAATAATGAGACCAACAATGAGATCAATAATGAGACCAATGATGAGATCAAAAATGAGACAATGATGAGATCAATAATGAGACCAATGATGAGATCAATAATGAGATCAACGATGATATCGATAATGAGACCAATGATGCGATCAACAATGAGATCAATAATGAGACCAACGATGAGATCAATAATGAGACCAATGATGAGAAATGATGAGACTAATAATGAGAAATGATGAGACCAATAAAGAGACCAACGATTGAGATCAATAATGAGACCAATGATGAGATCAATGAGACCAATGATGAGATCAATAATGAGACCAACAATGATATCAATAATGAGACCAATGATGGGATCAATAATGAGACCCTTGATGACATCAATAATGAGACCAATGATGAGTTAAATAATGAGATCAATAATGAGACCAACGATGATATCAATGATGAGACCAATGATGAGATCAATAATGAGACCAACGATGAGATCAATAATGATACCAACGATGAGATCAATAATGATGCCAATGATGATATCAATAATAAGATCAATAATGAGACAAACGATGAGATCAATAATGAGATCAATGAGACCAACTATGAAATCAATAATGAGACAAACGATGATATCAATAATGAGATCAATAATGAGACCAACGATGAGATCTATTATGAGATCAATAATGAGACCAATGATGAGATCAATAATGATATCAATAATGATATCAATAATGAGACCAACGATGAGATCAATAATGAAACCGATGATGAAACGAATGTTGAGATCAATGAGACCAATGACAAGATCAATTATACGATTCACTAGACCAATGATGAGATGAATGATGAGATTAAATGGACCAATGATGAGATGAATGATGAGATTAATTGGACCAATGATGAGATGAAAGATACAAATAATTGGGATTTAAATGATGAGATTAATGATGCTACCGATGAGGATACCAATGACGTGACCAGTGACGATACCAAAGATGAAATAAAATAGAAAACGTATACCATTGACAGGCCACAACTTGAGAACCCTCATGTTCTGCAGCAAACATATCACACAGATGCCAAGCAGTGCTTACAATCGATACGATTATTATCAGTTCAGACGGTTTTCAACTTTTTGAAAATAAATAATTTAAATCACATTAGTGGATTAACATCAAAGTAACTATGAACAAGGCGGCAATCATCATAATCATCTTCATCATCATCGTCGTCATCATCGTCATGATTATCGCCATCACCATCGTCATCGCCACCATCATCATCATCGTCATCATCACCATCGCCATCATCATCGTCATTGCCACCATCATCATCATCCTCATCGTCATCATCATAATCACCATCATCATCGCCATCATCATCGTCATTGCTACCATCATCATCATCGTCATCATCATAATCACCATCATCATTGTCATCATCATCGTGATCATCATAATCACCATCATCATCGCCATCATCATCATCATCATCGCCATCATCATCATCATCATCATCGCCATCATCATCATCATCGCCATCATCATCATCATCATCATCGCCATCATCATCATCATCGCCATCATCATCATCATTATCGCCATCATCATCATCATCATCGTCATTGTCACCATCATCATCATCATCGCCATCATCATCATCGTCATTGCCACCATCATCATCATCGTCGTCATCATCATAATCACCATCATCATAGCCATCATCATCGTCATTGCCACCACCATCATCATCATCATCATCGTCATCATCATAATCACCATCATCATCGTCATCATCATCATCATCGTCATCATCATAATCACCATCATCATCGCCATCGTCATCATCACCGCCATCATCATCATAATCACCATCATCATCGCCTTCATCATCATCATCATCGTCGTCATCATCATCGTCATCATCATCGTCATCATCATCTTACTTGTAAGTTCTGTTGATGCACTTGAGGAAAGATGTAGGGGTGGCCAGAAGGGACACAGTCAGTAAAGAGATTATGAGATAGTTTAGTGAAATCGATAGATCATAAAAGGATAACTCCATAGTGCTATGATTCCTTCATCATTTTAGTTTAGTTTAGCTTGACTTAATTTAGTTTAGTTTAGTTTAGCTTGACTTAATTTAGTTTAGTTTAGTTTAGCTTGACTTAATTTAGTTTAGTTTAGCTTGACTTAATTTAGTTTAGTTTAGTTTAGCGTGACTTAATTTAGTTTAGTTTAGGTTAGCTTGACTTAATTTAGTTATTTTAGCTTAGCTTAGTTTATCTCAGCATAGTTTAGTTATGTTTAATTTAGTTTTGGTTAGTTTAGTTTAGTTCAGCTTAACTTAATTTAGTTTAGTTTAGTTTAGTTTAGTTTAGTTTAGTTTAGCTTAGTTTAGCTCAGCTTAGTTTAGTTAAGTTTAATTTAGTTTAATTTAATATAGCTTACTTTAGGTTAGTCTAGTTTAGTTTAGTTAGTTTAGCTTCACTCAATTTAGTTTAGTTTAGCTTGACTTAATTTAGTTTAGTTTAGTTTAGCTTTACTTAATTTAGTTTAGTTTAGTTTAGCTTGACTCAATTTAGTTTATTTTAGTTTAGCTTGACTTAATTTAGTTTAGTTTAGATTAGTTTAGCTTGAATTAATTTAATTTAGTTTAGTTTAGTTTAGTTTAGTTTAGCCTGACTTTTTTAGTTTAGTTTGGCTTGACTTAATTTAGTTAAGTTTAGTTAACTTCTCTTAATTTAGTTTAGTTTACCTTGACTTAATTTAGTTTAGTTTAGCTTGACTTAATTTAGTTTAGTTTAGTTTAGCTTGACTTAATTTAGTTTAATTTAGCTTAGCTTAGCTTAGGTTAGTTTAGTTAAGTTTAATTTAGTTAAATTTAATTTAGTTTGCTTTAGGTTAGTCTAGTTTAGTTTAGTTTAGCTTGATTCAATTTAGTTTACTTTAGTTTGACTTAATTTGGTTTAGTTTAGCTTAGCTTAGTTTAGCTCAGCTTAGTTTAGTTTAGTTTAACTTAGTTTACTTTAAGTTCACTTGTGCTCGGATTTCCTTCTTATCAGGTTCCCCAGTATGAAACACGCCCACCACACACTAGCGAAATCACTGAAGACGGTTTCAGCTCAGATATATAATCTACGTAGCACCGACAAAGACCTTGACCCTATCCTCCTTAGTTGTCTCTTACAACATTCGTGGCAGGTGGCAGTAACTCTATTCTTTACTCCACTGTGGTTGGGCTCTAGAAGCCACACGGATATGCCAGGTGACAGTACCCCTGTTCTTTTCTCCCCTCACTGTGGTTGGGCTCTAGAAGTCACACGGATATGCCAGGTGACAGTACCCCTGTTCTTTTCTCCCCTCACTGTGGTTGGGCTCTAGAAGTCACACGGATATGCCAGGTGACAGTACCCCTGTTCTTTTCTCCCCTCACTGTGGTTGGGCTCTAGAAGCCACACGGATATGCCAGGTGACAGTACCCTGTTCTTTTCTCCCCTCACTGTGGTTGGGCTCTGGAAGCCACACGGACATGCCAGATGACAGTACCCCTATTCTTTTCTCCCCTCACTGTGGTTGGGCTCTAGAAGTCACACGGATATGTCAGGTGACAGTACCCCTGTTCTTTTTCTCCTCACTGTGGTTGGGCTCTAGAAGCCACACGGATATGTCAGGTGACAGTACCCCTGTTCTTTTCTCCCCTCACTGTGGTCTGGGCTCTAGAAGCCACACGGATATGCCAGGTGACAGTACCCCTGTTCTTTTCTCCCCTCACTGTGGTCTGGGCTCTAGAAGCCACACGGACATGCCAGATGACAGTACCCCTGTTCTTTTCTCCCCTCACTGTGGTCTGGGCTCTAGAAGCCACACGGATATGCTAGGTGACAGTACCCCTGTTCTTTTCTCCCCTCACTGTGGTCTGGGCTCTAGAAGCCACACGGACATGCCAGATGACAGTACCCCTGTTCTTTTCTCCCTCACTGTGGTCTGGGCTCTAGAAGTCACACGGATATGCCAGGTGACAGTACCCCTGTTCTTTTCTCCCCTCACTGTGGTGAGATGGTAGATGTACAACAGAGGTGAAATGCAGAATAGCTCGCACAAACAGCTCTAAAAAAATGGAAAAAGATACTGTGCAATCCATTTATGACAATAGAAACAAGAAAAAGAGCCATTAATATGTTATGTAGAGCCAGTCTTAACATATGGATGTGAATCATGGACAAAAGGATATCAGACAAGAAAATCACTGGAGGCTGTAGAAATGTGGTTTTACAGAAGAATGTTGAGGAGACCACGGACAGCTAAGAAGAGTAATGAAAACGTTCTGAAAGAGGCCAAAGCAAAAAGAGAGCTAATTTCCAATATTAGGAAGAAACAATCATCATTTTTTGATCATGTAATGAGAAGGGAACAGCTGGAACATATTTTAACAACTGGGAAAATTGAGGGACGAAGAGATAGGGGGAAGCAAAGAGAAAAGATACCAGACAGCTTAAGAGAATGGCTTGGCAGTAGGTCAAATAAAAGAACTGATAAATAACTGTCGAGAGCGAAAGTTGTGGAGAGACATGATCACCTACGCCAGCAGGCATGGTACTTGATGATGATGATGATGACATCTTCTCCGCATTGCACCGATTTCTTTCTACATCCCGACGAGACAGCGAGTGCCAGTTGGATACTATTTGTGAGCTCTTATTCCTAATTTATGTGAGGTGTATACGATATGAATCGATCAGTTCTTCAACAAATATTGATAACCCTCTCTATTAACGGATAGACTGGCTTGAGATGAAAGTGTAGAAAGAGATAACCGTGATGGCGGAAGAAAAGAAAATGTAGTTAATTGGAACAAATAAAGATAAAGAAGAAATGCAAATAGATAACAAATAAAACACATATTTAAACAGTGAAAGATAGGAAGAATTCTGGAAGGGAAGGACGGAAATAAAAGAGAGAGAGAGAAAGAAGGAAATGAATTAAGGAAAGAAGAAAGAACAAAGGGGAGGAAGGATGTAGTACACAAAAGAAAGAAAGAATCAAGGGAATGAAGGCTAAAGGAATGAAGGGGAAAAGGAAGAAAGAAAGAAAGACAGAATGAAAGAAAGAGAGAAAGGACGATGTAAACAAAAGAAAGAAAGGATCTAGGGAATGAAGGAAGGAAGGAAGGAAGGAAGGAAGGAAGGAAGGAAGGAAGGAAGGAAGGAAGGAAGGAAGGAAGGAAGGAAAAGAAAAGAAAGAAAGAAAGAAATGAAACGACACGACACGAAATGAAATATTCACACACAAAGAAGAGGTGAAGAATGCACGAAAGTGAATCGGATAATTTCATGAGACCTATTTCTGGTACTCTCCGACAACCGACGGGAGATCCCTCCCTGCATGCAATACAAGACAAGATCTACAGCCACAAGTCACGAGTTTGCCAACATTTGAAAGACATAATTAGGGAGAGGGAAGCGAGGGTCAATTTCAATGACGTCTCTCCCCCAATTCTTGACGTCATAGCCGGCGAGTGTCAGGCCTGCTTCTTACGCGGGAGTTTGAGGATCAGGCGATAGTGTGTGGGCGGAATGGTCTGTGCAGAGACAGCAGAGGGAGGCTGCAGAAGACGAGGACCGATTGAGGGATAAAGAACGAGAGATGGCTGAGGAAATAGTGCTATATTGCGTGTGTGTGCGTATGTAATAATGTCTCCCTATAATGCCGCTTGCATGTCTTTGTATGTGTGTGTATAAATAATTATTATTAGCGTCATCATAATTATCATGTGCCATACAGGTTGGCGTAGCCATGATAGCTCAGTGGTTAGTGAACTGGACTACAAAGGACAAGAGGTAGGGTTCGATCCAAACCGACGGCTCCGGGTTCACCCAGCCTTTAATGGGTACCGGATTTTTTTTCTGGGAAAGGAAAGCGGCACCGGCGTAATACAGACCACATTACCTCAAAAATCACGCGCCGAAGGTCTGTAAAATGTATGGTCACTAACACCATATTCCCTATACGCCACTTGGTGTGACGGGGGTACTTTACTTTTATATATATGTCCCTTGACAGACGGTTGATAGCAAGCAATCATGATAAGTCAGTAGTTTGGTAAAAAAAAATAGTGTCTTATGCTGGGTGTTGCTTTACTAAACAGCTTCTCTGGTAAATGGGGACCTGGGTAGCTTGGTTGGGACAACCACCCAACTGGGCTTCGGACAACCCGTGCTGGATTTCCGCTGGAAGTACGTAGTTTGAGTTGTACTCGTGGTTGGGAAAAAAAACCCTGCGGTCGACCCAGCCCCTGGAAGAAATGAGTACAAAGGGTAGTACTCGGGGAAGGTGAGGAATGCCGCCTCGCGTTGTGAGTTTCGGTGCTAGAAGCGACACTGTCCAGAAGTCTCCGAACACTTCTGGATAGGCGCAAGAGCACATATGGGAGAAAACTCGCGTGATAAGAAACCGATTCAAGCCACGTTTGCTTTTACCTTTCTCTCGTGACTGAATCAGCCAATATTGGATAGACAGATCCGACCGCAGAATGAACAGGACGTATCTGTGGTGTCTGGCATCATCTTCTTTCTCCGGCACCTCTTCTCTTCTGAATTTGACATCACCGCTTCCTCGAATGTCGCTGTTCCGTTTCTTTTATTTTAAATCCCCATCTGCTACGAAAAGCACCGTCGTAATTTCTTTGTACAATCATGAATCGCCACAAAATCATCGGAGGCTGTAGAAATGTGGTTTTACAGAAGAATGTTGAGAATACCATGGAAAGCTAAAAAAGAGTAATGAAAACGTTCTGAAAGACTAAAGCAAAAACTTCCAATATTAGGAAGAAACAATCATCATTTTTTGGTCATGTAATAAGAAGGGAACAGCTGGAATATATTGTAACAACTGGGAAAATTGCGATAGCTCAGTGATTAGTGAACTGGACTACCACGGACAAGGGGTAGGGTTCGATCCCAACCGACGGCTTCCGGGTTCACCCAGCCTTAAATGGGTACCGGATTTTTTTCTGGGAAAGTAAAGCAGCACGGGCGTAATACTGACTACATTACCCCAAAAATCATGTGCTGAAGGTCTGTAAAATATAGGGGCACTAACACCATATTTTCCTATACGCCACTTGGCGTGACGGGGGTACTTTACTTACAACTGGGAAAATTGAGGGACGAAGAGATAGAGGGAAGCAAAGAGAAAAGATACCAGACAGGTTAAGAGAATGACTTGGCAGAAGGTCAACAACAGAAATGATAAATAACTGTCGAGATCGAAAGTTTGGTGAGACATGATCACCTACGCCAGCAGGCATGGTACTTGATGATGATGAGGATGTGCTACGACCTGATGATGTCTAACTTTCCCATTCGCTGAAGTTACACCTGCAAGCATCCTCATACGCATCATAAATCATCATCATCATCATCATCATCATCATCATCATCATCATCATCATCATCATCATCATCATCATCATCATCATCATCATCATCATCATTGAGTGCCGTCTCCACAACGAAGGTTGGCTACCATGGAGCGCCATTCCACTCTGTCTCTTGCTTTGATGGTGCAGATTGTCAAAGAATATTGTCCAACTTTTGATGTTACTCGTCCAGGTTAGTTTTGGTCTCTGCCTCTTTTACCTTGTGATTTCCCTTCCAATATTACTTTTAGTAGGCTGTTGTGTCTTTTAACATGCCTCAAACATTTCATTTGTTTTGTTCTAATTGTGTTTAGTAGTTCTTTTTTTCATTTTTAATTGTTTTAAAACTTCATCGTTTGTTATCTTTTGTTTCCATCCAATTCTACCTATTCTTCTATAACTCCACATTTCAAAGGCTTCAATTTTCTGTTCTGTTTTCTTGTCTAATGTCCATGTTGATAATGTCATACTTATACGTGTTATTATATTCCACTCATGGGGACTGTACGCCGGCCTCGAGACATAGAGGTTGTGGGTTCAAATCCTGGCTACACCGGTTGGGATTTTAATTAATGATTTCTCTCTGCAGCAATCACCCCTGGTCTCAGCAGCGAGGCCCGGCTTGAAACGTCAATTACTCATCGACTGAAAAAAAAATATATGAGTACCTCCGAAGTTGGAGTTATCTGCCTGTGCGGCGAGGGACTCCTGTGCACACGGCTGCCAGTGAAAAATGGATTAACACGCAAAATTCAGTTCCTAGTCTCTAGGGACTTCGTCAGAGGTAAAAAGCTGGCGAACGAAAAAAAAAAAATATTCCACTCTATATCTACGTTTGAACAGAATGTCTTGGAAAGTGTTTGTTGATGACCTATGCTCCACTGGGAGCTAAAAAGGTATCTACGTTTGCATGAGTTATATGTTGAAAACATCTTTAAGTTGTATGTTCCGTTCTATGGGGTTTGCTTAATGTCGGTATGGCGAGCTGGGAATGAAAAGTTGTATGTCATAGTGCTGTCGCAACACAATGCACAGGCCACATTTTTTTTTTTCAGGCATTGGGGAAATAAATAAAAAAATTTCGATATCTCACTCAATTATCACTATATTTACGTCTAACTCAATTATCACTATATTTACATCTCACTCAATTAGCACTACATTTACATCTCACTCAATTATCACTATATTTACGTCTAACTCAATTATCACTACATTTATGTCTAACTCAATTATCACTACATTTACGTCTAATTCAACTATCACTAATTTACGTCTAACTCAATTGTCACTACATTTACGTCTAACTCAAGTATCACTACATTTACATCTCACTCAATTGTCACTACATTTACGTCTAACTCAATTATCACCACATTTACGTTTCACTCAATTATCACTACATTTACGTCTAATTCAATTATCGCTAATTTAAGCCTAACTCAATTGTCACTACATTTAAGTCTAAAGCAAGTATCACTACATTTACATCTCATTAAATTGCCACTACATTACGTCTAACTCAAGTATCACTATATTTACATCACACTCAATTATCACTACATGTACGTCTAACTCAATTATCACTACATTTACATCTCACTCACAGCCATTAAATTTAACTCACCATCCTTGAACCTCAAACCATCATTACACCTCACTAATTACCCTTACACCCCTTTCATTACCCTTACACCGCATTCACCAGTCCTACATCTCACTCATAACTCTAACATCTGCACTTATCTGACTCACATTTCACTCACCAACCTTACACATCGCCCACCAGCCTTACATCCTACTCAAAACCTTACATCTCACTCACCAGACCTACATCTCACTCAAAACCCTTACATCTCACTCACCAGCCTTACATCTCACTCAAAACCCTTACATCTCACTCACCAGACCTATATCTCACTCAAAACCCTTACATCTCACTCACCATCCTTTACACTTCTCTCACCACCCTTACACATCAGTCACTACCATTACATATCATCACTACTCTTACATCTCACATCACTACTCTTAAATCTGACATCACTACCCTTACATATCAAATAACTACTCTTATATCTCATCACTACTCTTACATCTCAAATCACTACTCCTACATCGCACATCACTACTCTTACATCTCACATCACTACCTTACATTTCATCACCACTCTTACATCTCACTTCACTACTCTTACATCTTATCACTACTCTTACATTTCACATCACTCTCTTACAACTCATTACTACACTTACATTTCACATCAATATACTTACTTCTCATCACTACTCTTAAATCGCATCACTACGCTTACATTTCACATCACTACTCTTGCATCTTATCACCACTCTTACATCTCATCACTACTCTTACATTTCACTTCACTACACTTACATCACATCACAACATTTACACCTCATCATAACTCTTACATCTCATATCACTACACTTGCATCTCATCATTACTCTTACATCACATCACAACATTTACATCTCACATCACCACTCTTACATATCACTCACCACCTTCACATTGTTATACCCCCTTATTTACGCCTTGTTTACACCTCAGGGTCCTTACATACAAACAACCTGACTGATTCACAATCAACCTATGACGTCACGTCAGCTACATCACGTCTGACTCCTATCGATTGGGTTCACCTTTAGACCCCACACCCCACCAACGACCCTTTTCCTTCGCCCAACTTCCCTGAACCGGCTCACTCCAAACCTTATTACCCAATCCAATCGATCTATGACTGGCTTCATTCACGTGGCTTTTTTGTTCGATTCTTAAGTGAGTGCGTTGTGAATGATTGTGGGGAATGAGTGGGTTGGAGATGATGAGTGGGTGGTTTAGAGCTGTGGAATGAGTGCGTGAGAGTTTAGGGAATGAGTGGGTGAGAGTTTAGGGAATGAGTGGGTGAGAGTTTAGGGAATGAGTGGGTGAGAGTTTAGGAATGAGTGGGTGAGAGTTTAGGGAATGAGTGGGTGAGAGTTTAAGGAAAGAGTGGGTTAGAGTTTGGGGAAAGAGTGGGCTAGAGTCAGGGAGTGGGTGGGTTAGAGTTTAGGGAAAGAGTGGCTTAGAGTTCTGGGAAAGAGTGGCCTAGAGTTTAGGGGAAAAGTTGGTTACAGTTTGGGGAGTGAGTGAGTTCGAGTTTAGAGAAAGAGTGTTTAAGAGTTTAGGGAGTGAGTGTATTAGAGTTTAGGAGTGCGTTGGTTAGAGTTTCTCTCTCTCTCTCTTCTCTCTCTCTCTCTCTCTGCGATCAGGACTTAATCAGAGTAGGATTCTAGGCCCTCACATGAAGACAGCTGTCTGTTTAAGTGAAGTGATCGACCCCACAGACAGAACATCATAATTAGAGTCTGTTAGATCCACTGTGATTAAGTACCTGTTAAAACGTTGCACTGTGTTCTGCGCCAGTGGCCCAGGGTTACAGGGAATTAGTGGTTTAGAGTTTGGGAGTGGGTAATTTATGTTACAGGGAATGAGTGGTTTAGTGTTGAGGAGTGGGTAATTTATGTCACAGATATTGAGTAGTTTAGAGTTTGGGAGTGGGTAATTTATGTTTCAGATAATGAGTGGTTTAGAGTTTGGAAGTGGGTAATTTATGTTTCAGATAATGAGTGGTTTAGAGTTTGGAAGTGGGTAATTTATGTTTCAGATAATGAGTGGTTTAGAGTTTGGAAGTGGGTAATTTATGTTTCAGATAATGAGTGGTTTAGAGTTTGGAAGTGGGTAATTTATGTTTCAGATAATGAGTGGTTTAGAGTTTGGGAGTGGGTAATTTATGTTACAGATAATGAGTGGTTTAGAGTTTGGAAGTGGGTAATTTATGTTACAGATAATGAGTGGTTTAGAGTTTGGGAGTGGGTAATTTATGTTACAGATAATGTGTAGTTTAGAGTTTGGGAGTGGGTAATTTATGTCACAGATAATGAGTGGTTTAGAGTTTGGAAGTGGGTAATTTATGTTTCAGATAATGAGTGGTTTAGAGTTATGGGTGAGTAGTGTGACGTTAGGGATATGGTGGTTAAAAGTGGGAGAGTGGGTACCCTAGAGCGTAACAGAAAGTAGAGTTTGTAATAATGTTCTGTTCTGTTCATGGAATCAGTATCACTTTAGTCGGAAATCCCCCATATCCGCTCAACTCATGTCACAGTTCATGACAAAGGGCGTTGGCAAATTCTGTTGACTAGATCGACTACCGCGCAGCCATAATCGGCACCTAGGCGACGATACCAGTATGATAATGTAATACAAAGTGAGAAGAAAGGATCACATTAAACATGCCTGTGTAGGTTAATGTGGTCCACACCCACCTCCCAGGATGAGAACCTCTACGAGGGTCAACCGAATTACTTAAACAGACAGCTGCTTTCATAAGAGAGTCCGGAGTCCCAGTCTGAATGAGACATGATTCCAGAAGTAAAAAAAAAAGAAAGAAAGAACGAAAGAAAGAAAGAAATAATGAAATAAAGAAATAAAGAAAGAATGAAAGAAAGAAAGAAAGAAAGAAAGAAATAATGAAAGAAAGAAATAAAGAAAGAAGGAAAGAAAGAAAGAAAGACAGAAAGAAAGACAGAAATAATGAAAGAAAGAAATAAAGAAAGCATGAAAGAAAGAAAGAAAGAATGAAAGAAAGAATGAAAGAAAGAAAGAAAGAAAGATGTACCACATAAAAAGTAATGACTAAATAAAAATAAATGAAAAAGGCAACATCCTGTAAATGAAGCTACTTTTGTACATTGTGTGTTTGTGTTCACTATATATATATATATATATATATATATATATATATATATATATATATATATATATATATATATATATTAATCTCTTTCGATGCTTCAGTAAACTTGTTTCGCCCACATTATTAACGGGTGTCCCTCATCTAACAGATATATGTCTCTGACATAAGAAACATTCATATTTCTATCGTTGAGAATGTAAAGTTTTTAGACAGAAATTTACTTCTACAACTTAGACATGGCAGTGACCGCTTGAGGTACTATTTTAGACTTTAAACAAATAAGGGACATCCAAGGTGTGTAGAATGTCTACACGGGAGTTTATATTTGTCGCTGTTGTCGATATTTGTCGCTGTTGTCGATCGCTTCCATACCAGGACAAGGTGTATGGAGATGTCATCAGCTTTGAGCTGACGAACTTTTTCTTTGTACTTATTGACGTCCAGAGGCGTGACCATCATCGGTACCACACTGGGACAAGCTGTATGGGTATGTCATCAGCTTTGAGCTGACGAGCTCTTTCTTTGAACTTATTGACGTTCAGAGGCGTGACCATCATCGGTACCACACTGGGACAAGCTGTATGGGTATGTCATCAGCTTTGAGCTGACGAACTCTTTCTTTGAACTTATTGACGTCCAGAGGCGTGACCATCATCGGTACCACACTGGGACAAGCTGTATGGGGATGTCATCAGCTTTGAGCTGACGAGCTCTTTCTTTGAACTTATTGACGTCCAGAGGCGTGACCATCATCGGTACCACACTGGGACAAGCTGTATGGGGATGTCATCAGCTTTGAGCTGACGAACTCTTTCTTTGAACTTATTGACGTCCAGAGGCGTGACCATCATCGGTACCACACTGGGACAAGCTGTATGGAGATGTCATCAGCTTTGAGCTGACGAACTTTTTCTTTGAACTTATTGACGTCCAGAGGCGTGACCATCATCGGTACCACACTGGGACAAGCTGTATGGAGATGTCATCAGCTTTGAGCTGACGAGCTCTTTCTTTGAACTTATTGACGTCCAGAGGCGTGACCATCATCGGTACCACACTGGGACAAGCTGTATGGAGATGTCATCAGCTTTGAGCTGACGAACTCTTTCTTTGAACTTATGACGCCCAGAGGCGTGACCATCATCGGTACATTTTACGATGACCCATCACGCTTACTTATTGATGCCAGAGCTGGACAACAGTTTGTCTGCCTTCTGAAAGTTTGTTATGCATTTTACTTAGGATTACCATCACTGCACACCGGAAGGACCCATAGGTGCTCCGGTATTCCTGTCAAGAATCTTGAGAAAATCTGAGGGGAATCCTGACCCAAGTGCAGGAACTCCGTGGGAGCCACGTTATGAGTAGGTTTCCTCTGCCGTTTTTGTCCTCGGAAACAGCCAAATTGATGGCCTACTCTTTTCTATTTTAAATTCCAAGAGTTCTTTAACGTGCGCGAATGCACACGGGACCTCATGTTTATTTGCTGTTATCCGAGAGGGTAGGAAAATGGTAGGAATGAATCCCTGCCAAGAATATTTAGAGCAACAACAACTTAAATGGTTGGGCCACCTGGTCAGAATGAATCCTCACCAATCAACATCAAGGGCGTTCTTCTCGAGAATGCATGGAAAAAGACCAAGAGAAAGACCCACAAGAAGATGGATAGATGCAGTGACAGAGACATGTAACAACAAAAGAAAATCACTAATTCAGACAGTTCAAGCAGCTCAAGAACGACAAATGATATAAACCAAGACACCTTTTAGGTATTAGAGAAAAGAGAAAAGAAGAAGATGGATAGATGCAGTGATAGAGACATATAACAACAAAGGAAAATCTCATCACCCATCACAAGCAATCGGAATATCGAAATACGATCCGGATGAAAAACACAGATCATGGTGAGCACAGGGCACTAAACTCGATAGCTCTTGGAATGTGAGGAAACTGCAATTATAAAAATACTTTTCAGACTGAGTTTTAATGCCTTCTGCCGCCTACCCGCCATATTGACCGAGACGGTACGAGCAAGGTACGAGACTTGAATCGGCATCTTAATAAGCGTTAACATCGAGCATCGTAACTCACGAGCGAGGTGCCAGTCCTCACCTTCCCAAAATACGAACCCTTGTACCCATTTCTACCACCGGCTGGGTCGACACACAACCATCTTCTTCATCTTTTCTCTTTTCACTCATACCGAAAAGGTGTCGTGGTTTATATCATTTGTCGTTCTTGAGCTGCTCGAACTGTCTGAATTAGTGATTTTCCTTTGTTGTTACATGTCTCTGTCACTGCATCTATCCATCTTCATCTTTTCTCTTTCTCACTGATACCTAAAAGGTGTCTTGGTTTATATCATGTGTCGTTCTTGAGCTGCTCGAACTGTCTGAATTAGTGATTTTCCTTTGTTGTTACATGTCTCTACCACTGCATCTATCCATCTTCTTCTGGGTCTTCCTCTTGGTCTTTTTCCATGCATTCTCGAGAAGAACGCCCTTGATGGTGATTGGTGAGAATTCATTCTGACCAGGTGGCCCAACCATCTAAGTTGTTGTTGCTCTATACATGACACACAACCATAGCCACCTGAAAAGTCTCCATTTACGGCATTATCTCATATCTGGGGTCTGCAGGTGGGACCTATACGATTGGAGAATAATGGCATGATGTACAGTTGTTTGAACTTGAGTTTTATTATTTCACCCCCAATCCCAATATGGAAAAAAAAAATATTCTGAACCTACCGGATTCGAACTCGTTTTCTTCTCGTTTGGAACACGACAAGTTATCGATTCCGCCCATGGGATATGCGGACGATGCTTGAAAACAGACAAGTTCTTCCATGCAGCGGTAATATGTTCTCAGCTGGAACTCCGGGGAATGAGAACACGATGAAGATTGAGAATGACATGGAAACGAGGCGCTGAGAATGACATCCCAAAGATGAACTATACATGGAGAGGATTAGGGGAGACAACGAACCATGGATAGGATTAATGGGCTCTTGTTGGTGGCTGAGAAAGGTAATACACAATAGAATAGAATAGAATAGAATAGAATAGAATAGAATAGAATAGAATAGAATAGAATAGAATAGAATAGAATAGAATAGAATAGAATAAAAATGCGAACAGAATAGAGAATGGTAAATTAAAGTAAAGAGCCCCGTCACGCCAAGTGGCGTATAGGGAATATGGTGTTAGTGACCATAAATTTTACAGACCTCAGCACATGATTTTTGGGGTAATGTGGTCGGTATTACGCCCGTGCCGCTTTACTTTCCCAGAAAAATATCTGGTACCCATTAAAGGCTGGGTGAACCCGGAATCCGTCGGTTGGTATCGAACCCTACCTCTTGTCCTTTGTAGTCCAGTTCACTAACCACTGAGCTATCGCGGCTTATAGAGAATAGAATAGAATTCAGAACAGAAAACATTATATAATGGAATAATATAGAATATAATGGAAACTTAAATAGCATATAACAGAATGAAATGGAATAGGAAATAGAGAAATGAGAATTTAATTTAATAAACGAGAACAGTCTAGAATAGAAAATAGAGCATAAAATAATATAGAAGGAATTGGAAATACTGAACACATACTACAAGACTCTACTAAATATAGTAGACTGAGGAAAGCCCATTGGCCCATAGATACAACACTACAGACAAAACTATATGGGCCACTGCGAGAATGACAAAAGACAGTAAAATTTATACAGGAAACAACATTGCAGGTATAGACAATACTGCAGGCGAACGAAAGAGAAATAGATATGGAACAGAGTAAAATACAATAAAATGGAATGGAATAGAAACTAGAATAGAAATTAGAAAAGAAATTAGAATAGAATGGAAAATAATAGAAAAAAAGAATAGAATGTCATCAAATGAAATATCATCAAATTCAAATTGTGGAACAACTAAGAAAGTTGTGCGTGAAGAAAAGTAAAGTAATCATTTCAAACAACCACTCTTTGATGCTTAGTAACAGAACCGTTAGATCAAGTTAAATACTATAACCTTTATTAATGGATGCTTGCGCAGCATAAAAAGATGGAAATGGCAAGACAAAATCACTAATATAGAATTATGGAAAAGTAACAGATAAATACAAGTGGACAAAGAGATACACCGAAGACGACGGTACTGGATAGGACACACACTTCGAAAAACAAATGAGAGTATTATATAACAGGCCATTTGTGGAAATCATCAGAGGAAAAGACAAAGAGGAAGACCAAACTATTCTTGGATAAGACAGATGGAAGCAGAGATGAAGATGATGGGGAAGACATGGAATGATATTAAAAGATTGGCAAGGAATAGAACGGCCTGGAAAGTGTTTGTTGAAGACCTATGCTCTACAGGGAACTGAAAGTGTTTGTTGAAGGCCTATGCTCTACAGGGAGCTGAAAGTGTTTGTTGAAGACCTATGCTCTACAGGGAGCTGAAAGTATTTGTTGAAGACCTATGCTCTATAGGGAGCTGAAAGTGTTTGTTGAAGACCTATGCTCTACAGGGAGCTGAAAGTGTTTGTTGAAGACCTATGCTCTACAGGGAACTGAAAAGGTAGAAGAAGAAGAAGATGAAGAAGAAGATGAAGATGAAGATGAAGAAGAAGAAGAAGAAGATGAAGAAGAAGATGAAGAAGAAGATGAAGAAGAAGATGAAGAAGAAGATGAAGAAGAAGATGAAGAAGAAGATGAAGAAGAAGATGAAGATGAAGATGAAGAAGAAGATGAAGAAGATGATGAAGAAGAAGATGAAGAAGAAGAAGATGAAGATGAAGAAGATGAAGAAGAAGATGAAGAAGAAGATGAAGAAGAAGATGAAGAAGAAGATGAAGAAGAAGATGAAGATGAAGATGAAGATGAAGAAGAAGAAGAAGAAGAAGAAGATGAGGAAGGAGAAGTAGAAGAAGAAGAGGAAGAAGAAGATGAAGAAGAAGAAGAAGAAGATGAGGAAGGAGAAGAGGAAGAAATAATGTAGGTTGATCAGCAGATTATCATCACTGAACATAGGACAACCCCATAGCATTGATTTATTCAGTTTCTGGATTTAGCGACCATTTTGGGCGTGGGCTAAGAGATTTTCCAGGGGAAGAAAGACGGTCTTGGCGTAGTTTTGACCATGTTAACAACATGTGATGAATGTTAGTAAAATATGAATGCTTACACTATATTTTATTGGCGTCATCATGAGTGACGAGTTTATTTGCTTTTTTCTTTCTTTCTTTCTTTCTTCTTTCTTTCTTTTTTCTTTCTTTCTTTCTTTCTTTCTTTTCTTTCTTTCTTTCTTTTCTTTCTTTCTGTTTCTTCTCTCTTTATCTTTGTCTTCATTCTACTGATAAGGTAGAGAGTCATAATCATCATGTGCCATTCCGTTTGGCGTAGACGATCATGTCCTTCCGCAATTCTTTATCCACAGTGCATCGTATCAGTTCTGTTGCTAATTGTTGTCCATGCCATAACATCAAGCTACCTCGTATCTTCTATCTTTGTCGTCCGCGATATCTCCTTCCTTGTATTTTGCCAGTTGTAACCAAGCATCCCAATGTTTCTCTTCTTATGATGTGCCAAAAAAAAAAGACGTCGATTATTTCTTTTAGATGTTTGTATGAGCTCTCTGTTCATGCTGGCCTCATTAATTAGCTGAGTGGCAGTGTACCAAGCGTTCGGCTTCTCGTGGCAAGGCGCAGTGCCATGGAGTACGGGTTCGATCCTGCTTCGGACCATATATTGTTCTTTGTTTTTTTCTGTTGTTGTTTATTTGTCATTTTTTCCGAATGCTAACACAACCTTTTCCTCTCTCAAATGTTGATTGCTTCTTTCTGATGTTTTTTAAGAGCTCCCTTTTTGTGTTGGCCTCTTTGAGAATTGCCACGTTGGTCTTTTTAGCTGTTCAGGGAACTTTCAACATTCTTCTGAGAAATCCCATCTC
Source organism: Megaustenia siamemsis (assembly GCA_032433765.1). NCBI lineage: Eukaryota > Metazoa > Mollusca > Gastropoda > Stylommatophora > Ariophantidae > Megaustenia > Megaustenia siamemsis. The sequence continues at coordinate 11,502,942 of JAVIAB010000145.1, read as the reverse complement.
TGTGGCCTCTAATCGTCTTTTCATTTGTTTGCCTACTGTCCATGATTCGTTTCCATAGGTCAGAATTGGTTCTATATAGCACCGATGAACTCTCTATCTCACTCTATTGACATAGATTTGTTGCATTTGATATTTTTCATTTCCTGAAGCGCTATTTTGGCCTGAGCTATTCTGCTTTTTATTTCGGTGGTGCATCTTTCATCTGATGTTATTATTATGCCCAAGTATTTGACGCGTTGCACTTGTTTCAAATTTGGCAGTTCAATTTTGGCCTGTTTATTTTATGCTGCATGATGGTGATGATTGTTTCTTTGATATGACCATTACTTCTGTTTTCTTACTATTCAGACAGAGACCTTTTTTGTTGTTTTCTTTTACTATTATGTCCATCATTTCTTGTAGTTCATTCCCTGTCTCTGCTATTAAGACTGCGTCATCCGCATATCGGAAATTATTTATGTTGTGACCGTTGACTTCAATTCCATTTTTGTCTACTATTGATCTTATAATATGTTCGCTGTAACGTGAAAACAAATCCGGTGACAGAACACAGCCTTGTCTGACTCCTTGTTTTATATATTGGAATTGTCCTTATATACAATCTGATTAGAAAATATACAATCTATTTAAGTCAAGGTATGAGTACATTCTAAACGAACTAATAATAGATTAATCTAAACCAAAATATAAACGTGTCGAGCTTTACAAGAAGGAGTTGGAAATACATCGGGGATATCCTGAGAATGAATGAAGAAAGACTTCCCCGTCAGGGATTCGTGTGGAAACCACCTGGTAAAAAGTAAACAAGGCAGACCAAGAGAATCGCTACGCAGAACAATTTCTAGGTAAGGCTCAAACATGGGACTAAGAAACAACCAAGAACTACAAGAACTAGCAGCAGATCGCCAATCATGGAGAACTATGACTTCTGCCCGATGTGCCGTCTTCGGCCCGAAATTAAAATGAATGAATGAATTTCTGCGTAAAGAGTAGCTCTAATTCTTGGAAACGAAACTTTAAAAATCATCGCCTTGAGACAGCAAGGGTGAGAATTCAAAGTGATGGCATGGGGTTATTTCCCTTGGGTAGTTGAACAAAAGGATAATTTTAATTTGGAATTATGTTAAGTTGTACATGATGTAGGGGACCTTGGTGGTCCAGATGTAAGACGTCGGCCAATGGACAGGAAGATCCCGGGTCCGAATTCCGCTATAGAAGGTGGACATTGTTCACTTTAAATCCGTGGTTAATAGAAATAGACTCAAGATGAAATAAAGCTTGTCAAATCATTGGACAGCTATCACCACTTTTGTCCAAAAAGGAAATAACTCTAGAGACAAAACGGACACTGTACAATACAATCTTCATCCCAACGTTGTGCTACCAATGCCAGTCCTGGAACCTAGATGCAAGAACAAGAAGAAAATAATCTCTACTGAGATTAAATGTGTCAGACGAATGACAGGAAACAGGCTGAGAGATAAGATCATAAATGAAGAACTGAGAAAAAAGCTAGGAATAATCTCCGCCATAGGATAAATAAAGAAACAACAGGTAAAATGGTTTGGCTATGTGAAAAGGCAGAAAGATCAAAACACAACACAGAACTCCTTCAATATACATTGCGAGAACACCAGACCCAAAGACCAACTTCGAAAAGGATGGATAAACGGAATATTAGAAACACTAGGAAACGTAACAGAATAAGAGGCGAACAGACGAGCAAAATACCGCAAATTATATCTCCCCTCGACGCTGAAGGACAAATGAGGAAGGAAGGAAGGAAGGAAGGAAGGAAGAAAGGAAGGAAGGAGGGAATAGGAAGAAGAATCCGTGGTTGCCACGAGACTTTACCATCCCCTGGTCTTTGAGTAGATAGATCTGATGTCTAGCTCTCTCGGATAAAGATGAAAAACAAATGTCTCGTGTGCACGCGGGCACGTTAAAACATTTTGGTAGTTAAAAGTCGAAAATAGTAGGTTAAAATGGTTGTTGCCCGGTTAAAACTGTTCAGCAAAAATGTCAAATACGGATATGTCTGACTGACGCAGATGTTGCGGCATGGTCGTTAATTAGCGACATAACGCATCGACGCCCATTTATGGGGTGAGCGGTAAGAAGAGGATACGGTGTAGATGTAATTCAGGGGAGGGGAGGGGGGTGTCATGGCGTGTTCACATTAAGGCAGGGATGAAATGTGTGCGTCAGACTTCTCTCTTCGTCACTCGAATTTTCCCAGTTGTCACAATATATTCCAGTTGTTCTCTTCTCATTACAAGGCCAAGAAATGATGATTGTTTCTTCCTAATATTGAAAATTAGCTCTTTTTTTTGCTTTGACCTCTTTCAGAATATTTTCATTACTCTTCTTAGCTGTCTGTTGTATTCTCAACATTCTTCTGTAAAACCACATTTATACAGACTCCATTAATTTTCTTGTCTGTTATGCTATTGTCCATGATTCACATCCATATGTTAAGACTGGCTCTACATAACATTTACGTACTCTGTTTCTTAGATGAAGGATAGCCACAGACAATGAGAGAATGTGTTATTGCCCTACAAATTACCATAGAACGTGTTAGTCATTACTTTTTCATTTATTGATAAGGAGGTAGAAACGATATACAAGCATGACAGTGACAGTATCGATTATCTCAGTTAAATCGATATAGCGATACTTCGCTTCAGAAGATAATATGAAAGCTGTAACAAAAGTAGCGGATCGTTTTCTATTGATCAAACTCGTTACTTCAGATCCTGGGGCAGTAACGAGTTTTAGCCACGTGACGATACAGAAAGACAGCATTTGACAAATCGATTATGAGAATTGATCACAGCCTTGTTCTTACTTCTTCCATTTCACTTGTACTCAGGGAGCTGTCAGAACGATACTCAGTGTATGTTCTAGATAATCGTAATTGGACAAGTGAACGGTTCTGTTGAGCGCGTTGTGCTAAATTTAGTAACACCCAAAATAAGAGCTCAACTTCTCTCTAATTTCCGGAGAAGACAGATGTTTATCTTCTTCTCTACCAGAATGGAAAGAAGAAAGAAGAAACTTCGTCTTGTCATATTATCATATAGACAATATTATGTCTTTGTCCATAATTATTTACCAGTGGTACATTTATACCAAAGAAATCTGGTGCAATTGAATGCGATGATCATCGGACAATAGGCCTTATGAATCACATGACTAAGATATGACTAAGAATCGTCATGCGAAGAGTGCGAAACAAAATCAGTCCAGAAATTAGCGATGAACAGTGTGATTTTGCTGGAGGTAAAGGAACGACCAATGCCATTTATATCATAAGATCTTATGTAGAAAGAGCTATAGAAGTAAAAACAGATCTATACCTATGTTTCATAGATTATACCAAGGCATTTGACAAAGTAAAGCACCAAGAAATAATCAAAATTTTATAACGCATAAACGTAGACAGCAAAGATCTAAGAAAAATAAAGAACATGTACTGGCAACAAACAGCGGCCATAAGAATTGGAAACCAATTGGGAATATTTCAACAAATAAAACAGGGCGTTCGACAAGGTTGTGTGCTGTCACCAGATTTGTTTAATATTTATAGTGAGATTATTTTAAGATCCATAAGGGACATGCCTGGAATAACAATTGGAGGTCATAATATTAATATTCTAAGGTATGCTGATGATACCGTCTTAATCACTAAGAGTGAACATGAGTTACAAGAAATGTTGGACGTTATCGTGAAAGAGAGCAAAAATAATTGACTCGGCCTTAATAGCAAACAGACAGAAGTAATGGTAACAACAAAGAGAAAGACATCACCTCAGTGCAACATAAAGACAATTGGAGCTATATTCAAACAGGTAAATGAATTTAAATATTTGGGAACTTTGTTAACCTCAGACGGAAGATGTACAAAAGATGTGAGATGCAGAATGGCTCAGGCAAAAGCAGCTTTTTAAAAAATGAGGAAGATACTATGCAATCCATTTTTGACAATAGAAACAAGAAAAAGAATTCTTAAATGTTAAGTAGAGCCAGTCTTAACATATGGATGTGAATCATGGACAATAAGACAACAGACAAGAAAATCACTGGAGTCTGTAGAAATGTGGTTTTACAGAAGAATGTTGAGAATACCATGGACAGCTAAGAAGCGTAATGAAGATGTTATGAAAGAGGTGAAGGCAAAAAGGGAGCTGCTTTCCAATATTAGGAAGAAACAATCATCATTTTTTGGCCATGTAATGAGAAGAGAACAACTGGAATATATTGTAACAACTGGAAAAATTGAGGGACGAAGAGTTAGAGGGAAGCAAAAGAGAGAAAATATCAGACAGCTTAAGAGAATGGCTTGGCAAAAGGTCAACAACAGAAATAATAAAGAACTGTCGAGATCGAAAGTTGTGGAGAGACATGATCACCTACGTCAGCAAGCATGGCACTTGATGATGACATTCATACGGTGATGTGGTTATCTTTAAGCAAAATCGCCTTTATTTTTCGGAAAAAAAAATGTTCCAACATTAATTGTGTCATCACCGTATCGAAGGTTGGCTACCATAACTATTCTGTTCTGTCTCTTGCTTTGATGGTGGTCCAGATTGTCATAGGCTGACTTGTCCATCTTTTGATGTTACTCGTCCATGTCAGTCTTGGTCTGCCTCTTCTGCCTTGTATTTTTCCTTCGAAGATTACTTGTTTGTAGGCTGTTGTGTCTTTTAATATGCCTCAAAAATCTCATTTGTCTTGTTCAAATTTTATTTATAAGTTTTCTTTTCATTTTTAGTAGTTTTAAGACTTCATCAAATCAGTTTTTCTACCAACTCTGTGCTACTAGTGCAGAATTGGACGTTGGACTCTAGAACAATAAGAAAGATAACGACCACCGAAATGAAATGTGTCATAAGGATGACAGGAAACAGCTTAAGGGACGGAGTAAGAAACACCGACCTGAGGAAGAAACTCGAAATTGAACCAGCCATCGAATACATAAAGAAACAACAGATAAATTGGTTCGGCCCCATAACAAGACAAAAAGAACTAACAATGACTCAAAGAGCCATAAACAAACGCTACGAAAACGCCAGATTAAGAGGAAGACCGAGAAAGAGATGGATAAAGGGAATACTAGAGTCACTAGGAGGGATAAGGGAGCCTCGATAGCTCAGTGGTTAGTGAACTGGACTACCACGGACAAGGGGTAGGGTTCGATCCCAACCGACGGCTTCCGGGTTCACCCAGCATTAAATGGGTACCTGATTTTTTTCTGGGAAAGTAAAACAGCACGGGCGTAATACCGACCACATTACCCCACAAATCATGTGCTGAAGGTCTGTAAAATATAGGGTCACTAACACCATATTTCCCTATACGCCACTTGGTGTGATGGGGGTTCTTTACTTTTACTTTTACTAGGAGGAATAACACCAGAAGAGGCCAACAGAAGAGCAAAGAATCGCAGATTGTTTCTCCCCTCGACGCCAACGGCAGCAGAGGAAGGATAGAAGAAGAAGAAGAAGAAGAAGAAGAAGAAGAAGAAGAAGAAGAAGAAGACTTCATCATTGGTTTTTCTTTTCTTTCCATCCAATCGCACCTATTTTTCTATATTGGTGTGACAAATATTTAATGAAATGCTGGCTTTGGCAACGAATGTTTATAGATAACAGCATCATCATTGCAATAAACTTCTATTGGTTCATCTCCACTTGCCAGTGATGTTGAACCCGACCTCATGAAGACATGAGACAGAGTAAAATAGCGCTTCATGGTAGCCAAACTTGCAATGTTGGGAGTTTCATTATGAAGAAACGTGACTTTACAAGCAAAGAAAAAGAAACTAACGTAAAACTTGACTTTACAAGCAAAGAAAAAGAAACTAACGTAAAACGTGACTTTACAAGCAAAGAAAAAGAAACTAACGTAAAACGTGACTTTACAAGCAAAGAAAAAGAAACTAACGTAAAACTTTACTTTACAAGCAAAGAAAAAGAAACTAACGTAAAACCTGACTTTACAAGCAAAGAAAAAGAAACTAACGTAAATCTTGACTTTACAAGCAAAGAAAAAGAAACTAAAGGAAGCTTTGTTTATAACCATATTGTGCTACCAGTGTCATACATGGACAATTCTGGAAAGACACTAGCGTAAAATAACAAAAATAAAGTACCTTAAAAGTAAAGTAGTATAGGGAATATGGTGTTAGTGACCATAAATTTTACAGACCTTCGGCACATGATTTTTGGGGTAATGTGGTCGATATTACGCCCATGCCGCTTTACTTTCCAGACCAAAAAAATCCGGTACCCATTAAAGGCTGGGTGAACCGGTGGCCGTCGGTTGGGATCGATCCCTACCTCTTGTCCTTTGTAGTCCAGTTCACTAACGACTGAGCTATCGCGGCTCCCACAATAACAAATGGCTAAATTAAATGTTTCGGAAATGTTGTAAACAAGACCAGAGATAAAATTAGATCTTGATAAAACTGGTGGTTGTAACACAAGCTATTTATTAAATTTGCAAAAAAAGAATCAAATGGTTTAGACTCTGATCAGAATGAAAATCAACTAACCTGCAGCCCGAGCATATTACATGAAAATAATCGGTTACAAAGCAAAAGGAAAACACAGAAATAGACGAAAGAGTGAATCAAAGGGACATTTACAACTAATTCGGCCAGACAGCTAAACCTGAACGAGAGTGACAAACGAAGGCCAAAAAGACTATACATCGGACATCTCTCCTCTCTGCGACGCTGAACAGATAAACAAACAAAGAAATAAAAAAAAAGAAAGAAAGCAAAAATAGAGAAAGAAAGAAAAAATAGAGAAAGAAAGAAAGAATGAAACAAACAAGCAAAGAAACAATAAAAATATAGCAGATACAATGAAATTGGGAGCCGCGATAGCTCAGTGATTAGTGAACTGGATTACAAAGGACAAGAGGTAGTGTTCGATCCCAACCGACGGCTTCCGGGTTCACCCAGCCTTAAATGGGTACCGGGTTTTTTTTCTGGGAAAATAAATGGCATGGGCGTAATACCGACCACATTACCCCAAAATTCATGTGCTGAAGGTCTGTAAAATTTATGGTCACTAACACCATATTCCCTATACGCCACTTGGCGTGACGGGGGCTCTATACTTTTTTTTAAACAAGGAAATTAGTTTACTTGTTATGGTAGTAATGTACAGCCAAATTTCTATCTTCGTTGACCAATTTTAACGACATATCAATCTAGACATAGCAAAGTGTTACACGGCTAGCATCGGTATTAGGTTGACTGGAACCACAGTCCATACACCACCGTCTTTTGCCTCCAAATTAGGGTGACCATTTTTTTCCCGTGGTTTCCGGGGACATTTGTCATATTTTTTACATTTCAGAGGATTTTTTTGCTTATTTCTGAGACTGTCCCACAAAATCGGGGACGAACGATTTATATATATATGTGTGTGTGTATGTGTGTGTGTGTGTGTGTGTGTATACGTATATATATTTATTTATATATATATATTCATAATATGTGTGGGTGGGTGTGTGACTGTGTGTGCGCAAGAAATTTTGTAGATGCAAAAAAAGATAACTTTAAATTTCATAATAACTGTTCATTTGCTGTTTGATTTTATTTTTGTTAATATTCACGGTACTTATGCGATACACGCACTTAATGAAATTACAATAGCTAGTTGTGTTACTCAATAATAAAAAATATTTAAATTAAAAAAAATTTAAACAACATATAGATATCAAATGCAGTATTAAAGTAATGTTTACAGTACCTTATTTATACTGAAGAGGTTGTTGTTTTTAAAAATTAAACCCATCCCAATAGAAGTGAGTGGTGGGAATAGAAGTGACGTAGCACCGCGCTTCAAGAGTTCAAAGAGTTATTTCCGACACAACGCGTCCAAGTCTTCTCTTTTATCTTCTTGCTAATGCCGCTCAGTCTGGGATAAAGAAACACAACTCAGTAACGTCCTGAGTCCTAGTGATTACTTTAAAAGAGGGCCGATTCCGTGTATGAACATTTATTTATTCACTGAAATCGGGGACAAAATCGGGGACAAATTTCTTTCGGGGACAACTTCTACATTCCGGGGACTGTCCCCGGAAATCGGGGACGAATGGTCACCCTACTCCAAATGCGACACAGTTACACCCTTGTATACTACTCACGCCAGCAGAATTAATTCGTGCGTGAGACACACATTTGGATACAGCACCACTTTTGGTCATGATTATGAGGTTACGTCACGCAAAATCAACGTCCACTTTTGGTCATGATTATGAGGTTACGTCACGCAAAATCAACGTCCACTTTTGGTCATGATTATGAGGTTACATCACGCAAAATCAACATCCAGTTTTGGTCATGATTATGAGGTTACGTCACGCAAAATCAACATCCAGTTTTGGTCATGATTATGAGGTTACATCACGCAAAATCAACATCCACTTTTGGTCATGATTATGAGGTTACATCACGCAAAATCAACATCCAGTTTTGGTCATGATTATGAGGTTACATCACGCAAAATCAACGTCCACTTTTGGTCATGATTATGAGGTTACGTCACGCAAAATCAACGTCCAGTTTTGGTCATGATTATGAGGTTACATCACGCAAAATCAACGTCCACTTTTGGTCATGATTATGAGGTTACGTCACGCAAAATCAACGTCCACTTTTGGTCATGATTATGAGGTTACGTCACGTAAAATCAACGTCCACTTTTGGTCATGATTATGAGGTTACATCACGCAAAATCAACATCCAGTTTTGGTCATGATTATGAGGTTACGTCACGCAAAATCAACGTCCACTTTTGGTCATGATTATGAGGTTACGTCACGCAAAATCAACGTCCACTTTTGGTCATGATTATGAGGTTACATCACGCAAAATCAACGTCCACTTTTGGTCATGATTATGAGGTTACGTCACGCAAAATTAACGTCCACTTTTGGTCATGATTATGAGGTTACATCACGCAAAATCAACGTCCACTTTTGGTCATGATTATGAGGTTACATCACGCAAAATCAACATCCAGTTTTGGTCATGATTATGAGGTTACATCACGCAAAATCAACATCCAGTTTTGGTCATGATTATGAGGTTACATCACGCAAAATCAACGTCCACTTTTGGTCATGATTATGAGGTTACGTCACGCAAAATCAACGTCCACTTTTGGTCATGATTATGAGGTTACATCACGCAAAATCAACATCCAGTTTTGGTCATGACTATGAGGTTACATCACGCAAAATCAACATCCACTTTTGGTCATGATTATGAGGTTATATCACGCAAAATCAACGTCCACTTTTGGTCATGATTATGAGGTTACGTCACGCAAAATCAACGTCCACTTTTGGTCATGATTATGAGGTTACATCACGCAAAATCAACATCCAGTTTTGGTCATGATTATGAGGTTACATCACGCAAAATCAACATCCAGTTTTGGTCATGATTATGAGGTTACATCACGCAAAATCAACATCCAGTTTTGGTCATGATTATGAGGTTACATCACGCAAAATCAACATCCAGTTTTGGTCATGATTATGAGGTTACATCACGCAAAATCAACGTCACAAATACTAAACCATAAAAAAAATATTTATTTATAGATCGACATAAACTGAATGATAGCGTCCTAAATTATTTCTGTTAGGAGTAGCGTCCCCTTGCAGTTTATTCGGACGTTCATTAATTTGTCTTTAGAAGATCCCTGGGTTAGGGTTAGAAATACATTAAATCTAACCCTAACCCTAAACCTTGTTTTTTTTTTTTTTTTAAATAATGTAATCTTCGAAGACAAGAAACATTCAAAAACGAGCAGTCAGTCAGGGGAGATCACTCGTTTAGAAGAATTAATTTGGGAGACTAAACTCGTAAATAACCAACTGATCCTACAATGATTTAACATCTAATATAAACTAAACTAACAATGTCTGAATGTCTCACATAAACTAAACTAACAATGTCTGAAGGTCTAATATAAACTAAACTAACAATGTCTGAATGTCTTATATAAACTAAACTAACAATGTCTGAATGTCTCACATAAACTAAACTAACAATGTCTGAATGTCTCACATAAACTAAACTAACAATGTCTGAATGTCTAATATAAACTAAACTAACAATGTCTGAATGTCTCACATAAACTAAACTAACAATGTCTGAATGTCTCACATAAACTAAACTAACAATGTCTGAATGTCTCACATAAACTAAACTAACAATGTCTGAATGTCTCACATAAACTAAACTAACAATGTCTGAATGTCTCACATAAACTAAACTATCAATGTCTGAATGTCTAATATAAACTAAACTAAAAATGTCTGAATGTCTCACATAAAATAAACTAACAATGTCTGAAGGTCTAATATAAACTAAACTAACAATGTCTGAAGGTCTAATATAAACTAAACTAACCATGTCTGAAGGTCGAATATAAACTAAACTAACAATGTCTGAAGGTCTAATATGAACTAAACTAACAATGTCTGAAGATCTTATATAAACTAAACTAACAATGTCTGAAGGTCTAATATAAACTAAACTAACAATATCTGAAGGTCTAACATAAACTAAACTAACAATGTCTGAAGGTCTAATATAAACTAAACTAACAATGTCTGAAGGTCTAATATAAACTAAACTAACAATGTCTGAAGGTCTAATATAAACTAAACTAACAATGTCTGAAGACCTAACATAAACTAAACTAACAATGTCTGAAGGTCTAACATAAACTAAACTAACAATGTCTGAATGCCTAACATAAACTAAACTAACAATGTCTGAAGGTCTAACGTAAACTAAACTAACAATATTTAAAGGTTTAACATAAACTAAACTAACAATATCTGAAGGTCTAATATAAACTAAACTAATAATGTATGAAGGTCTAATATAAACTAAACTAGCAATGCCTGAAGGTCTACCATAACCTAAACTAACAATGTGCTTGAAGATCTAACATAAACTAAAGTAGCAATGTTTGAAGATCTGAAATAAACTGAACTAACGATGCCTGAAGATCTACACACAAGCTAAACTAATTGTACTAACAATACTTGAAGATCTACACATAACCTAAACTAACAATGTTTGAAGAATTAACATAAACTGTTCTAACCTACTTGAAGATCTAACATAAACTGTTCTAACCTACTTGAAGATCTAACATAAACTGTTCTAACCTACTTGAAGATCTAACATAAACTGTTCTAACCTACTTGAAGATCTGCACATAAACTGTACTAACCCATTAGAAGATCTACACATAAACTGTACTAACCCACTAGAAGATCTACACATAAACTGTACTAACCCACTTGAAGATCTAACATAAACTGTACTAAACTACTTGAAGATCTGCACATAAACTAAACTAACAATGTTTGAAGAATTAACATAAACTGTTCTAACCTACTTGAAGATCTAACATAAACTGTTCTAACCTACTTGAAGATCTACACATAAACTAAACTAACAATGCCTGAAGATCTACACATAACCTAAACTAACAATGTTTGAAGAATTAACATAAACTGTTCTAACCTACTTGAAGATCTAACATAAACTGTTCTAACCTACTTGAAGATCTGCACATAAACTGTACTAACCCATTAGAATATCTACACATAAACTGTACTAACCCACTAGAAGATCTACACATAAACTGTACTAACCCATTAGATGATCTGCACACAAACTGTTCTAACCCACTTGAAGATCTACACATAAACTGTTCTAACCCACTTGAAGATCTACACATAAGCTGTTCTAACCCACTTGAAGATCTACACATAAACTAAAACTAACAACGCTTGAAGAACTAACATAAACTGTGCTAGCCGCTAGCCCAGTCGAAGATCAACAACAATGCTTGAAGAACTAACATAAACTGTACTAATTATGCTTGAGGATCTACACATAAACTGTACTAACCCACTTGAAGATCTATCTACACATAAACCGAACTAACTCACTTGAAGATCTATCTACACATAAACCGAACTAATAACTAACCTGGAGATATGAAGTTCCAACCAAGAACAATGATATTATCCATGTGGAAGTAATGAATAGTCGATCACGATTCGCACCAAATCTGGGGAAACATTCCAAGTATATCCGACAACTGAAAGTTCTAGGAGAATTATATACAAACAGTTGTGCCCACAACAAAACGCTGGTAACTGGCCCTCGTACAAGCCTCCAGGATTTGAAATATATCCGACCCCTGAAAATCAAAATCTTATCAGCCAGGGTACTCAAAGCACGCGCGTGGAATACTGTTCCTGGAATTATTTAAGAAAACCACACTACAGCCTGATTATCCAGCACATAAATAACTGTTACATTAACAGGATACCGTACTAGTAAGCGTGCAAATCCTAAAATAACGTGTCCACACACAAATATGCGAGTACAATCTCCCCACATGTCCTCGGAGACACAGTCCTAGGACAGTCCAAACTACACCCACATCAGCTTGTTGCAAGCGGACGGCAGGACAAGAAGAGGCAGCCAAGCAAAGGAATCCCCCAGTCAGATCTCGGTGCTACTACACACGCGCGATGACAGTGCTTGCCTTCTGTCCATCGATCAGGCGCTGTTGCCAGGAAAAGCGATCGAAAAAAAGGGGGGGGGATGTATTTATATAAACACCACAGCAAAAATACGAAAACCCATATTGTTTGGGGGGGGGGGGGGGGATGGGTAAAGTCTAGAATTGCCAGATTTTCTTAAATCTTGCGTGGTAATTCACAAATGATAATTTAAGAACAAATAACGATTCACACATTAAAAAAGGAACCAAAAAAAAAATTCAACGTAATTGATGTCTTTATTGATCAGAAGAATGTGTGTTTAATTTAAAATCATTTAGGGACTTTAGATCATTTTATTCTCAAAATAAAGCAATTAATTGTATACACAAATTATTTATAGAAAAAGGAAAACACCGCATTTGAATATTGTTGTTACATTACACTGTTACCGGCATTACTTTATTAACGGCATTACACTGTTAACGACTTTACATAGTTAACGACATTGCTCTATTAACGACATTACTTTATTAACGACATTACTTTGTTAACGACATTACTTTGTTAACGACATTACTTTATTAACGACATTACTTTGTTAACGACATAACTCTGTTAACGACATTACATAGTTAACGACATTACTTTGTTAACTAGATTACATAGTTAACGACATTACTTTGTTAACGACATTACTTTGTTAACGACATTACTTTGTTAACGACATAACTCTGTTAACGACATTACATAGTTAACGACATTACTTTGTTAACGAGATTACATAGTTACCGACATTACTTTGTTAACGAGATTACATTGTTAACGACATAACTCTGTTAACGACATTACATAGTTAACGACATTACTTTGTTAACGAGATTACATTGTTAACGACATTACTTTGTTAACAACATTACATAGTTAACGACATTACTTTATTAACGACATTACTTTGTTAAAACATTACACTGTTAACGATGAAGCTAACAATTGTGTTTGGTGTAATTTTGATCAATACAAAATACTACACCGTTGGGCTAGGGAGTCTGTAGAATGTTTGCCTACCTTGTTTACAAACTACCTACGGTATGGTAAACATTTGAATTGTGAAAGTACAGTTACCTATTTTACATTTTTGTCCCGGGCAGTGACATACAACCTTCTCTTTAAATTAAAGTTTTGAGCTGCCATGTGTTCTCTCACGTGTTCGACTTGGATACTGGTAACTACGTTGTGTCGTACGTCTCCGAAATGGCTAGGTGCTCGATTTGAAATGCTTTGAGAACATTTGAAACAAAAGCTCTCTCGTTACTCCACGTTTGGGTTTTTAACCGGGTACCTTCAGAGCGTGAGGCAAGTGCCCACATGCTGATTATAATTATTTTGTTGTTGTTGCAGCTTGGAGGAGGGGGGGTGGGGGGGGGGCCGAATCGATAACTCGCCGGTTCTAATCTAGGAGAACACTGGTGGTCTCTAGTTTTTGTTTCTATTATCGCGGGGGGAGTGAGGGGGGGGAGTGGGGGGGGAGGGTTAGGGAGGGTAGGGAGGGGGGAGAAAAATAGAAACTCAAATTCTAACATTTCGTGCTACTGCACTGGACATGCGGCCTTTTTAATTGTTTGGTCCTAAAAGTTCACCCGACCTGCCTGAGTAAAAGGAAGTGAATCTAGGTGTGATGATAGTTGTAAGATAGTTGTGATGATAGTTGTAAGATAGCTGTGATGATAGTTGTAAGACAGTTATGATGATAGTTGTAAGATAGTTGTGATGATAGTTGTAAGATAGTTGTAAGATAGTTGTGATGATAGTTGTAAGATTGTTGTAAGATAGTTGTAAGATAGTTGTAAGATAGTTGTGATGATAGTTGTAAGATAGTTGTAAGATAGTTGTGATGATAGTTGTAAGATAGTTGTGATGATAGTTGTAAGATAGTTGTGATTATAGTTGTAAAATAGTTGTAATGATAGTTCTGATGATAGTTGTGATGATAGTGGTAAGATAGTTGTGATGATAGTGGTAAGATAGTTGTGATGATAGTTGTGATGATAGTTGAAAGATAGTTGTAAGACAGTCGTCATGATAATTATAAGATCGTTGTAAGATAATTGTAAGGTTGTTGTAAGATAATTATAAGATCGTTGTAAGATAATTTGTAAGATTGTTGTAAGATAATTATAAGATCGTTGTAAGATAATTATAAGATTGTTGTAAGATAATTGTAAGATTGTTGTAAGATAATTATAAGATCGTTGTAAGATAATTATAAGATTGTTGTAAGATAATTGTAAGATTGTTGTAAGATAATTATAAGATCGTTGTAAGATAATTATAAGATTGTTGTAAGATAATTGTAAGATTGTTGTAAGATAATTATAAGATCATTGTAAGATAATTTGTAAGATTGTTGTAAGATAATTATAAGATCGTTGTAAGATAATTATAAGATCGTTGTAAGATAATTATAAGATCGTTGTAAGATAATTTGCAAGATTGTTGTAAGATAATTATAAGATTGTTGTAAGATAATTATGAGATTGTTGTAAGATAATTATAAGATCGTTGTAAGATAATTATAAGATTGTTGTAAGATAATGATAAGATCGTTGTAAGATAATTATAAGATTGTTGTAAGATAATTATAAGATTATTGTAAGATAATTATAAGATTGTTGTAAGATAATTATAAGATTGTTGTAGGACAGTTGCTGTATTAATTTATGGTCAAGGCAATAACATGTCTGCTTACACATAACATGGATCACGCAGTCTCAGTGAACAATTCGCAAAGTATGATACCAAAGATTTCACAGTCAGGAGTGGATCATCACATGGATGGCTCTACAGTGAGCACGTTAACCTGGGTGTGCTGTCCAGGGCATGCTGGTGTACACGGCAATGAAATAGTCGACAAGCTCGCTGGCAGCTCTAGGATGGCTCTACAGTGAGCACGTTAACCTGGGTGTGCTGTCCAGGGCATGCTGGTGTACACGGCAATGAAATAGCCAGATAGTGTCGTTGGCAGATCTGACACTGGATGTGGTCTGACTCTGAACAAAGAGGACATCGCCAAGTCTGTAGACGTCGATTCAAGTCTCGTACTTTACCTTTACTTTACTTTCACTTTACCTTTACTTTACCTTTAATTTACCTTTATTTTACCGTTACTTTATCTTTACTTTTACTTTACCTTTAATTTACCTTTACTTTACTTTTACTTTATCTTTAATTTACCGTTACTTTACTTTTACTTTATCTTTAATTTACCTTTACTTTACCTTTACTTTATATTTACTTTTACTTTATATTTACTTTTACTTTACTTTTACTTTATCTTTAATTTACCTTTACTTTACTTTTACTTTATCTTTAATTTACCTTTAATTTACCTTTACTTTACTTTTACTTTATATTTACTTTTACTTTACTTTTACTTTATCTTTAATTTACCTTTACTTTACTTTTACTTTATCTTTAATTTACCTTTAATTTACCTTTACTTTACTTTTACTTTATCCTTAATTTACCTTTACTTTACCTTTACGTTACCTTTACTTTTACTTTACCTTTAATTTACCTTTAATTTACCTTTACTTTACTTTACCTTTAGAAGGGGAGCCACGATAGGTCAGTGGTTAGTGAACTGGACTACAAAGGATAAGAGGTAGGGTTCGATCCCAACCCTTGGTTTCCGGGTTCACCCAGCCATAAATGGGTACCTGATTTTTCTCTGGGAAATTGAGGTAAGAAGTCTGTGAGGAAAGTGAGGTAACAAGTCTTTTGTGAGGTAAGAAGTCTGTTCTTCATTCCTTACAGGAAGAGGAGGAGAAATGTGTGGAACAAAGATGTATACAGAGGGTGGACTGATGAGACTGGAGGTGGAAAATTGGTCTGGTCGATCCGAAGTGCTTAGTGGAAAAATCAGATGTAATTGTTATTGTTAATGTTATTGTTATTGTAATTGTTAATGTTATTGTTATTGTTATTGTTATAATTGTTGTTATTGTTATAATTATTGTTATTGTTATAGTTATAGTTATTGTTATAATTATAGTTATTGTTATTGTTATAGTTATTGTTATTTTTATAATTATTGTTATAGTTATTGTATAATTATAGTTATAGTTATTGTTATAGTTATTGTTACTGTTATTGTTATAATTGTTGTTATTGTTATAATTATTGTTATTGTTATAGTTATTGTTATAATTATAGTTATTGTTATAGTTATTGTTATAATTGTAGTTATTGTTATTGTTATAGTTATAGTTATTGTTATTGTTATAGTTATTGTTATAGTTATTGTTATAGTTATAGTTATAGTTATAGTTATAGTTATAGTTATTGTTATTGTTATTGTTATAGTTATTGTTATTGTTATATTTACTGTTATTCGAAGGCCTCGGTATCACTGCAAACGAATTAAATTCCATATTTGCTCAACCGCCCGTGCCAGTGGAATCATCCGAATGAACATCTCATCTCATCGAAGGATTGAAACAAAGAAAAGTAGCTGCAGTCCGCATCATAGCAGCCACATCATATGTCAAAAGGCATAAGGCGTAGCCGAATCGAAAGTGAACTCAGCTGAACTGTCCCTCATCATACGATATCATCTTTCATCGTAAGCAATCGGAATATCGAAACACGATCCGGTTGAAACACACAGCTCACGGTGTGCACAGAGCACTAAACTCGGTAGCTCCTGCAGGAAGCCGGAATTGAAATATGAGGAAACTGCAACAAGGAACACTTTTCAGACAGAGACTCAATGGCACCTGCAGTTATCCGCCATATTGACCGGAAGTTTAAATAAGACGTATCTACGATAAACAACTTACAGGAATAATCAGTCTGCATTCACTTCGAAAAATGCTGGGACGGTGGAGCAGATATGGGGATGTCCAGACTGCAATTAAACTGATTCGATGAATTGAATTCATTAGAGTTTATGTTCTTTCTTTGCTGTTTGAGTCTTCGTCGATATTTCCAAATAGGGATTCCAAACATTATCATCAACGGAGGCGAAGACGCGCCTCCCAGCACCAGAGCTGGAAGTTGTCAGCGACGCACAGCTGATGGCTTGCGCCAGGATAGGTGAACCAAAACCATCCAGACCCTGCTCCACCTCTCCGTGGTGCCTCCAGTAACAGACTAACCTGTCTATTCTGGTCAAGCGTGCAGGATCGAAGAGGGAAGACAACCCGGTACTTAAAAATGTCGTGCTGAAGTCGGATGTGTTGGCCCGAAAGGCGCAAATATAACAGTTATACTGCAAACCACAACACAACGCAGACACGTCCACTACGTCGTTGTAAGGGCGGATGATGAAGAGGAATATTCCAGTCTACCACGATACACTAGAATACAATAGTCACCGGGCGAACGCAACCAACCATTATCATCAACTTCAGTTATATAATTCAGTGTCTTCCACACCTCCAAAATCGCAACAGAACTGGTCAAATAAATACA
Source organism: Megaustenia siamemsis (assembly GCA_032433765.1). Taxonomy (NCBI): domain Eukaryota; kingdom Metazoa; phylum Mollusca; class Gastropoda; order Stylommatophora; family Ariophantidae; genus Megaustenia; species Megaustenia siamemsis. The sequence continues at coordinate 11,484,897 of JAVIAB010000145.1, read as the reverse complement.
TATTGGTATATAGCAGCTTTACTAAACAATATGACATTCTTCTTCTTCTACTTCTACTACCTTTCAGCTCCCTGTAGAGCATAGGTCTTCAATAAACACTTTCAGCTCCCTGTAGAGCATAGGTCTTCAATAAACACTTTCAGCTCCCTGTAGAGCATAGGTCTTCAATAAACACTTTCAGCTCCCTGTAGAGCATAGGTCTTCAATAAACACTTTCAGCTCCCTGTAGAGCATAGGTCTTCAATAAACACTTTCAGCTCCCTGTAGAGCATAGGTCTTCAATAAACACTTTCAGCTCCCTGTAGAGCATAGGTCTTCAATAAACACTTTCAGCTCCCTGTAGAGCATAGGTCTTCAATAAACACTTTCAGCTCCCTGTAGAGCATAGGTCTTCAATAACACTTTCAGCTTCCTGTAGAGCATAGGTCTTCAATAAACACTTTCAGCTCCCTGTAGAGCATAGGTCTTCAATAAACACTTTCAGCTCCCTGTAGAGCATAGGTCTTCAATAAACACTTTCAGCTCCCTGTAGAGCATAGGTCTTCAATAAACACTTTCAGCTCCCTGTAGAGCATAGGTCTTCAATAAACACTTTCAGCTCCCTGTAGAGCATAGGTCTTCAATAACACTTTCAGCTTCCTGTAGAGCATAGGTCTTCAATAAACACTTTCAGCTCCCTGTAGAGCATAGGTCTTCAATAAACACTTTCAGCTCCCTGTAGAGCATAGGTCTTCAATAAACACTTTCAGCTCCCTGTAGAGCATAGGTCTTCAATAAACACTTTCAGCTCCCTGTAGAGCATAGGTCTTCAATAAACACTTTCAGCTCCCTGTAGAGCATAGGTCTTCAATAAACACTTTCAGCTCCCTGTAGAGCATAGGTCTTCAATAAACACTTTCAGCTCCCTGTAGAGCATAGGTCTTCAATAAACACTTTCAGCTCCCTGTAGAGCATAGATCTTCAATAAACACTTTCAGCCCCCTGTAGAGCATAGGTCTTCAATAAACACTTTCAGCTCCCTGTAGAGCATAGGTCTTCAATAAACACTTTCAGCTCCCTGTAGAGCATAGATCTTCAATAAACACTTTCAGCTCCCTGTAGAGCATAGATCTTCAATAAACACTTTCAGCTCCCTGTAGAGCATAGGTCTTCAATAAACACTTTCAGCTCCCTGTAGAGCATAGGTCTTCAATAAACACTTTCAGCTCCCTGTAGAGCATAGGTCTTCAATAAACACTTTCAGCTCCCTGTAGAGCATAGGTCTTCAATAAACACTTTCAGCTCCCTGTAGAGCATAGGTCTTCAATAAACACTTTCAGCTCCCTGTAGAGCATAGGTCTTCAATAAACACTTTCAGCTCCCTGTAGAGCATAGGTCTTCAATAAACACTTTCCAAGCCGTTATTTTTCTTGCCATCAAGATCATTCCATGTCTTCCCCATCATCTTCATCTCTCCTTCCATCTGTTTTCTGCAAGAATATTTTCGTCTTCCTCTTTGTCTTTTTCCTTGGGGATTCCAAAAAAGGGCCTGTTGTGTAATACTCTCAGTTGGCTTCCGCAGTGTGTGTCCTATCCAGCGCCATCGCCTTAGCTGTATCTCTTTATCCACTGGTATTTGACTGGTACATTTCCATAATTCTATATTAGTGATTTTGTTCTGCCGTTTCCATCGTTTTATTCTGCGTAAGCATTCATTAACGAAAGTTAAAAAAGAGAAGACGCTACAAAATTAAATTATAAACGTTTCGATCACAAGTCTTCATCAGTACCACACAAAAAAAAAGAAGAAATACCGAGTACGACATATATTTCTACTTGGCTTTAGCCAGAGCGGAACCGCGATAGCTCAGTGGTTAGTGAACTGGACTACAAAGGACAAGAGGTAGGGTTCGATCCCAACCGACAGCTTCCGGTTCACCCACCCTTTAATGGGTACCGAATTTTTTTCTGGGAAAGTAAAGCGGCACGGGCGTAATACCGACCACATTACCCCAAAAATCATGTGCCGAAGGTGTGTAAAATTTATGGTCACTAACACCATATTCCCTATACGGCACTTGGCGTGACGGGGGTACTTTACTTTACTTTACTTTACTTTACTTACTTTACTTACTTTACTTACTTTACTTTACTTACTTTACTTTACTTTACTTTACTTACTTTACTTTACTTTACTTTACTTTACTTACTTTACTTTACTTTACTTAACTTTACTTTACTTTACTTTACTTTACTTACTTTACTTTACTTTACTTTACTTTACTTTACTTACTTTACTTTACTTTACTTACTTTACTTACTTTACTTACTTTACTTTACTTTACTTTACTTTACTTACTTTACTTACTTTACTTACTTTACTTTACTTTACTTACTTTACTTACTTTACTTACTTTACTTACTTTACTTTACTTTACTTTACTTACTTTACTTACTTTACTTTACTTTACTTTACTTTACTTTACTTTACTTACTTTACTTTACTTACTTTACTTACTTTACTTACTTAACTTTACTTTACTTTACTTACTTTACTTTACTTTACTTTACTTTACTTTACTTTACTTACTTTACTTTACTTTACTTTACTTTACTTTACTTACTTTACTTTACTTTACTTTACTTTACTTACTTTACTTACTTTACTTACTTTACTTTACTTTACTTTACTTTACTTTACTTTACTTTACTTTACTTTACTTTACTTACTTAACTTACTTTACTTACTTTACTTACTTTACTTTACTTTATTTTACCCAGAGTCTCTTGAAAACATCTCCACGCGTTCCATAGAGAAAAAATAAAATATGTGTGCCCGTCTCCTTAAATTGTTTCATCAGGAACCGCTTCAGAAGTCCAGACTTGGTTTCTACCTGACCTCTGCCGATTACAAGACTAGCGAATGTATTTTCTGGAGATTCGTTTTGAGCCTATCTATGTATGAATTGCTCAGGCAAAAGCAGTTTAAAAAAAAAAAAAATGAGGAAGAAATTATTGCAATCCATTTATTACGATAGAAAGAAGAAAAAAGTTCTTACATGTTATGTAGAGCCAGTCTTAACATATGGATGTGAATCATGGATAATAGGACAACAGACAAGAAAATCATTGGAGGCTGTAGAAATGTGGTTTACAAAAGAATATTGAGAATACCATGGACAGCTAAGAAGAGTAATGAAAACGTTCTGAAAGAGGGCAAAGCAAAAAGAGAGCTAATTTTCAATATTAGGAAGAAACAATCATCATTTTTTTTCTTGGCTATGTAACGATAAGGGAACAACTGGAAAAATTGAGGGACGAAGAGATAGAGGGGAGCAAAGAAAAAAGATACCAGACAGCTTAAGAGAATGGTTTGGCAGAAGGTCAACAACAGAAATGATAAATAACTATCGAGATCGAAAGTTATGGAGAGACATGATCACCTACGCCAGCAGGCACGGTACTTGATGTTGATGGCAATGATATCTTCCCCTATCTTACCTATTTCCCGTTCTGACTATAGTCGGGGAAAAAAACGTGGCCATACCAACGTGTAAAGTATAGACAAAAGAGTGAAGGACCTGGTCAACACAACGTCAGGCAGTATTTCTTTCCGAGGACAACTGGTAAACTTTTAAATTTTGGTGAACCTAATAGCTGGTCGGTCTGCATCGTATCCTCAGCATCCACTTGACTAACCGCGACGCTCAAAGACACACACAAGTAGAGAAAATAATGTGGTTCGTTAATATCAAAAGAGCAGAGCCTTGTAAAACAGTCAAATATTTGGCTTCAGGGATCGGGGGATTTTTATTTTCTTTTTTGAAAATAGATCCTTGCCGATAGGACTAGGCTTGTTATCTCATCTAGTCTGAAATTAGGAAGGTATCAAAGGGAAAAGTCATCATCATCTAGTACCGTGCCTGCTGGCGTAGTTGATCATGTCCCTCCACAACTTTCGATCTCGGCAGCTATGTATCATTTCTGTTGTTGACCTTCTGCCAAGCCATTCTCTTTAGCTGTATGTTATTTTTTCTCTTTGCTTTCCTCTATCTCTTCGTCCCTCAACTTTCCCAGTTGTTACAATATATTCCAGCTGTTATCTTCTCAGTACATGACCAAAAAATGATGATTGTTTCTTCCTAATATTGGAAATTAGCTCTCTTTTTGCTTTGTCCTCTTTCGGGACGTTTTCATTACTCTTCTTAACTGTCTGTGGTACTCTGAACATTCTTCTGTAAAACCATACTTATACAGCCTCTAGTGATTTTCTTGTCTGATCTATTGTCCATGATTCACATCCATTAAATAAGACTGGATCAACAAAACATATACGTACTCTGTTTCTTAAATGAAGGATAGCCACAGACAATGAGAGAATGTGTTATTGCCCTACAAATTACCATAGAACGTGTTGGTCATTACTTTTTCATTTATTGATAAGGAGGTAGAAACGTCTGTTGTCCTATTGTCCACGATTCGCATCCATATGCTAAGATTGATTCTACATAACATTTTAGAATTCATTTTCTTGATTCTGTTTCGTAGTTAGCGATCGTCGAAGCTAAGTGCTAAAATAAGCTTGGAAAACACAGTACTATTTATTATACATTTTTCACTCTCTTTTTCTATTTTATATATTTTGACGCCCATCATACCTCTCATCATGTAAAATTCATTTCTCTCTTTTCTTATTTTTGCATCCTACTTTCCTCGCCCTCCACTTTATCATCTAACATGTAGTAATTGTGCTTCACCGCTTGTTGTCGTTGTCCCTGTATTCTGAAGAAGGCCACAGGCCGAAACGTCAGTATTGTGTTGTGTTCTTTATTTGTAAAGCTGTCACCATACCTTGGAGTGTTTAGCACACCCCACCATTGGCTCCTTGGAAAACACAGCGTTGTGCAGATACAAAAGTTGAAGTGTTGAGAGTTTTCCACGGAACGAAATATGGGCCGATGCTAAATACATTTTGGGCCACACAATACTTGAAATATTGGTGTGGCGGGATGGAGCAAGAGGGCGCGCGGAGAAGAGAAAGGCCGTCCAGTGAGCCCTTCCCTGCTCGCTGAGGTGCCCTTTCTAACCGCACCGATCGAAGTCTTGGATAAAAGTGGCTAAACTGCGCCAGTGTCTCCATGGCAACGTGTCTATGATCGATAACTCACAGCGGCGTTAATTGATCCTATCCCAACCCACCCCAATTCTCTCCCCTTACTCTCTTTCCGCCACCATCTCTCGTCCTTCACCTTACAACCACTTCCGATACAGCAGTGCTTCTCAAATTTTACACGACAGGGTCACAGCTGCTTTATTTAAAAACTAAACAGATTTTGGGGGGACTGGGTGGTATAGAGGCAGGACGTAGACCTCTGGGCTAAGAAAGTTCCTGGTTCAATTATCACCACATACAGTGGACAATTTTTTTTTTTAATCGAATTAGTGGTTTCTTTGTGACTCCACCCTCCCCTGGTCACTGTGTAGTGAGATCCTTTGTCTAGTCATGTCGGATAACGGTGACATACAGGAAGTCCTGTATTCATTCTTTGCACATTAAAGAACCCTTGGCAGTTAGAAATCGAAAGAAGTAGGGCAAAAATGGTCGCCGCCCAGTTTAAATTAATGCCACACACACAAAAATTGCCAAAATCGTTAAAACTCGCAATAAAAATAAAATGGGAGTATCCTTTAGTTGGAAAGTATCTGCCTGCATGGCGGGGTACACCTTCATCATCGTGTGCCCTCTCCGCAACGAAGGTTGGCTACCATGGATCGCCATTCTACTCTGTTTCTTGCTTTGATGGTGCAAGCTGACATAGATTGACTTGTCCATCTTTTGATGTTACTCGTCCATGTTAGTCTTGTTTTGCCTCTTTTACCTTGTATTTTCCCTTCCAATATTACTTTTATTAGGCTGTTGTGTCTTTTAAAATGCCCCAAAAATTTCATGTGTCTTGTCTTAATTGTATTCAGCAGTTCTCTTTTTATTTTCAGTTGTTTTAAAACTTCATTGTTTGTTATCTTTTGTTTCCATCCAATTCTACTTATTCTTCTATAAATCCACATTACAAAGGCTTCAATTTTCTGTTCTGTTTTCTTGTCTAATGTCCATGTTTCTGCACCATACAGGAATATTGAGAAAATGTAACATTTTGCCATTCTTAGTTTCAGCCCTGCTGATATTTGTTTTGTTGTTAGTATATTTTTTCATGGCATTAAAATTACTTTTTGCCATACCTATTCTTTTGTTTATTTCAGTTTTGCATTGTGTTTCTAATATTCCATCAATCCATGTTGTTTTCGTGGTTGGCCATTGGGACTGGTATTTTCGCAACGTGTATTGAAGTGTACTGAAAGTTGTATTTTAATATTTCTGTTTTTTCATGTAGTAGGAAACTATTTGTACAGAACTTGGCAGCAGGAGGCAATCTGATCATCAGAAGTAGACACTCCGTCGAGCAAGTGTTTCGGCCCTTTAGCTTCTTGACACTCTAGGGGAGGTGGGCTCGCCTGGGTCATGACTCCCAGGCGTCGACCTCCTGCTGCATTGCCTCTAAGGCTTACACAGTGTGTTCGGCACAAAATCATCATCATCATCATGTGCCATACCGGTTGGCGTAGGTGATCATGTCCCTCCACAATCTTCTATCTACAGTGCATCGTATCAGTTCTGTTGTTGACTGTTTTCCATGCCATGACACCAAGCCATCCAGTATCTTTTCTCTTTGTCGCCCGCGATCTCTCTTTCCTTTTATTTTGCCAGTTGTAACCAAGTATTCCAACTTTCCTCTTCTCATGATGTGCCCGAACAATTTTGATTGCTTCTTTCTGATGTTTTTTAGGAGCTCCCTTTTTGTGTTGGCCTCTTTGAGAACTTCCTCACTGGTCTTTTTATCTGTCCAGGGAACTTTCAACATTCTTCTGAGAAATCCCATCTCTGTGGCCTCTAATCGTCTTTTCATTTGTTCGTCTACTGTCCATGATTCGCTTCCATAGGTTAGAATTGGTTCTATATAGCACCGATGAACTCTCTTGTCTCATTTTTATTGACATAGATTTGTTGCATAAGATATTTTTCATTTTCTGAAATGCTATTTTGGCCTGAGCTATTCTGCTTTTTATTTCTGTGGTGCATCTCCCATCTGATGTTATTATTGTGCCCAAGTATTTGAAAACGTTGCACTTGTTTCAGATTTGTCTCGTTTATTTTTATGCTGCATGATGGTGGTGATTGTTTCTTCGATATAACCATTACTTATGTTTTCTTACTATTCAGACTGAGACCTTTCTTGTTGCTTTCTTTTACTATTATGTCTATCATTTCTTGTAGTTCGTTCTCTGTCTCTTATATTAAGACTGTGTCATCCGCATATCGTAAATTATTTATGTTGTGACCGTTGACTTCAATTCGTTTTTTGATTGACAGTAACATTCATACATGATTCAACAACACTGTAATGGTACCTTTGATGTATCATAACACATTTGTTTTTGTAGATCCGGGGATCTTCTGTTCGTTGTAGATCAAATAAAATCGATCACTTGTTTTTTTTTTTTTTTTTTTTGTGCGCGCGGATCCCCATTATATCCAGCTAGTGAACTATAGGGGGCCTCGGTAGCCTAGTTGGGAAAACCACCCGACAGGGCTACCGACGTTCAGACAACCCGTGTTCGATTCCCGCTGGGAGCAGTGTAAGTTGTACTCGTGGTTGGAAAAAAAATACTCCCGCGGTCGAGCCAACCGCTGGCAGGAATGGGTACCAGGGTATACTACTCTGGGAAGGTGGGGAATGTCGCCTCGTATCGTGAGTTTCCATGTTTGAAGCGACACTATCCAGAAGTCTCCGAACACATTTCTGGATAGGCGGCCCAGCACATATGGGTGAAAATCCGCGTGCTAAGACGCCGATTCAAGTCGCGTACTTTACCTTTACTTTACCTTTGTTTTTACTTTACATTTACTTTACTTCTACTTTACTTTTACATTACCTTTACCCCACCTTTACATTACCTTTACATTATCTTTACATTACCTTTACATTACCTTTACTTTACCTTTACGTTACCTGTACTTTACCGTTACTTTACCTTTACGTTACCTGTACTTTACCGTTACTTTACCTTTACGTTACGTGTACTTTACCGTTACTTTACCCTTAATTTACATTTACTTTACCGTTAATTTACCGTTACTTTACCTTTACTTTACCTTTACCTTTAGAGTGGGAGCCGTGATAGCCTAGTGGTTAGTGAACTGGACTACAAAGGACAAGAGGTAGGGTTCGATCCCAGCCGAGGGCTTCCGGGTTCACCCAGCCTTAATGGGTACCGGATTTTTTTTCTGGCAAAGTAAAGCAGCACGGGCGTAATACCGACCACATTACCCCAAAAATCATGTGCTGAAGGTCTGTAAAATTTATGGTCACTAACACCATATTCCCTATACGTCACTTGGCGTGACGGGGGCTCTTTACTACTTTTTACTTTAGAGGGCCAAGATCTTTAAATGAAAAAAATTCAGAGGAAGACTGAAGTAAAGGCTACACATAAACAAGCAGAACTCGCTTCCATTCACTCACTGACTACTACAGAATTTGGTCTCTTCGGCATCCACCATAAAGGTAAAGTAAAGGTAAAGTAAAGGTAAAGTAAAGGTAAAGTAAAGGTAAAGTAAAGGTAAAGTAAAGGTAAAGTAAAGGTAAAGTAAAGGTAAAGTAAAGGTAAAGTACGAGACTTGAACCGGCATCTTAGCACGCGAGTTTTCACCCATATGTGCTGGGCCGCCTATCTAGAAATGATATCCGCCTTAAATGGACGTAAAATCATCCAGACCCTGCTCCACCTCTCCGCGGTGCCTCCAGTAACAGACTAATCTGTCTAGTCTGGCCAAGCGAGCAGGGATCGAAGAGGGAAGACAAACCCGGTACTCAAAAACGTCGTGCTGAAGTCGGATGTGTTGGGCCGAAAGGCGCAGATATCACAGTGTTACACTGCAATCTATAACACAACGCAAACACGTCCACTTAACGTCCTTTTAAGGGCGGATGACGAAGAGGAAGCCTACAGTCTGCGAATACTCTAGAATACTTTAGTCATCGGGCGAACGCAACCAACCTACCAACCAACCAACCAACCACCAACCAACCAACCAACCACCCAACCAACCAACCAACCAACCAACCAACAAACCACCCAACCAACCACCCAACCAACCAAATAGACGTGAAGTAGGCAGGGATGTGTGTATGTTAAGGTTTACTGTAGAATTGTCATATTTGCATGTTTTGGCCCAAAACATCACCGATTGCAAAGACATTAGACAAAGACGGTGGAGATCTAGAGAGGATGCCAAGCTTCGTCCTGATTGTACAGGAAAAAGGATGGCATTAGTAGAACACGTTCGAATGAGGTAAGAAAAGGAGAGAGGAAAAGGGTGGGGGGGTGTAAATGGACAGGGAAAGATAGAGACAACGAATGGGAAAGTGAGAAAGAGAAACTAAGGAAACACCGAGAGTGGGAGACGGAGAGACAGCGACACAGAAAGAGACAGCGATGGAGAGAGGGAGACAGAGTCAAAGAGGGAAGGGAGAGTGAGACAGAGGTAGACAGAGAGACAGCGACACAGAAAGATACAGCGACGGAGAGAGGGAGACAGAGAGTCAAAGAGAGACGGAGATTGGAAGGGGGAGTGAGACAGAGGTAGACACAGAGAGACACTAAGAGACAGAGAGAGGGAGATTGAGAGAGGCTGAGAGATTGAGACACAGAGATGGAGACAGAGAGAGGGTGACAGACAGAGGGTGGCAGATAAAGGGACACAGAGAGAGGGAGACAGAGAGATGGAGACAGAGAAATGGAGACAGAAAGAGGGAGACATAGAGATGAAGAGAGTGGGAGACAGAAAGAGACACAGAGAGAGAGAGAGAGAGAGAGCGAGAGAGAGAGAGAAGTTTATTGAAAGCACGAAGTATATGTCCGAGCCATCTCAACTGTGATTTCTATAACAAGAAACCTACGCTTGTGACACAAACAAAAACAATTTTATTGAAACACTTTAATCTCTGCTTTGGTGAGTTTGGTGATATAGAAGACTCAGTATATAGTAGTATATTGTAGGATATAGTAGGACGGACGAATTTCAATTTCTCCAACTGGAGACAAATAATAATAAATGAAAATTATCATGGAGTGGAAATTTACCAGATCAACGAATCATTTCAGTGGAAGATGTATGTTTGTATCAGTCGTGCATAGACCACAAATAATCATCGGCGGGAATATAAGCTCAACAATAAAGAAAAAAAAACAAAGAACAACAAACAGATAGAAGCAGTATTGAATCCAAGGAAACAAGAAATATATTGGTGGCCTCCGTCAGTCATAGTTGACTATAGTAGTCTCCGTCTGTTATAGTTGACTATAGTAGTCTCCGTCGGTTATAGTTGACTATAGTAGTCTCCGTCAGTCATAGTTCACTATAGTAGTCTCCGTCAGTCATAGTTGACTATAGTAGCCTCCGTCAGTCATGGCTGACTATAGTAGCCTCAGTCAGTTATAGTTGACTATAGGGACCTCAGTCAGTCATGGTTGACTATAGTAGTCTCCGCCAGTTATAGTTGACTATAGTAACCTTCGTCAGTCACAGTTGACTATAGTAGCCTCCGTCAGTCATAGTTGACTATAGTAGCCTAGCCTCCGTCAGTTATAGTTGACTATAGTAGCCTCCGTCAGTTATAGTTGATTATAGTAGCCTCCTTCAGTTATAGTTGACTATAGTAGCCTCCGTCAGTCATAGTTGACTATAGTAGCCTCTGTCAGTTATAGTTGATTATTGTAGCCTCCGTCAGTCACAGTTGACTATAGTAGCCTCCGTCAGTCATGGCTGACTATAGTAGCCTCAGTCAGTTATAGTTGACTATTAGGGACCTCAGCCAGTCACGGTTGACTATAGTAGCCTCAGTCAGTCATATTTGACTATAGCAGCCTCCGTCAGTCATAGTTGACTATAGTAGCCTCCGTCAGTCATAGTTGACTATAGTAACCTACGTCAGTCATAGTTGACTATAGTAGCCTCCGTCAGTCATATTTTGACTATGAATGTTTCAGCGCCTCTAGTAATTATTATTTTTTTTTATTTTCTCTCGCCGTGTACTCCCCTTTTCTATGAATCATTCGCTGCTTCTTGCTTGAGTTGGAGCTTTAGAATGTGTATCCAAAGATTGCGGTCTACAGCTATGTGTTCCCAGGCTGCAGGGTTTATGTTCAGTCTTCATGCCACGTTTACACACGTCTATAAATCGGGGTTTTGGACGACGCATAGTTCTTTTGCCATCTGGTAGTTGTCCATAAAATAAACCTTTTGGTAGGCGGCCATCTTTATTACAGTGTAAATGACCAAGCCAGCGTAACCTACGTTGTTTGAGCAGCGTGTAGATGTTCGGGAGGCCTGTGTGAGTGAAGACCTCCATGTTTGCCGCTGCAAGTGGTATCAAGAATACGGAGCTGACTTGTCATGCATTTAGCCTTCTCTCCTGCTTTGCATAAGATGTCCACGATTCGCCGCCATATAGAAAGAACACTAATGATGCAGGTAGAAGCTGCGATAGCTCAGTGGTTAGTGAACTGGACTACAAAGGACAAGGGGTAGGGTTCGTTCCCAGCCGACGGCTCCGGGTTCTCCCAGCCTTAAATAGGTAAGACCTTCAGCACATGATTTTTTTTTCTGAGAAAATAAAGCGGCACGGGCGTAATACCGACCACATTACCCCAAAAATCATGTGCTGAAGGTCTGTAAAATTTATGGTCACTAACACCATATTCCCTATACGACACTTAGCGTGACGGGTCTCTTTACTTTTTTATTTTTTGTTAAATGATGCAGGCATTGTAAACTGCGGTATTTGTTTTACTTGCCAGTTTACCGTTTTGCCAACTGGACCTAGAAAAGTGGGCGAAGGTGGTTATAGCAGCCTTGCCATAGCAGCTTCCGGATGTAAGATGGGCTCGTATCGATAACCCCAACCCTCGACCAGGTATTATATCAATCATTCAATCAATCAATCAATCAATCAATTAACTAATTAATTACTCAGTTATTGAGGAATGGTAGGTGTTAGAGTGGCTGTCAGATAAAAGCGTGTAGTTCAAAGAAATAACATAACTGATAATGACAGTTCCTGTGTTTTGTAGATAGATAGATAGATAGATACATAGGTAAATAGGTAGGTAGGTAGGTAGGTAGGTTGATAGATAGATAGATAGATAGATAGATAGATAGATAGATAGATAGATAGATAGATAGATAGATAGATAGATAGATAGATAGATAGATAGATAGATAGATAGATAGATAGATAGATAGATAGATAGATAGATAGATAGATAGATAGATAGATAGATAGATAGATAGATAGATAGATAGATAGATAGATAGATAGATAGATAGATAGATAGATAGATAGATAGATAGATAGATAGATAGGTAAATAGGTAGGTAGGTAGGTGATAGATAGATAGATAGATAGATAGATAGATAGATAGATAGATAGATAGATAGATAGATAGATAGATAGATAGATAGATAGATAGATAGATAGATAGATAGATAGATAGATAGATAGATAGATAGATAGATAGATGGATGGATGGATGGATGGATGGATGGATGGATGGATGGATGGATGGATGGATGGATGGATGGATGGATGGATGGATGGATAGATAGATAGATAGATAGATAGATAGATAGATAGATAGATAGATAGATAGATAGATAGATAGATAGATAGATAGATAGATAGATAGATAGATAGATAGATAGATAGATAGATAGATAGATAGATGACAGACTTTTATATACAGAGATAGAAAGACATAATTGTAGAGGCTCAGGCAAATATATCTTTAGATAAAAATACTTTAGAGAGAAATATAGGCACTTATACTATTAGACAGGGAGCTGTGATAGCTCAGTAGTTAGTGAACTGGACTACAAAGGACAAGCGGTAGGGTTCGATCCCAACCGACGGATTCCAGGTTCACCCAGCCTTAAATGGGTACCGGATTTTTTCTGGGAAAGTAAACCAGCACAGGCGTAATACCGACCACATTACCCCAAAAATCATGTGCTGAAGGTTTGTAAAATTTATGGTCACTAACACCATATTCCCTATACGCCACTTGGCGTGAGGGGAGTACTTTACTTGCCTAGGAATATCCCCGCCATAGAGTATATAAAGAAACAACAGATAAAATGGTCTGCCCACGTGACAAGGCAGAGTAATCAGAACACAACGAGCCCTCATTAAACGTTGCGAGAATACGAGACCCAAGGGCCGATCACGAAAAAGATGGATCGATGGAATATTAGAAACACTAGGAAACATAACAGCAGCAGAGGCGAACAGAAGAGCAAAAGATCGCAAATTATATCTCCCCTCGACGCTGGAAGGCAAATGAGGAAGGAAAGAAGAAGAAGAAAGAAGAAGACAGATAAATATATTATATATAACAGTGTACAGCTATTCATACATTTAGACAGACAGATCATTAGATAGACAGCCAGACTTTTGGACAGACAAATCTTCCATTAGACGGGCAAACGTATTTAAGACACTGAGACCTTTAGATATAGAGAAGTCAGATATAGAGATAAATAGACATACAAATATATATTTAGATAGACAGACAGCCAGACCTTTGGATAGAGAGAGAAAAAGAGAAATATATTTAGACAGACAGATATATATTTGGACAAATTATTGAGGTAGAGAGACATACAAATAGGTTGAGATTCAGGCAGACAGATCTCTAGCTAGAGAGACATTGACAAAGGTATTTAGGAAGACATTTAGCTTGACAGATATTTAGAGATTTTTACAGTTAGACAAAAATATTTAGATAGAGATATTAAGAAACATACACTGAGACAGACAGACATTTTAATTTAGAGGATAAACATGTAAAATTATTAGACAGACAAATATTTAGGTAAAGAAATTGAGAGATTTTCGGAGACAGACGTTTTATAGAGAGTTAGACATGTCTTTAGAGAAAAATACATCAAGATTGTCAGATAGATTGTTAAACAGAACAAGCAGACATTCCGACAGACAGATATACTCGAAGACAGTCATGAAGATAAACAAACAGACAGACAGGCAGGTAGGTAGACAGGCTGACAAGCAGACAACCAGGCAGGCAGTCAAGCAGACAGACAGGCAGGTTGGCAGACAGACAGATATACATGCAGGTTAGCAGACAGACATCCAGGCATGCAGACAAACAGAAAGGCAGGCAGACAGACAGAGACAGGCAGGTAGGTAGACAGACAAACAGCAGGCAGGCAGACAGACAGACAGAGAATCAGGCAGATAGACATACATATATGCAGGCAGGCAGACATACATACAGACAATATGCAGGCAGACAGACAACCAGGCAGGCAGACAGACAGCTAGGCATGCAGACAAACAATAAGGCAGACAGACGGACAGGCATATAGAACACTAACCACAAATGTACTATAGAATTAAAAACAGAACAATCACCTAGAACAGATTGTACCGCTCAGACCAGAACAATTACAACCGATAGGCTTCAACTCGTCCCTGGGTTTGAGAGGCCGAACCTAGGCCTCGACACTGACGATCAATGTCACGTGATAGCCTCACGTGTGGGAGAGCGGAACACAATACAGCACCTGGTCACGGTCGATAAACGCAAGGAAAATGGAATGGTCGGTTCCAAACCTGGGTCTTTTTGTCATGCCTTGCTACCGTTTCTTTCTTTTATTCTGGCTTTCCTTTATTGTTTCTTTCTTTCGTTTTTTCGTTCCTTCTTTCTTTCTTTCTTTCCTTCTTTCTTTCTTTCTTTCGCTCACTTACAATGTGTGCATATATACTATGTGTGGCATCGAATGGATACAAGGAGACCATTTGGAGGACCTCGACTTTGCTGATGACATAGTTCTCATCAGCAGTCAGATAAAAACGATGCAGGAAAACACAAATGAACTATCATCAATAGCCAGTAAAATTGGGCTTGAGATTAATCATGAAAAGACTAAAGTCATGAACAGTTTAATTGCAACAGATGACAAAATATACATGGAAAACAAACCAGTAGAAGAGATCGATCACTTTATCTATCTTGGAAGTCACATTGATCGAGAAGGGGATACAAGTAAAGAAATTGGAATCAGAATGGCTAAAGCAGCAATATCTTTCAGAAGCCTTGAAAAGTTGTGGAAATCAAAACTCATCAGCACAAACACAAAACTTAGGCTATTCAAATCAAATGTACTATCAACCCTTACGTATGCGTGTGAAAGCTGGAAAACAACAAGAGATATAGAAACAAAGTTGAACGCATTCGAAAATAAATGTCTAAAGAAAATACTTGGTATAGCATGGAACTAATTCAAAACAAACGAGGAAATTAGATAAATCGCCAATCAACCACTAATATCTTCAGTAATAAAGAAAAAACGATGGGCAAATGTTGGATTTGTGATGAGAAGAGATAATAACCGAATAGCAAAGCAAGCCCTCATATGGGAAACAACAGGTAAGAGAAAAAGGGGAAGACCCAGAGAGACACTGAGAAGAACATTGATGAGAGAGGCAAGAGCAGCAGGATTCGGCTCCCTAAATGAGATAGAGCTGCTTGCACAGAACAGAGACAAATGGCGAGATTTGATAACATATCTTTAAAAGAAAACTGCTAGAACAAAAATTCAGATAGGAGAAGGTGTATCTTGGTCTCGATAGGTCAATAGATAGATTGATAGATATATACATGTTTTAGTTAATTACAAGAGGATTACTATGCAATCCATTTTTGACAAAAGAAACAAGAAAAGGAGTTCTCGAATGTTATGTAGAGCCAGTCTTAACATATGGATGTGAATCATGGACAATAGGACAACAGACAAGAAAATCACTGGAGTCTGTAGAAATGTGGTTTTACAGAAGAATGTTGAGAATACCATGGACAGCTAAGAAGAGTAATGAAGATGTTCTGAGAGAGGTCAAAGCAAAAAGAGAGCTAATTTCCAATATTAGGAATAAACAATTATCATTTTTTGGCCATGTAATGAGAAGGGAACAACTGTAATATATTGTAACAACTGGGAAAATTGAGGGACGAAGAGATAGAAGGAAGCAAAGAGAAAAGATACCAGGCAGCTTAAGAGAATGGCTTGGCAGAAGGTCAACAACAGAAATGATAAATAACTGTCGTGATCGAAAGTTGTGGAGAGACATGATCACTTACTCTAGCAGGCCCGGTACTTGATGATGTTGATGATGAATATTGTTATAATTATATGTATTTTCTTTCTCTCTTTCAGTTAATATTTTGTGAATATGTATGTTTTAAATAACTGCATGTATCTTCTTTCTTCTTTTTTTCTTTCTTTCTTTCTTTTGCTAACTTAATATTTGTTTGTATATACATGTTTTAATTAATTACATGAATTTTCTTTAATTCTTTCACTATTCGTTATAATTACATGCATTTTCTTTCTCTCTTTCGCTTCATATTTTTATGAATATACATATTTTAATTAATTACACGCATTTGTTTTCTTTTTTTCTTTCTCTCATTTAATGTAATTTAATTACACGTATTTTCTTTGTATTTCACTTACTTATAATTTAAAAAAAATTGTTTCCTTTTTTTCTTTCTCTTTATTTCTTTCGTTCTTTCTTTCTTTCCATCACTTAATATTCGTTTATAACTAGAGTTATTTTTAGCATTATTTATTTCTTTTTTTCTTTCTTTCTTTTTTTTTCTTTCAATTAATATTCTATAACGAGATATATTTTCAATCTTTATTTTATTTTTCTCCTGTTTCTTTTTCATTCCGTTTCTTCATCTCCAAGGATGTTCTTGCAATCCTTTCCTTTTCCGTATTCTTTCATTCATTCTTACTTCTTTGCCTTTGTTTTGCTCCTTTCTATCCCATTTCCTTTTCCTAGCATACTTCTTTCTTTTTTCCTTATTAATTCATTTATTTATTATTTTTTTAACTTTCTTTTTTTATTATCTTCGTGTTTCGCCTGTCTTTTTTCTTTCTTATCGTTTTTCATTTCCACGTTTTTCATTATATCTTTGCCATCCATTTTTTCTTTTTCTTTCTCTTTCTCTCTCATTCTTTTTTCTCTTTCTTTCTTTCTTTCTTTCTTTCTTTCTTTCTTTCTTTCTTTCTTTCTTTCTTTCGCCTGTCTTATTCTTTCTTACCTTTTTTTTATTCCCATTTTTTATTCTTTATTATCTTCGTGTTTCGCCTGTCTTTTTTCTTTCTTATCGTTTTTCATTTCCACGTTTTTCATTATATCTTTGCCATCCATTTTTCTTTTTCTTTCTCTTTCTCTCTTTCATTCTTTTTTTTTCTCTTTCTTTCTTTCTTTCGTCTGTCTTATTCTTTCTTACCTTTTTTTTATTCTCATCGTATTTTTTTCCCATTTCTTTGCCATTCTAGTGACCGCTCCAGGCCTAATCTGTTAGAACTGATGAGTTTTTAACGTGCGCGAGTTCACACGGGATCTACTTTTTTTTCTGCCGTTATGCGAGAGGTCTAGACATCGGATCTCACTACCCAGAGACCATCATCATCATCATGTACCATACCGGTTAGCGTAGGCGATCATGTCCTTCCACAATATTCTATCTACAGTGCGTCATATCAGTTCTGTTATTGACTGCTTTCCATGCCGTGACACCAAGCTATCCAGTATTTTCTCTCTTTGTTGTCCGCGATCTCTCTTTCCTTTTATTTTGCCAGTTGTAACCAAGTGTTCCTACTTTCCTCTTTTCATGACCCAGAGACCAAGGGGAGGGTAAAGCCCAGAAATCGATAATATTTTTTTTTTAATTTTCTACCGCCTGTGGTAGGAATCGAACCCACGACTTTCGTGTCCGACAACGTACCTCTGCCTTCCATAATTCTCTCGTTAGTCTTCTTAGATTGATTTCCTAGCATAGACAACTTCGACCACCAACAACTGTTGCATTGTTTAAAAAAAAAAAAAAAATTTCGAGGGAAGTGACGTCTAAGAAAACAGTCCCTAACAAAATGAAGACTGAATACAACTACACTGAAATTACAAAAAAACACACTGCACAACACAATCTGCTAAAGAAGGACTCAAAGTGAAAGAGCCATCTCTGTTGTCCATTACTTTTGAGATATATGATAATAACGATAAACAGGTGACCCCATGTGCACTCTGCACAAAGAATCACGACCAAGAAAACAATCTTCCTTTTCTCTGATAGAAATAGACAATCTTCCTTTTCTCTGATAGAAATAGACAATCTTCCTTTTCTCTGATAGAAATAGACAATCTTCCTTTTCTCTGATAGAAATAGACAATCTTCCTTTTCTCTGATAGAAATAGACAATCTTCCTTTTCTCTGATAGAAATAGACAATCTTCCTTTTCTCTGATAGAAATAGACAATCTTCCTTTTCTCTGATAGAAATAGGCAATCTTCCTTTTTTTTATCCGATAAAAGCTGGGGAGTCTTTTTTCCTAACAAAAAAAAAAACAAAAACAACCTACCTTTTTTTTATCAGTGAAACAGACGATTTTTCCTTTTTTTTTCCTCACAAATGAAAAACTTCCTTTTTTCCTGACAAAAACGGACAACGTTCCTTTTCTTCTGCCGAAAAACAGGAGGTTCCGTGTGCACTCTGAGCACGATAAAAGAACTCTAAACAGTAAAGAAGAAAATGAGGAGAACGTTCCTTGTTTAACTTTTAAGAAGATTTTTGTTGCATGGCTCATTAAGCTTATTGTTCTAAAATCACTGCTTCAGCTGCACCTTTATTAATGGTCGTCACCATAAACTTAATGATCTCTTACTTCTTTATTTGAATTTAATGATCTCTTACGTATAGTTTATAATTTGAATTTAATTATCTCTTACGTATAGTTTATAATTTGAATTTAATGATCACTTACATATAGTTTATAATTTGTATTTAATGATCTCTTACGTATAGTTTATAATTTGAATTTAATGCTCTCTTACTTATAGTTTATAATTTGTATTTAATGATCTCTTACATATAGTTTATAATTTGAATTTAATGATCTCTTACGTATAGTTTATAATTTGAATTTAATGATCTCTTACGTATAGTTTATAATTTGAATTTAATGATCTCTTACGTATAGTTTGTAATTTGAATTTAATGATCTCTTACGTATAGTTTATAATTTGAATTTAATTATCTTTTACTTATAATTCAAAATTTGAATTTAATGATCTCTTACGTACAGTTTATAATTTGAATTTAATTATCTTTTACGTATAATTCAAAATTCGAATTTAATGATCTCTTACGTATAGTTTATAATTTGAACTTAATGATCGTTATGCACGAGGTGTCTCTACAGTCTGGACACAGTCAAAAATATGTAGATTAGTTGAATGAAAATTGTCATAACTGGATTGAAAGACGTGGTCATGTGGAGTAGGGAGCCAGTAGTGGGGTGTGATAAACACTCCTAGGTATGGTGACAGCTTTAAAAGGGAGGAACACAACACAATACTGACGTTTCGGCCTGTGGCCTTCTTCAGAATACAGGAACAACGACAACAAATAGTGAAGCACAATTATCTATAACTATATGTTGGATGATACAGTATAGGGAGAGGTGGACGGAGAGAGGAAAAGTAGGATGGTGAGATAAGAAAGAGAGAGAGAGAGAGAGAGAGAGAGAGAGAGAGAGAGAGAGAGAGATGTGCTATATGAGGGGAGATAGGATGAGTGTAGAGATATATACAATCGTAAGATTAGAAAATGAAGAAGAGCTAGAAACTAAAGAGTGAAACATAAATAAATCATCATCATCAAGTGCCGGGCCTGCTGGCGTAGGTGATCATGTCTCTCCACATCTTTCGATCTCGGCAGCTATTTTTCATTTCTGTTGTTGACCTTCTGCCAAGCCATTCTCTTAAGCTGTCTGCTATTTTTTTCTCTTTGCTTCCCTCTAGCTCTTCGTCCCTCAATTTTCCCAGTTGTTACAATATATTCCAGTTGTTCTCTTCTCATTACATGGCCAAAAAATGATGATTGTTTCTTCCTAACAATGGAAATTAGCTCTCTTTTTGCTTTGACTTCTCTCAGAACATCTTCATTACTCTTTTTAGCTGTCCATGGTATTCTCAACATTCTTCTGTAAGACCACATTTCTACAGACGCCAGTGATTTTCTTGTTTGTTGTTCTATTGTCCATGATTCACATCCATAAGTTAAGACTGGCTCTACATAACATTTAAGAACTCTTTTTCTTGCTTCTATTATCCCAAATGGATTGCATAGTATCTTCCTCAATTTTTTGGAAAGCTGCTTTTGCTTGAGCCATTCTGCATTTAATAACGTAAATAGTAAAAAGTAAATAACGTATCTATAAAAGTATATACTGACCCTTGTCCCATCAGGGAGCCGTGATAACTCACTGGTTAGTGAACTGGACTACAAAGGACAAGAGGTAGCGTTCGATCCCAACCGACGGATTCCGGGTTCACCCAGCCTTTAATGGGTACCGGATTTTTTTCTGGGAAAGTAAATCGGCACGGGCGTAATACCGACCACATTACCTCAAAAATCATGTGCTGGAGGTCTGTAAAATTTATGGTCACTAACACCATATTTCCCTATACGCCACTAGGCGTGACGGGGGTACTTTACGTTTTACTTAGTCCCATTAACTTATGTTTCTGGGGTACTCTAAAGGAGAAGGTGAACTCAATGACAATCCCAAGATGTAACACACTTGACTGAACACATCAAGAGATGGATGTGCTCAAATCGACGGCATATTCATGGAAAATTGAAAACAAAAAACAGAAAAAATGGTATGGTAAAAGCTTTACGTGATTGATAGACCCCGTTATTGACTGAACCCTGCCAGCACCACAGGGTTGTCCTGCAGTGGATCCCATCTCACTGTGAAACATCAGGATATGAGAAAGCAGATCAGTTGGCAAAGGAAGGTTCAACAGGCACACAACTAGATACACCGGTTACATACCATCATAAGAAACAGATAATCAAATCAATCAGAGGACCACAAGCCCCAAATCAGGATTCATTATATGAATAGATATAAACAAGTTATCATTATACGCCTCAGAACAGGACACAATCGACTCCATAGTCACATGTATACAAAATTCAAGATCGGAACCTCAACTACTTGTACATGTGGACAGGCGCCCCAGACTGCTGAACACATACTTCAAGACTGTACTGAATATAGTAAACTGAGGAAAATCCATTGGCCCATAGGTACAACACTACAGACAAAACTATATGGGCCACTGCAAGAATTACAAAGACAGTAACATTTATACAGGAAACGACATTGCTAATATAGACAATACTTCAGGCGAACGAAAGATAGATATAGATAGATAGACGACACAAATTTGAATAACGCTTCGGCTCAATAGGCCTTCAGCAGGAACAAACAAACAACACACACACAGATATGTAAGTAAACAAAACTGATCCGACATAGCTAACTAGTAACGACACATCCAAAAACAAAATAATCGAAACTGGTTTAAGAAAGGAAAAATGACTTCCCTGTGTCGTGGACCGTGGTCGGAATGAGAAAGAGAGAGTGGTGGGTGTGTTCTGTGAATACCCTGCTGGTGGGAGGGTCAAAACCGTGTAAGGGGTTCTAAACATATTTGAGTGGGGGGAACACTGTCTAGGTTACCTCGACTATAAAGACACTGACAATGTCTATAAGTGGCCCACACATACATGTATACACACACACACACACACACACACACAAATACGTATATATATATATATATATATATATATATATATATATATATATACAGCTTCGCATTGTTATGCACTCATTTGCATTTCTTTGCCGTAACCCCTTACTGGATTTTTGACATCAACTTCCCGTGAATGTCACAAAGCGCATCAACTTTTGCATCACAAATAATTGAAACCATATTGAAGATGTTATTTAATATTACACTTGAACAAAATGTTGCTAATAAATTTAATTTAATTAAAATATTTATTGTTTACTTATGTGTCCAGACTTTACGGACACCCTGACAGTTCATAATATGAAAACAAATAACCCAATTCAGACAAGAAAAGGTAACTCTGGAGAGACGGAGTGTAAATAGAGCTTTCAGTCAATTTATTCTTAGGGAATCATGGGATGAAGAGGTATGTATTCCATACTCATAAAAAAAAGACAAATAAATATTTTATCAAATTTTAATTTCTCCTATGATTCCCTGAATTATCGCCTCGGAAGTTTCCCTCTATAATAATATACATTTATTATTATCTGTCTCCAATTTAATCTTACCTTGAAAATTACTTCACCTTAAGCTGGTTGTTAGTGAGTCTCTTAAATATTTTAGCAAGTTTGTTTTTCTCTCCCTTTAATTTGTTCCAAAGCCGTATCATGTTACAGTCTCAGATGGATTTGTGTCTCCCATGACAGGCTATTCCAGCTCCACCTTCCTTGGTTTGGACATTTTGGTTGCAGTAGAGCCTGTGAGAGAGACCAGGAAACGGTTGTATCACGTGATATAGATATGATATTTGAAAACGTTGTATCAGCCATTAAGTTGTCCAAAAATTGATTAATTTCAAGATGTTTATATTAGATCATAAACTGTTATATTACACAGTTATATTACACAGTTATTTTACACAGTTATATTACACAGTTATATTACACATTTTCAATTACACTGTTTAAATTACACTGTTATATTCATCATTATCGAGTACTGTCTTCGCATCGAAGGTTGGCTACCATGGAGCGCCATTCTGCTCTGTCTCTTGCTTTGATGGTGCAGGTTGTCATATACTTATTTGTCAATCTTTTGATATTACTCGTCCATGTCAGTTTTGGTCTGCCTCTGCCTCTTTTACCTTGTATTTTCCCCTCCCGGATTACTTTTAGTAGGCTGTTGTGTCTTTTAACATGGCCCAAAAATCGCATTTGTCTTGTTTGAATTGTGTTTAGTAGTTTTCGTTTCATTTTTAGTTGTTTTAAGACTTCATCGTTTGTTTTCTTTTCCTTCCATCCAATTCTACATATTCTTCTATATATCCACATTTCAAGGGCTTCAATACTCTGTTCTGTTTTCTTGTTTGATGTCCATGTTTCTGCACCATATAGGAATATTGAGAAGATGTAACATTTTGCTATTCTTAGTTTTAGCCCTGGTGTTATTTGTTTAGATGTTGGTATGTTCTTCATGGGGAGTCGCAATAGCTCAGTGGTTAGTGAACTGGACTACAAAGGACAACAGGTAGGGTTCGATCCCAACCGACCGCCTTCGGTTCACCCAGCCTTTAATGGGTACCGGATTTTTTTCTGGGAAACTAAAGCGGTACGGGCGTAATACCGACCACATTACCCCAAAAATCATGCGCCGAAGGTCTGTAAAATTAATTGTCACTAACACCATATTTACACATTCTGATTCAAATTCAAATCAAATGTACTATCAACCCTTACGTATGCGTGTGAAAGCTGGAAAACAACAAGAGATATAGAAACAAAGTTGAACGCATTCGAAAATAAATGTCTAAGGAAAATACTTGGTATAGAATGGAACGAATTCAAAACAAACGAGGAAATTAGAGAAATCGCCAATCAACCACTAATATCTTCAGTAATAAAGAAAAGACGATGGTCATACGTTGGACATGTGATGAGAAGAGATAATAATCGAATAGCAAAGCAAGCCCTCATATGGGAAACAACAGGTAAAAGAAAAAGAGGAAGACCCAGGGAGACACTGAGAAGAACATTGATGAGAGAGGCAAGAGCAGCAGGAATCGGCTCCATCAATGAGATAGAACTGCTTGCACAGAACAGAGACAGATGGCGAGATTTGATAAAATATCTTTAAAAGAAAACTGCTAGAACAAAAATTCATATAGGAGAAGGTGTATCTTGGTCTACGCCCTATGGGCCGGTTACGGCTCGAAAGGTCAATAGATAGATAGATAGAACACCATATTCCCTATACGCCACTTGGCGTGACGTGGGTAATTTACTTTTACTTTTACTCAACGCTATAAGCCTATAAGGAATGCGATGTTAGTCACCCTAATTTTTCAAAGACCAAGGGCATATTTTGGGGTGATGTAGTACCACGCCAGTTCGCCATTTACAAGGCAGCTAAACGTGGGTTGTTTGATGTGCGACGGGGATAATCCGACGTCTAACTGTGTTTCATATGTTCAGATTTGGAGTTAAAATGATGTCCTAACATCATCCATCGCTATACATTTTTTTAAAATATGACGATCATCATTTTCAAGAGGACGTGAACTTCCGGTCTATATGGTGGATCGGCGGCAGGGACAATTGAAGGCTATGTATGAAAGTGTTCCTTGTTGCAGTTTCCTCATATTCCAAGTCCGGCTTGTTGCAGGAGCTACTGAGTTAAGTGCTCTGTGCACACCGTGAGCTGTGTGTCTCATTCGTTTTGATCGTGTTTCGATATTCCGATTGTTTACGATGAATGATGATATCGTATGATGGAGAACAGACGGCTGTGTTCACTTTCTGTGCGGTTTCGCCTTACGTCTTTTGGCGTGTGCTGAGACTGCTATGATGGGTATACAGCTACCTTTTTTTCGTTTGGGAGATGAGATAGTAATTCGGATGGTTCAACTGGCACGGGTGGTTGAGCAATTATGGATTTTAATTCGTTTGCAGTGATACCGGAGCATTCCATAACCATAATCATAACACAATACAATGTGTTGTGTTGCATTATACAATGTTGTGTTGTGTGTCTTTGTATTGTTTTGAATTATTTTTGAATTGTTTCACAGTACTGTTGTATTTTAAATGTATTGTACTGTATTGTACTGTCATCACCGAGTACCGTCTCCGCATCGAAGGTTGGCTACCATGGAGCGCCATTGCGCTCTCACTCTTGCCTTGATGGTGCAGGTTGTCATAGGCTGTTTTGTCCTATCTTTCGATGTTACTCGTACATGTTAGTCTTGGTCTGCCTCTGCCTCTATTACCCTGTATTTTTCCTTCCAATATTGCTTTTAGTAGGCTGTTGTGTCTTTTATCATGCCCCCAAAAATTTCATTTGTCTTGTTCTAATTAGGGAGCCGCGATAGCTCAGTGGTTAGTGAACTGGACTACAACGGACAAGGGGTAGGGTTCGATCCCAACCGACGGCTTCCGAGTTCACCCAGCCTTAAATGGGTACCGGATTTTTTCTGGGAAAGTAAAGCAGCACGGGCGTAATACCGACCACATTACCCCAAAAATCATGTGCTGAAGGTCTGTAAAATATAGGGTCACTAACACCATATTTCCCTATACACCACTTGGCGTGACGGGGGTACTTTACTTTTTACTTTACTTGTTCTAATTGTGCTAGTAGTTCTCTTTTCATTTTTAGTTGTTTTAAAACTTCACAATTTGTTCTACTTTCTTTCCATATTGTATTGTATTGTATTGTATTGTATTGTATTGTATTGTATTGTATTGTATTGTATTGTATTGTATTGTATTGTATTGTATTGTATTGTATTGTATTGTATTGTATTGTATTGTATTGTATTGTATTGTATTGTATGATCATCATCGTTTTTACTCTGACGAATCCGTAACTCCTCCGGTACCCCTCTTAAGATATTCCGTGGAGAATTGTGACCCATGTGCACGAACTCCGTGGTATGGAAAAGCATACACAGTATGGATATATTTTTGCTGATAATTGAGTTGTACTGTTTTGTGTTGTAGATAATTAGTTACAAGTACTCTATATCATCATCATGTGCCATACCGGTTGCCGTAGGCGATCATGTCCTTCCACAATCTTCTATCTACAGTGCATCGTATCAGTTCTGTTGTTGACTGTTTTCCATGCCATGACACCAAGCTATCCAGTATTTTCCCTCTTTGTCGTCCGCGATCTCTCTTTCCTTTTATTTTGCCAGTTGTAATAAAGTATTCCAACTTTCCTCTTTTCATGATGTGCCTGAAAAATGTTGATTGTTTCTTTCTGATGTTTTTAGGAGCTCCCTTTTTGTGTTGGCCTCTTTGAGAATTTCCTCATTGGTCCTTTTAGCTGTCCAGGGAACTTTCAACATTCTTCTGAGAAATCCCATCTCTGTGGCCTCTAATCGTCTTTTCATTTGTTTGTCTACTGTCCATGATTCGCTTCCATAGGTCAGAATTGGCTCCATATAGCACCAATGAACTCTCTTTCTCACTTCTATTAACAGAGACCTGTTGCACAAGATGTTTTTCATTTTCTGAAATGTTATTTTGGCCTGAGCTATTCTGCTTTTTATTTCTGTGGTGCATCTTCGATCGAATGTTATTGTTCTGCCCAAGTATTTGACATGTTGCACTTGTTTCAGATTTGTCTTGTTTATTTTTATGCTGCATGATGGTGATGATTGTTTCTTCGATATGACCATTACTTGTGTTTTCTAAATATTCAGACTGAGACCTTTCTTGTTTAATTCTTTTACTATTAGTTACCCTATAAACCATATTAAAACAGGTAAATGAATTTAAATATCTGGGAACAGTGTTAAGCTCAATAGTAGATGTACAACAGAGGTGAGATGCAGAATGGCCCAGGCAAAAGCAGCTTTCCAAAAAATGAGGAAGATACTATGCAATCCATTTTTCACAATAGAAACTAGAAAAAGAGTTCTTAAATGTTACATAGAGCCAGTCTTAACATGTGGATGGAAATCATGGACAATAGGACAACAGACAAGAAAATGAGTGGAGTCTGTAGAAATGTGGTTTTACAGAAGAATGTTGAGAGTACCATGGACAGCTAAGAAGAGTAATGAAGATGTTATGAGAGAGGTCAAAGCAAAAAGAGAGCTAATTTCCAATATTAGGAAGAAACAATTCTCACTTTTTGGTCATGTAATGAGAAGGGAACAGCTGAAATATATTGTGACAACTGGGAAAGTTGAGGGACAAAGAAATGGAGGGAAGCAAAAACAAAATATACAAAACAGCTTAAGAGAATGGCTTGGCAGAAGATCAACAACAGAAATTATAAATAACTGTCGAGATCGAAAGTGTGGAGAGACATAATCACGTAAGCCAGCAAGCGTGATACTTGTTGATGATAAAGATGATATACTCGACTACATTATAATCTACATTTCAAAGTTAGATATATTCCTTCACTAGAACTATCGAGCCTTTGCTTCCACTCCTGTTGTCAAATCATTGCAGCACGTGATGCCCCAGGACATCCGGAAATGGCTTCCATCCGCGAGACAAACAAACTGTAAGGCCAATAGTTCCACCACAGAAGATAAGATTTCCCAGCTAGGCTTGCATTCATCAAACTGCGCGTTGTTCCAGAGCATGACTGTTTCCGTTGAACCAAATGCTGTGAGTGCACACATATCGATCTGTGACAGGGATGCAGTAGTATAATCCAACTCATCTTACCAAGCAATGTATACGTTACCATGACAACATGAGGAACCGAAAGTTGTTAATTTTAATGTATTCATAATATCATCATCAAGTACCGGGCCTGCTGGCGTAGGTGATTATGTCTCTCCACAACTTTCGATCACGACAGTTATTTATCATTTCTGTTGTTGACCTTCTGCCAAGCCATTCTCTTAAGCTGTCTGGTATTTTTTCTCTTTGCTTCCCTCTATCTCTTCGTCCCTCAATTTTCCCAGTTGTTACAATATATTCCAGTTGTTCTCTTCTCATTACATGGCCAAAAAATAATGATTGTTTCTTCCTAATATTGGAAATTAGCTCTCTTTTTGATTTAAGAACGTTTTCATTATTCTTCTTAGCTGTCCATGGTATTCTCAACATTCTTCTGTAAAAACCACATTTCTACAGACTCCAGTAATTGTCCTGTCTGTTCTATTGTCCATAATTCACATCCATATGTTAAACATGGCTCTACATAACATGTAAGAACTCTTTTTTATTGTGGCGATTCATGATTGTACAAAGAAGTTACGAAGGTGGTTTAATTAGGTAAATGTAGATTATAAATTCATACGTAAATAGAGAGCACAGATCAGTATCGCATTAGCCAGTAAGTAATGAATTCGTTGCCATGATAACATGAGGAACCGAAAGTCGTTAATCTTAATGTATTCATAATATACGCAAATGGGGTATAACAGTCAAGGGTCCAATTAAGGCACAATCTAAATGTATATTATTATTATTTTGTTGTGAATGCTTCATTATTAGTTAACTATGTAGGATTAATTTTATTTAATTACATATTGTGTGTGTGTGTGTGTGTTGTTTGTCTATTCCTGCTGAAGGTCTATTGCGCCGAAACGTCGTTCTAATTTGTGTCGTCCATTAATTACGTAAACCTTTAACCATACAATTGTTTCTATTTTTGTTCCTTTACTTCACTTTCAAATGCTTTACAGCAGCTTCGAAATGTTTGCATTTCTTTGTCTTGACACCCCCCCCCCTTTTTTCCCAATAAGTTAATTAAACTACAGCTTAGTGTCACATAATTAATGGGTACCGTTTTTTTTTTCTGGGAAAGTAAAGCTGCACTGGCGTAATACCGACCACAGTACCCCAAAAATCATGCGCCGAAGGTCTGTAAAATGTATGGTCACTAACACCATATTCCATATACGCCACTTGGCGTGGGGGGGGGGGGGGGGGGGGGGGGGGGGGTACTTTACTTTTTTTTTTTTTTTTTTTTTAAATAAAAAGGGTCACACAATCTGAGAGGCCTCAAATCATTTGTCAGAAAATTGTTTTTGGGTTAGCAATACTAAAAAAAAAAAAAAAAATGGAATAAAAAAGTGGTATGGTGACAGCTTTACGTGGTAATGGACGAAACAAAAGTCGACGTTTCGGCCTAGTAGGCCTTCAAATTCTTTAAAAATGAGACCTTTCGATTCAAATTTTTTAACGGGAAAAGTAGGAAAGGTGCGAGTTGGGGGGAGGGTGCTTTAAAGTTTAATTTAGCTTTGGGCCTCGTTAAGTCTGTATCCGGTCCTGGCATCAGAAACGAATGGGTAACGCGCCGACTCAACGATATAGCTTAACGGTGGTTCGAATGCAAGTTTACACTTTCCAGTTGACGCAATCGAAAAAAATGTGTACCTGACTCATTGAATCAGGGAAGGTAATGCCATCGAGGAAGAGTACATCACCGATCACCTCCACACTTTCAAAACTGTTGAGTAGTATGGTAACATATTATTTCGTTTCCCTACAATGTTATAGAAGTCTCGGTGGCTGGTTGGGTAAAGCATTCCCTGCTGGTCTGTAGAGGTCCGGATTCAATTCTTTAGTGTTGGTGCTTGCGAAGAAGAAGAGCAGAGGGAATAATAATAAATGAAGGAGAAGAAAATGGCGGAAGGAAGAAGAAGAGGAGGAGAAGGGGAAAGACGAAGTGAAGGAGGAAGAAGAGGAGGAGAAGGGGAAAGATTAAGGGAAGGAAGAAGAAGAGGAGAAGGGGAAAGATTAAGGGAAGGAAGAAGAAGAGGAGGAGAAGGGGAAAGATTAAGGGAAGGAAGAAGAAGAGGAGAAGGGGAAAGATTAAGGGAAGGAAGAAGAAGAGGAGGAGAAGGGGAAAGATTAAGGAAAGGAAGAAGAAGAGGAGGAGAAGGGGAAAGATTAAGGGAAGGAAGAAGAAGAGGAGGAGAAGGGGAAAGATTAAGGCAAGGAAGAAGAGAAAGAGAAGAAGAAGCAAATGACGGAAGGAAGAAAAAGGAAAGCGAAAAAAGAAGTAGGAAGAAGAAGAAAGAAGAAGATGAAGAGAAGAAAGACGAAGAAAAAGAGGACGAGAAGAAAGAATAAGAAAAAAAGAGGACAATTGACAAATGTGAAGAAGAGCAGAATGAATAATGATAATACTGAATGTAAGAGAAGCAGAAGAAAATGACGGATAACAGAAGAATAAATGAATGCGAAAAAAATAAGAGGAAAAAGAAGAAAGAAGAAAGAAGGAGGAGGGATAAGAATAATAATAGTAATAAGTAACGAGATGAAGAAGAGGAGAATGAAGCAATGAAGAAGAAGTAGGGAGGGAAAAGGAAGAAAAAAGGAAGAGGAAGAATGAACGAGGAGGGAGAAGAAGAAGGAAGAGGTAAGAGAAGAAGATGAATATTAATACTAATAATAAGACAAACAAACACGTCATGAACAAGATCAAAGGCAAGGAGATTTCACCTCAAAAATGTATGAGCGAGACATCGAACCCGGTACAAATTAGACACAAACACTGAATCGAAGTGCAGAACAGCACGAAGCAGGATAGGTTTTTTTTTCTGGATTCTGAAGAGTTAAAGATGCACAGATGCATGTTCTAGATCAAAAGTGGCATTTTAGATACCTTCAAAATTTCATAGTCTTAACTTAATGAACGAAGGTGGGTTGCAAAAAAGATGTAGCTAGAGGTGAAGAAGATGAAGAGGAAAAAGGAGAAGGAATAGAAGAAAAGAGAGAGGATAAAGAATTAGAAGGAGAGAAAGAGAAGAAGATGATGAGAATACGAATTAGAATGAAGAGAAGAGGGAGAAGAAGAAGTAGAAGAAGAAGAAGAAGAGAGAGAGAAGAAGAAGAAGAAGAGAGAGAAGAAGAAGAAGGAGGAGGAGTAGTTGGTAAGAAGACGACGACGACGATGACGAAGAAGAGGAAAGAGAAGAAGATGAGGAGAATACGAATTAGAAGGATGAAATGAAGAAGGAGAAGAAGTTGGTAAGAAAAAGAATAAGAACGAGAAAAAATAGAAGTGAAGTAATAAACAATTAAGAAAAAAAATTGACACTAAAAAATAGTAACAGAAAACGATGAGAAGAGAAACAAGAAGATACAAATAAAATATTGAAATTAAAAAAAAAAAGAAGACAGGAACAAAAACGGGGTACAAGAAGAAGATATAATTTAGAGGCATGAACCAGAAATTGATTACAATCTGTCGTCAGTCAGAGCTGACCAAACAAAGTTTGGGCACGGTGTGTGAGAAGTCTCATTAATTATTCACGCCTCTGCTCTCACGCAGGTGTATCCGCCTCTGATCTCACAGTACTGACCGGGTGAAACCGCCTCTAACTGGTTTCTGAGGTACTGGAGATACTCAGTGCATCCTGGAAGGAACGATTAATCTGGATGTAAATAGCTGAATGAAGATGAATTGAACTGTCTGTTCTCTGTAATGGCCGGGGGGAAATAAGTGCCTGAGATCTGTGGTCGCAAATGCAGGGTCGGCGCACAACGGCTGACCAAGACTTATCAATTCTACCTCCTCGTTGTCTCCCCCGATAACAGCCTACCTCACTAGCTATGTCAAAACAGGCTGGCTAACAGAAGCTAGGATCGCCGTATTCCCTGTAGCGGTGGCTCTTACTGATGTAGAAGACCCAGTATTGAGTTTGTGTCAAAACAGGCTGGTTAACAGAAGCTAGGATCGCCGTATTCCCTGTAGCGGTGGCTCTTACTGATGTAGAAGACCCAGTATTGAGTTTGTGTCAAAACAGGCTGGTTAACAGAAGCTAGGATCGCCGTATTCCCTGTAGCGGTGGCTCTTACTGATGTAGAAGACCCAGTATTGAGTTTGTGTCAAAACAGGCTGGTTAACAGAAGCTAGGATCGCCGTATTTCCTGTAGTAGTGACTCTTACTGATATAGAAGATCTAGTATTGCAGAACCTCTGGCTGGCCTAGTAGTTTCCCTTAGAGCCTGGGATAGACGAACTTCTCCAGTAAGATCCGGGAATGTCAAGAAAACCGTTACGATCTACCAAATCAGTGAGTAAAAGGGCACCCTGCCCTCATCAATGCATGGCATTACGTCATCCACGACAACTATAAAAGTCTATTTCAGAACAACAAAATTAAAAAATAACATTTGCACAACATGAACAAAATAAATGCACTGCATGGAGACAAGGCGCCTGACAGCAATAACTGGAAGCTATCAACGACTCATAGCTGACGGTTTGCGCCAGGATCAGTGAACCAGAACAATCCAGACCCTGCTCCACCTCTTCGCGGTGCCTCTAAAGCCGAGTAACCTCGCTAATCTGGTCAATGGAGTAGAGATCCAAGAGGGAAGGCAACCTGATACTCAAAAATGCAGTGCTGAAGTCGGATGTGTTGGGTCAAAAAGGCGCAAATATCACAGATCTACTACAAACCTCAACATAACGTATTTACGGCCAATTAATGTCCGTCTAAGGTCGGATGACGAAGAGGATGATCAATTCCTTTAGTGGTCATCGGGTGAACGAGAGAGACATACAGTGTTCTGTTCTGTTCTAGAAATGGGATGAAAAGTAGTTTTAAAACCCGAAGAGAGAAGGAAAGAAAGAAAGAAAGAAAGAAAGAAAGAAGAAAGAAAGAAAGAAAGAAAGAAAGAAAGAAAGAAAGAAAGAAAGACATACACTGTTCTCTTTTGTTCTAGAAATGGGATGAAAAGTAGTTTTAAAACCTGAAGAAAGAAAGAAAGAAAGAAAGAGAGAAGAAAGAAAGAAAGAAAGAAAGAAAGAAAGAGAGAAAGAAAGAAAGAAATAAAGAAAGAAAGACATACACTGTTCTGTTTTGTTCTAGAAATGGGATGAAAAGTAGTTTGAAAACCTGAAGAAAGAAAGAAAGAAAGAAAGAAAGAAAGAAAGAAGAAAGAAAGAAAGAAGAAAGAAAGAAAGAGAGAAAGAGAAAAGAAAAAAGAAAGAAAGAAAGAAGAAAGAAAGAAAGAAAGAAAGAAAGACACTGTTCTGTTCTAGAAATGGGATGAAAAGTAGTTTTAAAACCTGAAGAAAGAAAGAAAGAAAGAAAGAAAGAAAGAAAGAAAGAAAGAAACAAAGACATACACTGTTCTGTTCTAGAAATGGGATGAAAAGTAGTTTTAAAACCTGAAGAAAGAAAGAAAGAAAGAAAGAAAGAAAGACATACACTGTTCTGTTCTAGAAATGGGATGAAAAATAGTTTTAAAACCTGAAGAAAGAAAGAAAGAAAGAAAGAAAGAAAGAAAGAAAGAAAGAAAGAAAGACACTGTTCTGTTCTAGAAATGGGATGAAAAGTAGTTTTAAAACCCGAAGAAAGAAAGAAAGAAAGAAAGAAAGAAAGAAAGACACTGTTCTGTTCTAGAAATGGGATGAAAAGTAGTTTTAAAACCCGAAGAAAGAAAGAAAGAAAGAAAGAAAGAAAGAAAAGAAAGAAAGAAAGAAAGACACTGTTCTGTTCTAGAAATGGGATCTATCTATCTATCTTTCGTTCGCCTGAAGCATTGTCTATATCTGCAATGTCGTTTCCTGTATAAATGTTACTGTCTTTTGTAATTCTTGCAGTGGCCCATATAGTTTTGTCTGTAGTGTTGTATCTATGGGCCAATGGATTTTCCTCAGTCTACTATATTCAGTGCAGTCTTGAAGTATGTGTTCAGCAGTCTGGGGCGCCTGTCCACATGTACAAGTAGTTGAGGTGCCGATCTTGAATTTTGTATACATGTGACTATGGAGTCGATTGTGTCCTGTTCTGAGACGTATAATGATAACTTGTTCATATCTATTCATATTATAAAAGGCATCCTGATTTGGGGCTTGTGGTCCTCTGATTGATTTGATTATCTGTTTCTTATGATGGTATGTAACAGGTGTATCTAGTTGTGTGCCTGTTGAACCTTCCTTTGCCAACTGATCTGCTTTCTCATTTCCTGGTATTCCACAGTGAGATGGGATCCACTGCAGGGCAACCCTGTGGTGCTTGCAGAGTTCAGTCAATAAGGTCTGCAGATGTGGTAATTTTCTGGATTGTAGTGCCTGGAGTACTGATCTTGCATCTGTCAAAAACACTACAGGCTGCGGGCTAAGATTAATGTTCAGCAGTTTTTCTATTGCTAACTTTATTGCTTGTATTTCTGCATCATAATTGTGACAATATTTCCCTGTTGCTATTTTATTCATATCCCTAGTGTTATTTGGGTATTCTATATATGCACCTGCTCCCCCATTTTTTACTGCATTCTGTGCTGATCCATCTGTATACACACGAATCCATAGGTCTTGTGGGTATTCTTCATCCAGGAAACTGAGAGTTATTGTTTTTCGCTGTAGACTATTCTGTTCCTCTTTATCAACTATTCCTTTCACTTCTGTCCGTATTTGAACTGATAATCCAGATTCCTCTGTCCAGGGAGTCTGTTCTGGTATGGGCAGTAGGGGGTTAACAGCTCTTGGCATGTCTGGTGTTTGTCTACTAATACGCTTGGCTTGGTGGATAAAACTGCTTCTCTTAAGTCGTCCCAATGCAAGATTTTGGAATCGGTCCTTCATTGGATGTCTCGGCATGCAAGCAAATTTTTCTGCCTGTATCAGCACCTTTGTGTCCCTCCGTTCTCTCAGTGCTGGTATCCTCCACAATTTCTCCATCTCTAATATTGGTGTTGATTTCATTGCTCCTGTGATGACCCTAAGTGCCTGGTTTTGTACTTTATCCAGTTCTTGAAGTGTGGTGTTTGATGCTGAACACCATGCAGATGATCCATATTCTAAATGTGGGCGTATACTCTGTTGGTAAACTTTACTGAGTATTTTCCCACTCGCACCCCACGTAGTTCCACACAGCTTTCTTAGAATAGCCAATTTTCTCCTTGCTTTTTGGGTTGCCTTATTTATCTGCTGTTTCCAAGATAGTTTGTTATCAAATGTAACTCCGAGATACGTAGCCTGTATGTCTTCTTTCACAGGCTCATTGTTTATATAGATGGCTCCTGCTTTTTGTTTTGGGGAAAGAGTGAAAAGTGTAGTACTGCATTTGTCTGTATTGATGCTGATACACCATCTATTTGTCCATGAATTCAGTGCATTCATAGCTCTTTGTAACAATTTGGAGGCCACTGTTGCATACTCCTCTGTGCACCACATTACCAAGTCATCTGCATACATTGCCACTTTGATACCATGTGGTAGTTCAGTAACTAGGTCATTGATGTAGATCAGAAAAAGTGTTGGAGATAGTACCCCTCCCTGTGGAACGCCCTAGCGCAGTAAGACCTTCTTACTCTTAAGACCATCCAGTTGCACTCTGGCTCTCCTGTTATGCAGGTATGCTTTGACCCATTTGTACATCCTGCCATTTACTCCATAATTTCTCAGTTTCTTCAAAAGCCCTTCCTTCCATACCTTATCAAATGCTTTCTTTAGGTCTATCCATGCTGCTAGTACCAGTTTCTTTTCTTGAAACGCATCCTCAATTTCCTGGGAAAGATAGGTTGCCTGATCTTCGGTAGAGTAACACTGTCTAAAGCCTGCTTGTTGTGGGACAAGGAGATTTTCACTTTCCAGGTACCACTGCAGTCTGAGATTGATTATACGTTCCATTGTTTTACACAAACAGCTTGTAAGGCTGATTGGTCTATAGCTGGATGTCATTGAACCATCTTTTCCTGGCTTTAGTAATGGTATCATAATTGCTTCTCTCCATGCCTGTGGCACTTTACCTGTGATCCAGCAAATGTTGTAGATCTGCAGTAGTTTTGCTTTAGCTGCAGTTCCCAAGTTCTTAATCATTTCATTAGACACTCCATCACTACCTGGTGACTTTTTCATTTTTAATTTGGATATTGCCAGCTCTAGCTCTCTTTGTGTAATGGGTATTTCCATGACTTCATGTGCAGTCTCTTCTTGTCTTGCATTTTGTTGTTTTAGACGGGTCTCTTGACGTTTCTCTAGGCTAATTTCAATATTGTTGTCATTTGCAAAGGAGTCTGCAAAGTGATTTGCTGCATGTTTACCTGTTAGAATGTTTCCATCCTTCTTCAGTGTAATTTTTGTGTTCCCTTCTGTACCCTCATCATTCAGCTGTTTTACAAGCTTCCACACTTTTCTTGTGTCTCGTTCTAGATTCATGTACTCTGTTTTCTCTTTCCAACTTCTCCGTCTGGCTTGTAGTTTAGCCCATTGAAATTTGGCTTTAGCATGCTGATAGTTATTGTGGTGTTCCTGGCAGGGGTTATTTTCTGCTTGTTTTCGAGATGTTTCCATGTCATTGTGCAGTTGCTCTAGTTCACTATTCCAGTATGGTTTGTAGTGTTTCCGTGCCCCTCTGGGTATTGTTTCACTGGCAGCTTGTATTATTAGTCTACTGAATTCATCAACTATTTTGTTGATGTCTCTGTCTGTATTTAGATCTTTAGTCAGTACACTGGTGTAATGTTGATACATTTTCCAGTCTGCCTTTTTGTAATTCCATCTGGAGAGAGTGCTGCTCTCCCTGACGGCCTCATTTTGCACCACTAAAAAGACAGGTCGGTGGTCGCTGCCTCCAAGTTGTTTCCCAACAATACGTGTGATATTCCAATCCAGGTCTGGTGAATGGAAAGCAAGGTCTGGTGTAGATGTGGTATGCCATGATCTGGAATAGAATGTTGGTGGATCTGTTGCCTGGTTTAATAGTATAAGCCCATTGTCATCCTGCCAATTTTCAAGTTCTTCACCTCTCTTGTCCATATCTTCATAGCCCCAGCTCTGTGAATGGCTGTTAAAGTCTCCACATACAATTATTCTTTCTTTTAATGTAATTGTGTCTAGTGCTAGTGGGCGGTCACTCGGACAGTAGTAGTTTAGTAGATGGAAGTCTGTATTTCCTGTCCTGAGGTGCAGTATTTGATATTCCGCCCCATCCATATACACTTCAATCTGACATGCATTAATGTTGTTCCTTACAAGAGTCAGTATTCCGCCCTTTTGTCTGTTTTTCCTGTCAGATCGGTAGCACTGGTATCCCCTAATCTTCAAGGCTATGTCGTTGTTTAGATGGGTTTCCTGCAAACAGCATATGCTTACTTGTTCTTCATGCAGGATATTTTCTAATTCTATCTTTTTACTGTACCCATCTCTTTGCTGTTGATGCCTTCAGCATTCCAGTGCATTATTTTGAGTGGTCTTATTTTGGGTTGGCCAGTAACTCTATTCTCTCGCCCCCTGACTCCACAGAGCGATTGAGAAGGACATCCAGTAATATAGGTTGGGCCCTTTCGAGGCTGAGGGCCCGGCGCTGCACCTGCCTGAGTGTCCATCACAGGGCGAGTGCCATATCGATTTGCAGTTATAGGCATGCTTCCCATTGGCGTGAGTGCGTGGCATCCTGATTTTTGTAGTGCGCCTTTTGGCTGGTTGCCTCCGACTTCAGCACTTAAAATTGCTAGAGCAGACTGTGGTCTTGCACGGGTGTAGGAAGGCCTGGCCAGTCTTGGTTTTCAGTCCCTGGTGACTGTTAAGCCCCATCCCCACGACAAGGAGCTGGCCTTGATGGGGACAATACCCAGAGACTAGGGGATGGCAAAGCCAAGAAGAAACCATGGATTGGAAGTGAAACATATCCACCACTTACTGCAAGAATCAAACCCATGACCTCTCTGTTCAGAAGTCAGCATCATACCTATAGACCATCCAGTTCTCTGAATATTTTTATGAAACTAATAGCAACTGTGGGTTAGCGGGATAGAGTTCTGCCCTACCAAAGGAGGAGTAAGACGTCTCCTTTCCTCCGCTAGTCTTCGGGACAACCTTAGGCAAGGTGGAGCTCCTGTTCAGCCCCTAGGGTTATGTGAAGCCATTGGAGCAGGCGGTGGATGGTGTTGTGGGAGCAGCCGACAAGTAGTGCTAGTTATGGTCCCCACACCGTGATGACAGGCAGAAGATCTCATGTATAGAGACAATGGCTGCGATCTCCAACTAGTACAGTCACTGCCAAGAAGGAAAGGAATGGCAAACTACCTTCTTATATTGCCTAGACTAATCATGACAAATCACAACTTTATACAGGTAACGACGTTAATGGGGACTCCACAGCCACCTCTTTCGATAGGGAGTGTCATGTGTTACAGGTGACACCCGATCGTCATCGGAAATGGGATGAAAAGTAGTTTTAAAACCCGAAGAAAGAAAGAAAGAAAGAAAGAAAGAAAGAAATAAAGACATACACTGTTCTGTTTTGTTATAGAAATGGTATGAAAAGTAGTTTTAAAACCTGAAGAAAGAAAGAAAGAAAGAAAGAAAGAAAGAAAGAAAGACACTGTTCTGTTCTAGAAATGGGATGAAAAGTAGTTTTAAAACCCGAAGAAAGAAAGAAAGAAAGAAAGAAACAAACAAACAAAGAAAGAAAAAAAGACATACACTGTTCTGTTTTGTTCTAGAAATGGGATGAAAAGTAGTTTTAAAACCCGAAGAAAGAAAGAAAGAAAGAAAGAAAGAAAGAAATAAAGACATACACTGTTCTGTTTTGTTATAGAAATGGTATGAAAAGTAGTTTTAAAACCCGAAGAAAGAAAGAAAGAAAGAAAGAAAGAAAGAAAGAAAGAAAGAAAAAAAGACATACACTGTTCTGCTCTGTTCTAGAAATAGGATGAAAAGTAGTTTTAAAACCCGAAGAAAGACAGAAAGAAAGAAAGAAAGAAAGAAAGAAAGAAAGAAAGGAAGAAAGAAATAACCGTGTTATGCCCAGTTGCGATAAAGAACATGATGATGGTATCCTAATATACCAAGCAGCCAAAACTCCAGCTTGTCCACTCTGTGAACACCCAACATGAAACACTAGAACATCAGCTTTTTGACTGCCCAAATCTCACCGATATCAGAGCAACTCTCAGAGCCTACTTTCACTTTCTGAAGTGAAAAACAAAATCTCTTGTACCCTTTTCTATTCATAGAATCAGTTTCATTGCAGTCGGGGTATTCCCATATCCGCTCCAAGCCCGTCCCAGCATTTCACGAAGCGAATACAGACTGATTGTTCCTGTAAGGTGTTGATTGTAGATCATCATCATCATCATGTACCATACCGGTTGGCTTAGGTGATCATGTCCTTCCACAATCTTCTATCTACAGTGCATCGTATCAGTTCTGTTGTTGACTGTTTTCCATGCCATGACACCAAGCTATCCAGTATTTTCTCACTAAGAACTCAGGACCGACCAGATCCATTTTCCACCTTTAGACTCCTCAATCTCTCAGTGTATACATCCATGTCCCACCCATTCTCTTCCTCTTCTCTTAAGGAGTAAATGAATAAATTTGGCGATGCCATCTTTGTAAAGAGTAAGACCGCACACACTCAGTGCCAGAGCTGCCAGCGAGCTTATCGACTATTTCATTGCAGTGTACACCAGCATGTCCTGGACAGTACATTCAGGTTAACACACTCACGCTACTTGTACCCATTTTTAGAAGCTGCTTGGATCCCATGATTGCGGGAGGAGGGGGGGGGGGGGTAAGGTCAACCGTTGAGGGTAGCAACTCAAAGCTGACTGCATTCGTTGGTTCGACGAAGAACAGAGATAATGAAGACCCTGACCCACCTCACATCAGTCCTCCACCTCACATCAATCCTCCACCTCACAGCAGTTACCCACATCACACCAATCCTCCACCTCACAGCAGTCCTCCACTTCACATCAATCCTCCACCTCACGTCACTCCTCCACCTCACAGTAGTCCTCCACCAGTCCTCCACCTCACAGCAGACCTCCACCTCACGTCAATCCTCCTCTTCACATCAATCCTCCACCTCACAGCAGTCCTCCACCTCACATCAATCCTCCGCCCCACAGCAGTTCTCCTGGAAACATACTATCCAGTCTGGAAAGCGAGTTGTGATCGAAGAGGGAAGGATACCTGGTACTCAATACACTGTGCTGAAGTCGGAGGTAACGGTAAAGATAAAGTACGAGAATTGAATCGGCGACTTAGTACGCGAGTTTTCACCCATATGTGCTCGGCCACATATCGAGAAGTGTTCGGAGACTTCTCTATAGTGTCGCTTCAAGCATCGAAACTTACGATGCGAGGCGGCATTCCTCACCTTCCCAGAGTACTACACTCTTACCAATTTTCTTTCAGTCAGACGCGTTGCGCCGAAAGGCGGAAATAAACAACAACACAACGCTTCGTGCGCGAACGTAACGCCCTTTTAATGACGGATAACGATTGGGGGTCTCGAGGTAAACCGTCGGTCTCTGACAAAAACGTCCTGGGTTCGAATCCTAATTTGTTACTTTAAACTCGTGGTTTCTTCTTATCTTTACCCTCCCCGGTCTCTGTGTAGTGAAATCCGGTTACTAGCCCTTTCGCATAGCGGCAAAAAGTAGGAGGTCCTGCGTGTATATGCCGCGCACGTTAAAGTACCCTTAACCGTTGAAATTGAAAAAAAAGACTAGGCCAAATAACTGGCTGCTGCCAGTGCAAAATTGGTGATAAAAATGTCAAAACTCTCCACGATATAAAATTAGAGTACTTCCGAAGATGGAGAATATCTGCCTGAATGGCGGGGGACACTTTGAGCATATTTCTGCCGTTGTAAAAATTACGACAAGTTGTATTCATGCAAAATTCAGTTCCTGGGAACGTTGCTAGAGATATACTTGCTTGCGTTCGCCCGATGACTAAAGTATTCTAAAGTATTCTAAAGTATTCTAAAGTATTCTAGTAGACTAGAGTATTCCTCTTCATTATCCGCCCTTAAAAGGACGTTAAGTGGGCGTGTCTGCGTCGTGTTGTGGTTTACAGTATAACTGTGATATTTGCGCCTTTCGGCCCAACACATCCGACTTCAGCATGACATTTTTGAGTACCGGGTTGTCTTACTACCTAAGTAGTAATCCCTACTCGCTTGGCCAGACTAGATAGGTTAGTCTGTTAAGAGAGGCACCGCGGAGAGGTGGAGCAGGATCTGGATGGTTCTGGTTCACCGATCCTGGCGCAAACCATCAGCTGTGTGTCGCTGACAACTTCCAGTTCTGGTGCTGTTGAACGGTAACAAACAACAACATGTATCAATGTGTACAAAAATGACACACGGAGCTGAGACACACGGAGCTGGGACTCACGGAGCTGGAACACATGGAGCTGGAACACACGGAGCTGGGACTCACGGAGCTGGGACACACGGAGCTGGGACACACGGAGCTGGGACACACGGAGATGGGACACACGGAGCTGGGACACACGAAGCTGGAACACAAGGAGCTGGAACACACGGAGCTGGAATACACGGAGCTGGGACTCACGAAGCTGGAACACACGGAGCTGGGACACACGAAGCTGGGACACACGAAGCTGGGACACACGGAGCTGGGACACACGAAGCTGGGACACACGAAGCTGGGACACACGGAGCTGGGACACACGAAGCTGGGACACACGAAGCTGGGACACACGGAGCTGGAACACACGGAGCTGGAACACACGGAGCTGGGACACACGGAGCTGGAACACACGGAGCTGGAACACACGGAGCTGGAACACACGGAGCTGGGACACACGGAGCTGGAACACACGGAACTGGAACACACGGAGCTGGGACTCACGGAGCTGGGACACACGGAGCTGAGACACACGGAGCTGGGACACACGGAGCTGAGACACACGGAGCTGAGACTCACGGAGCTGGAACACACGGAGCTGGGACACACGGAGCTGGGACTCACGGAGCTGGGACACACGGAGCTGAGACACACGGAGCTGGGACACACGGTGCTGGGACACACGGAGCTGGAACACACGGAGCTGGGACACACGGAGCTGGGACTCACGGAGCTGGGACACACGGAGCTGAGACACACGGAGCTGGGACACACGGAGCTGAGACTCACGGAGCTGGGACACATGGAGCTGGGACACACGGAGCTGGGACACACGGAGCTGGGACACACGGAGCTGGAACACACGGAACTGGAACACACGGAGCTGGAACACACGGAGCTGGAACACACGGAGCTGAAACACACGGAGCTGAAACACACGGAGCTGGAACACACGGAGCTGAAACACACGGAGCTGGAACACACGGAGCTGGAACACACGGAGCTGGAACACACGGAGCTGGGACACATGCACACACGGAGCTGGAACACACGGAGCTGGAACACACGGAGCTGGGACACATGCACACACGGAGCTGAAACACACGGAGCTGGAACACACGGAGCTGGGACACATGCACACACGGAGCTGGAACACACGGAGCTGGAACACACGGAGCTGGAACACACGGAGCTGGAACACACAGAGCTGGAACACACGGAGCTGGAACACACGGAGCTGGAACACACGGAGCTGGGACACACAGAGCTGGAACACACGGAGCTGGAACACACGGAGCTGGGAGACACGGAGCTGGAACACACGGAGCTGGAACACACAGAGCTGGAACACACGGAGCTGGAATACACGGAGCTGGAACACACGGAGCTGGAACACACGGAGCTGGAACACACGGAGCTGGGACACACGGAGCTGGAACACACGGAGCTGGAACACACGGAGCTGGGACACACGGAGCTGAAACACACGGAGCTGGAACACACGCAGCTGGAACACACGGAGCTGGGACACACGAAGCTGGAACACATGGAGCTGGGACACACGGAGCTGGAACACATGGAGCTGGGACACACGGAGCTGGAACACACGGAGCTGGAACACACGGAGCTGGGACACACGGAGCTGGGACACACGGAGCTGGAACACACGGAGCTGGGAAACACGGAGCTGGAACACACGGAGCTGGGACACACGGAGATGGGACACACAAAGCTGGGACACACGAAGCTGGAACACACGGAGCTGGAACACACGGAGCTGGGACACACGGAGCTGGAACACACGGAGCTGGGACACACGAAGCTGGGACACACGAAGCTGGGACACACGGAGCTGGGACACACGAAGCTGGGACACGAAGCTGGGACACACGGAGCTGGGACACACGAAGCTGGGACACACGAAGCTGGGACACACGGAGCTGGAACACACGGAGCTGGAACACACGGAGCTGGGACACACGGAGCTGGAACACACGGAGCTGGGACACACGGAGCTGGGACACACGGAGCTGGGACTCACGGAGCTGGAACACACGGAGCTGGAACACACGGAGCTGGAACACACGGAGCTGGGACTCACGAAGCTGGAACACACGGAGCTGGGACACACGGAGCTGAGACACACGAAGCTGGGACACACGGAGCTGGGACACACGGTGCTGGGACACACGGAGCTGGAACACACGGAGCTGGGACACACGGAGCTGGGACTCACGGAGCTGGGACACACGGAGCTGAGACACACGGAGCTGGGACACACGGAGCTGAGACACACGGAGCTGAGACTCACGGAGCTGGAACACACGGAGCTGGAACACACGGAGCTGGAACACACGGAGCTGGGACTCACGGAGCTGGGACACACGGAGCTGGAACACACGGAGCTGGAACACACGGAGCTGGAACACACGGAGCTGGGACACACGTAGCTGAGACACACGGAGCTGGGACACACGGAGCTGGAACACACGGAGCTGAGACACACGGAGCTGAGACACACGGAGCTGGGACACACGGAGCTGGAACACACGGAGCTGGAACACACGGAGCTGGGACACACGGAGCTGGAACACACGGAGCTGGAACACACGGAGCTGGAACACACGGAGCTGGAACACACGGAGCTGGGACACACGGAGCTGGAACACACGGAACTGGAACACACGGAGCTGGGACTCACGGAGCTGGGACACACGGAGCTGAGACACACGGAGCTGGGACACACGGAGCTGAGACACACGGAGCTGAGACTCACGGAGCTGGAACACACGGAGCTGGGACACACGGAGCTGGAACACACGGAGCTGGGACTCACGGAGCTGGGACACACGGAGCTGGAACACACGGAGCTGGAACACACGGAGCTGGGACACACGGAGCTGGAACACACGGAGCTGGAACACACGGAGCTGGAACACACGGAGCTGAGACACACGGAGCTGGGACACACGGAGCTGGAACACACGGAGCTGAGACACACGGAGCTGAGACACACGGAGCTGGGACACACGGAGCTGGAACACACGGAGCTGGAACACACGGAGCTGGAACACACGGAGCTGGGACACACGGAGCTGGAACATACGGAGCTGGAACACACGGAGCTGGAACACACGGAGCTGGGACACACGGAGCTGGAACACACGGAGCTGGAACACACGGAGCTGGAACACACGGAGCTGGGACACACGGAGCTGGAACACACGGAGCTGGAACACACGGAGCTGGGACTCACGGAGCTGGAACACACGGAGCTGGAACACACGGAGCTGGAACACA
Organism: Megaustenia siamemsis; assembly: GCA_032433765.1. Classification (NCBI taxonomy): domain Eukaryota; kingdom Metazoa; phylum Mollusca; class Gastropoda; order Stylommatophora; family Ariophantidae; genus Megaustenia; species Megaustenia siamemsis. The sequence continues at coordinate 11,440,772 of JAVIAB010000145.1, read as the reverse complement.
CGGAGCTGGAACACACGGAGCTGGGACACATGGAGCTGGGACACACGGAGCGGGGACACACGGAGCTGGAACACACGGAGCTGGAACACACGGAGCTGGAACACACGGAGCTGGAACACACGGAGCTGAAACACACGGAGCTGAAACACACGGAGCTGGAACACACGGAGCTGGAACACACGGAGCTGAAACACACGGAGCTGGAACACACGGAGCTGGGACACATGCACACACGGAGCTGGAACACACGGAGCTGGAACACACGGAGCTGGAACACACGGAGCTGGAACACACGGAGCTGGGACACACGGAGCTGGGACACACAGAGCTGGAACACACGGAGCTGGAACACACGGAGCTGGGACACACGGAGCTGGAACACACGGAGCTGGAACACACAGAGCTGGAACACACGGAGCTGGAACACACGGAGCTGGAACACACGGAGCTGGAACACACGGAGCTGGGACACACGGAGCTGGAACACACGGAGCTGGAACACACGGAGCTGGGACACACGGAGCTGGAACACATGGAGCTGGAACACACGGAGCTGGGACACACGGAGCTGGAACACACGGGGCTGGGACACACGGAGCTGGGACACACGGAGCTGGAACACACGGAGCTGGAACACACGGGGCTGGGACACAAACATACATCACTTCACCAGCGTGTACAATTGACAAAACAAGGACAATAGTGGTATTAACCCTTTAATTCCGGGATTATTTAGACATAATTGGAATAATGGCACCTGGCAGCAACAGAGCTGGACGGTGTCAGCGACTCATAGCTGACGCATCGAAGGTTGGCGCCAGCGGTCGCTGTGAGTTGTTGACCGCTTTCAGTCTTTGCGTTGACATACGTCTTTGTATAACATAATGCACGTCATCATCATCATCATCATCATTGAGTGAAGTCTGGGCAACGAAGGTTGGCTACCATGGAGCGCCATTCTGCTCTGTCTCTTGCTTTGATGATTCAGGTTGTCATAGGCTGACTTTTCCATCTATTGATGTTACTCGTCCATGTTAGTCTTGGTCTGCAACTTTTACCTTGTATTTTCCCTTCCAAAATTACTTTTAATAGGCACTGTGTATTTTAACATGTCCAGAAAATCTCATTTCTCTCGTTTGAATTGTTTAGTAGTTCTCTTTTCATTATTAGATTTTTTACAAACTTCATTGCTTGTTTTTCTTTTCTTTCCATCCAATTCTTCCTGTTCTTCTATAAAACCATATTTCAAAGGCTTCAAATTTCTGCTCGGTTTTCTTATATAATGTCCATGTTTGTGCACCATACAGGAAAGTTAAGAAGATATAACATTTTGCTATTCTTAATTTTAGTAAAGTGAAGTAAAGTACCCCGTCACGCCAAGTGGCGTATAGGGAATATGGTGTTAGTGACCATACATTTTACAGACCTTCGGCACATGATTTTTGGGGTAATGTGGTCGGTATTACGCCAGTGCCGCTTTACTTTTTTTTTTTTTACAGAGAAAAATCCGGTACCCATTAAAGGCTGGGTGAAACGGAAGCCGTCAGCTGGAATCGAACCCTACCTCTTGTCGTTTGTAGTCCAGTTCACTAACCACTGAGCTATCGCGGATCCCATTCTTAGTTTTAGCCCTGGTGTTATTTCCTTATGTTAGCCCTGGTGTTATTTTCTTATATTAGCCCTGGTGTTATTTCCTTATATTAGCCCTGGTGTTATTTGCTTATGTTAGCCCTGGTGTTATTTCCTTATATTAGCCCTGGTGTTATTTGCTTATGTTAGCCCTGGTGTTATTTCCTTATATTAGCCCTGGTGTTATTTGCTTATGTTAGCCCTGGTGTTATTTCCTTATATTAGCCCTGGTGTTATTTCCTTATATTAGCCCTGGTGTTATTTCCTTATATTAGCCTGGTGTTATTTCCTTATATTAGCCCTGGTGTTATTTCCTTATATTAGCCCTGGTGTTATTTCCTTATATTAGCCCTGGTGTTATTTCCTTATATTAGCCCTGGTGTTATTTCCTTATATTAGCCCTGGTGTTATTTCCTTATATTAGCCCTGGTGTTATTTCCTTTTATTAGCACTGGTATTACATAAGAGTTAAACAATCTAAGCTTTGCTCGTTTACTGAGTACTTTGGATATACAGCTCCAGATAGGACATATACGTAATAATTTCAATTGTCAAAAACAATGTTTGGGTGCTGGAGGGTTAAGACTACACGTACTGCTATTACCACGGTTCTTGAAAGGATTAGGTGGGAGTATTTCACCAGTATTTCCAAAAATTTCTATGCCAGCTAAACAACAAATAATAAATAGCATTTTCATACCAATTTTGTGCTTTGAAAGTCAAACATGGACCCTTTCTAAATCACAATTAAGAAAGATCAATACATGTGAGATGCGATGCTTGAGAAAAGTAACAAACAACACAAGAAGAGATAGAATACCAAATGAAACCATAAGAAAAATGGTAGGAACAAACCCTGCCAAGAATATATAGAACAACAACAACTTAAATGGTTTGGCCACCTGGTCAGAATGAATCCTCACCAATCACCATCAAGGGCGTTCTTCTCGAGAATGCACGGAAAAAGACCAAGAGGAAGACCTAGAAGAAGATGGATAGATGCAGTGACAGAGACATGTAACAACAAAGGAAAATCACTAATTCAGACAGTTCGAGCAGCTCAAGAACGACAAATGATATAAACCACGACACCTTTTAGGTATCAGTGAGAAAGAGAAAAGAAGAAGATGGATAGATGCAGTGACAGAGACATGTAACAACAAAGGAAAATCACTAATTCAGACAGTTCGAGCAGCTCAAGAACGACAAATGATATAAACCACGACACCTTTTAGGTATCAGTGAGAAAGAGAAAAGAAGAATAGAAGAAGAAGAAGAAGAAGAGGAAGAAGATTTCACCAGGGAAATAATTGGACCAAAACACTATGGTGACTGGGAGAGTGAGTCACCGTCCTTGGTTCAATCTGCGTCAGTGTTTGATATTCTCAAAACGCAAATACAATGTACTAGACTTTTTAACTGATTGAGTTTTGAGACAGGAAGGCCAGTGCTCTATGGATAGGTCAAATAACTAGGCATCAAAAGTCCAGGTTGGTGCAGTACTGAAATTTCGTATTTTGTTTTTCTCAGTCTTTGTTTTGCTTGTTTGCTTGCTTGCTTGCGTTCGCCCAATGACTAAAGTACACCTCTTCATCATCCGCCCTTAAAATGACGTTAAGCTGGCGTGACCGCGTTGTGTTGTAGTTTACAATAAAACTGCGATATTTGCGCCTTTCGACCCAACACATCCGACTTCAGCACGACATTTTTTTGTACCGGGTTATCTTTCCTCTTCGATCCCTACTTGCTTGGCCAGACTAGACAGGTTAGTCTGTTACTGGAGGCACCACGGAGAGGTGGAACAGGGTCTGGATGGTTCTTGTTCACCGATCCTAGCGAAAACCATCAACTGTGGGTCGCTGACAACTTCCAGCTCCGCTGCTGTGAGGTGCGCCTTCGCCTCCCCAGTCTTTGTTTTACAATCACCGTAACCAGGCTCATATCACAGCTGTTTATGTTCATTCCACGGTAGAATTTTAGTTCAAATCTTGTAAACTTTGCAGCATTTATAAATAAAGATGTCACAAGCCTAGGGCGGTCTCCTCAATCTTAAAATTGATATTTCATATCACGTAAAGTTTTAGCCATGTTACTATTTTGTTTTTCGTTTCTCCAACACATTCAGCTTTACTACAGCTTCACATTTTTATGTATTTATTTACATTGACACTTTACATGAATAGAAGACATTGGTAACATCAAATAGACAATTTACATGACTAGAAGACACTGGTAACATCAAATAGACAATTTACATGACTAGAAGACACTGGTAACATCAAATAGACAATTTACATGACTAGAAGACACTGGTAACATCAAATAGACACTTCCCATTTTCTCCTTGAACATCATTCTGAGACTAGATAAAAAAGATGTAAGAGACTAGATATAAAGACGTCATAGACTAGAAAAAAAGATGTCACAGACTAGATATAAAGATGTCAGAGACTAGAAAAAAGATGTCACAGACTAGATATAAAGACGCCATAGACTAGAAAAAAGATGTCACAGACTAGATATAAAGTCGCCATAGACTAGAAAAAAGATGTCACAGACTAGATATAAAGACGCCATAGACTAGAAAAAAGATGTCACAGACTAGATATAAAGATGTCAGAGACTACATAAAAAGATGTCAAAGACTAGATAAAAGATGTCAGGGACTAGATAAAAAGATGTCAGGGACTAGATAAAAATATGTCTGAGACTAGATAAAAAGATATCAGGGACTAGATAAAAAGATGTCAGAGGCTAGATAAAAAGATATCATAGACTAGATATAAAGATGTCTGAGACTAGATAAAATGATATCAGGGACTAGATAAAAAGATGTCAGAGACTAGATAAAAAGATGTCTGAGACTAGATAAAAAAGATGTCAGAGACTAGATAAAAAGATGTCAGAGACTAGATAAAAAGATGTCAAAGACTAGATAAAAGATGTCAGGGACTAGAGAAAAAGATGTCAGGGACTAGATAAAAAGATATCAGGGACTAGATAAAAAGATATCAGGGACTAGATAAAAAGATGTCAGGGACTAGATAAAAAGATATCAGGGACTAGATAAAAAGATGTCACAGACTAGATAAAAAGATGTCAGGGACTAGATAAAAAGATGTCACAGACTAGATAAAAAGATGTCAGGGACTAGATAAAAAGATGTCAAAGACTAGATAAAAAGATATCAGAGAATAGATAAAAAGAATTTTTCTTCTTAATCAATATCTGAGACTAAAATTAAAGTCATGGAACTTTAATAGAACATTTCTCTTAGTTCATAAGTTTGAAACTAACTTTAAGAACATAGAACCTCTCTTTGACATTTCTCCCTGTAGCCACTTCTGATATAAGACTTAGAAATTCAATCAGCTCTCTTTGTACACAATTCTCGGACTAGATCAGCGGAAATAATCTCAATTTATTTTAATCAACTAATCTTGTACACATTTCTAAAGCTAAATCCATGGATATAACTCAATTAGCTCATCTTGTACACATTTCGCATGTTAAATCAATGAATATAACTCATTCTGCCAATCTTGTACACATTTCTCGAGCTACATGAATGGATTGAACGCAATCAGCTCATCTTATACACATTTCTCAAGCTAAATCCAATGATTGAACTCAATCAGCTCATCTTGTACATGTTTCTTAATCTAAATCAACGGATAGAACTCAATCAGCTCATCTTGTACACATTTCTCAAGCTAAATCAACGGATAGAACTCAATCAGCTCATCTTGTACACAATTATAAGATTCTGAGACTAAATCACTACTGAGATTTAGATCTAAGATTAGACTTTTATCTATTGACACCTGAATCACTACAAATAATAATTCTACTTATGATAATTCTTTCAAATGAAATTACCTAATATGAGAATAATGGAGGCGAAGGCGCGCCTCCCAGCAGCGGAGCTGGAAGTTGTCAGCGACCCACAGATGATGGCTTGCGCCAGGATCGGTGAACCAGAACCATCCAGACCCTGCTCCACCTCTCCGCGGTGCCTCTAGTAACAGACTAACCTGTCTAGTCTGGCCAAGCGTGCAGGGATCGAAGAGGGAAGACAACCTGGTACTAAAAAATGTCATGCTGAAGTCGGATGTGTTGGGCCGAAAGGCGCAAAAATAACAGTTATACTGCAAACCACAACACAATGCAGACACGTCCACTACGTCCTTGTAAGGGCGGATGATGAAGAGGAATATTCTAGTCTACCACGATACTCTAGAATACTTTAATCATCGGGCGAACGCAACCAATCAACCATATGAGATTAACGAAAACATATACACATATATATATATATACCGTATATAAGATTTATTTATATATACATAAATATCTATATATTATAGATATTTTTTTTAATCAGCCTGTATGTTTCATGTTTTGAATCATCTATGGCGGAAACTTTAGATTTCAATTTACATATTCAACATAGCTGTCATTATTGAGAGTTAAACTATCGATTGTCTATGAAGTCATGAATGTCGCCAAAAATAAACAGAACATCAACATAACTATAGAAGGCAGACAACTAAAACAAGTAGAGGAATTCAAATACCTAGGAAGTCTAATGACAAACGACAATTCCCAAACAGCAGAGATAGAATCAAGATGCAACAAAGCTTGTCAAATCATCGGACAGTTATCACCACGATTGTCCAACAAGGAAATAACTCTGGAGGCAAAACGAGCACTATACAATACAATCTTCATCCCAACGTTGTGCTACCAATGCCAGACCTGGACTCTAGATGCAAGAACAATAAGAAAAATAACCTCTACAGAGATGAAATGTGTTAGACGAATGACAGGAAACAGTCTGAGAGGTAAGATCAGAAATGAAGAACTGAGAAAAAAGCTAGGAATAACCCCAGCCATAGAATATATAAGGAAACAACAGATAAAATGGTTCGGCCACGTGACAAGGCAGAAAGAGCAAAACACAACACAGCGAGCCTTCAACAACCGTTGGAGAACAACAGACCCAAGGGTCGACCACGAAAAAGATGGATCGATGGAATATTAGAAGCACTAGGAAACATAATAGCAGCAGAGGCGAACAGAAGAGCAAAAGACCACAAATTATATCTCCCCTCGACGCTGAAAGGCAGATGAGGAAGGAAAGAAGAAGAAGATTGACTATCGATCGCTGTTCCAACGTTCCCAAGATGGGAGATAAACAGACTCATTTAAATGGACCTACCTCCCGCTATGGGCAGCTAGTCAAAACAACAACTTGTTACAAACCATGATTAGTCGTGATTCATTATTCCGGCAGTTAACTGCTAATCAATCAACTGTCTGCAATCGATTAGCATTTGAATCAACCACAGCGAAAACAACAACAAGCGATGACACATCTTATCGATACATCTATTCACTGACACCATTATGATTCGCTGATCTCTGAAACTGAAAAAGTAAAAGGAGAATAAATGATTCACCGGTGACAGCAGAAACATGACTCACCTGTCCACTTATTGCAGCAGTCTGTCCAAGGTTACTCCACGTTCTCCCGTATATGGAGGTGGTAGTAGTAGCGATCAGTTCAGTGAGAATTCCGCCACATTTCTTTTTTTCCCTTCCCGCCCTATCCCCCCACAATAATAGACAGAACAGAAGTTGTTCGAATGCCAAAATAAAAGGGACATTCCATGCTGGGAATCCCTGACCTTTGTTATGACGTCTCGTCTAAATTTAGAATCAAAACAAGTCTAAATTTAGATCTATGACATCATCAGTTTGAGAATGAGGCCACTTGGGAAAATGCGCCTTAATTGTCTGTCCTTACCTTTAGTTTGTCCCAATATTGTTGTTATTAGTTCCTTACTTTTGTTGTGTTATTGTTGATATTATTATTATTATTATTATTAGTTTTGGAAGAACTTAATGTAGAATATTATTTATAATGTCTTGCTCACATTGGATAATTTATTTTTTTTCAACTTGTTTTTGTTTTTTTTCTGGAACATAAACACAGATATATATTGTAGGTTTGTAATCTATTTGCAACACCTGTTACACCGATCAGCTACTTATTTGAATTAAGACCAGCTTGGGGACGAACGCGAAGGGGCATTTTGAGGTCTTCACTGGCTCTCCATTCTTTGTCGTGAAGCTCTTCTCCCCCCCCCCCCCCACCCATGCGACATATCTATGTTTGTTTACATCATCATCATTGAGTACCGTCTCCGCATCGAAGATTGGCTACCATGGAGCGCCATTCCACTCTTTCTCTTGCTTTGATGGTGCAGGTTGTCATAGGCTGACTTGTTCATCTTTTGATGTTACTCGTCCATGTTAGTCTTGGTCTGCCTCTGCCTCTTTTGCCTTGTATTTTTCCTTCCAATATTACTTTTAGTAGGCTGTTGTGTCTTTTAACATGCCCCACAAATTTCAATTGTCTTGTCTTAATTGTGTCCAGCAGTTCTCTTTTTATTTTCAGTTGTTTTAAAAATTCATCGTTTGTTATCTTTCATGTGTTTAGTAGTTCTCTTTTAATTTTTAGTTGTTTTCAAACTTCCTCGTTTGTTTTCTTTTCTTTCCATCCACGTTTCGGTTATAGCGGCATTTTAACCAGAGGTGTGTATGTAAGGGACGCGGTGATGTAAAATCTATGTTGCATATTTTGTGTAATCTTATCGTGGATACATTTTTGACTAGAATACCAAGCAGTTTTTAACATGTTCTCTTCTATACTCTTCTGGCTACATAATTTACAATATCATCATGTGTCATACCGGTTGACGTAGGCGATCATGTCCGTCCACAATCTTCTATCCACAGTACATCGTATCAGTTCTGTTGTTGACTGTTTTCCATGCCATGGTAAGAACCTATCTAGTACTTTCTCTCTTTGTCGTCCGCGATCTCTCTTTCCCTGAAATTTGCCAGTTGTAACGAAGTATTCCAACTTTCATCTTCTCATGATGTGCCTGAAAAATGTCGATTGTTTCTTTCTCATGATTTTTAAGAGCTCCCTTTTTGTGCTGGCCTCTTTGAGAACTTCCTCATTGGTCTTTGTAGCTGTCCAGGGAACTTTGAACATTCTTCTGAGAAATCCCACTCTGCGACCTCTAATCGTCTTTTATTTGTTTTTCTATTGTCCGAAATGTGCCTCCATTGGTCAGTAATGACTCTACATAGCACCGATTAACTCTCTTTCTCACTTCAGTTGACAAAGATTTGTTGCATAAGACTTTTTTTCATTTTCTGAAATGCTATTTTGGCCTGGTCTATTCTGCTTTTTATTTATGTGGTGCATTTACAGCATAGTTCATTCATAGGTGCTGTCTCTACATCGAAGGTTGGCTACCATGGAGCGACATTCATAGGTTCTGTTTTCACATCGAAGGTTGACTACCATGGAGCGACATTCACTGGGTGCTGTCTCCACATCGAAGGTTGACTACCATGGAGCGACATTCATAGGTTCTGTTTCCACATCGAAGGTTGGCTACCATGGAGCGACATTCACTGGGTGCTGTCTCCACATCGAAGGTTGACTACCATGGAGCGACATTCACTGGGTGCTGTCTCCACATCGAAGGTTGACTACCATGGAGCGACATTCACTGGGTGCTGTCTCCACATCGAAGGCTGACTACCATGGAGCGACATTCACTGGGTGCTGTCTCCACATCGAAGGCTGACTACCATGGAGCGTCATTCACTGGGTGCTGTCTCCACATCGAAGGCTGACTACCATGGAGCGACATTCACTGGGTGCTGTCTCCACATCGAAGGCTGACTACCATGGAGCGACATTCACTGGGTGCTGTCTCCACATCGAAGGCTGACTACCATGGAGCGACATTCACTGGGTGCTGTCTCCACATCGAAGGTTGACTACCATGGAGCGACATTCACTGGGTGCTGTCTCCACATCGAAGGTTGACTACCATGGAGCGACATTCACTGGGTGCTGTCTCCACATCGAAGGCTGACTACCATGGAGCGACATTCACTGGGTGCTGTCTCCACATCGAAGGCTGACTACCATGGAGCGTCATTCACTGGGTGCTGTCTCCACATCGAAGGCTGACTACCATGGAGCGACATTCACTGGGTGCTGTCTCCACATCGAAGGCTGACTACCATGGAGCGTGATTTATTGGGTGCTGTCTCCACATCGAAGGTTGGCTATCATGGAGTGCCATTCCCTGGGTGCTGTCTCCACATTGAAAGTTGGCTACCATGGAGCGCCATTCATTCAGTGCTGTCTCCACATCGAAGGTTGGCTACCATGAGCGTCATTCATTTAGATGACAAAGAGAGAAGATACAAGATAATTTGGTGTCATGGCACAGAAAACAGCCAACAACATAATTGATACAATGCAATGTGGACAGAAAATTGTGAAAGGATATGACCGCCTACGCCAACCGATATGGCACATGATGGTGATGAAACAAGAGAGACATATATTTCTAGCAATTGAGATATTTTACCTAAGACTTTAAATTTTTCCTTTTAATATGTTTCTTATCTCACAGGGATTAAAAAAACAAACTCATCATCATCGAAAGAAACGAAGGCTAGCTACCAATGGAGCGTCATTCTGCTCTGTCTCTTGCTTTGATGGTGTAGGTTATCATAGGCTGACTTGTCCATCTTTTGATGCTACTCGTCCATGTTAGTCTTGGTCTAGCCTCTGCCTCTTTTACCGTGTATTTTCCCCTCCATGATTACTTTTAGTAGGCTGTTGTGCCTTTTAACATGGCCCAAAAATCGCATTTGTTTTGTTTGAATTGTGTTTAGTAGTTCTCTTTTCATTTTTAGTTGTTTTAAGACTTCATCGTTTGTTTTCTTTTCCTTCTATCCAATTCTACCTATTCTTCTATATATCCACATTTCAAAGGCTTCAATTCTCTGTTCTGTTCTCTTGTCCAGTTAAAAAAAAAAAAAAAAAAAAAACGACACCCCGGGCAACTTTATTATGAAAAAAAAAATGACGAATGATGGTACTAACGCCACAGAATGTCGCACTAATATAAACATTCTGTGACACAGATTACAGAACCAGTTTTTTCCGGCCCACACCTCATTTCTCCAACCCGATGATTGAACCGAAGTTGATAAACTCCTTCGATGATTCACAATCGGCAGAAACTGCTGTGTCGTCATTATTGAGTTTAACCGGAAGTGTTTGTGAGTGACATCACCCAATGTTGTGATGACTCAGACAAGCTAGGGCTTCGAGTGGCGTCGTTTGCGCTGTAGAACCAGATATATTTAAATAGGAAATGGGAAAAAATACACATATATAAAGAGAGGAAAGAGTGTTCTAATTCCAAGTTCTAATTACTTGGCTAAAAAATACCGAAACAGGTTGCTGAGTCATGAAGGAGTGATCTGTTTTTTCTAAATATCACCTAAAAAAATACACGCGGAGAATGAAATGAAGCATGAATTTGTGTTTATAAGATCGATACAGTATCCATCGGCATGGATAGAAGTACTTCATTGGATGGTGTTATAGCATCGATACAGTATCCATCGGCATGAAAAGAAGTACTTCATTGGATGGTGTTATAGCATCGATACAGTATCCATCGGCATGGATAGAAGTACTTCATTGGATGGTGTTATAGCATCGATACAGTATCCATCGGCATGGATAGAAGTACTTCATTGGATGGTGTTATAGCATCGATACAGTATCCATCGGCATGGATAGAAGTACTTCATTGGATGGCGTTATAGCATCGATACAGTATCCATCGGCATGGATAGAAGTACTTCATTGGATGGCGTTATAGCATCGATACAGTATCCATCGGCATGGATAGAAGTACTTCATTGGATGGCGTTATAGCATCGATGCTATTATACTGCATCAGCTCATCATTATCGTGTGCCATGATTAGTAGTGTATTTTAAGTAGTAAAATAACAACACGCGTGTTTATATATTATTGTATTATTATGTATTTGGCAGCTGTATGTTTGTGGGTTGCCCCGTATAGTTTCTCTTCCAGGGAGGTGGGTGTGGACCACATTGTTCTTCTCAGGTCTGTGTACTGGGGGAAATACTGTAAAACATGTTTTTTGTCCAGTGCACAGTGGCATAGGCTGGTTGTACCTATTTTGAGTTTGTTGAACATGTTGTTTCTCATTCTGTTGTGGCCAGTGCGTAGGCGAAGTATGATGACTTGATTCCTCCTTGATAGTTGGTGGTATCCGTCCCTCTCGTTATACTTTGGGTGTTCTTGTTTCCATTTTTCTTGGTACTGGCCTTTGATGATGGATTTGGCTTCGTCGTAGCTGACCAGATGGTTCTCTTGTGGTAATCTCCCTCCCTCTTTTACTAATTTGTCTGCGCGTTCGTTCCCGTGTATATTACAGTGTGATGGTATCCACTGGATGACCAATCTCTGGAAGTTATTGCACAGTTGGACTAGGGTTGTTCTCAAGTCATCTAACTCACTGCTCCTGGGGTTTTTTTTTAGAGCTGTTAGGACTGACAGTGCATCAGTCTGTATCACCAATTTCTTGTGCATGTTATTTTTGTATTGGATAGCCAGTTTTGCAGCATCTTTGAGGGCTTCAGTTTCTGCTCTATAGTTGTTTGAGAATTTCCCAGTAGCTATTGACTTGGTGATCTCTTTCTGGTTTTTCAGCCTCAGGAACACACCCCCTCCTCCATTTCTGGTGGTATTTGTAGCGGAGCCATCTGTGTGTATGTGTGACCAGGAGTCCTGTAGGTAGTTGCTGCTGTGTGTTTTTCTGTTATGTGTTTTCTCTCTTTGTCTGTTTGTGTGCCTTTTTTCATGATTCCTATTATGTCTTCCTTAAGTTCTGGTATTTTGTGTTTCCCATGAGGATTCATGTCAGATGAGCGTAAGGGTTTCGGTAGTGTTTGGGACAGTACTGGGTCACTAGTTGCCAGTTCTTTGGAGATTGCAGCGAAGTTGCTCCTCTTTAGTCTTACTTTTCCGAAACCAGTTATTCTTTGGTGCATGGAAACATAATATAACCAGTGATGGAAAATGTAAAACTGAAATAAATAAAAGAATAAAAATGGCAAAAAGTTATATTAATGCCATGGAAATTATACGAACCTCAAAACAAATAACACCAGGTTAACAACAGCTAAAACTAAGTATAGAAAAATGTTATATCTTCTCAATATTCCTGTTTGGTGCAGAAACATGGACATTAGACAAGAAAACAGAACAGAAAATCGAAGCCCTTAAATGTGCATTTATAGTAAAATAGGTAGAATTGGATGAAAACAAAACAAAACAAATCATGAAGTTCTAAAGCAACTAAAATTAAAAGAGAACTACTAACCACAATTAGAACAAGACAAATGTAATGTTGGGGGTATGTTAAAAGACATAACAGCCTACTAAAAGTAATCTTGGATGGGAAAACACAAGGTAATAGAGGCAGACCAAGACTAACATCAAAGGATGGGCAAGTCATCCTATGACAAATTGCATCATCAAAGCAAGAGGCAGAGGCAGACCAAGAGTAACATGGACGAGTAACATAAAAAAAAGATGGACAAGTCAACCTATGACAATCTGCACCATCAAAGCAAGACACAGGGCAGACCAAGACTAACATGGACAAGTAACATAAAAAAAGATGGACAAGTCAACCTATGACAACCTGCACCATCAAAGCAAGAGGCAGACCAAGACTAATATGGACGAGTAACATACAAAATGATGGACAAGTCAACCTATGACAACCTGCACCATCAAAGCAAGAGGCAGAGGCAGACCAAGACTAACTTGGACGAGTAACATAAAAAATGATGGACAAGTCAACCTATGACAACCTGCACCATCAAAGCAAGAGGCAGAGGCAGACCAAGACTAACATGGACGAGTAACATAAAAAAGATGGACAAGTCAACATATGACAACCTGCACCATCAAAGCAAGAGGCAGAGGCAGACCAAGACTAACATGGACGAGTAACATAAAAAAAGATGGACAAGTCAACATATGACAACCTGCACCATCAAAGCAAGAGACAGAGGCAGACCAAGACTAACATGGACGAGTAACATAAAAAAAGATGGACAAGTCAACCTATGACAACCTGCACTATCAAAGCAAGACACAGAGTGGAATGACGCTGCATGGTAGCCAACCTTAAATGCGGAGACGGCACTCAATGATGATGAATTATGTATCTGTAGCTTGTGTATTTATTTATGAATCAATTTTAGTTTACATTATTTTCTGTTTTAGAATGACACATGTAATTGACGCTCGACGGCCGGACAATCTATTCCAATAGCATCGAAGCACATCCGACTATAGTTTTATTAAGCCCTGCGGGCTGAGAAGTAAATACCGGAATCACCAAAAGATTGTGACGTCTTCAATAAAGCGAGGTATATACGGCTGACATAGTAGCCTCCGTCAGTCATAGTTGATTATAGTAGCCTCCGTCAGTCATAGTTGACTATAGTAACCTCCGTCAGTCATAGTTGATTATAGTAGCCTCCGTCAGTCATAGTTGACTATAGTAACCTACGTCAGTTATAGTTGACTATAGTAGCCTCCGTCAGTTATAGTTGACTATAGTAGCCTCCGTCAGTCATAGTTGACTATAGTAGCCTCCGTCAGTCATAGCTGACTATAGTAGCCTCCGCCAGTTATAGTTGACTATAGTAGCCTCTGTCAGTCATAGCTGACTATCGTAGCCTCCGTCAGTCATAGCTGACTATAGTAGCCTCCGCCAGTCATAGCTGACTATAGTAGCCTCCGTCAGTCATAGCTGACTATAGTAGCCTCCGTCAGTCATAGCTGACTATAGTATCCTCCGTCAGTCATAGCTGACTATAGTAGCCTCCGTCAGTCATAGCTGACTATAGTAGCCTCCGTCAGTCATAGCTGACTATAGTAGCCTCCGTCAGTCATAGCTAACTATAGTAGCCTCCGTCAGTCATAGCTGACTATAGTAGCCTCCGTCAGTCATAGCTGAATATAGTAGCCTCCGTCAGTCATAGCTGACTATAGTAGCCTCCGTCAGTCATAGCTGACTATAGTAGCCTCCGTCAGTCATAGCTGACTATAGTAGCCTCCATCAGTCATAGTTGACTATAGTAGCCTCCGTCAGTCATAGTTGACTATAGTAGCCTCTGTCAGTTATAGTTGACTATAGTAGCCTCCGTCAGTCATAGCTGACTATAGTAGCCTCCGTAAGTCATAGCTGACTATAGTAGCCTCCGTCAGTCATAGTTGACTATAGTAGTCTCCGTCAGTCATAGCTGACTATAGTAGCCTCTGTCAGTCATAGCTGACTATAGTAGCCTCCGTCAGTCATAGTTGACTATAGTAGCCTCCGTCAGTCATAGTTGACTATAGTAGCCTCCGTCAGTCATAGCTGACTATAGTAGCCTCCGTCAGTCATAGTTGACTATAGTAGCCTCCGTCAGTCATGGTTGACTATAGTAGCCTCCGTCAGTCATAGTAGATTATAGTAGCCTCCGTCAGTCATAACTGGCTATAATAGCCTCCGTCAGTTATAGTTGACTATAGTAGCCTTCGTCAGTCATAGCTGACTATAGTAGCCTTCGTCAGTCATAGCTGACTATAGTAGCCTCCGTCAGTCATAGTTGACTATAGTAGCCTCTGTCAGTTATAGTTGACTATAGTAGCCTCTGTCAGTTATAGTTGACTATAGTAGCCTCCGTCAGTCATAGCTGACTATAGTAGCCTCCGTAAGTCATAGCTGACTATAGTAGCCTCCGTCAGTCATAGTTGACTGTAGTAACCTCCGTCAGTCATAGTTGACTATAGTAGCCTCCGTCAGTCATAGCTGACTATAGTAGCCTCCGTCAGTCATAGTTGACTATAGAAGCCTCCGTCAGTTATAGTTGACTATAGTAGCCTCCGTCAGTCATAGTTGACATAGTAGCCTCCTTCAGTTATAGTTGAGTATAGTAGCCTCCGTCAGTCATATTTGGGTATAGAAGCCTCCGTCAGTCATAGTTGACTATAGTAGCCTCCGTCAGTTATAGTTGACTATAGTAGCCTCCGTCAGTCATAGTTGACTATAGTAGCCTCCGTCAGTCATAGCTGACTATAGTAGCCTCCGTCAGTCATAGCTGACTATAGTAGCCTCCGTCAGTCATAGTTGACTATAGAAGCCTCCGTCAGTCATAGTTGACTATAGTAGCCTCCGTCAGTCATAGCTGACTATAGTAGCCTCTGTCAGTCATAGCTGACTATAGTAGTCTCCGTCAGTCATAGTTGACTATAGTAGCCTCTGTCAGTCATAGTTGACTATAGTAGCTTCCATCAGTCATAGTTGACTATAGTATCCTACATCAGTCATAGTTGACTATAGTAGCCTCCGTCAGTCATAGTTGACTATAGTATCCTACATCAGTCATAGTTGACTATAGTAGCCTCCGTCAGTCATAGTTGACTATGGATTTTTCAGCTCCCCTATAAATGTTATTTTTTCATTACTTTCTCCGTGGTTTTCACTTCTTCTATGAATCTGTCTGCTTCATGTTTGAGTTGAGCTTTAGAGTGTGTTTCCAAAGATTGCGGTCTGCAGCTATGTCTTCCCTGGCTACAAGGTTTATGTCATGTTTACACACATCTACAAATCAAAGTTTGGGGCACCGCCCAGTTCTTTTGCCACCTGCCAGTTGTGTGTAGAGTATATCTTTTGATATGTGGCCATCTTTCATACGGTGTATGTATGTGTGAAATTAGCAACCTTGATTCTTTATCCTACACCTATGTTAATCATCTTTCCTTAATTGTCGATGAGATCTTTGGTTGCATGGCCATTTCTCTTATTTAAATATTAGTCTTGAATTCATTCCATTGTAGATGAGATCTTTGGTTGCATGGCCATTTCTCTTATTTCAATATTAGTCTAGAATTCATTCCATTGTAGATGAGGTCTTTGGTTGCATGGCCATTTCTCTTATCTCTATATTAGTCTTGAATTCATTCCATTGTAGATGAGATCTTTGGTTGCATGGCCATTTCTCTTATCTCTATATTAGTCTTGAATTCATTCCATTGTAGATGAGATCTTTGGTTTCATAGCCATTTCTCTTATTTCAATATTAGTCTAGAATTCATTCTATTGTAGATGAGGTCTTTGGTTGCATGGTCATTTCTCTTATCTTTATATTAGTTTTGATGTCATTCCATTGTACACAGAGTATTTTTCTTAGGCATTTGTCTTGAAAAGCTGTTACTTTTCTCTCTTTTCATATTTTCCAGCTTTCACATACATAGGTAAGTGTTGTTAATACGTTTGAGTTGAATATTCTAATTTGGTTTTCTTGCATATCATTTTTGATTTTCATATTTTGTTAACACCACAAGGTTCTACAATGGTTTCCCCACTTATTATTAACAACCTACTGTCTGATCGTACATCCCTCCTAGAATCTAGACCGGCCGTACGCTAAACGGACAGTTGTTTGATGAGCGACGGGGGTAATCTGACGACTGACTGTGTGTCTATATGTTCGGAATTGGAGTCAACAACGATGGCCTAACATCATCAAGCGCTATACATTTAAAAAAAAATGATGATCATCATTTTTCAAGAGGACGTGAACTCCCGGTATATGGTGGATAGGCGGCGGGAACAATTGAAGGCTATCTATGCATGAAAAGTGTTCCTTGTTTGCAGTTTCCTCATATTCCAAGTCCGGCTTGTTGCAGGAGCTACTGAGTTAAGTGCTCTGTGCACACCGTGAGCTGTGTGTCTCATCCGATTTGATCATGTTTCGATATTCCAATTGCTTACGATGAATGATGATATCGTATGACAGGGAACAGTTGACTGTGTTCACTTTCTGCGCGGTTTCGCCTTATGTCTTTTGGCGTGTGCTGAGACTGCTATGATGGGGACTACAGTTACCTTTCTTTGTTTGGGAGATGCGATTCGGATGATTGCGCTGGCACGGGCGGTTGAGCAATTATGAATTTTAATTCGTTTGCAGTGATACGGGGCCTTCCATAACCAAATAACCAAAATAACCTACTATCTATTAAATAAAAGAAACTAAATTATGGAAATGTGAAGAAAAACAAGAGCTGCTCAGACAATTTCTGGGAATTGTTCAGTTGCTATTGTTTGACCATTTCTAAAAAAGTTTCATGAAATTGCAGAAAATAGAACCACAGGCTTGAAGAGCTGCAGTTGAAGAGCTAGGAAGTATTTGAATTATCTGATTATTTTTAATTACCTGTCTACTTTTCAGTGATCCTCCTTTGGTCGTCTTCAAACGCGACAGGAGTCTGAGAGGCATTCTTGTTACGAGCCGCCTTCCTCATGACATGAGTCTGAGAGGCATTCTTGTTACGAGCCGCCTTCCTCATGACAGGAGTCTGAGAGGCATTCTTGTTACGAGCCGCCTTCCTCATGATAGGAGTCTGAGAGGCATTCTTGTTACGAGCCGCCTTCCTCATGACAGGAGTCTGAGAGGCATTCTTGTTACGAGCCGCCTTCCCCACTGAAATCACAAGCACCTTGGTAATTTTCGATATGAATGTCGAATTTGCAGAACTTTTGACCATGTGCTTTGCAATGATTTGGTCCTGTTCCCTAACAGGTGATTTCACATCAAGTGGGCGGTTTACTAGAGTGTCACTGAATATTATCTAAGCCATAATATGTAAGCATTGTCAGGTGACATATGTGGGCAAGCCTGGACGACACCTGAGTCACAGATTTTGTGAGCATCTCCGTGATGTTGAGCAAAAGACTTGGCAGCCCGGTGTCTGCCCATTTCAACTCCCCAAGCCATAGTGGTAAACTTGACATGCAAGTCACTGGTATTGCCTTGTGTCACTTCAGCAATCACAGTTGGTTTGTCTTTGAGAATCATCTCATTGCCCAGTTGGGTTCACTGGCCCCTCCAAGGCATGAGCATATCGCTCTCATATACATAGGACACCTACCACACATTTCTTACCCTCATGCGCTACCACACCTGTACATGTATGTATACTTGTCTGCATATTTATTAGCACATTTTGACACCTTCTTGTTTTCTTTTGTGTGCTTTGTGGTAATATATACACACTTATGCTTGTATGCATGTATGGTTATTTACACATGCTCTTTTGCACATCTGTTCAGTATGCACACCCACAGTTAGATATACACAGTTTATAGGTATCTTGTACCCACTTCCCCATATCTTTAGAACCCTTCCTTTTTATTTCTTCCCTGACTGCCTGGTTAGTGAGATATATAATTGGTCAGCCCGCCCACCTATTTTAGTTCAGTCAGAGGCTGACCAAGCTCTGGACCACAGGGAAGTGACCTTTTTTTTTATTTCCTTTCTTGAGTAACTAGCATATTATCGCCATGTCGTTATCTATTTGTCTATCTATCTATCTATCTATCTATCTATCTATCTATCTATCTATCTATCTATCTATCTATCTATCTATCTATCTATCTATCTATCTATCTATCTATCTATCTATCTATCTATCTATCTATCTATCTATCTATCTATCTATCTATCTATCTATCTATCTATCTATCTATCTATCTATCTATCTATCTATCTATCTATCTATCTATCTATCTATCTATCTATCTATCTATCTATCTATCTATCTATCTATCTATCTATCTATCTATCTATCTATCTATCTATCTATCTATCTATCTATCTATCTATCTATCTATCTATCTATCTATCTATCTATCTATCTATCTATCTATCTATCTATCTATCTATCTATCTATCTATCTATCTATCTATCTATCTATCTATCTATCCATCCATCCATCCATCCATCCATCCATCCATCCATCCATCCATCCATCCATCCATCCATCCATCCATCCATCCATCCATCCATCCATCCATCCATCCATCCATCCATCCATCCATCCATCCATCCATCCATCCATCCATCCATCCATCCATCCATCCATCCATCCATCCATCCATCCATCCCTCATTGAGGGAGCTGGTTCCTGCTGCTCTTGCCTCTCTCATCAATGTTCTTCTCAGTGTCTATCTGGGTCTTCCTCTTTTTCCCTTACCTGCTGTTTCCCACATGAGTGCTTGCTTTGCTATTCGGTTATTATCTCTTCTCATCACATGTCCAACATATGACCATCGTCTTTTCTTTATTGCTGAAGATATTAGTGGTTGATTGGTGATTTCTCTAATTTCCTTGTTTGTTTTGAAAATCGTTCCACGCTATACAAGTATTTTCCTTAGACATTTATTTTCGAATGCGTTCAACTTTGTTTCTATGTCTCTTGTTGTTTTCCAGCTTTCACACACATACGTAAGGGTTGATAGTACATTTGATTTGAATAGTCTAAGTTTTGTGTTTGTGCTGACGAGTTTTGATTTCCACAACTTTTCAAGGCTTCTGAAAGACATTGCTGCTTTAGCTATCCTGATTCCAATTTCTTTGCTTGTATCCCCTTCTCGATCAATGTGACTTCCAAGATAGATAAAGTGATCGATCTCTTCCACTGGTTTGTTTTTCATGTATATTTTGTCGTCTGTTGGAATTAAGCTTTTCATGACTTTAGTCTTTTCATGATTGATCTCAAGCCCAATTTTGCTGGCTATTGATGACAGTTCATTTGTGTTTTCCTGCATCGTTTTTATCTGACTGCTGATGAGAACTATGTCATCAGCAAAGTCGAGGTCCTCCAAATGGTCTCCTTGTATCCATTCGATGCCTTTATTACCAGTGCAGCATTTCTTCATTATGAAGTCCATAACAACTCCAAATAACAAGGGCGATAAAATACATCCCTGTTTAACCCAAATTTCTATTGGGAAACATTTGCTCAGTCCTTCCTCTGTTCGAACTGCACATGTGTAACCATCATACATGTCTTTAATAAAATGTATGATTTTTGATGGTAAGCCATATTGCTTCAGAATTTTCCACAAAGAATCTGTATGATTTGTGTACTTATATACACATATGATATGTGTATATCCGTATATATATGTTTGTGTTGTTGATAGTTGTTCCAGCTGAAGGCTTACTTGGCCGAAACATCAACTTTTGTTTTGTACTCACCTACCACATTTTTTTTGTTTAATTGTCACTTTAATTATCTGCCTTCTGCAATAAATTCATTCTCATTAATGGGTTTGTTTATTTCTAGGAATCATCGCAGGCCATTCAAAATTTGGTTGAAGAGATGAAGAAGCTACTGGGATCTCTCACAGCTTTGTTTCTCTCTAAAGTGTTTGGAGGCTGCTGTCTTAGGAATTGGCCAATTTCTTTCTATACAAACACATACACACATGAGCTGACACACATGCACTTACACAACTACACACACTCATTCTCACACAAAAATCAAGGGAAGTAATCATACAATAAAAGAAATCAAAATGTCTCAGTTTTAAATTGTTGAATTTATTCTTGTTTATGTTCAGTCTTCTATATTTTCTTCTTTTTGTTCTTCTCTTTCTTCTGTTGCTGGTCTTTCTACATCTGCTTCTCTGCTATTTTTACTTCTTCTTCTAAGTAAAAAGTAAAGTACCCCCGTCACGCCAAGTGGCGTATAGGGAAATATGGTGTTAGTGACCCTATATTTTACAGACCTTCGGCACATGATTTTTGGGGTAATGTGGTCGGTATTACGCCCGTGCTGCTTTACTTTCCCAGAAAAAAAAATCCGGTACCCATTTAAGGCTGGGTGAACCCGGAAGCCATCGGTTGGGATCGAACCCCTTGTCCTTTGTAGTCCAGTTCACTAACCACTGAGCTATCGCAGCTCCCCACTTTTTCTTCTGCTTTTTCTTATTAATCTTCTTCGTCCTCCTCTTCTCTTTTTTCTTCGTCCACTTTTTCCTCCTATTCATCTTCTCCTTTATCCTCATCTTCTTCTTCTTCTGTTTCTACTGCTTGTTCTTCTTGTTTATTTCTTCCTCTTCTTCATCTCCTTCTTCTGTTTCCGTTTCTACGTCTTCTTCCTCTGTTCCTGCTTCTATTATTACTATTTATTTTTCTTCCTCCTCTGTTCCTACTTCTATTATTACTATTTTTTTCTTCCTCCTCTGTTCCTACTTCAATTATTACTATTTATTTTTCTTCTTCCTCTGTTCCTACTTCTATTATTACTATTTATTTTTCTTCTTCCTCTGTTCCTACTTCTATTATTACTATTTATTTTTCTTCCTCCTCTGTTCCTACTTCTATTATTACTATTTATTTTTCTGCTTCCTCTGTTCCTACTTCTATTACTACTATTTATTTCTCATCTTCCTCTGTTCCTACTTCTATTACTACTATTTATTTTTCTTCTTCCTCTGTTCCTACTTCTATTATTACTATTTATTTCTCTCCTTCCTCTGTTCCTACTTCTATTACTACTATTTATTTTTCTGCTTCCTCTGTTCCTACTTCTATTACTACTATTTATTTATCTTCTTCCTCTGTTCTTACTTCTATTACTACTATTTATTTTTCTTCTTCCTCTGTTCCTACTTCTATTACTACTATTTATTTTTCATCTTCCTCTGTTCCTACTTCTATTATTACTATTTATTTTTCATCTTCCTCTGTTCCTACTTCTATTATTACTATTTATTTTTCATCTTCCTCTGTTCCTACTTCTATTACTACTATTTATTTTTCTTCTTCCTCTGTTCCTACTTCTATTATTACTATTTATTTTTCATCTTCCTCTGTTCCTAATTCTATTACTACTATTTATTTTTCATCTTCCTCTGTTCCTACTTTTATTACCACTATTTATTTTTCATCTTCCCCTGTTCCTACTTCTATTACTACTATTTATTTTTCTTCTTCTACATTCCATAACCTTGGGGATCGTTGGGTCACCACTGACAGACCTCGTCAATGTTGTCCATTTCTCTCTACCTCTAATCTTTCTTTGAGACTGAAAGTTGAGACCTGCCCATTGTTTCATGTTACTTTCCCATCTCTACCTCCAATCTTTCTTTGAGACTGAAAGTTGAGACCTGTCTATTGTTTCATGTTACTTTCCCATCTCTATCTCTGATCTTTCTTTGTGACTGAAAGTTGAGACCTGTCCATTGTTTCATGTTACTTTCCCATCTCTACCTCCAATCATTCTTTGAGATTGAAAGTTGAGACCTATCTATTGTTTCATGTTACTTTCCCATCTCTATCTCCTATCTTTCTTTGAGACTGAAAGTTGAGACCTGCCCATTGTTTCATGTTACTTTCCCATCTCTACATCCAATCATTCTTTGAGACTGAAAGTTGAGACCTGCCCATTGTTTCATGTTACTTTCCCATCTCTATCTCGGATCTTTCTTTGAGACTGAAAGTTGAGACCTGCCCATTGTTTCATGTTACTTTCCCATCTCTATCTCGGATCTTTCTTTGAGACTGAAAGTTGAGACCTGCCTATTGTTTCATGTTACTTTCCCATCTCTACCTCCAATCATTCTTTGAGATTGAAAGTTGAGACCTATCTATTGTTTCATGTTACTTTCCCATCTCTACCTCCAATCATTCTTTAAGACTGAAAGTTGAGACCTGCCTATTGTTTCATGTTACTTTCCCATCTCTATCTCCAATCATTCTTTGAGACTGAAAGTTGAGACCTGCCTATTGTTTCATGTTACTTTCCCATCTCTATCTCCAATCATTCTTTGAGACTGAAAGTTGAGACCTATCTATTGTTTCATGTTACTTTCCCATCTCTATCTCCCGTGGTTCTCCCTTAACAATCATATTATTAACATGGAAACCCTAGTGGTACGAATGGAAGCTGATGAGGTGACCAGGGACAGGTTGATGGCATAGCTCAAAGTTTAGTTTGATTGCAGCGTGTGTTTCAGGGACCATGACTACCATGTGATAACAAAATCCCACAAAAGATTAGATGTCTTTAAGGTCATGGCAGCTGCCAACATCGAGCAGAGGCATACACCATTCTATTCCAGTGACTAGTCCTAATTGTGTACACCTTAGCAATTCTTACTGTCAGTACAACATAAATTGACAGGCTGGAGAAAATACAGAATGAAGCTATGCGCTTTATCTTGGGGATGTACGAGGGACACTCCCTGCATAGCAATGAGGTATCTTCTTGACTTTCCAACCATGGATGACAGGATCAAGTTCTGGAGGGAAGGAGTATATCTGAAGATAAATGCAGATAGGGAGCATTAATTTGCATAACGAGCTCAACACAGGGAAAGGTGTCAGGCTAAAAAGAGGCAAATCATGGGTGGGCCGAGCAGAAAATATCATCAAACAGGTCAGTGAGCTTACCAACAGCAAAACTTGTGAGGAGTGGATACAGGTGCCTACATTATTCGGGGGATCGTTCTCGTGTATTATCACACTCGACAGGAAATGTAGGGAACAGAACTCAGTCGTGGTCAATACGGAAGTCATCTGGGATAACACAGATGAGATGGATGCATTCATCTATACAGACGGATCTATAGTACAACACCAAAGGAGTGCATGGGCACTTACAGAACACTCGGCAGGCAGAATAGTCGAGGAAGACAGTGATGCGTATGTTATGACAACGAGAGGCATGACGATAAAGGTGATTGCATGCATTTGGTTAGAGTCACAAGACTACCCCACGTCTGCATACTAAGTTGACGTTATTTGTCGACGTTATTTGTTATATGTTGACGTTATTTGTTATAAGTTATATGTTGATGTTATATGTTGACATTATTTGTTATAAGTTATATGTTGATGTTATATGTTGACGTTATTTGTTATAAGTTATATGTTGATGTTATATGTTGACGTTATTTGTTATAAGTTATATGTTGATGTTACATGTTGACTTTATTTTGTTATAAGTTACTTATATTATTTATTTATATATATTTGTTATGTTATTTTTTATGTTATATGTTAATGTCAGGCCGAAAGGGGAAGTCTGCCTTGTATATCCATTTGCCGATCACCATTATGGTTGATTTCTGGACAGCCAGTTTGGCCCCACTGCCCTGAATGAAATCTTTAAACGTCTCTAATATGTTCAGGACGGATCTTTCTATTGGTGGGAAGAAAATAGTGTCGTCTGTTTAGGTGGGCAGCTCTTGTTCTCCCCTGACTTGTATGAAGGTGCCCCTTATGACGATCTCTATTTTTATTTATTTGTATTTTCTTGTCAGCTCTTCTGTTGAGAAAGTTAATATCTTATGCATACTTCGTTATGAATGGAACCAGACCTTGAACTAAAGTACAGCTAATGTGACCAACGAGCTTCTGAGCAACATCAAAATACGGACACACGGCATTCTCTCACAAACTATTGTCAAGATAACATATAGGTAATATTATGGATCCACTGCTACAGAATACGATGTGGCTAGATACAACACATACATTGCGGCGGCAGCCAGTTGGGAATATTACGCAGCATGCATTATAACGTTTTTGAGTTTTTGTGGTAATAAGTTTTTGAGTTTTTGTGTTATTAAGTTTTTGAGTTTTTGTGGTAATAAGTTTTTGAGTTTTTGTGTTATTAAGTTTTTGAGTTTTTGTGTTATTAAGTTTTTGAGTTTTTGTGGTAATAAGTTTTTGAGTTTTTGTGTTATTAAGTTTTTGAGTTTTTGTGGTAATAAGTTTTTGAGTTTTGTGTTATTAAGTTTTTGAGTTTTTGTGGTAATAAGTTTTTGAGTTTTTGTGTTATTAAGTTTTTGAGTTGTTGTGTTATTAAGTTTTTGTGTTATTAAGTTTTTGTGTTATTAAGTTTTTGAGTTTTTGTGTTATTAAATTTTTGTGTTATTAAGTTTTTGTGTTATTAAGTTTTTGAGTTATTAAGTTTTTGTGTTATTAAGTTTTTGTGTTATTAAGTTTTTGTGTTATTAAGTTTTTGTGTTATTAAGTTTTTGTGTTATTATGTTTTTGTGTTATTCAGTTTTTGAGTTTTTGTGTTATTAAGTTTTTGTGTTATTAAGTTTTTGAGTTTTTGTGTTATTAAGTTTTTGTGTTATTAAGTTTTTGTGTTATTAAGTTTTTGTGTTATTCACTTTTTGAGTTTTTGTGTTATTAAGTTTTTGTGTTATTAAGTTTTTGAGTTTTTGTGTTATTAAGTTTTTGTGTTTTTAAGTTTTTGTGTTATTAAGTTTTTGTGTTATTCAGTTTTTTGAGTTTTTGTGTTATTAAGTTTTTGTGTTATTAAGTTTTTTAGTTTTTGTGTTATTAAGTTTTTGTGTTATTAAGTTTTTGTGTTATTAAGTTTTTGTGTTATTAAGTTTTTGTGTTTTTAAGTTTTTGTGTTATTAAGTTTTTGTGTTTTTAGTTTTTGAGTTTTTGTGTTATTAAGTTTTGTGTTATTCAGTTTTTGTGTTATTCAGTTTTTGTGTTATTCAGTTTTTGTGTTATTACGTTTTTGTGTTATTAAGTTTTTGAGTTTTTGTGTTATTAAGTTTTTGTGTTATTAAGTTTTTGTGGTATTAAGTTTTTGAGTTTTTATGTTATTAAGTTTTTGTGTTATTCAGTTTTTGTGTTATTAAGTTTTTGTGTTATTCAGTTTTTATGTTATTAAGTTTTTGTGTTATTCAGTTTTTGTGTTATTAAGTTTTTGTGTTATTACGTTTTTGTGTTATTAAGTTTTTGAGTTTTTGTGTTATTAAGTTTTTGTGTTATTAAGTTTTTGTGGTATTAAGTTTTTGAGTTTTTGTGGTATTAAGTTTTTGTGGTATTAAGTTTTTGAGTTTTTGTGGTATTAAGTTTTTGTGTTATTAAGTTTTTGAGTTTTTGTGTTATTAAGTTTTTGTGTTATTATGTTTCTGAGTTTTTGTGTTATTAAGTTTTGTGTTATTAAGTTTTTGAGTTTTTGTGTTATTAAGTTTTTGTGGTATTAAGTTTTTGTGTTTTTAAGTTTTTGTGTTATTAAGTTTTTGTGTTTTTAAGTTTTTGAGTTTTTGTGTTATTAAGTTTTTGTGTTATTCAGTTTTTGTGTTATTCAGTTTTTGTGTTATTAAGTTTTTGTGTTATTACGTTTTTGTGTTATTAAGTTTTTGAGTTTTTGTGTTATTAAGTTTTTGTGTTATTAAGTTTTTGTGGTATTAAGTTTTTGAGTTTTTATGTTATTAAGTTTTTGTGTTATTCAGTTTTTGTGTTATTAAGTTTTTGTGTTATTCAGTTTTTATGTTATTAAGTTTTTGTGTTATTCAGTTTTTGTGTTATTAAGTTTTTGTGTTATTACGTTTTTGTGTTATTAAGTTTTTGAGTTTTTGTGTTATTAAGTTTTTGTGTTATTAAGTTTTTGTGGTATTAAGTTTTTGAGTTTTTGTGGTATTAAGTTTTGTGGTATTAAGTTTTTGAGTTTTTGTGGTATTAAGTTTTTGTGTTATTAAGTTTTTGAGTTTTTGTGTTATTAAGTTTTTGTGTTATTATGTTTTTGAGTTTTTGTGTTATTAAGTTTTTGTGTTATTAAGTTTTTGAGTTTTTGTGTTATTAAGTTTTTGTGGTATTAAGTTTTTGAGTTTTTGTGGTATTAAGTTTTTTGAGTTTTTGTGGTATTTAGTTTTTTGAGTTTTTGTGTATTAAGTGGTATTAAGTTTTTGTGGTATTAAGTTTTTGTGTTTTTAAGTTTTTTTGTTATTAAGTTTTTTGTGTTATTAAGTTTTGTGTTATTAAGTTTTTGAGTTTTTGTGTTATTAAGTTTTTGTGTTATTAAGTTTTTTGTGGTATTAAGTTTTTGTGAGTTTTTGTGGTATTAAGTTTTTGTGGTATTAAGTTTTTGAGTTTTTGTGGTATTAAGTTTTTTTTGGTATTAAGTTTTGAGTTTTTGTGGTATTAAGTTTTTGTGGTATTAAGTTTTTGAGTTTTTGTGTTATTAAGTTTTTTGTGTTATTATGTTTTTGAGTTTTTGTGTTATTGATTTTTTGTGGTATTAAGTTTTTGAGTTTTTGTGTTATTAAGTTTTTGAGTTTTTGTGTTATTAAGTTTTTGTGTTATTAAGTTTTTGAGTTTTTGTGTTATTAAGTTTTAGTGTTATTATGTTTTTGAGTTTTTGTGTTATTGAGTTTTTGTGGTATTAAGTTTTTGAGTTTTTGTGTTATTAAGTTTTTGAGTTTTTGTGTTATTAAGTTTTTGTGTTATTAAGTTTTTGTGTTATTAAGTTTTTGTGGTATTAAGTTTTTGAGTTTTTATGTTATTAAGTTTTTGTGTTATTCAGTTTTTGTGTTATTAAGTTTTTTGTGTTATTCAGTTTTTTATGTTATTAAGTTTTTGTGTTATTCAGTTTTTGTGTTATTAAGTTTTTGTGTTATTACGTTTTTGTGTTATTAAGTTTTTGAGTTTTTGTGTTATTAAGTTTTTGTGTTATTAAGTTTTTGTGGTATTAAGTTTTTTAGTTTTTGTGGTATTAAGTTTTTGTGGTATTAAGTTTTTGAGTTTTTGTGGTATTAAGTTTTTGTGTTATTAAGTTTTTGAGTTTTTGTGTTATTAAGTTTTTGTGTTATTATGTTTTGAGTTTTTGTGTTATTAAGTTTTTGTGTTATTAAGTTTTTGAGTTTTTGTGTTATTAAGTTTTTGTGGTATTAAGTTTTTGAGTTTTTGTGGTATTAAGTTTTTGAGTTTTTGTGGTATTTAGTTTTTGAGTTTTTGTGGTATTAAGTTTTTGTGGTATTAAGTTTTTTGTGTTTTTAAGTTTTTGTGTTATTAAGTTTTTGTGTGTTATTAAGTTTTTTTTTGTGTTATTAAGTTTTTTGAGTTTTTGTGTTATTAAGTTTTTGTGTTATTAAGTTTTTGTGGTATTAAGTTTTTTGAGTTTTTGTGGTATTAAGTTTTTGTGGTATTAAGTTTTTGAGTTTTTGTGTTATTAAGTTTTTGTGTTATTATGTTTTTGAGTTTTTGTGGTATTAAGTTTTTTGTGGTATTAAGTTTTTGAGTTTTTGTGGTATTAAGTTTTTGTGGTATTAAGTTTTGAGTTTTTTGTGTTATTAAGTTTTTTGTGTTTATTATGTTTTTTGTTTTTGTGTTATTGAGTTTTTGTGGTATTAAGTTTTGAGTTTTTGTGTTATTAAGTTTTTGAGTTTTTGTGTTATTAAGTTTTTGTGTTATTATGTTTTTGAGTTTTTGTGTTATTAAGTTTTGTGTTATTAAGTTTTTGAGTTTTTGTGGTATTAAGTTTTTGTGTTATTAAGTTTTTGAGTTTTTGTGGTATTAAGTTTTTGAGTTTTTGTGGTATTAAGTTTTGAGTTTTTGTGGTATTAAGTTTTTGAGTTTTTGTGGTATTAAGTTTTTGAGTTTTTGTGGTATTAAGTTTTTGTGGTATTAAGTTTTTGAGTTTTTGTGTTATTAAGTTTTTGAGTTTTTGTGTTATTAAGTTTTTGTGGTATTAAGTTTTTGTGTTATTAAGTTTTTGTGTTATTAAGTTTTTGAATTATTCGTTGGTTATCATGATTGCACTCCGAATATGTTCTATTCTATTCTATCAACGGAACCAGTTTCATTGCACTCCGAATATGTTCTGTTCTATTCTATTCTATCAACGGAACCAGTTTCATTGCAGTCAGGATTTCCCCATGTCCGTTCCGTCACTTGTCACAGCATTTTCCAAAATACATTGGTAAATTCCGTTGACAAGGTCGGTCTGTGCACGTCCTACTCGACTACACAGGCGACGATTACAAACCTCCTTAGTCACCTCTAATAACATGCTAGGCAGTTAACAGTGGCTCTATTCTTTTCTCCCTACATCATGGGGGTATCGGTAGCTACTCAGGTGAACATCTCCGTAGTGCTCAGATCTCCTCCTCAGCATGTCCTGCAGCAGCGTCCAGCGACTGACGACTCCAGTTCTGTGTTGGTTGATAAGTCCTCGCATGCGTCCACTAAGTCCTGCCCCGATTAAAAAAATACAACACCCCTCCCCCGATTAGAAAAATACACCTCCTCATTAGAAAAATACCCCCTCTCCCCCGATTAGTAAAAATACAACAACCCCACCCCCCCCCCCCCCCACACACACACACACCCTCCGATTGGGGGCCTCAGTAGCCTAGTTGGGAAAACCACCCGACTAGACTACCGACGTTCGGACAACCCGTGTTCGATTCCCGCTGGGAGCAGTGTGAATTGTACTCGTGGTTGGAAAAGAAAAAAAAAAACCCACGGTCGACCCAGTCGTTGGCAGACATGGGTATTAGGGTATTACCCTGGGAAGGTGAGGAATATCGCTTCGCATCTGAGTTTCGATGCTTGAGGCGACACTATACAGAAATCTCCGAACATTTCTGGATAGGCGGCCGAGAACATATGGGTGGAAACTCGCGTGCTAAGACGCCGGTTCAAGTCTCGTACTTGACCTTGACCTTACCCTTCGATTAGAAATATGATATTTCATGGTCACTAACACCATCCGGTACGGCGCGTGGCGTGAAGGGGCTCTCGTCCGGCAGTAAAGCACTAGGTATGCGGTGTCAAGTTTGTACCAGAAAGATTAAAAGAGTTAAGGGACAACAACGAAGAGTGGTGTTACCAGGGTTAACAGTGCCCAGGGAAAGACAGGTATTGTACCTCTAGCCTGTTTATTATTCATCATCATCAAGTGCGGGGCCTGCTGGCGTAGGTGATCATGTCTCTCCACAACTTTCGATCCATACGGTTATTTATCGTTTCTGTTGTTGACCTTCTGCCAAGCCATTCTCTTAAGCTGTCTGGTATGTTTTCTCTTTGCTTCCCTCTGTCTCTTCGTCCCTCAATTTCCCCAGTTGTTACAATATATTCCAGTTGTTTTCTTCTCATTACATGGTCAAAAAATGATGATTGTTTCTCCAGACTCCAGTTGTTTATTATTATTATTTTTATTGTTATTATTACTACACATTATCAACATCACGTGCATAGCTGGAAGCTGTCAGCAACTCATAGCTGGGCTTGCGCCAGGATCGGTGAACCAGACCTATAGAGATCATACTCCACCTCCTAGCGGTGCATCTAGAAACACACTCACATGTCTGGTATGTCCAAGAGAGTAGGGATCGAAGAGGGAACGCAACCCGGTACTTTAAAATGCCGTGATGAAGTTTTTGAATGATTCTTTAGCTATCATGGTTGCACTCCGTATATGCCCTATTCTATCCATGGAACCAGTTTCGTAGCAGTCAGGATTTTCCCATATCCGCTCCGCATTTTCCAAAATACATTAGTAAATTCCGTTGACAAGGTCGGTCTGTGCACGTCCTACTCGACTGCACAGGCTACGATTACAAATCTCCTTAGTCACCTCTAATAACAAGCGAGGCATGTAACATTGGATATGTTGAGTCGAAAGACGTAAGCATCACAGTTCTATTGCAAAACACAACAGAACGTATCCACGCCCACGTAACGCCCTTTTCAGGACGGATTTCGAACAGGCCAATCAATTCCTTTAGTAGTCATCGGAACGCCAGAAAGAGAATTTGCGGTACCGGCTGGCGTAGGCGATCATGCCCTTACATAATTCTCTGCCCTCGGTGCATCGTATTAATTATGTTTTTGACTGTTTACCATGCCACGACACCAAACCATCTATTATTTTCTTTGTAATCCACGATCTCTCTTACCCTATATTTTGTCTGCTGCAACCAAGTACTCCAACTTTCCTCTTCTCACGATGCGCCAGCAATATAGCGATTCTTTCTTTCTTATGTTTATTTGTAGGCGTTCTATTTTTGTTCGCTCGTTGATCTTTTTAATATTACCACTTTCGGTTTTTTGTTTTTATTTTATGGAATTATGCAAGCCCAAGAATTGTGTATCCAGGTAAACTGCCCCACTCCCCCCCCTCCTTTTTTTTACACGCCCCTACCCGTTCATGTTTTTGTTCACTGGTAAGAACGTGTCCCAAATTGCGCCTTTGAGAATTATTCACGAAATGAATTATGACGGCTTTCAACTTGCTTTAATATCTGTGTATGCTTTAGAAACCCGCTTCACTTTTTACGGTGTCATAATATCTAAAATGCCAAGACATAAAATAGGTGTCCCGTGACACTTGTCTAGCAAGGTCATCTGTAAAAGGCTTTTTGTTGTTTACATACACATGTCCCCGCAAAGTGGAATGAATTAGGGCATTTAAGAGTATGCCTGATATGATAACGGCAGGAAAAGGCATATATGTTAACAGTGTCAGAAAAGAGCCTATATAGTAATACACGGGTGTGTGACAGAAATAAACAAAAGAATAGGAATGGCAAAAACTAATTTTAACAAAATGAAATATATAATCATATCAAAGCAAATAACACCAGGACTTAAAATACAAATAGGAAAAATGCTATAGTTACTTAACATTCATATATGGAGCAGAAGCATTTATATTAAATAAGAAAATAGAGCAGAAAATTAACGCATTTGAAATGTGTATCTATAGAAAAGTGGGGAGATTTGGGTGGAAGGAAAAGAAAACACACAAAGGAAGTTCTGAATCAGCTGCAAATGGAAAAAGAGAACTGGTTAACACAATTCGAAAAACGACTGAAATTGTGTGCATATGTGAAGGGACATAATACCCGTCTAAATGTAATTTTGGAAAAGAAGGTGCAAGGCAGACGAGGCAGAGGCAGACCAAGACTATTGTAGAGAGATAGCACAAAACGATGGACAGGTAAACTCATAATAACATGCATCATCAAGACAAGCGACAGAGTAAAATGGCGCTCCATTGTGGCCAACCTCCGATGTGGATACGACACCCAATAAATAAATTAGGCTCCATGGTAGCCAACCTTCGATGTGAAGACAACACACATTGAATGAATGACGCCCCATGGTAGCCAACCTTCGATGTGAAGACAACACACATTGAATGAATGACGCCCCATGGTAGCCAACCTTCGATGTGAAGACAACACACATTGAATGAATGACGCCCCATGGTAGCCAACCTTCGATGTGAAGACAACACACATTGAATGAATGACGCCCCATGGTAGCCAACCTTCGATGTGAAGACAACACACATTGAATGAATGACGCCCCATGGTAGCCAACCTTCGATGTGAAGACAACACACATTGAATGAATGACGCCCCATGGTAGCCAACCTTCGATGTGAAGACAACACACATTGAATGAATGACGCCCCATGGTAGCCAACCTTCGATGTGAAGACAACACACATTGAATGAATGACGCCCCATGGTAGCCAACCTTCGATGTGAAGACAACACACATTGAATGAATGACGCCCCATGGTAGCCAACCTTCGATGTGAAGACAACACACATTGAATGAATGACGCCCCATGGTAGCCAACCTTCGATGTGAAGACAACACACATTGAATGAATGACGCCCCATGGTAGCCAACCTTCGATGTGAAGACAACACACATTGAATGAATGACGCCCCATGGTAGCCAACCTTCGATGTGAAGACAACACACATTGAATGAATGACGCCCCATGGTAGCCAACCTTCGATGTGAAGACAACACACATTGAATGAATGACGCCCCATGGTAGCCAACCTTCGATGTGACGACAACACACATTGAATGAATGACGCCCCATGGTAACCAATCTTCGATGTGGAGACGGCACCCAATGAATGATTGACGCTCGATAACAGCCATCCTTCGATGTGAAGACAGCATCCAATGATTGACGCTCCATGACAGCCATCCTTCGGTGTGAAGACAGCATCCAATGATTGACGCTCCATGACAGCCATCCTTCGGTGTGAAGACAGCATCCAATGATTGACGCTCCATGACAGCCATCCTTCGGTGTGAAGACAGCATCCAATGATTGACGCTTCATAACACTCAACCTTCATTGTGAAGACAGCATCCAATGAATGACGCTCCATGACAGCCAACCTTTGATGTGAAGACAGCATCCAATGATTGACGTTTATTGACAGCCAACTTTCAATGTGAAGACAGCATCCAATGATTGACGCTCCATGACAGCGAACCATTGATGTGAAGACAACATCCAATGATTGACGCTTCATGACAGCCAACCTTCGATGTGAAGACAACATCCAATGATTGACGCTTCATGACAGCCAACCTTCGATGTGAAGACAACATCCAATGATTGACGCTTCGTGACAGCCAACCTTTGATGTGAAGACAACATCCAATGATGACGCTTCATGACAGCCAACCTTCGATGTGAAGACAACATCCAATGATTGACGCTTCTTGACAGCCAACCTTCGATGTGAAGACAACATCCATTGATTGAGGCTCCACGGTAGCCAATCTTCGATGTGAAGACAAAATCCAATGATTGAGTTGGAGTTTACAAGTTAATAACAGAATCAGCGACACAATAATGAAGCAAAGACCCTCTCCACCTCCCCCATCCCACCCTAAATTAACAAAACAATTGGATGCCAAATACGACACTTTTGTGTGTCAAGGGGAGTCCATTTTTTCTTGATGTCGTAAAACACAACAACAAATGAACATACCGGAGATACTGGCCCTCCTTTTGGCTTCTTGTCAACGAGACACACATGTCTATTGTCTAAGATACATGTTTTTCTGAGTTCAAATGATTTGAACTTATTATCTATGTAATGTGAACCGCCATAGCTCAGTGGTTAGTGAACTGGACTACAAAGGACAAGAGGTAGGGTTCGACCCCAACCGACGGCTTCCGAGTTCGCCCAGCCTTAAATGGGTACCGGATTTTTTTTTCTGGAAAAGTAAAGCAGCACGGGCGTAATACCGACCACATAACCCCAAAAATCATGTGCTGAAGGTCTGTAAAATGTATGGTCACTAACACCATATTCTCTCTACGTCACTTGGTGTGACGGGGGCTTTTTACTTTTACTTTTTCTATGAACATCAAATGGCAGGATAGGTTATCTAACTCTAATGTCTTACAACGAGCCATGAGTTTATCCCATGGATCATGGCAACACTTAGGATTCGTAGACTAAGGTGGCTGGGCCATGTAAGAAGAATGGCAAACAATCGTATTCCTAAACAAATATTGTATGGAGAACTTAAGGACGGAAGAGACCCAAGGGCAGACCAGTGCTGAGATATAAGGATGTTTGCAGGGCTTCCTTGAAGGAATTTTCTATAAGTGAAAGACTCTGGGAAAATGTGGCTGCGGATCGAAGCACATGGAGAGCATAAAAATTAAAAAATGGCACAGCAATTTTCGATACAGTGCTGATGTCAAATTCAGAAACAAAAGGCGCAGGAGAAAGGAGACAAACCCCAAATACACTTTGCTCGTTCTGTAGATGGATCTGTCTGTCCAGGATTGAAGAGCTGTGGGGGTATCGGTAACTTCTCCGGGTGAACATCTCCATAGATTCTCAGATCTCCCCCTTAACATGTTCTGCAGCAGCGTTTAGTGACTGACGACTCCAGTTCTGTTTTGGTTGGTAGGTCTTCGCATGCGTCCACTAAGTCCTACCCCGATTAGAAAAATGCACCACTTGGCGAGACAGGGCTCTTTACTTACTTTCTTACACATGCATCTTGTTCATTATGCGGTTGACTCTATCAAATATTGACAGATTGATCACAGATTGAACGAGTGAAGCTGCTCAGTGACACAACATCCAGCATAATACACTAATATATTATCAAATTACTGAAAAATCATGACTTCTTGCTACGAACCAGCTGCCAAGACATCACGGGCAATATTCTTCTATTAAAACTATCATCATCATGTGCCATACCGGTTGGCGTAGGTGATCATGTCCCTCCACAATCTTCTATCTACAGTGCATCGTATCAGTTCTGTTGTTGACTGTTTTCCATGTCATGACACCAAGCTATCTAGTATTTTCTCTCTTTGTCGCCCGCGATCTCTTTTTCCTTTTATTTTGCCAGTTGTAACCAAGTATTCCAACTTTCCTCTTCTCATGATGTGCCCGAAAATGTTGATTGCTTTTTTGTGATGTTTTTTAAGAGCTCCCTTTTTGTGTTGGCCTCTTTGAGAACTTCCTCATTGGTCTTTTTAGCTGTCCAGGGAACTTTCCAACATTATTAAAACTATAGGAGACTATTGAAAGCCAACACCGTCTAGAAATCCCAGAATTCACCGGAAGCGAAGATCAAGGAAAGTGGAGGATGAGAAGATAAACATTAAATGTAGGAGTAAACATTGGACTCAACTCATGACAACTACACAGACTTGTGTCAATAATACACGATTTTGTTGAATTAAAGTCATTGTACAAATGTTCCAGTCAGAGGTAATAACCAATATATTATTATGTCTCTGTGATGGTGGTGTGATGATCGGTTTATCTTATCTGTTTCAATATTTGTCATGGTCGCGTCAGTCAGTCACATCATAATTATTATTACTTTTATTTCTAATTTACTACGTAACTATGCAGATTAAAGTCATTCGTTCCTTTCTAAAGGCTGTATCGTGTGAATTTTGTTTTAATTAAATTGCAATATAAACAGTTATGTTTCCTTCCTTGTTAAATAGTTAAGGACTTTGGTCTTTAGATAGAAAAGTAAAAGTTTGAACAAATCTACAAGGAAGGTCATGCTTTGACTAGGCTGCTAGGCCAGGGCGGCTTGTAACAAAACTGTGTAACTACTCCCCCTAGAAATGAGAACTAAAACGATGCCATCATCTCAATATGTTGTCTGTTGATGCGAAACAAAGATAAATGTCTGGCATAAATTTAAATAATTACTGATGCTGACTAAACTTAAAACAGTAAATTTGTAAAATATATATATTTTATATTATATAATATATATATATAATATATATATAAGTTATAAACTATAAAGAAGTTAGTTTATAAGAAGCATGTTGTTTTGTCCTTTGGTGGGGATGACGATATACCTTTGTTTGTACTTTGTAATTGTTTTATAATATTTTTTAAACAAATTTTTTAGGATTAACACAAGTGGTTTAACTCTTTTAGTAGTATGGAAGAGTTTTATCAACGGAAGAGATACCAGAAACAAATTTGTTCATAGACCTTATGGTTTTAAATATCAATCTACTTATACTTCATCTAACACATACCATATTGTATATGGATCTTTAGATAATTGAATAAGGAATTAGATTTTACCAGTAAAAAAGATGGTACAAGACATGTAGAAAGTAAATTATGAGATAAATGATAACAAGAAAAATTAAAACCATAATTACCAACTTACCATATAGGTCACGTCACATTAATATTCTTCTTCCTTTCAACTCCCTATGGAGCATAGGTCTTCAACAGACACTTTCTAAGCCATTCTGTTTCTTGCCATTCTTTTAAGGTCATTCATATCTTCCCCCATAGTCTTCATCTCTGCTTCTGTCTCTCTTCTCCAAGAATATTTTGGTCTACCTCTTTGTCTCCCCATCCCACCCCCTTCCCCCCGCGGATTCCAAAAAAGGGCTTGCCTTGTAATGCTGTCAGATCTTCCACAGCGTGTGTCCTAGAACTCATAGTAATCCAAAAGGAATTATTTTGTGAAAAAACAACATCAGAATCATAAAACATAATTGACTGGCTTCTTCAGCTGTCATCAACTCAATTTTAGCTCTGGGTGGCCTCATTTGTTTATTATTATTTCTCATAACTCGCTGTTCTAATTTTGTCATCAATTTAGCAAGAGCAGGAACAGCAAAAACATGCTCCCAAACATCATATTTGGTACAACATTGCTTTGAATCTTGTGCCACCTTTAATATGGTCCTAAATTATTTTTTCTTATGCCCAACACATGATATTCCCTTTTAGAGTTCATTGCTAAATAGTTTATTTGATAAACATTGATCTGGCCCGTGAAACATATACCTAACCTATCTCAACTATGATCAACACTGTTACATACTTAAGATTTACTTGACTTTGTGTGTATATATGGGAGCTGTGATAGCTCAGTGGTTAGTGAACTGGACTACAAAGTACAAGAGGTCATGTTTGATCCTGATTGACAGCTTCATAAATTCAAGTGTAAACTCTTTCTCTTCTTCCTTTCAGCTCCCTGTGGAGCATACGACTTCAACAAACACTTTCCAAGCCGTTCTGTTTCTTGCCATTCTTTTAAGTTCATTTCGTGTCTTCCCCAGTCTCTTCATCTCTGCTTCCACCTGTCTTCTCCAACTATGTTTTTGGTCTTCCTCTTTGTCTCCTCCCCTGGGGATTCCAAAAAAGGGCTTGTATATTACTCTCAGTTGGTTTCCGCAGTGTGTGTCCCATCTAACGCCATTGCCTTTGTTGTATCTCTTTGTACACTGAAAAAAAATTCTTGAATGAAATAATGAAGTAACAATAACAACAACTAAGGAGGTTGATCGATGGCTTGACAAGCTGTCATTGTAAAAAGTATTGTTATGGAAACAGAGCCATAGATTTTAGAAGCAGTGATCTCTGCAGTATGTGACATTTTGGCATGCAAGGTTTCTGTTTTTAAGATTGTGGTTCTACCCTATGTGCCGTCTTCGGCTCGAAAGGACAATAGATAGATAGATAGAATAACAACAAAATGCACATAGTCCTTGGCCATATTTTTACCAGATTTGGCCATTTTCTGATTACCTTTATATTTGAGAGCACGGTTTTTATAATGAAAATAGTTGCATTGTGTTGAAAGGCAAATATTTTGTGGTGTACTGTTAACTGTTGACACAACACATATATTCCCACATAATGTACATACTTTTAAGGGCAGATGATGAAGAGGAGTAAGAATCAGGTGAGTTCAGAAAAAAAAAAGAAAAGAGTATGAAAATACGTTAATATCACTGATCAACCACCTGGGATTAAAGTTTTCCATAAAGCTAATATGTACAATTTATACAAGAATTTTCCCATATTTCAAGTTTTCACTCTTTTAATTACCAGTGTTTTATATAACAGTGATGAATACAACATGGATAATTATACACACAATAGAGAATATGTGACTCCAAATGTTCTGAACAACACTTATGTTCAACACTTTATACTTCATATAGATCTTGTATAAATGTTTATTCTCACAATTCTTTAGTTATACTTCATAATTCATCTGACACATATCTTGATTGTACATACAAGTCACTCATTACACATGGTGTTATCTATGGCCATCTAAACATCTATCAAACTATATCATTAGTGGAAATTCTGTATATGTGTCTAAGGCTATCGAGGGTGTCATGACAATATCATGGTTCTGTAATTAAATCCACATAAACTGTTTTGCTATTTCCATATAAACAGCTATCAATCTATATTGTTAGTGGAAATTTTGTATTTGTCTAAGACTATCATGGTGTTATGACACTCCCATGATGTTGTTTTTATCCCTTCCATCACGAAAGAGGACAAAGAGTCAAGTTTGCATGAACACAAGACTTGAACACTGAGAAGGAGAGATTTAAGTGGCATCATTTTTTGTGCTTCCTTACAGGATGTTAGTGGCATATGCCACCATAATGAAATTCTAGTTATTAATCATTAATTTTATGGGCTACTATTAGGGCACTGATGCATTTTCTATTGATCTGTATTTCTCTGCCAACAGTTCAACTGAAAATGACCTTGATGCGCAATCAGAGCTAGACGAAATAAAGGGACTATTTAATTTTTTACACAATTGTGGAAAACAGCTGAATCGGCAGGGAACTGTGGTCAAGAAACAGCCATGAACACCAACAGACGCAACTCAGGACCTAGACCTGGTACACCTGGGGGTGTTCGGATGCAGCAGGCTAAATTGGTTCTTCTTGGGGACCAGGGGGTAGGGAAGTCCAGCCTGGCTCTGAGGTTTGTAAGAGGCCAGTTTCCAGAACACAGCGAGGCAACAGTTGGGGGTGAGCATTTTGTCACAAGAATTGTTGTCTGACTTTTGTAACAATTTTTCTTATTCTGTTTAACAGGGGTAACGGGGAGCGGAGATTCCCGAACAGCATCATGGCTGAAAGTTGTCAGCTACTTTTAGCTGATGGCTTGTGTCGCGGATGGTGAACCAGAATTATCTAGACCCTGTTCCACCTTTTCTTCGGCTCCCTCAATGAGATAGAGTTGCTTGCACAGAACAGAGACAAATGGCGAGATTTAATAAAATATCTTTAAAAGAATTGAAAACTGCTAGAATAAAAATTTAGATAAGAGAAGGAGTATCTTAGTCTACGCCCTATGGGCCGGCTACGGCTCGAAAGGTCAACAGATAGATTCCACCTTTTCTATGAATCCAATAGTGAAATAATAGAGAACACAAAAAATGACATTCATGAAGACACAGGCCTTCATTAATGGATGCTTGCGCAGAATAAAAGGATGGAAATGGCAGGATAAAATCACTAACATAGAATTATGGAAATGTACCAGTCAAATATGAGTGGATAAAGAGATATAGTGAAGCCGATGGTGCTGGATAGGATACACACTGCGGAAGCCAATTGAGAGTATAACACATGCCCTTTTCTAGAATCCCCAAGGAAAAAGACAAAGAGGAAGACCAAAATATTCTTGGAGAAAACAGATGGAAGCAGAGATGAAGATGATGGGGAAGACATGGAATGGGAAGAAACAGAATGGTTTGGAAAGTTTTGTTGAAGACCTATGCTCCACAGGGAACTGAAAGACAGAATAAGACTTCACCTCTTCACGGTACCCTCTAGAAACAGACTAACTAGTTTAGTCTGGCCAAGTGAGTATGTATCGTGAGGGAAGGCAACCCAGTTCTTGAAAATGCTGTGCTGTTGTCGGATATGTTGGGCCTAAATGAGTAAATATAGCTCTACTGCAAGCCACAACACAATGCATATATGTTCACTTAACACGTTTCCTACCAAATGGTTAAACACGCTTTGGCAGTGCCATATTTCTGAATTTTTTTTTTTTAAATTTGAAAAAACTGATAAAATAAATTAAAAGTGATCTAAAACAAGCATTTTATTGGGACATTTTAATCATGAAGTCAGGAAATCGTGTAATGAGAGAATTACAAGGTTTTAGCAGCAGTAATTACAAGAATAGTGGAACAATATTAAAACAGGTAAATGAATTTATACGTTGGACATGTGATGAGAAGAGATAATAACCGAATAGCAAAGCAAGCCCTCATATGGGAAACAACAGGTAAAAGAAAAAGAGGAAGACCCAGGGAGACACTGAGAAGAACATTGATGAGAGAGGCAAGAGCAGCAGGAATCGGCTCCCTCAATGAGATAGAACTGCTTGCACAGAACAGAGACAGATGGCGAGATTTGATAAAATATCTTTAAAAGGAAACTGCTAGAACAAAAATTCATATAGGAGAAGGTGTATCTTGGTCTACGCCCTATGGGCCGGTTACGGCTCGAAAGGTCAATAGATAGATAGAAATGAATTTAAATATCTGAGAACAATGTTAACCTCAGATGTTAGATGTACAACAGAGGTAAGATGCAGAATGGCTTAGGCAAAAGCAGCTTTCTAAAAAATAAGGAAGATATTATGCAATCCATTTTGACAATAGAAACAAGAAAAAAAAGAGTTCTTAAATGTTATAGAGTCAGTCTTAACATATGGATGTGAATCATGGACAATAGGACAACAGACAAGAAAATTGCTGGAGGCTGTAAAAGTATGGTTTTACAAAAGAATGTTGAGAATACCACGGACAGCTAAGAAGAGTAATGAAAACATTCTGAAAGAGGATAAAGCAATAAGAGAGCTAATATCCAATATGAGGAAGAAACAATCATCATTTTTTGGCCATGTAATGAGAAGGGAACAGCTGGAATATATTGTAACAACTAAGAAAATTGAGGGACGAAAAGATAGAATGAAGCATAGAGAAAACATACCAGACAGCTTAAGAGAATGGCTAGGCAAAAAGTCAACAACAGAAGTGAAAAATAACTGTCGAGATCAAAAGTTATGAAGAGACATGATCACCTACGCCAGTAGGCCCGGTACTTTGATGATGATGATCTACAATCAACACCGCAGAGGAACAATCTGTCTCCATTTGCGTCAAGAAATGCTGGAAAGGACAGTGGAGTAGGTATATGTATGTCCCAACTGTAATGAATCTGATTATATGAGTAGTACAGTACAGTGCAGAGAGCAGAATTGCGCCCCATGGTAGCCAACCTTCGATGCGGATACGGCACTCAATGATGATGATGATGACAGTACAGTATTAGTATAGTATAATATTAGTATAGTATAGTATAGTATTAGTATAGTATAGTATATATATATATATATATATATATATATATATATATATATATTGGCTACCAAGTTTAGTGCTTGTGCAAACCGTGAGCTGTGATTTTCATCCGGATCGTGTTTCGATATTCCAATTGCTTACGATGAATGATGATATCATATGATGAAGGACAGTTCAGCTGTGTTCACTTTCGGTGCCGCTTGGCCTTATGTTTTTTGGCATGTGCTGTAGCTGCTATGATGGGGGCTGTGGCTGCCTTTCTTTGTTTGGATCCTTAATTAAATTGCGTTTTAATTCAGATGATTCCACTGGCACGGACGGTTTAGCAATTATGGGTTTTAATTCGTTTGTCATGATACCGGGGCCTGACTAACCATAACCAGTATAGTATAGTATAGCATAGCATAGGATGGTACGGTATGGTTTAGAATGGTATAGTATAGAACAGTATAGAGTATATAGTTTCACAAACACAGGGTTGCACAAATTTTAATGATACTCTGTTGTCTTATGTTCTAGCTGCCTTTCTAACGCAGACAGTGCAGACACAGGGGCAGAGTCTGAAGTTTGATATCTGGGATACAGCTGGGCAGGAGAGGTACCATAGCTTGGCCCCAATGTACTACAGAGGAGCACAGGCTGCTGTTGTTGTTTATGATATCAATAATGCTGTGAGTTATTGAGTGGAGTGTTGCAGGATGTGAGTTATTGAGTGGAGTGTTGCTCGCTGACTGAGTTATTGAGTGAAGTGTTGCTGACTGAGTTATTGAGTGGAGTGTTGCTGGCTGACTGAGTTGTTGAGTGAAGTGTTGCTGGCTGATTGAGTTATTGAGTGGAATATTGCTGGCTGGCTGACTGAGTTCTTGAATGTAGTGTTGCTGGCTGGAGTTATTGAGTGGAGTGTTGCTGGCTGACTGAGTTATAGAGGGAAGTGTTGCTGGCTGACTGAGTTATTGAGTGGAGTGTTGCTGGCTGACTGAGTTATTGAGTGGAGTGTTGCTGGCTGGAGTTATTGAGTGAAGTGT
The DNA here is from genome assembly GCA_032433765.1 of Megaustenia siamemsis. Taxonomy (NCBI): domain Eukaryota; kingdom Metazoa; phylum Mollusca; class Gastropoda; order Stylommatophora; family Ariophantidae; genus Megaustenia; species Megaustenia siamemsis. Next base: position 11,398,079 of record JAVIAB010000145.1, on the reverse strand, counting down.
TGCTGACTGACTGAGTTATTGAGTGAAGTGTTGCTGACTGACTGAGTTATAGAGTGAAGTGTTGCTGGCTGACTGAGTTATTGAGTGAAGTGTTGCTGGATGACTGAGTTATTGAGTGAAGTGTTGCTGGCTGATTGAGTTATTGAGTGAAGTGTTGCTGGCTGACTGAGTTATTGAGTGAAGTGTTGCTGGCTGACTGAGTTATTGAGTGAAGTGTTGCTCGCTGACTGAGTTATTGAGTGAAGTGTTGCTCGCTGACTGAGTTATTGAGTGAAGTGTTGCTGACTGAGTTATTGAGTGGAGTGTTGCTGGCTGACTGAGTTATTGAGTGGAGTGTTGCTGGCTGACTGAGTTATTGAGTGAAGTGTTGCTGGCTGATTGAGTTATTGAGTGGAGTGTTGCTGGCTGGCTGACTGAGTTCTTGAATGGAGTGTTGCTGGCTGGAGTTATTGAGTGGAGTGTTGCTGGCTGACTGAGTTATAGAGTGAAGTGTTGCTGGCTGACTGAGTTATTGATTGGAGTGTTGCTGGCTGATTGAGTTATTGAGTGGAGTGTTGCTGGCTGACTGAGTTATTGAGTGGAGTGTTGCTGGCTAATTGAGTTATTGAGTGAAGTGTTGTTGGCTGATTGAGTTATTGAGTAGAGTGTTGCTGGCTGACTGAGTTATTGAGTGGAGTGTTGCTGACTGACTGAGTTATTGAGTGAGTGGAGTGTTGCTGACTGACTGAGTTATTGAGTGGAGTGTTGCTGGCTGACTGAGTTATTGAGTGGAGTGTTGCTGGCTGATTGAGTTATTGAGTGGAGTGTTGCTGGCTGACTGAGTTTTTGAGTGAAGTGTTGCTGACTGACTGAGTTATTGAGTGGAGTGTTGCTGGCTGACTGAGTTTCCAACTACTGGTACATGGTCACTATTGCAATCTGCTCCTGGCCTTGTTTTAACAGATGTTAGCCCATTCCTGAATCTTCTCTGTACCAGTATAACATCAATTTGATTGTGTACTTTTTTGTCTGGGCTTTGCCATGTCCATAGTCACCTAGGGTGTTGTTTGAACCAGGTGTTACCTACAATCATTTCATGTGTCTTTGCCCAATCTATCAATCTATCCCCTCTGTCATTTGTCTCTCCAAGGCCGTGCCCCCCAGTCACATTTTGCGCTCTAGCTGTTCCTACCTTTGCATTGAAATCCCCTAATATAATAGTTATTTCTTGGGATTTACACTGTTCCATGGTCATCTCTAGCTCATTGTAAAAAGTGTCAATGTCTTCTTCTTCGCTATTACTTGTTGGTGCATAAGCTCGAATTATATTGATATCCATTGGTCTGCCTCTCAATTTTACTAGCAGAATTCTATCTGATAGTGGCCAAAATCCTTTCACTATTTGTTTCTTTCTTTAACTAACATGATGCCTACACCTCTTTCGTGTGTGGTTCCCCCAGAGTAAATTACATTTCCACTGTCACGTTGTAATAATCCTGCTCCTTTCCATTTCATTTCACACAGTCCCAAGATGTTCAATTTCATTCTCTTCATTTCTTGACTGATGTTTTCTATTTTACCAACCTGGAATGCTTATCTGATGTTCCAAGTTCCTATTACTAGTGTCTCTTTATTTTTGATCTTGCATACAGTAGCTTGATGACGATCGGGTGTCACCTGTAACACATGACACTCCCTATCGAAAGAGGTGGCTGTGGAGTCCCCATTAACGTCGTTACCTGTATAAAGTTGTGATTTGTCATGATTAGTCTAGGCAATATAAGAAGGTAGTTTGCCATTCCTTTCCTTCTTGGCAGTGACTGTACTAGTTGGAGATCGCAGCCATTGTCTCTATACATGAGATCTTCTGCCTGTCATCACGGTGTGGGGACCATAACTAGCACTACTTGTCGGCTGCTCCCACAACACCATCCACCGCCTGCTCCAATGGCTTCACATAACCCTAGGGGCTGAACAGGAGCTCCACCTTGCCTAAGGTTGTCCCGAAGACTAGCGGAGGAAAGGAGACGTCTTACTCCTCCTTTGGTAGGGCAGAACTCTATCCCGCTAACCCACAGTTGCTATTAGTTTCATAAAAATATTCAGAGAACTGGATGGTCTATAGGTATGATGCTGACTTCTGAACAGAGAGGTCATGGGTTTGATTCTTGCAGTAAGTGGTGGATATGTTTCACTTCCAATCCATGGTTTCTTCTTGGCTTTGCCATCCCCTAGTCTCTGGGTATTGAGATCTGAAGTCTAGTCCACTTAGATAACAACGAAAAAATTTGAGGTTTCGTGTGCAGTAGCACGTTACAGAACCGTTGGCAGTTCAAAATTGAAAGTAGGCAGTAATCCTGGCAACATTGTTAGACAAAACTGTTGAGGCTGAAGGTGGATGTGTTGAGGCTGAAGGTGGATGTGTTGAGCTGAAAGTGCAGATATCAATGACTTCTTCGTAAACTAGCAACACAACATATCCTTGACTTCTTAACAGGTGAATGTAAGAAGTAGAAGATGAAAATATTCAGATGTAATGATTTATTAATTTAATTAAAATATCTAATAATCTAATTGTCTAATAATTTAATTAAAATATTCAAATGTCTCAGTCTAATAATTTAATTAAAATATTCAGATGTCTCAGTCTAATAATTTAATTAAAATATTCAGATGTAATGGTTTATTAATTTAATTAAAATATTCAGATACCTTGAGAATACAAAAAGCAAATGCTGTCACATACCAGCTTTCACCATTGCTAAGACATCCAAACATTTCTATGCCAGCTAAACAACAAATAATAAATAGCATTTTCATACCAACTTTGTACTATGAAAGTCAAACATGGACCCTTTCTAAATCACATTTAAGAAAGATCAATACATGTGAGATGCGATGCTTGAGAAAAGTAACAAACAACACAAGAAGAGATAGAATACCAAATGAAACCATAAGAAAAATGGTATGAACAAAACCCTGCCAAGAATATATAGAACAACAACTTAAATGGTTTGGCCACCTGGTCAGAATGAATCCTTACCAATCACCATCAAGGGCGTTCTTCTCGAGAATGCATGGAAAAAGACCAAGAGGAAGACCCAGAAGAAGATGGATAGATGCAGTGACAGAGACCTGTAACAACAAAGGAAAATCACTAATTCAGACAGTTTGAGCAGCTCAAGAACGACAAATGATATAAACCACGACACCTTTTAGGTATCAGTGAAAAGAGAAAAGAAGAAGAAGATTAAGATACCTCATTCTAATAATTTAATTAAAATATTCAGATGTCTCAGTATAATAATTTAATTTAAATATTCAGATGTCACAGTCCATTAATTTAATTAAAATATGAAAATGAGTCAGAGTGAATGAAAGTGAATGTCTTAACTGAAATTGTTATCCTCATGTGGTGCTTCAGAACACATTCAACCGAGCTATATCATGGGTAAGGGAGTTACGGCAGCAGACTACAGGTAACATAGTAATAGTCCTGGCTGGGAACAAGGTCGATCTTGCTGTGGAACATAGAGCTGTTCAAACAGAGGTATGGAGAAAGTGCATATTTTTGTGTGAAGGCTTTAGAAATGTAGTGTCAATATGTTAGGCTGTTACTCTCATTTGTCGGGTGACTGGCTCATCTAGAGGTAAAATGTTGGCCTCTGGACAGAAGAGTCCTGGGCCAAAATCCTATCACAGGTGGTGAGCATTTTTCACAATTGAATCTATGGTTTCCCTGTGAGTTTACCGTTCCTTTGTTTCAGGGTAGTGAGATCCAATGTCTAGCTGGGGCATTTTTCAAAATTAAATCTATGGTTTCCCTGTGAGTTTACCATTCCTTAGTTTCAGGGTAGTGAGATCCAATGTCTAGCTGGGGCATTTTTCAAAATTGAATCTATGGTTTCCCTGTGAGTTTACTGTTCCTTGGTTTCAGGGTAGTGAGATCCAATGTTTAGCTGGGGCATTTTTCACAATTGAATCTATGGTTTCCCTGTGAGTTTAGCCTTCCTTGGTTTCAGGGTAGTGAGATCCAATGTCTAGGTGGGACATTTTTCAAAATTGAATCTATGGTTTCCCTGTGAGTTTACCGATCCTTGGTTTCATGGTAGTGAGATCCAATGTTTAGCTGGGACATTTTTCAAAATTGAATCTATGGTTTCCCTGTGAGTTTAGCCTTCCTTGGTTTCAGGGTAGTGAGATCCAATGTCTAGCTGGGACATTTTTCAAAATTGAATCTATGGTTTCCCTGTGAGTTTACCGATCCTTGGTTTCATGGTAGTGAGATCCAATGTCTAGCTGGGGCATTTTTCAAAATTGAATCTATGGTTTCCCTGTGAATTTACCGTTCCTTGGTTTCAGGGTAGTGAGATCCAATGTTTAGCTGGGGCATTTTTCACAATTGAATCTATGGTTTCCCTGTGAGTTTAGCCTTCCTTGGTTTCAGGGTAGTGAGATCCAATGTCTAGGTGGGACATTTTTCAAAATTGAATCTATGGTTTCCCTGTGAGTTTACCGATCCTTGGTTTCATGGTAGTGAGATCCAATGTCTAGCTGGGACATTTTTCAAAATTGAATCTATGGTTTCCCTGTGAATTTACCGATCCTTGGTTTCATGGTAGTGAGATCCAGTGTCTAGCCATTTTGGATGACGCAAAAGAAACAAAAAACAAGATGTCCCATGTGTACTTGCACACATTAAAGAACGCTTGCCAGTTAAAAAGAGTTGGCCAGAATAGGAAAATGTTAAGTCAGTCTTATTATATGGCTGTGAAACATGGAGAACAACAAAGATGACAATCATGAAGGTACAGATCTTCATTAATCGATGCTTATGCAGAATAAAGGGATGGTAATGGCAGGACAGAATCACTAAAGTAGAGTTATGGGAAAGTACCAGTCAAATATCAGTGGTCAAAGAGATACGATGAAGGCGCTGGATAGAACACACTCTGTGAAAGCCAACTGAAGAGTTACATGACAGACCTTTTTTTGGAATCCCCAAGGGTAGAGACATAAGAAAGCATGGAATGTTCTTAAAAGAATAACTAGAAACAGAATGGCTTAGAATGTGTTTGTTAATGACATATGCTCCACAGGGAGCTGAAAGGAAGAAGAAGACTCCATGGCTCACCCAGAAATGTACCAGTCAAATACCAGTGGATAAAGAGATACAGCAAAGACGATGGCATTGATTAGAACACATACTGCAGAAGCAGAGAGTACCGAGAGTATTACACAACAGGCCCATTTTTGGAATCCCCAAGGGAAAAGACAAAGAGGAAGACCAAGGAATTCTTGGAGAAGACAGATAGAAGCAGAGATGAAGATGATGGGGGAAACATGGAATGATCTTAAAAGAATGGCAAAAAACAGATCTTAAAAAAATGGCAAAAAACAGATCTTAAAAGAATGGCAAAAAACAGATCTTAAAAGAATGGCAAAAAACAGATCTTAAAAGAATGGCAAAAAACAGATCTTAAAAGAATGGCAAAAAACAGATCGACTTGGAAAGTGTTTGTTGAGGACCTATGCTTCACTGGGAGCTAAAAAAGGTAGAAGAAGAAGAAGAAGGGAAAAAACAAAGAGGAAGACCAAAATATTCTTGGAGAAGACAGATGGAAACAGAGACAGAGATGATGGGGAAGACATGGAATGATCTTAAAAGAATGGCAAGAAACAGAACGGCTTGGAAAGTGTTTGTTGAAGACCTATGCTCCACAGGGAGCTGAAAGTGTTTGTTGAAGACCTATACTCCACAGGGAGCTGAAAGTGTTTGTTGAAGACCTATACTCCACAGGGAGCTGAAAGTGTTTGTTGAAGACCTATACTCCACAGGGAGCTGAAAGTGTTTGTTGAAGACCTATACTCCACAGGGAGCTGAAAGTGTTTGTTGAAGACCTATACTCCACAGGGTAGAAGAAGAAAAAAAAAGGAAATTGTTAACTCTTTCAGTACCGAAGGTTTTTATCAATCCAGCGGTACAGATTTCAGAGATAAATTTTTTCATGGTTTTAAATATCAGTCTACGAGCTTATATTTATCTAACATTTAATACTCTTCTTCCTCTTCTACCTTTTTAGCTCCCAGTAGAGCATAGGTCTTCAACAAACACTTTCCAAGTCATTCTGTTTTTTGCCATTCTTTTAAGATCATTCCATGTCTTCCCCATCATCTTCATCTCTGCTTCTATCTGTCTTCTCCAAGAATTCTTTGGTCTTCCTCTTTGTCTTTTCCCCTGGGGATTCCAAAAAAGGGCCTGTTGTGTAATACTCTCAGTTGGCTTCCGTAGTGTGTGTCCTATCCAGCGCCATTGTCTTCGCTGTATCTCTTTATCCAGTGGTGTTTGACTAGTACATTTCCATAAATCTATGTTAGTGATTTTGTCCTGCCATTTCCATCCTTTTATCCTGCGTAAGCATCCATTAATGAAAGTCTGTATCTTCGTGATTGTCAATTTTGTTGTTCTCCATGTTTCACAGCCATATAATAGGACCGCCTTAACTTAATATATGATATCTAAATTGTTATATAATTCAACAAGGAATTATCTCTCACCAATACCAAGATGATACAAGACCTAGAAAAAAAATATGGTTTGATGACAGTTTACACTAATCAAATTGAGAGTGACGCACTGTGCGGCTATATGTAGGTGAACGAAATTGGCATTTCGCTTGGTGCGTCGAAACGTATGGAAAGAGTTAAGAAAGTCTACCCATGCCATACAGATATGTCATGCCTAAAGGTGCAGATATTGTTGCCTCATCAATCATAAACTAGACCTCATCAATCATAAACTGGGCCTCATCATAAACTAGACCTTTTCATTCGTAAACTAGGCCTCATCATAAACTAGGCCTCATCATAAACTAGGCCTTTTCATTCATAAACTAGGCCTCATCATAAACTAGACCTCATTAATCATAAACTAGGCCTCATCATTCATAAACTGGGCCTCATCATAAACTAGACCTCATCAATCATAAACTAGACCTCATCAATCATAAACTGGGCTACATCAATCATAAACTAGACCTCATCAATCATAAACTAGACCTCATCAATCATAAACTAGACCTCATCAATCATAAACTAGACCTCATCAATCATAAACTAGGCCTCATCATTCATAAACTGGGCCACATCATAAACTAGACCTCATCAATCATAAACTAGGCCTCATCATTCATAAACTGGGCCTCATCATAAACTAGGCCTCATCATTCATAAACTAGGCCTCATCATAAACTAGCGACACTATGCATCCACACTCACTTAACCCTAGATTACAATCATGTCGTGAAAATGACGATCTCAAAATACAAATTCCCAGAATTTGACTGTTGCGCGTGAAACTTCTTTCCTGCCACATATCTTCCTAATTATTCCCGCTGGTGGGTCATTGTGAGTAGATGATTTTTTTCCCCAAACACTATACGCTAGAGAAATGATGCCATAACAAAATTGTGACTTTTTAAAATTATTTTTTTTAAATTTTATTTATTTATATTTTTTTTTTCCATTAAAAAACTAAAATTGCCATTTAACGCAATAAAAGTACTTCCAACTGCAAAATTCTCTTTAACTGTCAGTGAAGCATCATCAGTTAAAGGAATCATAGGATGAAGAGGTATGTTTTACAGTTAAAAGGAGTTGGCCAGAATAGGACATTTTAATTTCCTATTATTCCTTTTATTATATTATTATTATGTGTCTCCTTATACCTCTTTATCTTATGATTCCCTGAATTATTGCCTTGGAAGTTTCCCTCTATAATAATATTCATTTATTATTATTATTTGTCTCCATCATCAATTAACTTTGTGAACAAGGGTAGGCAAGGACAACCCTAAGATAAGAGTGCAGATACCGGCCATGTCAATAGACACATCACTATGCGATCAAATTCCGTCTCAGAGATTGGACTTAAGCAAGCAAATGATTACTACATCCAATTTCTTCTGCCCTACGTAGGTAAGCGGGAGTGAACTGGATTACAAAGGATGAGGTCAGGTTCAATCCTTTTCGACGGCTTTAGGGTTCACCCAGCCTTAAATGAAGACCAGATTTTTTTTTCTGGGAAAGTAAAGTAGCAAGGGTGTAATACCGACCACTCGGGCTCCTTACTTTACTTTTATGTAGGAAAGCACAAAGATTGGTAGGAAAAGTTCAATTTAAAATATTTTTCCAGATTATACAGTTTCTTTAGGTTGTGTGTAAGTGTTATGAACGTACTGTAACAACATGTCTCACACATACATATCATAATCTAGGGTTTTGGACGAAATAAGGGCGAGAAGAAGTACCTTGAAGCTAAAACACTGAAAAAATTATTAAATTTGTCCATTTTTGAAGATTAGATTGTTATAATTCATTGACCTGTAGAAAATCTTTTTATCGCTAAACACTTTTATCACTTAAACAGCAAATCAATTCAGAGGAAGAGGTATGTTTACAGCACTCAGAAAAAATTACAAATAATCAACAACAGAAAAAAAAACAAAGAGCAATACATGGACCGAAGCAGGATCGAACCCGTACTCAGTGGCACACAGCACCTTGCCACAAAAGCCATACACTAGGGAACACAAAGCATACGGCTGCGATCACAGCTCGGATATACATTGTGTATCTGTATTTTTCCTATTAAGACAAGCATCTACCGGATAGGGTAGGGCTGAATACTTGCGTTGCAGACAAACATCTAGGACGAAATAGCACGAATAGTAGTTTCCTGTGGTTTAGACCGGAGACAAATAATAATACGAATAGAGATGTGCCACTGAGTACGGGTTCAATGCTTTGGTCCATATATTATTCTTTGTTTTTTTTTTCTGTTGTTGATTATTTGTCATTTTTTCCGAGTACTGTAAACATACCTCTTCCTCTGAATTGATTCGCTGATTATCACCTCGGAAATTTCCCTCTATAATAATATTCATTTTTTATTTGTCTCTTATCACTAAACACTTTGATGAGAAACACAACCTGACATCTTTTTCTCTCTTTGCAGGATGCAAGAGCATTTGCTGAAGAATCTGGGCTGATCTTTGCTGAATGCTCTGCTAAAAGTGGCCTTGCTGTTAATGAAATGTTCATGATGATTGGTAAGTTTGTTCTTTCTTCTTCTTCTTCTACCTTTTTAGCTCCCAGTGGAGCATAGGTCTTCAACAAACACTTTCCAAGTCGTTCTGCTTTTTGCCATTCTTTTAAGATCATTCCATGTCTTCCCCATCATCTTCATCTCTGCTTCTATCTGTCTTCTCCAAGAATTCCTTGGTCTTCCTCTTTGTCTTTTCCCTTGGGGATTCCAAAAAAGGGCCTGTTGTGTAATACTCTCAGTTGGCTTCCGTAGTGTGTGTCCTATCCATCGCCATCGTCTACGCTGTATCTCTATCCACTGGTATTTGACCGGTACATTTCCATAATTCTATGTTAGTGACTTTGTCCTGCCATTTCCATCCCTCTATTCTGCGTAAGCATCCATTAATGAAAGTCTGTACCTTCATGATTGTCAATTTTGTTATTCTCCATGTTTCACAGCCATATAATAGGTCCGACTTAACATTTGAGTTGAAAAATTTTATTTTTGTATTTAACCTAATTTCTTTGGATTTCCATGTTTTCCAGTGCAATGAAAGCTCCTCTTGCTTTTGATATCCTTATTCTGGTATCATTTTCTGTAAGTTTGTTCTTTGGAAGAACATACTTAGGAGACTATTTTTGTTTCAAGGTGGAACATCCATACAAACTTGCTCCTCTGATGTGTCTCCACCACAAAGTGGTAGAGGAGCCTGTGTACCTATCATCATCATCATCATCAATTACCATGCCTGCTGGCGTAGGTGATCAAGTCTCTCCACAACTTTCGATCTCGACAGTTATTTATCATTTCTGTTGTTGACCTTCTGCCAAGCCATTCTCTTAAGCTGTCTGGTATCTTTTCTCTTTGCTTCCCTCTATCTCTTCGTCCCTCAATTTTCCCAATTGTTACAATATATTCCAGTTGTTCTCATCTCATCATGGCCAAGTAATGAAGATTGTTTCTTCCTAATATTGGGAGTTAGCTCTCTTTTTGCTTTGGCCTCCGTCAGAACATTTTCATTACTCATTCATTACATGCGAACCTATATATCCCCAAAATCTGTTCTAGAGGTAGCAATGCTACCAAGGGATATCACTCATCTGGGCAGGTGAGAGGGCTGGGACCAGGAAAAGCAAGACGCAAACACGTTGAAATTGGATGCACTGGGCTACATGCTTAACTCTTAATTATGATGATGATCATCATCGTTGAGTGCCGTCCCCTGCATCGAAGGTTGGCTACCATGGAGCGCCATTCCACTCTGTCTCTTGCTTTGATGGTGCAGATTGTCATAGGTTGACTTGTCCATCTTTTGATGTTACTCATCCATGTTAGTCTTGGTCTGCCTCTGCCTCTTTTACCTTGTATTTTTCCTTCCAATATTACTTTTATTAGGCTGTTGTGTCTTTTAACATGCCCACAAAATTCCATTTGTCTTGTTCTAGTTGTGTTCAGTAGTTCTCTTTTCATTTTTAGTTGTTTTAAAACTTCATCGTCTGTTTTCTTTTCTCTACATCCAATTCTACCTATTCTATAAATCCACATTTCAAAGGCTTCAATTTTCTGTTCTGTTTTCTTGTCTAATGTCCATCAGAACACAAATTCTTCAAAATTTTACAGTTTTCAATGGTCAGACATATCCCTATCTCCTGTGTCTTCCTAATTCTACTACTTCTGGTGACCTATGAGTGTCAAATTTGTTTCTTTTCATGTAGAATTCCCATCCCATGAGATATTATCTCATATAATGCCAAGAAAATCAGCAATTTATAAGAAAATGGTTTTCTTTTGTTTTGTTTCCTATGACTGGCCAAGTAAATATATTGATGGTTGATGGCAGCCTTTAAACAAAAATAACACGCTGAAGTCAGATATATAAGGGGCTAAAATGTACCGAAATATGGCAATTTACTTACTGTAGTCGAACACAGAAGAAGTTCTTTGCTTAATCATCAATAGAGCCGTCAACGCCAGTTAGTAAAAGAAATATTCACCTCAAGTTTGTATCAGTTTGTAAGTAATTTTCATCTCAAGTTTGTATCAGTTTGTAAGAAATTTTCATCTCAAGTTTGTACCAGTTCATAAGAAATATTCATCTCAAGTTTGTATCAGTTTGTAAGAAATTTTCATCTCAAGTTTGTACCAGTTCATAAGAAATATTCATCTCAAGTTTGTATCAGTTCATATGAAATATTCATCTCAAGTTTGTAACCAGTTTGTAAGAAATATTCATCTCAAGTTTGTAACCAGTTTGTAAGAAATATTCATCTCAAGTTTGTACCAGTTCATAAGAAATATTCATCTCAAGTTTGTATCAGTTTGTAAGAAATATTCATCTCAAGTTTGTATCAGTTCATATGAAATATTCATCTCAAGTTTGTACCAGTTCATAAGAAATATTCATCTCAAGTTTGTACCAGTTCATAAGAAATATTCATCTCAAGTTTGTACCAGTTCATAAGAAATATTCATCTCAAGTTTGTATCAGTTTGTAAGAAATATTCATCTCAAGTTTGTACCAGTTCATAAGAAATATTCATCTCAAGTTTGTATCAGTTTGTAAGAAATATTCATCTCAAGTTTGTATCAGTTCATATGAAATATTCATCTCAAGTTTGTATCAGTTTGTAAGAAATATTCATCTCAAGTTTGTATCAGTTTGTAAGAAATATTCATCTCAAGTTTATACCAGTTCATAAGAAATATTCATCTCAAGTTTGTACCAGTTTGTAAGAAATATTCATCTCAAGTTTCTATCAGTTTGTAAGAAATATTCATCTCAAGTTTCTATCAGTTTGTATGAAATATTCATCTCAAGTTTCTATCAGTTTGTAAGAAATATTCATCTCAAGTTTGTATCAGTTTGTAAGAAATATTCATCTCAATTTCTATCAGTTTGTATGAAATATTCATCTCAAGTTTGTATCAGTTCGTATGAAATATTCATCTCATGTTTGTACCAGTTCGTATAAAATATTCAACGGATCATTTGACCTGAAAGTTGTATATCACAGTCACTCAATGATCATTGTTTAAGTATGACAGAATAGTTCATAGTTCATTATTTATTTCTTTTATGACCAGTTGATTACTACACAGTTCACCACATATTTCTTTTATGACCAGTCTGTTACTTCACTGTGGGTCAGTTATTTCTTTTATGATCATTCTTTTACTTCACAGCTTCTCATTGATTTCTTTTATGCTTGAATTTGTATTTTACAGCTCATCTATTTTTTCTTTTATGATCAATTATCAAATACTTTGTGAACTCTTTTTCTTCTATGACCAGTTTGTTATTTCACTATGGGTCAATTATTTCTTTTATGATTGAGCTAGTATTTCACAGCTCATCAATTATTTTTGTAATGACCAATCTGTTACCTTATAGACTTTATAGTTCATCAATTATTTATTTTATCATCAAACTATTACTTTATAGTTCATCAATTATTTCTTTTATCATCAAACTATTACTTTATAGTTCACCAATTATTTCTTTTATCATCAAACTATTACTTTATAGTTCACCAATTATTTCTTTTATCATCAAACTGTTACTTTATAGTTCACCAATTATTTCTTTTATCATCAAACTATTACTTTATAGTTCACCAATTATTTCTTTTATCATCAAACTGTTACTTTATAGTTCACCAATTATTTCTTGTATCATCAAACTATTACTTTATAGTTCACCAATTATTTCTTTTGTGATAAAACCATTACTTCACAATTCATCAATAATTGTCTCTTAAGAAACTATAACTTGAGTATGAATCAATTATTCCATAAACTCATTCACATCCAATGGACTGTCGGATGAATCCTTCGCTTAACTTTTAATAATTAATTTTATTTCCAGCCCAAAAAATGATTGGAATACAAGCTGGCACACAGAACACAGGTCAGGGGGTAAGACTGGCCGGCACAGAAGAGGCCACCTCGTCTGGCTGCAAGTGCTAGTCCAAGTAACAGCGCGTCGAACTCACCAACTGGCTACCAAAGGATGTGTTGTTAAAAGCATTTAAAATGTTCCAAATATTGTTCATGCACGTAATAATTTTTTTTTAACACTGATTTCAGACTAAGTTGGAAGAGAAACCATCTGATATTCATGTTATCACATGTTATGATATGTGTGAATTTTTGAGCACTGACGTGTGCTGACTGACTTGTCTTCCTCTTTGTGCAAGACAAACATGTGTGACACATTAATTATGTGAGAGTTGTCCAGCAGTCTCAGAGTTATGGCCCCTTGCACATTTCCTGGTTTACTGCTAACATTTTGACTGTCCTTACTAAATGCACAGCTGTCTAGAGTGATGTTTATATGTTTTGTTATTAAATTGGTTTGTGAACTACTTAAAGTAATGGACAGCTATGCCTTTATTAAAGTGTAAAGAATTCTGCCCCTAATATTTTAGATAGGCCTATAGAAGAAAAAAAATGCTGCTCACACATATCTCATATATAAACATTTTAAGGCAGTGCCTCTAATATTTAAACTATAGAAGTTTAGATAGCACACATCTGTCCATATAAGATTGATAAAGTTCTGCCCTTAATATTTGAACTGTAGCAATTAGTATATGTTCATTCAGACAGACTAGATAAAGTGCAGAAACACACCAGACAGAAAAGTGCATTACCTACCTCTTGTAGCTACAGTCTGTCACAGATATAAAAATGTATACAATTATTGTAGAGTCTCATTCACAACACTCCCTCCCCCTTTGAAATGAATCTCATCGTTATCAGAAGATTGGAGTAGCTGCCCCTTAGTTTATCTTCTTTGCTTTCTTTAAGGGAAGGGTTTTGGATATTATTTCTATTGACAGCCCACATTTTTATAGAATATGTTCAGAAGTCTGATAACTCATTTGACATGTGCACTGTGGGGTTTAGAATGTTCCTCTCATTTTGTAGAGATGTAACTTTGCAATTAATCAAAGACTAATATAGAAATAAGAGAAATGGGTATGCAACTGATGATCTTATCAAAATTAGGATGAGATGGACATATGTTGAACATGTATTGAGAAGAGACAACAAAAGAATTTCAAAACAGGCTCTTATATGGGAAACATCAGGATACAGAAAAGGAGGAAACCTAGAGAGACACTGAATATGACACAGATAAGAGAAGCAAAGTTGGCAGGCATAGACTAATTGGATAAGATCAAACATCTCACCCAGAATAGAGGTCTATACAATGTCAGATGGTGCTGGAATGATCAAGATAAATTTACAGCATCCTGTTAAAAGTCTGATAACTAGTCTGTTGTCTTCTGTGGTATTTTAGTTGGGGGTTCACTCCCCCTGAGTATATGTGCTGTGTGTTTGTTTGAAATATTATTCAACTTTCTGAAATTACTTTTGGGACTTCGATGGGTGGTACGGAGTTTGTGATCCATGCTTGACTGCTCCCGTGTGATTGTGGAATGAGATGACAGTACAAACACTAGTTCAGGGAGCCAGATATAAGTGTGTACAGCTGAAGCTCTGGGGGGCCTCGGTAGCCTAGTTGGAAAAACTACCTGACTGGGCTACCGATGTTCAGACAACATGTATTCGATTCCAACTGAAATCAGTGTAAATTGTAATCGTGGTTGGAAAAAAAAATACCCCCATGGTCGACCCAGCTGCCTGCAGAAATGGGTACCAAAGCAGTACTCTGAGAAGGTAAGGAATGCCACCTTACATCATGAGTTTCTGTGTTTGAAGCAACACTATCCAGAAGTCTCTGAACACTTTTGGATATGTGGCCGAGCACATATGGGCCAAAACTCGTGTGCTAAGACGCAGATTCAAGTCTCGTATTTTACTGTTACAGTTGAGACTACTACAGCTTGTCCATCGGGTGTTAAAAAAAAAAAAAGTCTTTGGGTTATAAAGCTACTGTGTAACAAACAGAGGAAATAAGTATGAACACACAAGACTATGGTAAAGCTAAGAAAAGAAACAGAAATCATTAAGTACCAAATTGATCAAAATAAAACAGGCTGTGATTAAATACTTCTTTTACCCTCAAAATTAAAAAAATGGCGACAACAAACGTTTGTGTTTTTAGTAAAAGAGCCACATATCGTGCACATAATGGTAACATTTGTTCTGGCTGTGCTTATTAATTGTTTCAATTATTTTTTTTAACGAGTTCTTCCAAAGTGTCATTGTTCCAAAGATTTGTATGAAAGGGTTAATAAAAATATTGTTTTTCAAAATTAATCACAATTTTTTTTTAGTATTAAATTTTATGAAAGTTTCGTAATAACGTAATTTACTGTGAAGTGTCGTAATCTAGGGTTCTATCTATCTATTGACCTTTCGAGCCATGGCCAACCCATAGAGCATAGACCCAGATACTCTTGAGGGAGCCAATTCCTGCTGCCTTTTCCACTGCTACTTTACACATTCTGTATCAGGTCTATGTTTCATTAACAAAGGCGTTTTTTTAGAGCGTGTTGTTAGACCTCTGATCAACGGTTCTGTACCAAGCGGGAGAAAAACAAATCCTCCATCTTGTATCGAAACTGGAAACCCCCTAGAGTTATTCAAGTTAAATTCGCATCTTATGGTTTCTTAAATATTACTGTTGTATTTTATATCTCCTGTGTGTTACTGGGGCCTCATTATGAGGGAAGTAATTAATAGTGACACTGTGACCTTCTAGGCATGTCGTAAGAGGCGACTAAGGGGATTGATTGATGGCTTGACAAGCTGTCATTGTAAAAAGTATTGTTATGGAGACTGGGCCATAGATTTTAGAAACAGTGATCTCTGCAATATGTGCATTTTTGGCACGCAAGGTTTCTGTTTTTAAGATTGTGGTTCTGCATTATGTGCCATCGTCGGCTCAAAATGACAATAGA
Source organism: Megaustenia siamemsis (assembly GCA_032433765.1). Lineage (NCBI taxonomy): Eukaryota > Metazoa > Mollusca > Gastropoda > Stylommatophora > Ariophantidae > Megaustenia > Megaustenia siamemsis. The sequence goes on along the minus strand of JAVIAB010000145.1, from coordinate 11,382,140 downwards.
TAGATAAATTTTATATCACCAAAAGTCTGCGGATCATATTACTTTATATATTATTACATAGATCATATTACAGGAAATTGTGAATGTTGAACGATAGAGAGGAAGATAAAGGAGAAAATGGTTTGGTGATGTCAAAGGGGGGGAAACATCTAAACAAAACAAGATACTTCACCGTTGTTCGTCGCTGATGTTTTAGTTAATTTCTCTCTCCAGGAAGAAAGGAGGCACATATTTCAATTATTCATTCAAAGTAATTAGAAGGAGTTGTATCTTAAGATTTCAAACTTCTGTTTTCAAAAACTGAATAATGCATCCCCCGAAACTCTCCTATCTGCCAATCTTTGCATTAACTATTAAAGTGTTATTCACACATAAATATTTCATCGTCATCATTGAGTGCCGTCTCCGCATCGAAGGTTGGCTACCATGGAGCGCCGTTCTGCTCTGTCTCTTGCGTTGATGGTGCAGATTGTCATAGGATGACTTGTCCATTTTTTGAAGTTATCGTCCATGTTAGTCTTGGTCTGCCTCTGCCTCTTTTACCTTGTATTTTCCCTTCCAATATTACTTTTATTAAGCTGTTGCGTCTTTTAACATGCCCCAAACATGTCATTTGTCTTGTTCTAATTGTGTTTAGTAGTTCTCTTTTCATTTTTAGTTGTTTTAAAACTTCATCGTTTGTTTTCTTTTCTTTCCATCCAATTCTACCTATTCTTCTATAGATCCACATTTCAAAGGCTTCAATTTTCTGTTCTGAAAAATATAATATAATAAAAATAATATAAATAATAAAAATAATGTAAAATATATAATATAAATATTTACTGTGACTAAACAAATTTTACATTTTATGGAAAGCACTGAAGATGGCTTCAACTCATTTGCACAAACTCCGTAGAGACCAACAAAGACCGTGACCCCTAAATGTCTAACACCTCATAGTCATACACATCAGGTGTCTGTAACTCTATTCTTTTCTCCCCTGACCATTATCATGGTCTCGATTGTCACACAGACAAAATTTGACAACCTTACTCAAATTTTAAAAAACTTGCCAATAATAAGGAATTATGTTGAGATACACTATGAGCCCCGTATGAGGTGTTGACCCTGAAAGGACGTACAATTATGTATGTTGCATGAAAGAGAAAACATAATAATTTGTTAATATTTCTTTGACAGATAGTAGTATAGAAATTATTATTTTCTTTTTATTTTCTTCTAATTATACGAGAACAAATGAGATGAAATTATATGATTGCTGGATATAGTTTGTCTTATTTTTCCTATGTGACCTTTATGGGTTTAATTGAGTGATGTTTTTTCAGGAGAATGAACTGAGCAGTAGCCTCTTATATATGATTTGGTTTGAAATTATTTCAGCCAATGATTTTGCTGGAATTATTTCAGCCAATGATTTTGCTAAAATGTTTTCAGCCAATGATTTTGCTGGAATTATTTCAGCCAATGATTTTGCTGAAATGTTTTCAGCCAATGATTTTGCTGGAATTATTTCAGCCAATGATTTTTCTGAAATGTTTTCAGTCAATGATTTTGCTGTAATGTTTTCATCCAATGATTTTGCTGTAATGTTTTCATCCAATGATTTTGCTGGTATGTTTTCATCCAATGATTTTGCTGGAATGATTTAATCCAATGATTTTGCTGGAATGTTTTCATCCAATGATTTTGCTGGTATGATTTCATCAAATGATTTTGCTGAAATGATTTTAGCCAATGTTAGGGGCTGATTTTTTTTTTTACCCTAAAATCTGGATTGAATTTCCTGAGCTGATGATACAGTTTGGATTTTTTTTAACCTGATTTTGTAAGTTTATTTATAAATATTTTTTTCCCCTCATTTGAATTTAATTACAAATATTAATCTAGTTTGAATTTACTTAAACATCGAAAGGAATTGATTTTTAAAGTTATTGTTTTATTTTGAACATCTTCATTCATTAATTTGCTTTGACTAATGGTAATTATAATTTATATAATTTGTGCTTATCATTATAAAGAGCCATGTTCGGTTTGACCAACAGTAGTTGTAATTTATATAATCTATGCTTATCATTGTCAAGAACCTTATTTGGTTGACAAATGGTAGTTGTATTTTATACTTATCACTATCTATAGCTATATTTGATTTGAGTAATGGTAGTTGTAATTTATATAATCTATGCTTATTGTTATCAAGAGTTATGCCTTCTGGCATAGGTGATCATGTCCCTTCACAACTTTCAGCCTCCACAGTGTATCACTTTAACTTTTGACATCAACTATATCATCCTCTTTAACTGTCTAGTATCTTTTCTATTTGTTTTCCTCTGTCTCTTTTTTTCTTGATCCTATTTTTTTCCAGTTGTCACAGCATCACAACTTGTCTCAGAGCTTCATCTATTCTTTATTTTAGCTGTCAGTGTTTCCCTTAACATTCTACCATCAAACCACATGTCCGTGGCTTCCTTCCGAAGTTTCTTGTTGCTGGATACAAGCACAAACATAACATATTAAATACCACGCTGGCCTGCAAATAAGAGCTGCACAGAACATGTAAAATAAATATAAAATTGTATAAAGCAGGTAAATCAATAGAGAGACAGTATAATCTATGACGTTTTGGCAATGGACTTCTATCTATCTATCTATTGTCCTTTCGAGCTGAAGATGGCACATAAGGCAGAACCACAATCTCAAAAACAGAAACGTGTGCCAAATTGGCACATATTGCAGAAATCACTGCTTCTAAAATCTATGGCTCTGTTTCCAGAACAATACTTTTTACAATGACAGCTTGTCAAGCCATCGATAATAGCCTTCACCAGGTACAAGATAACATGATGCTAATCTGTAGCGATAAATATAAACACAAAAGTTCAACACAGATCTCAAAATGAAAAAATCTTGTGTCTGTTTTCCGACATCCAGGATCCACTTCTATATATCACAGCTGTATGTCAATGATACTTTCATTCATTTGCTCATTTGTGTCTTTCCAGAAGTATAAAATACACATGTATCTTCTATTATACATACATGTCAGTTAGGAGAAGTTAAAAATATATAAATGTTTTCGACTAAAACTGAACAATGTACTCCAGAAACTTAAATTTGCCAATCTTTATTTTTGCTACGAGCACTATTCTACTAAGCTGCCATTCATAGATAAATATTGAATCTAGTTCAACATTTAACGTTTTGTGTTTCCTGTCACAAATAGAAACTACTTTCATGAAATGCTGATGTTAACCCTAGATTGTGCCATCTATCTATGAATCACATTTTTTACATCTTCATAAAATTTATGAACACTAAATATTACATTAGAAATTTATGAACACTAAATATTACATTAGAAATTTATGAACACTAAATATTTCATTTGAAACTTATGAACACTAAATATTACATTTGGAGTTACAAAAGTAGTATTTTCTTTGAACTTTTGCTACCCAGCGATGTGTTTATGTGAAATTAGAAATAGAATAGCTAAAGCAGCAATGTCTTTCAGAAGCCTTGAAAAGTTGTGGAAATCAAAACTCATCAGCACAAACACAAAACTTAGACTATTCAAATCAAATGTACAATCAGCCCTTACGTATGCATGTGAAAGCTGGAAAACAACAAGAGACATAGAAACAAAGTTGAACGCATTCGAAAATAAATGTCTAAGGAAAATACTTGGTATAGCATGTAACAAATTCAAACGAGGAAATTAGAGAAATCGCCAATCAACCACTAATATCTTCAGTAATAAAGAAAAGACGATGGTCATATGTTGGACATGTGATGAGAAGAGATAATAACCGAATAGCAAAGCAAGCCCTCATGTGGGAAACAACATGTAAGAGGAAAAGAGGAAGACCCAGAGAGACACTGAGAAGAACATTGATCAGAGAGGCAAGAGCAGCAGGAATTGGCTGCCTCAATGAGATAGAGCTGCTTGCACAGAACAGAGACAAATGGCGAGATTTGATAAAATATCTCTAAAAGAGTAGAAAACTGCTAGAACAAAAATTTAGATAAGAAAAGGAGTATCTTGGTCTATATGCCCTATGGGCCGGCTACAGCTCGAAATTTCTATGTATGTATATATGTGTATATATATATGTATATATATGTATACAGTAAAGTCTCGATTATCCGGAATGCTCGGGGAAGAACCCATTCTGGATAATTGAATTTTTCTGGATAATCGAGAGTAAGAAAACCAAACTCAAAATTTATGAAAAAACATGATTGAAAAATTGCAATGCTCAGAAATATTTAAATTCGTGTGACATTCACTAGCTTTCTCTATCAACATGGGTCCTGATATTGGCATTCCTTTTCTTCTTCTTTCTAAAAACCACACATAAAGGACGTCGTCGAGTTTTTCAAATTTTGGCCGTTTCATACTTCGTCTCTGGTGTATATTGTTGCTGCTTTCAGACTCCGACGCAAACTTAAACAACTCATCTTTTTGATTTCGTATGTCATATAATGTTGAAGAGGCTATGCCAAATTCAGTCATCAAAACGTTGCGATTAACGCCTTTTTCAAGTCTACTAGCGATTTCAATCTTCTGGTTCAGTGTCAATACAGTTCGCTTGCGTTTACCTTTGCGGGAAATTGAGGTGTGGTTTGCACTCGCAGAGGCCATTATTTAACACAAAAATGTATTCCGTTAAAAAGTATGCACACATGCGTTTATAGCATATCATGTATAATTTATACTGATGGAACGAATTTCAGCTTGCACAAATGTCTGAGACAAACTAACGTCAAACTCTGTATCTTACTCTTTTTGAATTTCCAGTCGGTAATTTTTGAACCCCTCCCCCTTTCTTCTCACCATCTCTATGTCACTGCACGCCGGCTGCTCAACCTTTGATTTATAATCATCAAAGTTATGGGCTCTTCAATTTTCACAAACAATATGTCTGCTTCTAATGTTCGGTCAGACTGTCAAACGCCATATTTTTGACAAATTCATGACCAACTTTAGATCTAAAGCAGGCTATGAGAAAATTAAGCAAATTTGTAAAATCATGTAGATAAGTGTTTTTGGCACGACTAAGATTTCCCGACAAAAACATTTAGTCGGGGGAAAAAGTGAAGATATAGACTGTCTGTCGCTTTTACTTGGAATATTTGGAGACACAATGTCTGGATTGAATAAAATATGTTCGCTCCTATTTGAAGTATATTACTGTAAATACACTATTGTAAACGCAATATTGTGTAATGATAGAGCCTGTAGAAGTAAGCGCAGCGCACAAACCGTGTTGTAGCGTTTTCGATTTCCGGATAAAGGCATTTAATTTAACTGAACAAAACATGATTCAAGCTTTCTCCCTATAATAATTTAAAAAAAAAAAAAGTCCGTTAAATTGAGAATTCCGGATTATTGAGTACCGCATAATCGAGACTTTACTGTATTTGTGTGTTTACATAAGGAGAGACACAGGAATTGGATAGCGCAATCATTTTCAGACTTATCTTTGCTTATGTTTGATTTATGGTCTGAAATTTGAACACATGGTGCTGTGGCTACTGGAACCGTATGTTCGGCTTCCTCTTAGCGTTGTTCGCTGCCTATCCCATGTTACACGTTGTTGTTTGATATCCCGCCAACAGCCGAAGAGATTTCCCCCATCATAAGGAAAAAAAAGGTAAGAGTTTCTTGAAAATTAGCTAAATTTATAAATAAAACAGCGCATTCATACAACACCTTCATAAATTTTATGAAGCGCACGTTGTATTTACAACAAAAAAAAATTCAACATCAAAGGAAACAAATCAAACTTTATGAGATCACCAGCACCAATAATTAGGAAAGCATAAAAAAAAAACTATCTTTACGACTCATAGTACCATTGCTGGTGTATGTTGGGGGGGGGGGGGGCAATGATAGAACCAGAGGGATAAAGGCCGCTTGTTCAAGCAATGAACAATGACGTGTGTTGTTGAGCGCAATGACTTGTGACTCAGGATTTTTATTTCACCCCCGATAGAAAAAATCTTTTCTGTCTACCGCGGGCTTCGAACGCTGCACTCCGGCTTTTCAGCCAGCGGAACAGTGGTTTTAGCCGCACGGCCATGCACACCTCTCAAGAGGAAGGTATAAAGAAGGAGGAAAACGTTTCCCCGTGGCAAACTGTTGAATTCCAAGAATTTGTATTTAGAGTTCGTAAATTTTGTAAACGTCTCATAATATAGGGCAGAGAAATAGGGGAGAGTATTAGGCTCAGGACCCCAACAGCCAAACCTTCTGCCAGACTTCTAAGATTAGAACTAAAATACCAGTTTTAATTTAAAACAAGCAGCTGTGATTACACCAGATCTGGCGCTGTGTCTTCTTCTTTCCTTCCTCATTTTCCTTTCAGCATCGAGGGGAGATATAATTTGCGGTCTTTTGCTCTTCTGTTCACCTCTGCTGTTGTTATGTTTCCCAGTTCTTCTAATATTCCATCAACCTATCTTTTTCGTGGTCATCCCTTGGGCCTGGTGTTCTGGCAACGTTTATTGAGGGCTCGTTGTGTTGTGTTTTGATCACTCTGCCTTGTCAATGTAACCAAACCATTTTATCTGCAGTTTCTTTATATATAAATGGCACTATGTAACAATGGATAACTGTTCTTTTCTTACTTCTGTTGACTAAAACAAGTTATGGTAAAATCATTTAAATCCTTTGGAATGAAAGCATTACACTGTACCTCATTAATAACATCATTTATGCTGTTTCCATGTTATGCATAGGCTCAACAGTGGAGGCTTGAGAACTGTAATACTGAAATCTTTTACTTGTGTCAATGGTTCTCAAACTTTGACACCTGCTTCTCCCTTTTCCTTCAGATAATATGCTGGTGGCGCCCTCATGATAGTTGCGATTGTAAGAGTTGGGTAAACTCTGATTCCCTGATAGTATATCATCATCATGTGCCGCACTGGTTGGCATAGGTGAGCATGTCCTTACACAATCTTTTATTCACAGTAAGTAAGTTAAGTAAAGTACCCCCGTCATGCCAAGTGGCGTATAGGGAAATATGGTGTTAGTGACCATATATTTTACAGACCTTCAGCACATAATTTTTGGGGTAATGTGGTCGGTATTACGCCCATGTTGCTTTACTTTCCCAGAAAAAAATCCGATACCCATTTAAGGCTGGGTGAACCCGGAAGCCGTTGGTTGTGATCGAACCCTACCCCTTGTCCGTGTTAGTCCAGTTCACTAACTACTGAGCTATCGTGGCTCCCTTCTATTCACAGTGCATCGTATCAATTCTTTTTACTTTTTTTCTGTGCCATAACACCAAGCTATCTAGTATCTTCTCTCTTTATCGACTGCGATCTATCTTTCCTTTTATTTTGCCAGTTGTAACCAAGTATTCCAACTTTCCTCATCTCACAATGTGCCAGAGAAATGTTAATTGTTTCTTTCTAATGTTTCTAAGGAAATCTCTTTTTGTGTTGGCCTTTTTGAGAATTTCCTAGGTCTTTTTAGCTGTCCAGGGAACCCTCATCATTCTTCTGAGAAATCCCATCTATGTGGTCTTTAATCATCTTTTAACTCTTTCCGTACGTTTCACTGCACTGTGCGCCATACCGATTTCGACAGCGTACGTTTCGCCGCATAGTGCCCCACACTCAATTTGATTAGTGTGAACGCCATCAAACCATATTCTTTTTACATGTGTTGTATCATCCTGATATTGGTGAAATCTAATATTTTGTTCAGTTATCTAAAAATTCATGTATAGTATGTTATATGTTAGAAAAATATAAATATGTAGAGTGATTCTTAAAACCATGAGAAATTTTGTCTCTGAACTCTCTTCCATTGCGTCGATAAAAAGCTTCCATACGGAAAGAGTTAATTTGTTTGTTTACTGTCCATGAATTGTTTCCATAGGCCACAATTAGCTCTACATAGCATCAATGGCTTCATCTTTCTTTCTCATTTCTATTGACATAGACTTGTGGCACAAAAAAATGTTTTTCATTTACTGACACGCTACTGTGGTCTGTGCTATTCTGCTTATTTATTTCTGTTGTGCTTTTTCTGCCTGATATTGTTATTGTCATCCGATAGTATACATAAGACTATAAATGACTACAGAATTAACACAGTCTGTAGAAATCTGTTTATGTACTACTATGTTAAGTCTATGTGGATGTTATCATTTTAAGATTTCTAACCACTGAGTGGAGCATGACAGTATCCACGACATCCTTGCCAAAATTTGGTGGCACCCCAGGGAGCTGGGGCGCACACTCTGTGAACCACTAACTTATGGTGACGTGACAGAGAAATTGTAGGAAATGGGTTAAAAGTTACATCCCATAGATCTTTCCTATTCACATTTAAGAAAAAAAAAAAAAATTAAAACTCATATCTCACTGAAACTCAATCCAGAACGTTGAAAAAACTCTTTCTTCTCATATTCAACATATGACACCACACTAGAATAGCTAATAGGGCCCCCGTTGGTACTGAAAGGACAAAGCTAAAATTGAAATGATGAACTCAAAGTAGTACGCCTGTTGAAGATCTTTTCACAACAGAAAGCTTAAAAGCTAGTACTAATAATTAAATTAATGTCTTGCAAAAATTAATTTCCATTGCATCGAACTAGCTTCAGAAATATTCTTTAATTTAAATTTAAATATTTATTTATAATTTGTAAATTAAACTCGTACAAAATGCAACATGTCTTTTTTTTAATATGTATTTTACATGGTAACGAGTATGACTAGAAATGTGCCATAGCAGCTTTCAAGTCATACGCAAATAATGTGTCTGTAATTTCATGTACATATTTACAATTACCTGACTTATATACATTCATTGTTGAACTTTATTTAAGAAAAACCTTACTGAGTTTATTTAATTTAATTTATTTTTTCAACATAAAAAAATTGATTTATTTATAAACTCTGTTCTGTAAGTTTAGTTCAGGTTTGGTTTATTTGAACTTTCTTCTCTGTGCTTTCTCCGTACTTGTTCAGGTGATGTCAAAATGTGTATTTTCACTTTACATGTTCGTTTGAACAAAAATGAGTTACGCATTTTTTTACTTTAAAGTCATGAACGAGAGTGATAGTTTTAGTTAAATAATGAGTGGGAACTATAAGTTTAATAAATTTGTGAGTGAAAACCAGAGATTTAGTAAAATAATGAGTGGGATCTATAGATTAATAAATAAGTGAGTTAGAACCATATCTTTAGTAAAATATTGAGTGGGAGCTATACATTAGTAAAATATAGTGAGTTAGAACCATTGCTTTAGTGAAATATTGAGTGGGATCTATAGATTAGTAAAATATAGTGAGTTAGAACCATTGCTTTAGTGAAATATTGAGTGGGATCTATAGATTAGTAAAATAGTGAGTTAGAACCATTGCTTTAGTGAAATATTGAGTGGGAGCTATACTTTAGTAAAATATAGTTAGTTAGAACCATTGCTTTAGTGAAATATTGAGTGGGAGCTATAGATTAGTAAAATAGTGAGTTAGAATCATACATTCTTTTGATAAACTGCATCTCAGCTGCCTCTAATGTTCTTTGTGTTCTCTTGCCTATTGTCCATGATTCACTTCCATATAGTAGAACAAGTTCGATGTAGCACCTGGGACATGTTTTCATTAACTGACAATAATTTGTTAGGAGAATGACGTCAGGGACGCACCAAAATGGCAGCTTATTTATATTCGAGCTATGGACTAAGCAATGTTTACATTGAACAACATGAGATATGATATTGCAGCGAGTTGGCAGATTTTTGAAAATGTTTTCAAGGGTTTGAACATAAATGTTTGTTTACAGTTCGTTAACCTTCGCTGTAGATAAAGCCGTTAATTCGTTTCAGACGTTTGGGACGTTGGTAGCTAAGGATCCTAACTTGTGCAAACAGATGGCATTGGCAAGGATCATTTTGAATCTATGAAGTGGGCTCATTGTGTGTTTAACTCAAAAGCATATGTGCTTTTTAACCAAATACCTTTTTTTTTGGGGACTCGATGAAGATATCCCCGATGGAAGAATAAACTGTACTATTAGTCCCATAAATGATTCGCTTCCAGAGGTTTATGATGTAAACAAAGCAGTTTTGTCATTGCAAGTGAATAATGTCCACACCTATAATTGGTCAGGATTGTGTAGCAGCAGCAGCTTTATAGCGAACACAGAAAACATCACAGGATTGTGCTGTTCTGAAACAGCTATGCCATGCTACCCTAGAATTGCCTTTAATGGGATTACTGTGACCACAAACCACTCTCCATGTGTGTGCCACATATTTACACCCCAGAAAGAAATACTGAATATAACAACATCATGTGCCGTCTGTGATATTAATGACCACAGACCAGGAGCCTCCAGTATGATTGATACAACTGTTGCACCAAGCATTTCATCAGCAGAGCCATATCTATGGAATGTTAATCTGACATTGTTCTTGAATGATGTCCAAGTTAATGAGACATCAGAATCGTGTGGCAGCAGCTACAAGAAGGGAGCAGAGAACATCAAGTTCTGCTGCTATAAAGGAGACTTGCCTTGCTATCCCAGAATTGCCTTAAATGGGATCACTGTAGTTGAAAACTTCTCCTCTTGTGTAAACTACACATTCACATCTAAGAGTGAATCAGTGAAGGTCACAAAATCATATTCTCTCTGTGGTTTTACTAACTACAGGTCATGTGGCTTCTGTTGGATTGGAAATGATAACTTACCACCACTGTGTGTCTATATGTTTGGAATTTGAGTCATCAGCGATGGCCTAACATCATCAGGTGCTACGACGATCATCATTTTCGGGAGGACGTGAACTCCCATGGTATATGGTGGATAGGCGGCAGGAACCATTGAAGGCTATGTCTGAAAGGTGTTCCTTCTTGCAGTTTCCTCATATTCCAAGTCCGGCTTGTTGCAGGAGCTACTGAGTTAAGTGCTCTGTGCACACCGTGAGCTGTGTGTCTCATCCGTTTTGATCCTGCTTCGATATCCCGCTTGTTTACGATGAATGATGATATCGTATGACAGGGAACAGTTGGCTGTGTTCACTTTCTGCGCGGTTTCGCCTTATGTCTTTTGGCGTGTGCTGAGACTGCTACGATGGGGACTACAGTTACCTTTCTTTGTTTGGGAGATGTGTTAGTAATTCGGATGATTCCACTGGCACGGGCGGTTGAGCAATTATGGATTTTAATTCGTTTGCTGTGAAACCGAGGCCTTCCATAACCAATAACCAATAATTTGTTACATAGGATGTTCTTCATTGGATGGAATTTTGCCTTTACTGGCGCTATTTCTGCAGTGTATCTACCATCTGTCATTATTACTGATCCCAGGTTTTTGAATCTATTCACTTGATTCAGGATTTCTCCATTTAGTTTTACTCAACTTTCTTGTGTGTTTGCTTTCTTTGATAATATCATAGTTTCTGTCTTTTTATGTTGAGGGTCAAGCTATTTTGTTCACTTTCTGTCACACAATTTCATTTAATCATCATCATCAAGTACCAGGCCTGCTGGTATAGGTGATCATGTCTCTCCACAACTTTCGATCTCAACAGTTATTTATCATTTCTGTTGTTGACATTCTGCCAAGCCATTCTCTTAAGCTGTCTGGTATCTTTTCTCTTTGCTTCCCTCTATCTCTTCATTCCTCAATTTTTCCAGTTGTTACAATATATTCCAGTTGTTCTCTTCTCATTACTTGGCCAAAAAATGATGATTGTTTCTTCCTAATATTGGAAATTATCTCTCTTTTTACTTTGGCCTCTCTTAGAACGTTTTCATTACTCTTCTTAGCTGTCCATGGTATTCTCAACATTCTTCTGTAAAACCACATTTCTAGACTCCAGTGAGTCATTTAATCATCATCATCATGTGCCATACCGATTGACGTAGGTGATCATGTCCTTCCACAATCTTCTATCTACAGTGCATCGTATCAGTTCTGTTGTTGACTGTTTTCCATGCCATGACACCAAGCTATCCAGTATCTTCTCTCTTTGTCGCCCGCGATCTCTCTTTCCTTTTATTTTGCCAGTTGTAACCAAGTATTCCAACTTTCCTCTTCTCATGATGAGTCACTTAATAGGTAGTGTAAATCTTGTTGGATTTCCTCTATCAATACTTTGTCATCTACATGCCTGAGGTTGTCTACGTTGATTCCCCCCCACATTAACAACTACATCGCAAGTAAAATAATGAGTGGAAAACGATACTTTTAATAAATAAGTGAATGGGACCATGATTGTTGTTAGATAATTAGTGGGAACCATAATAATTATTTATCTTTATCTAGGGTCAGTCGGTTGGGAACTGTAGGACTGGAGAACAAAAGCTGCATGTCCAGTGCAGTTGCCACAAATAGTTAGTATCAGAGTTTAATGAGTGGAGACTATGACTGTAAAAAAAAGAGGAAATTAATGTGAACAAATATACCATTCTCTCTCTCTCTCTCTCTCTCTCTCTCTCTCTCTCTCTCTCAATCTCTCTCACTTTCCCTCACTTTTATTTCAACATTTATGTTCATGCTAGTTTATTTGTTCAGCCTGTGAACAATAACAGCTTTACTGCTTCTGATATGATATTATAACATTTGTACATTTACTATTTAGATTGGTTTGTGGATGTCTTTATCTTTTTGTGAAATATATTTTATTGTTGCTTTATGCCCATATCCAAGATTGACTTAATGATGATTATTTTGTCTGTTTTTTTTTTTTTAATTAAAAATAGTGCTAAATCTACTTTTTATTTCAGTTAGAAGAAAAGTTGATGAATGTCTTTGGTGCTTCTGATTATTTCATTTACTGTCTCCAAATTAACAAAAATTGGCTGCAATAGTTCTCCTAACTTTTGTATCTAACTTTAGCACTACATTCTGACAAATAACAAAACTGTATATCTTTTTAAATTAGCCTCTCCTTTACAGTTCTGTCATTCTCATGTCTTGTTTGTGTATTCTATAATTTGTCCATCACTTGATATAACTTCCCCATCTATAGCCTTACTTTAAAAACTGATTAAACACTTTTAGAGGTTGATATTTGTCAATTTTTTGATAATATAACTCTCTTATTTATAGTATTATCTTTCTTGTCTTGATTATAGATTCTGAGGTCTTAATTTATCCATCACTTATATAACCTTCCCATGTACAATCCTGCCTTAAAAACTGATTATACACTCTTAGAGGTTGTTATTTGGCCATCTCTTGATTATATAACACTCCTATTTATAGCACTGTTATCCTTTAGTCTTGATTAAAGGTTCTGATGGTCTATTATTTTATATATAACATCCCATCTGTAGTGCTGACTTCAAAATTCTCTTGATGATATAGCTCTCCCATATATCATCATCACCGCATATCATGTCTATTTGTGTAGGTGATCATGTCTCATCACACAACTTTCTATCTTGCCGTTGTTTATTTGTGTAGGTGATCATGTCTCGTCACACAACTTTCTATCTTGCAGTTGTCTATTTGTGTAAGTGATCATGTCTCGTCACACAACTTTCTATCTTGCAGTTGTCTATTTGTGTAGGTGATCATATCTCGTCACACAACTTTCTATCTTGCAGTTGTCTATTTGTGTAGGTGACCATGTCTCGTCACACAACTTTCTATCTTGCAGTTGTCTATTTGTGTAGGTGATCATGTCTCGTCACACAACTTTCTATCTTGCCGTTGTTTATTTGTGTAGGTGATCATGTCTCGTCACACAACTTTCTATCTTGCAGTTGTCTATTTGTTACTTGTTCTTTTCTGTTGAGCTGGTGGTGGACATCATTTTTCTACTGACCCTGATGTTGTGTGTTTCATATGTTCACGCAATTGTTCCTGACAGACCTCTTTTTGCTATTTTGATGTTAGAGCATTTCTTCTTCTTCTGCATGCACCTTTAGATGTCAATATTAATAAGTTCAAAGAAAACATTCATCAGCTCAAAGTTGGTGACATCTCCAAACAGCCTGTCCTGTTATGGTTGCGGTGATGGCCACGAGCCGTCTCTGTTCATCATATGTTGGACATGATTGTAGCAGATGTTCAGCAGTTATTCTGCTTGTGCCAAAGTCACAATCATCAAAGGGTGTTGAAAAGGTGGTACTTCAATCTGTTCGAATATTTTAATGAGATTAACAGTTGATATGTCACTGCATTTCCAATCTGAAATCTTGTTTAAAATCTCATTCTGTGTACAATCTTTTCACGCTCTTGAAATCTGATTAAGTTTGGTACTGTAGACAGAATTGTTCCAATTGTGTTCATTTTTATAGCAGTGTAATTAATAGAACTCTCCAATCTTCTACTTTTTCTATCCTTCCTCCGTTGCCATTGGCGTCGAGGGAAGATGCTATCTGCGATTCTTTGCTCTTCTGTTGGCCTCTTCTGATGTTATCCCTCCTAGTGACTCTAGTATTCCCTTTATCCATCTCTTTCTCAGTCTTCCTCTTAATCTGGCATTTTCGTAGCGTTTGTTTATGGCTCTTTGAGTCATTGTTAGTTCTGTTTGTCTTGTTATGTGACCGATCCATTTTATCTGTTGTTTCTTTATGTATTCGATAGCTGGTCCAATTTCGAGTTTCTTCCTCAGGTCAGTGTTTCTTACTCAGTCCCTTAAACTGTTTCCAGTCACTCTTCTGACACGTTTCATTTTGGTGGTCGTTATTTTAAATAATTTTGGTAAATCTCCAATGAACCACTAATATCTTCAGTAATCAAGAAAAGACTATGGTCATATGTTGGTCATGTGATAAGGAGAGATAATAATCAAATAACAAAGCAAGGCCTCATGTGGGAAACAACAGGTAACAGGAAAAGAGGAAGACCCAGAGAGACACTGAGAAGAACATTGATCAGAGAGGCAAGAGCAGCAGGAATCGGCTCCCTCAATGAGATAGAGTTTCTTTTACAGAACAGAAAGAAATGGCGAGATTTTATAAAATTTCTTTAGAAGGATTGAAAACTGCTAGAATAAAAATTTAGATAAGAGAAAGAGTACCTGGGTCTATGCCATTTGAGCTGGCTACGGCTCGAAAGGTCAATAGATAGATAATTAATAGCCACTGTTGACTAGACCCTTAGTGTTGCCATTGCCCCATCAGCCAACTGTTAATGTGTTTACATACTGGGGCACAGGTGCCAAGTTATTATTGTGATGATAATAAAAAGGAACACATCTGTGGTTTATATGGCTCTCTTCATCTTGTCAGACAGTTTAATCAAGGCTATTGTGTATTTTTTTCAAGAGGATTTGTTTTTGTCAGTTTCTTTTGTGGCTAATTCTACTAATGTTTGACAAACACACATGGCCACAGAATGAACAAGTCAGGCCCACTGATCCACGAGGTTTTCTATCTTTTTTCATGAGTCTTTTCTCTTCCATGTTTTGCCATAGAACAGCCTCAAATGATGTTATGCCATTTTTTTTATACAGGCTCTCCATGACGTGCGGTCTCTTGCCAGATGTTCCCAGTCATTTTCACAGATGGAGAAGTCACTCAGAGATGATTTACAAATATCTCTATATCGTAGTTTAGGTCTGCCGATTTGTCTTTTTCCATGTATTAGTTCACCATATAGTATTTGCTTAGGAATATGGTTTTTTTCCATTTCTGAACGTGCCCCAGCCATTTTAACCTTCAGCTTCTGGGCATTGACATCTGTCATAATATTACAGTGAAAGAAAGGATGGATGTTAGGGGCAGTAGACAAGTTTAAAGGAAACAGTATGGCCAGGGCAAAGCAAGAAGATCACATTCCCAGGAGTGCTAAATAGATATACCTTTCTTCAATAGTGAAATTATAATTAACGTTAAAGTTAGCTGAAAACAATTTCTTCGTCTTCTTCTACCTTTCAGCTCCCTATGGAGCATAGGTCTTCAACAAACACTTTCCAAGTTGTTCTGTTTCTTGCCATTCTTTTAAGATCATTCCATGTCTTCCCCATCATCTTCATCTCTGCATCTATCTGTCATCTCCAAGAATTCTTTAGTCTTCTTCTTTGTCTTTTCCCCTGGGGATTCCAAAAAAGGGCCTGTTGTTTAATACGCTCAGTTGGCTTCCGCAGTGTGTGTCCTATCCAGTGCCATCATCTTCGCTGTATCTCTTTATCCACTAGTATTTGACTGGTACATTTCCATAATTCTATGTTGGTGATTTTGTCCTGCCATTTCCATCCTTTTATTCTGCGTTTTTTTTGTTCTCCCTGTTTCACAGCCATATAATAGGACTGACTTAACATTGGAGTTGAAAATTTTTATTTTTGTATTTAACCTAATTTCTTTGGATTTCCATATGTTTCCCAGTACAAAAAAAGCCCCTCTTGCTTTTGATATCCTTATTTTGGCATCATTTTCTGTTCCTCCCTCATTATCTATATTACTGCCCAGATATATGTAAGGTTGTACATCTAGTAGAGGTATTTTTCCATCTATTAGTTCACTATGTAGTATTTGCTTAGGAATATGGTTTTTTTTCCATATTCTAAACAGGCCCCAGCCATTTTAACCTTCAGCTTCTGGGCATTGATATCTATAGTAATATTACAGTAAAAGAAAGGATGGATGTTAGGGGCAGTAGACTAGTTTAAAGGAAACAGTATTGCCAAGGCAAAACAAGATCACATTCCCAGGAGTGCTAAATAGATATACCTTTCTTCAATATTGAAATTATAATTAACGTTAAAGTTTGCTGAAAACAATTTAGCGACAGGAAAATATGTCGTGGATGACCAGAAAGTACGCCCTGGGCACCTGCAGGCACCACTTTGGATGGTACTGCTCTAGACTATACACTTTTTATTTGTTTTAAACAGCTGTTGATATATACCAGGTCAACTGAACTACTTCCGTGTTTGTGACATATTTTATTCTTGGAATATAATAATTTGAAACTTTACTGAATATTTACTGCTAGATAATGTGTTCTCTTATCATATTTTTATCTTATTACTCATCAATAATTAATGTATTGAAAATACATGTGCATAAAAATTCAATTACTGTGCACATACACATATATTTACACAACACTTATAGCTTTAAATACTGTGTACTTTACAAAATGTTTAAATCTGTATGTACTAATCTATAATAAGCACAGAGAATATACGTAAACACTAAAATAACCGTCACCTGTTGGCATATGTGATAATGTAATGTCATCCTACAACTTTCTATCTCTATAGGTTGTTTATCAGTCCTGCAGTTGAGTTTCTACCAAACCAATCTCTTAACCCTTTCTGTAGTTTTTGATGCACTGATGCATCATGCCGATTTTGGTTGTTTGTTTGTGGGGTTTCGGTAGCCTAATCTGGAAAACCACCCAACTGGGCTACCGACATTCGGACAACCTGTGTTCGATTCCTGCTAGAAGCAGTGTGAGTTTTATTCATGGTTGGATTAAAAAAAATACCCCCATGGTCAACCCAGCTGCTTGCAGAAATGGGTACCAGAGTAGTGCTCTGGGAAGGTGAGGAATGTCGCCTCACATCGTGAGTTTCAGTGCTTGAAGCAACACTATCCAGAAGTCTCCATACACTTCTGGATATACGGCCGAGCACATATGGGTGAAAACTCACATGCTAATATGCCATTTCTAGTCTCATACTTTACCTTTACTTTCAGTTGCATATATTTAACCACAGAGTGTGTAACTCTCAATTTGATTAGCGTATACCATCATCAGACCATATTCTTTTTACATGTCTTGTATCATCTTGGTATTGGTGAAATCTATTACCTTGTTCAATTATCTAACAATTCATATATAATATGCTATATGTTAGATACATATAAGGCATATAGTTATTTAATATTTAAAACCATGAAAAAATTTGCGTCTGAAATCTCTTCCATTCCCTTGATAAACACCTTCCGTACTGAAAGAATTCAGATATTTATCTTTTCTCTCCACTTACCCCTATCTCTTCTTTGCCCAAATTTTCCAGTTGTCACAATATGTTTCAGCAATTTCTTACTCATTATATGCACAAATAAATGATTATTGTTTCATTATAATGTTTGCTGTCTTTTTTGTCTTGCCTACTGTAGAACAACCTCGTTGCACTTTTTAACTATCCACGGTACTCTCAACATTCTTCTGTAAAGTCACATTTCTGTGACCTCAAATGATTTTCTCACCTGCTGATTTGTTATAAATTACCTGACCAGACTGAAGTAAAGCAATAGTATTTGCTTGCCTGCTGCTGCTTGCTTGCATTCACCCGATGACTAAAGGAATATGCTTTCTCATCATGCGCCCTTAAGAGGATGTTAAGTGGCATGTATATATTGTGGTTTGCAGTAAAATTGTGATATTTGCGCCTTTCGGCCCAACACATCCAACTTCAGCATGTTATTTTTGAGTACCGGGTTATCTTTCCTCTTCGATCCATACTCGCTTGGCCAGACTTGATAGGTTAGTCTGTTACTGGAGGCACCACGGAGAGGTGGAACTGGGTCTGGATGGTTCTGGTTCACCGATCCTGTCGCAAGCTATCAGCTGTGGGTCGCTGACAACTTTCAGCTCTGCTGCTGGGAGGCGACCTCCACAATAGTATTTAAAGTTGTAGCAAGTGGGCCAGATGGTCTAGAGCTAAGATGTGAGCCTTTGGACAAGGGTCTTGGGTTCAAATCCCGCCAAAGGTAGTTGAAATTTTTCTTTTCTAATCTATGGTTTCTTCGTGGCTCCCCCTTCCCCGTCTTTGGGTTGTGAGATCCAACGTCTAGCCTTCTGCAACAATGGCAAGACAAAGTATGAGATCTGGTGTGCATTCTGTGCACAAGAGCCCTTGGCAAGTGGAATTTGGAAAAAATTGGCCAAATTTGTTCGCTGCTTGGGCAAAAATTCTCTATTTTAAAAAAAATGAGAGTACCTCTGAAATAGAGAATATCTGCCTATATGGTGAAGGACACCTGAGCAGATGGCTGTTGGTATGAAAAATAAGAAGTTATATTCATGCAAAATTCAGTCCCTCCTGACTTTGCTAAAAATATGAAGGTGAAAAGAAACAAACACAACGAAAGTTGTAAAACACAACATTGAGATATGCTGAAAACTGACGGAAAACTACACAAAGTCTAGTGTTGTTACAATATTGTTTTAATTCTAGCACCATATCATGTTGGAGAGATGTTATTTCTGTGAATTGTTGAAATGATAGTTGATAGATAGATCAGTATTTGATAACAAACCTCTTGTTCATTCTTTCTATCACCCAGCATGCAACTTTCCCAGTCTTATTTATTCATGTCACTTATTTGATTCTAATCTTTTCATCATTTCATTGTTTCTGCCCCTGTTTTTTTTTGGCCACTTTTTGGGACCAGAAGAATGGGTAACCTTATCTTGTATAATAAACAGATATAAGACCTTCTGTTGAACATTTCGTTCATGCTCAGTTAAGATTGGATTGTCTGTTGCCTGGTTCATATTTTAGTTTTTTGATGTATGATCTATGATCTATGATGAGTCATGACTGGATGTATGATTTATAATCAGTCATGACTGGATGTATGATTTATAATCAGTCATGACTGGATGTATAATTTATAATCAGTCATGACTGGATGTATAATTTATAATCAGTCATGACTGGATGTATGATTTATAATCAGTCATGACTGGATGTATAATTTATAATCAGTCATGACTGGATGTATGATTTATAATCAGTCATGACTGGATGTATGATTTATAATCAGTCATGACTGGATGTATGATTTATAATCAGTCATGACTGGATGTATGATTTATAATCAGTCATGACTGGATGTATGATTTATAATCAGTCATGACTGGATGTATAATTTATAATCAGTCATGCCTGGATGTATGATTTATAATCAGTCATGATTGGGTGGATGATTTATGATCGGCCATGATTGTTGGATTTATTATCTATGATTGGATAGCAAAAAGACAGAAGTAATGGTAACAACATAGAGAAAGACATCACCTCAGTGCAAAGTAAAGGCAAGTGGAACAATATTAAAACAGGTAAATGAATTTAAATATCTGGGAACTTTGTTAACCTCAGACATGAGATGCAAACAACAGAGGTGAGATGTAAAATGGCTCAGGCAAAAGTAGCTTTCCAGAAAATGAGGAAGCTACAGTGCAATCCATTTTTGACAATAGAAACGCGAAAAAGAGTTTTTAAGTGTTATATAGAGCCAGTCTTAACATATTGATATGAATCATGGACAATAGGACAACAGACAAGAAAATCACTGGAGTCTGTAGAAATGTGGTTTTACAGAAGAGTGTTGAGAATACCATGGACAGCTAAGAAGAGTAATGAAAATGTTCTGAAAGAGGCCAACGCAAAAAAGAGAGCTAATTTCCAATATTAGGGAAGAAACTATGATCATTTTGTTGGCCATGTAATAAGAGAAGAACAGCTGAAATATATTGTAACAACTGGGAAAAGAGAGGGAAGGAAAGAGAAAAGATACCAGACGTTTAAAAGAATGGCTTGGCAGAAGGTCAACAACAGATGATAAATAACTGTCGAGATCGAAAGTTGTGGAAAGACATGATCACCTACGCCAACAGGCCCGGTAAGTAAAGTACCCCCGTCACACCAAGTGGCATATAGGGAATATGGTGTTAGTGACCATACATTTTACAGACCTTCAGCACATGATTTTTGGGATAATGTGGTCGGTATTACGCCCGTGCCATTTTACTTTCCCAGAAAAAAATCTGGTACCCATTTGAGGCTGGGTGAACCCGGAAGCCGTCGGTTGGGATCTAACCCTACCTCTTGTCCTTTGTAGTCCAGTTCACTAACCACTGAGCTATGGCGGCTTCCAAACAGGCCCGGTACTTGATGATAATTATTGGATATATGAATTAACCAACAGTCATGATAGGATGGCTGGTGTATGTTCATTTTTGAGATGGAACACCTGATCTATGTGACAAAGAAAAGGTAACTTCATGATATATTCATGCTGTAAAAGTAAAGGTTCCCTCCCCTGCTAGGTGTATGGGGTATGTGGTGTTAGTTATAAAATTTCTCCATGACCAGGGCATATTTTTGGGTTGCCAGGCTGTCCTTAATTCCAAGAAAAATCTCCATGATTTTTCTTGGAATTAAGGGCAGCTTATTTTTAGTGGCCGGAGCCTTTATGTCACTTTTTGGAATTTAACCTGGAACCTTCTGATCAGAGGGAGCCGCGATAGCTCAGTGGTTGGTGAACTGGACTACAAAGGACATGGTGTGGGGTTCAATCCCAACCGATGGCTTCTGGGTTAACCCAGCCTTAAATGGGCACCTGATTTTTTTCTGGGAAAGTAAAGCGACACGGGCGTAATACCGACCACATTACCCCAAAAATCGTGTGCTGAAGGTCTGTAAAATTTATGGTCACTAACGCCATATTCTGTATCAGGTCTACGTTTCATTGACGATGGTCATATGTTGGACATGTGATGAAAAGAGATAATAACTGAATAGCAAAGCAAGACTTCATGCGGGAGGAGCCAGTGGTGGCATGTACTAAACACTCCAAAGTATGGTGACAGCCTTACAAGGAAGGAACACAACACAATAATGACGTTTCGGCCGGTGGCCTTCTTCAGAATACAAGGACAACGACTACAAACGGTGAAGCACAATTATCTATAACTACATGTTAGATGATCAAGTGGAGGGCGAGAAAAGTAGGATGTTGAAATAAGAAAGGAGAGGGAAGAGAGGTAGGATGGGCGTCAAGATATATAAAATAGAAAAAGAGAAAAATGTATCATAAAATGCACTTAGCTTAAAACAACAAGTCTGCCCTCCGTGCTGGAACACATCAGAATGACTTGGAGTTTTAAGGATGTGTCTAGAAAGTAAACAGGAAAGATAACAGTAGGAGAAGCAAAAGATGGGGAAAGAACAAAAATGTCAAATATAAGGAAAGGTTGGCTCGGTGGTCCAAGGATAAAATGTCAGCTTCTGGACAGGACAATAAAGGGGTTGAATTTGACGTGGTCGGCATCATTCCAGGTCACTTTTACATACCAGAAAAATCTCAAGTACCTATTTTTAGCTAGTGGGTGAGCCACGGAGCCTTCTTCCTTTCAGCTCCCTGTGGAGCATATATCATCAACAAAGACATTCTAAGCCATTCTGTTTCTTGTTATTCTTTTAAGAACATTCCACGCTTTCCTTTGTCTCTTCCCTTGGGGATTCCAAAAAAGGCCTGTCATGTAATACTCTTCAGATGGCTTTCACAGAGTGTGTTCTATCCAGCGCCTTCATCGTGCCTCTTTGACCACTGATATTTGACTGGTACTTTCCCATAACTCTACTTTAGTGATTTTGTCCTGCCATTTATTCTGCGCAAGCATCCATTAATGAAAGTCTTTATCTTCATGATTGTCATTTTTCTTGTTCTCCATGTCTCACAGCATTATAATATAACTGATTTAAAATTGGAGTAGAAAATTTTTATATTTAACCTCATTTCTTTGGATAGCCATGTTGCCTAGTGCAATTAAGGCTGTTCTTTCTTTTTATATGCAGCTCGTTTCATAATTTCATCTCTTGTCCCTCTATTTATCCTCAACATACCTGCCCGCTATTCCTATATATATAACACCGATGAGAAAGATGCAGTCATCTATACAGACGGATCTGTAAGACAACACTAAAGAAGTGCATGGGCATTTACAGCACGCTCGGCGGGCAGAAAAGTCAAGGAAGGCAGTGGTGTATACGTTATGACCACGAGTAGTATGACAATAGAGGCCATGGCAGTGACCAAGGCATTCAAATGGTTAGAGTCACAAGACTACATCCACGCATGTATACTGAGTGATTCGATGAGCATGATAAAAAAAAGTGGAGGCAGGCTCTGTACGCATGCAATGGGTAGAGTCGTTGCAGAAATCCAAATATGTAAGGTCACCTTTGTCTATGTCCCTGGACAAGCGGGAATACAGGAAAATGAAAGCGGACAGTTTGGCTAGCTGCGCTGTCGTTGAGGACGGGCAACCAATGGATCGGGCGGACATCATCAATGCCCTCCGAGATGTGGGAAGAGCACAGGACTTCGACAAACACAGATCCACGTTACTTCCTCGGATGATGTAAATGGGAGTTAAGGTGGGCACAGCCAGAAATGAGAATCTTAGTGGCCGTGCAAGAAGACTTATCAACCAACATAGAACTGGAGTCGTCAGTCGCTGGACACTGCGGGAATTGCTTTGGAGGGGATCTGAGCATCTATGGACATGTTCGGGGTGCAATGATGATGACCCGCAAATAACTCCTATATATAGTAGTATTTATCTGCATCTCATTGTTTGTTGTTGTTGTTCTCGTTTTCAGTTATTGTTATTGGTTATGGAAGGCCTCGGTCTCACAGCAAACGAATTAAAATCCATAATTGCTCAACCGCCCGTGCCAGTGGAATCATCCGAATTACTAACTCATCTCCCAAACAAAGAAAGGTAACTGTAGTCCCCATCGTAGCAGTCTCAGCACACGCCAAAAGACATAAGGCGAAACCGCGCAGAAAGTGAACACAGCCAACTGTTCCCCGTCACACGATATCATCATTCATCGTAAACAAGCGGGATATCGAAGCAGGATGAAAACGGATGAGACACACAGCTCACGGTGTGCACAGAGCACTTAACTCAGTAGCTCCTGCAACAAGCCGGACTTGGAATATGAGGAAACTGCATGAAGGAACACTTTTCAGACATAGCCTTCAATGGTTCCTGCCGCCTATCCACCATATACCATGGGAGTTTACGTCCTCCCGAAAATGATCATCGTCATAGCACTTTATGATGTTAGGCCATCATTGATGACTCCAATTCCAAACATATAGACACACAGTGGTGGTAAGTTATCATTTCCAATCCAACAGAAGCCACATGACCTGTAGTTAGTAAAAACACAATTGATGATGTTCTCCGCTCCCTTCTTGTAGCTGCCGCCACACGATTCTGATGTCTCATTAACTTGGACATCATTCAAGAACAATGTCAGATGAACATTCCATAGATATGGCTTTGCTGATGAAGTGCTTGGTGCAACAGTTGTATCAATCATAGTGGAGGCTCCTGGTATGTGGTCATTAATATCACAGACGGCACATGATGTTGTTATATTCAGAATTTCTTTCAGCGGTGTAAATACGTGGCACACACATGGAGAGTGGTTTGTGGTCACAGTAATCCCATTAAAGGCAATTCTAGGGTAGTATGGCATAGCTGTTTCAGAACAGCACAATCCTGTGATGTTTTCTGTGTTCGCTATAAAACTGCTGCTGCTACCCAATCCTGACCAATTATAGATGTGGACATTATTCACTTGCAATGACAAAACTGCTTTGTTTACATCATAAACCTCTGGAAGCGAATCATTTATGGGACTAATAGTACAATTTATTCTTCCATCGGGGATATCTTCATTGAGTCCCAAAAAAAAAAATTCTTTGGTTAAAAAGCACATATGCTTTTGAGTTAAACACAAAATGAGCCCACTTCATAGATTCAAAATGATCCCTGCCAATACCATCCGTTTGCACAAGTTAGGTCCTTAGCTACCAAGGTCACACGAAGCCATCAAATTAACGACTTTATCTACAGCGAAGGTTAACGAACTGTGAACAAACATTTATGTTCAAACCCCTGAATACATTTTCAAACATCTGCCAACTCGCTGCAATAACATTTATCGTGGTATTCAAAATAGACATTGCTTAGTCCATAGCTCGAATATAAATAAGCTGCCATTTTGGTGCGTCCCATGACGTTTCAGTATGCCGAAACATTAATATTTTGTTGTGTTCCTATTTTGTAAAGCTGTCACCATACCTTTGTAGGAGTGTATGTTACACCCCCACTACTGGCTCCTTACTACCAGCTTTACAGCAGCACTACAATTATTTGCCTGCTCCCTATTGCTTTTTGTATCCTTATTTTGGTATCATTCTCTGTTCCTCTTTCTTTGCCTATAAAATTGCCCAGATATATGTCAGATTGTATGTCTCTGATTCTTGTTTGTTGAAAAACAATCTGCCACTTCTGAGAATTGGGAGCCGCGATAGCTCAGTGGTTAGTGAACTGGACTACAAAGGACCAAATGTAGGGTTCGATCCCAACCAACGGCTTCCGGTTCACCCAGCCTTTAATGGGTACCAATTTTTTTTCTGGGAAAGTAAAGCGGCACAGGCGTAATACCGACCACTTGACTTGACTTAATCCCCTTGTTAGCCGTGAGCTATGAGCTCTTTACAGCTTAATGCCTCTTACATGAAGGCGCAGGTCCTTCTCAGTTGTACAGCTGCAGAGTACAGTGAGCTATTGATGGATGGAAGTAGTGGGAGTAACATGCTCCGTCGATTTTGTAAATGGGGACAGTGTAGTAGCAGGTGATCTACTGTCTCAGATTGTTGACGGCAGTGTCTGCAGATTGGATCATGTTGTGTTTTTATTCTGCTCAGATGTTGATTGGTAGGAGTATGGCCTGTTCTCAGCTGGTATATCAGGCTTTGATCCCTTCGCCTCAGCTCCCGCACAGGGTCGAGCGGGTCTGGTTTTGTTTGATATCTGTAGAGTAGGCGTCCAGTCTTAGCTGAAGCCCACATATTTAACCATTCCTCATGGTAGTTGTTTCTCAAAATTTGCTTGCATGTTTTAGCCGGCCACATTACCCCAAAAATCATGTGCTGAAGGTCTGTAAAATTTATAGTCACTAACACCATATTCCCTATATGCCATTTGTGCATGACAGGGGTACTTTACTTTTTTTTTTTACTACTTCTGAGAATTGAACTTGCACCTTCTGACCAGGAAACAAGTGCACTAACCACTCAGCCACCGAGGTTTCAACCAACAGCATTCTATCACTTTATTTAACAGTTCCTTACTTTGATCTGGAGCTGTGATAGCTCAGTGATTAGTCAACTGGACTACTGAAGTAAATGAGGTTAGGTTCGATCCTGATCAACGGCTTCCAGGTTCACCCAGTCTTAGATGGGTACTGGATTTTGTTTATGGGAAAGAAAAACGGCACGTACATAATAATGACCACATTGCCCCAAAAATAATGTGCCAGTAGTCTATTAAAAATATTGTCAATAACACCATATTCCCTATATGCCACGTGATGTGACAAGGCTCTTTATATTTTCTTATTTTATCTTTGTCGCACACTAGAATTATAAATTCTAAGCTTGGAGCTGAGATGGAGGCTAGATGAACACCAAATGTTTCTAAATCTATGAATGCCTGGGTCGGTATGCCTATTCTAGCAATAATCTCCTTCTGAATGTCCCAATTTGACGAAATATTACTTCCTGGATATGTAAAGTGATCCATTTTTTTCTAGTCCCACTCCTCTGAATATAACTTGCTTGCTTACGTTCGCCCGATGACTAAAGTATTCTAGAGTATTCGTAGACTGTAGAATTCCTCTTCGTCATCCGCCCTTAAAATGACGTTAAGTGGACGTGTCTGCGTTGTGTTGTGGTTTGCAGTGTAACACTGTTATATTTGCGCCTTCGGCCCAACACATCCGACTTCAGCACGACATTTTTGAATACCGGGTTGTCTTCCCTCTTCGATCCCTGCTCGCTTGGCCAGACTAGACAGGTTAGTCTGTTACTAGAGGCACCACGGAGAGGTGGAGCAGGGTCTGGATGGTTCTGGTTCACCGATCCTGGCGCAAGCCATCAGCTGTGGGTCGCTGACAACTTCCAGCTCTGGTGCTGGGGGGCGTGCCTTCGCCTCCTGAATGTAACTTTATTTGTACTTTTTGCATTCACCCTCACAATCTTGAGCTACTAATAACAGTGAAGATACGACCAAAGTGGGTAGACTAACAATGGGACAAGAAGAGGGACTCCCAAGGTTTACTTGTCATGATAAATGACCAATGAGACACCAGAATTTAATGAACCATAAGGGGGACTCATTTAACTAACAATGGATACGTGTCTGTGCCAATATGGGAAGAACAAGAGGGGTGGGGGGTAGGAACTCATCATCATCAAGTACCGGGCCTAGTGGCGTAGGTGATCATGTCTCTCCACAACATTCGATCTCGGCAGCTATTTATCATTTCTGTTGTTGACCTTCTGCCAAGCCATTCTCTCAAGCTGTCTGTTATTTTTTCTCTTTGCTTCCCTCTATCTCTTTGTCCCTCAATTTTTCCAGTTGTTACAATATATTCAAGTTGTTCTCTTCTCATTACATGGCCAAAAAAATGATGATTGTCCCTTCCTAACGTTGGAAATTAGCTCTCTTTTTGATTTGACCTTTCTCAGAACCTCTTCATTACTCTTCTTAGCTGTCCATGGTACTCTCAACATTCTTCTGTAAAACCACATTTCTTGTCTGTTGTCCTATTGTCCATGATTCGCATCCGTATGTTAAGACTGGCTCTACGTAACATTTAAGAACTCTTTTTCTTGTTTCTATTGTCAAAAATGGATTGCATAGTATCTTCCTCATTTTTTGGAAAGCTGCTTTTGCCTGAGCCATTCTACATCTCACCTCTTTTGTACATCTTCCGTCTGAGGTTAACAAAGTTCCCAAATATTTAAATTATTTACCTGTTTTAATATTGTTCCACTTGCCTTTATTTTGCACTGAGGTGATGTCTTTTTCTTTGTTGTTACCATTACCTCTGTTTTTTTGCTATTAAGGCTGAGTCCTTTATTTTTGCTTTCCTTCACTACAATGTCCAACATTTCTTGTAACTCATGTTCACTCTTAGCGATTAAGACTGTATCATCAGCATACCTTAGATTATTTATATTATGACCTCCAATTGTTATTCCAGGCATGCCCCTTATGGGAAGAACAAGGGGGGTGGGGGGTAGGGACTAGCTGAGGAAAAAAATATGTACCTGACTTCTGATACAGGCTTGAAAGGAATTTGATGAGAAGAGAACTAGGCTGTGCTATGTCACAACATGTGCGCAAGAGAACTAGGCTGTGCTATTTCACAACATATGCACAAGAGAACTAGGATGTGCTATTTCACAACATGTGCGCAAGAGAACTAGGCTGTACTATGTCACAACATGTGCACAAGAGAACTAGGCTGTGCTATTTCACAACATGTGCACAAGAGAGCTAGGCTGTGCTATGTCACAACATGTGCACAAGAGAACTAGGCTGTGCTATTTCACAACATGTGCACAAGAGAACTAGGCTGTTCTATGTCACAACATGTGCACAAGAGAACTAGGCTGTGCTATGTCACAACATGTGCACAAGAGAACTAGGCTGTGCTATGTCACAACATGTGCGCAAGAGAACTAGGCTGTGCTATTTCACAACATGTGCACAAGAGAACTAGGCTGTTCTATGTCACAACATGTGCACAAGAGAACTAGGCTGTGCTATGTCACAACATGTGCACAAGAGAACTAGGCTGTGCTATTTCACAACATGTGCGCAAGAGAACTAGGCTGTACTATGTCACAACATGTGCACAAGAGAACTAGGCTGTACTATGTCACAACATGTGCACAAGAGAACTAGGCTGTGCTATGTCACAACATGTGCACAAGAGAACTAGGCTGTGCTATGTCACAACATGTGCGCAAGAGAACTAGGCTGTGCTATTTAACAACATGTGCGCAAGAGAACTAGGCTGTGCTATGTCACATGTGCACAAGAGAACTAGGCTGTGCTATGTCACAACATGTGCACAAGAGAACTAGGCTGTGCTATGTCACAACATGTGCGCAAGAGAACTAGGTTGTGCTATGTTACAACATGTGCGCAAGAGAACTAGGCTGTACTATGTCACAACATGTGCACAAGAGAACTAGGCTGTACTATGTCACAACATGTGCACAAGAGAACTAGGCTGTGCTATGTCACAACATGTGCACAAGAGAACTAGGCTGTGCTATGTCACAACATGTGCGCAAGAGAACTAGGCTGTGCTATTTAACAACATGTGCGCAAGAGAACTAGGCTGTTCTATGTCACAACATGTGTGCAAGAGAAATAGGCTGTGCTATGTCACAACATGTGCGCAAGAGAAATAGGCTGTGCTATGTCACAACATGTGCGCAAGAGAAATAGGCTGTGCTATGTCACAACATGTGCGCAAGAGAACTAGGCTGTTCTATGTCACAACATGTGTGCAAGAGAACTAGGCTGTTCTATGTCACAACATGTGCGCAAGAGAAATAGAAATTCTACACTTGATTTCTAAACAATCCCAACATGGGTTAACTTCACATATCACAAACATAAGCAGGAATGTATAACAATAACACAACGTAATTGTACAGTCAATGTTTAATTTATCAAGCATTTTAATATAAAAATGATCCATCACACAACTAGGTATATGCTGCACAAGAATATTTGTTAAAAAGCAGGAAAATGAGAAATTAATGTAAAGTTATGTAAAGTTGCAGTCATTATGGCAATAGGGCAAAAAAAGCACAGAAATCAACATATATATGGCTACGCTTTTATAGTATATGACAAATGTTCCTGATGTAGCAGCCAAAGGTCTTCATCAGGGAAAACAAAAAGATATGTTAAAATATTGTTAGTAATAATGTAGACTGTAGGTCAATGTAGATTTGATGTTCACCTCATTTGTCAAAAAGTAATCTCATCAGATGTAACTTGGTCTCTTTTATTTCTGTGATCTTGATCTCAAGGTAGAGGAGATTGAATGCCTAGTCCTAATGGAGGTGGACAACAAAACATCCGTCTCATGCTCACATTGAGCAAGTAAAAACAATTTGGTAGTTGGACAAAGGCTGTTTAATACTGCCTGCGCTAAAGTTGTAAATGTACACTTTCTACCATTATTGGAATCGTACTAACCAACTTTATAAAAATATGGACTAAATTTATAAATGTACACTTTCTACCATTATTGGAATGGTACTAACTAACTTTCTAAAAATATGGGCTAAATTTATAAATGTACACTTTCTACCATTATTGGAAGCGTACTAACCAACTTTCTAAAAATATGGGCTAAATTTATAAATGTACACTTTCTACCATTATTGGAATGGTACTAACCAACTTTCTAAAAATATGGGCTAAATTTATAAATGTACACTTTCTACCATTATTGGAATGGTACTAACCAACTTTCTAAAAATATGGGCTAAATTTATAAATGTACACTTTCTACCATTATTGGAATGGTACTAACCAACTTTCTAAAAATATGGGCTAAATTTATAAATGTACACTTTCTACCATTATTGGAATGGTACTAACCAACTTTCTAAAAATATGGGCTAAATTTATAAATGTACACTTTCTACCATTATTGGAATCGCACTAACCAACTTTCTAAAAATATGGGCTAAATTTATAAATGTACACTTTATACCATTATTGGAATGGTACTAACCAACTTTCTAAAAATATGGGCTAAATTTATAAATGTACACTTTCTACCATTATTGGAAGCGTACTAACTAACTTTCTAAAAATATGGGCTAAATTTATAAATGTACACTTTCTACAATGGCGCTAATGAACTATCTAAATATAAATAAAATCACTCATAATTCTTCCATCAGATTTCATATGATTACATTATTATACACGAGTGAGCTGCAAACTTTTCATGCTTGTGTTTTGATTTATAGTGTGTTCACAAATGTTTGCCGTTCCTCGCTTGGTTACTATTTATGAGTTTTACAGGTAATATTGTGGTAGCATTCACCTAGCCATTCAAAATAACACATTTCACATTTCTTTTAAGAAAATTCTAAATAAACTTGCACGTAATGAATGTAAATTTCTGGAAACACAGGAAATTTACGTCATTGTCTTGTTTCCAGATTCTATGCTTGCAGTGATCAGAGGTGTTGGTTATTAACTAAGAAATTTGTGGTTTCATTGGAAAGGTGTTAAAAATTAGAATTCTTATTCTCAAGAACATTACATTGAAATAATAATAATATTTTTTCATTTGAGGTTAAACATTGAAAGAAAGGAAACTAACAAAATATCATAATTTAATGCAGTCTTTTGATAAATATTTTGGCCAAACTGAATAAGAAACGTCTGAACTGCTTTAAAAGTGAGATCAAGATGAAAGGAACATTGTGATAATGTACAGAATGTGGAAATTGGTATGCTATATATTGAGTGGAGATGTAGAAACCATAAAATCTTAGTATCAAGGGGAATGCAAATGAGAGGCAGATCAAAGAGAACCGGGGGGAGAACACTGAATACAATGTATGGGCCAGACTTGTGATACTCTGTGAAGAATGGCCATGTATCTAAAATAGGACAATTTTATTACTATCTTATAAGGTGTCACAATATTTCAAGGTAAAGTACGAGACGTGAATCAGCGTCTTAGCATACGGGTTTTCGCCCATATGTGCTCGGCCGCCTATCCAGAAGTTCGGAGACTTCTAGATAGTGTCGCTTCAAAACTCATGGTGCGAGGCAGCTTCCTTATCTTCCCAGAGTAATGCCCTGGTACCCATTTCTGCCAGCTGCTGGGTCGACCACGGGGGTATTTTTTTTTCCAACCACAAGTACAACTTACACGGCTTTCAGTGTAAATCAAACATGGGTTATCCAAATGTTGGGTGGTTTTCCCAACTAGACTACCGAGGCCACCAAACATGTGTTGGCCATTAATTGCTTTGACTACCACTACTAGAAATAGAAGAAATCTCAAGCATGAAGAAGAGCTGATGTGAACCCAGTATAAGACAATCAAGTTTGATATTCTCAGTTATAGAAACTATAACATTGTAAACTGTTATAATTTTAAGGAGAAAGTGAATGAGAGGCAGATGAAAGAGAACCAAGGGGAGAAAACGGAATACAATACATGGGCCAGACTTGTCACACTCTCTGAAGAATGACCATGAACCAAGCTAATCTTCTTCTTCTTTCTTCTTTTCACTTTTCACTGATACTGAAAGGTGTCGTGGTTTATATCTTTTGTCATTCTGGAGCTGCACGAATTGTCTGAATTAGTGATTTTCCTTTGTTGTTACATGTCTCTGTCACTGCATCTATTCATCTTCTTCTAGGTCTTCCTCTTGGTCTTTTTCCATGCATTCTCGAGAAGAATGTCCTTGATGGTGATTGGTGAGGATTCATACTGACTAGGTGGCCCAACCATTTAAGTTGTTGTTGCTCTATATATTCTTGGCAGGGTTTTATTCCTACCATTTTTCTTATGGTTTCAAGCTCATGAACCATGAACCAAGCTAATAAAGGACAATATTATTGCAGTCTTACAAAATGTCACAATATGTGCTGGCCATTAACTTCTTTGCCTATCACTGGCTAAAAAAGGAAATCTCATACAAGTAGAAGAGCTGATGTGAACCCAGTCTGAGATGATCAAATGTTGATCTCCCAGTAAACTCTGATCTAAGGGGACGGAACACATATTATGGGAGATCTTATTTCATTTTCAAAATACATAAAGATGTAGAAGAGGGTATGTGACGTAATGATAGTCATTTTAATTCTGCTGCTGGTCAGAAGTTTGCATATTGTCAAAATTAGCATGTTGCTCGTCAAAACAGTACCTGACAATCACTACTGAAGATTGTCATCATCCTACATTCCATTATCATGTGAAGACAATGGCATTTAGGAGGGGGTGGGGTGGTCTAGATGTAAGATGTCTGCCTCTGGAGAAAGAAGTCCCAAATTAAAAACTGACAGTGAGAATTTTTCACGTTGAATCCATGGTTTCTTCAAGGCTTTACTATCCCCCAATCTCCGGCTTGTGAAATCTGATGTCTAGCCCTCCTGGATAATGACAAAAAAAAACAGGAGGTCACGTGTGCACTCTGCACATGTTAAAGCACCCTTGGCAGTTGGAAATAAAAAAAAAGAGTAGGCCAAAAACAGTTGCTGCCTCTGACAAAATTGATAGGAAAAAAATCTACCCAAAAATGTAAAAACTCTCAGAAATAAAAAAAAAGTAAGAGTACCTCTGAAAATTGTAGAATATCTGCCTGTATGGTGAGGGACACCTGAGTACATGGCTACTGGTGTGAATAATAGGAGAAAGTGATATTCACACAAAATTCAGTCCCCCTGGACTTCTATAGAAATATAAAGCAGGAATATGCAAACAAACAACAAATGGCACATATAAATATGTAGAATGAATTAAAGTCAAGCACCTTTGTTACTTAAAAATCAAATACCACTGCCCAAGCACAACATAAAAATTAAACAATAAACTCTATCCAATCATCATGCATTCATCATCATCATTGAGTGCCGTCTCAGCAACGAAGGTTGGCTACCATGGATCACCATCCCACTCTGTTTCTTGCTTGATGGTGCAGTTGTCATAGATTGACTTGTCCATCTTTTGATGTTACTTGTCCATGTTAGTCTTGGTCTGCCTCTTTTACCTTGTATTCTCCCTTCCAATTTTACTTTTAGTAGGCTGTTGTGTCTTTTAACGTGTCCCAAAAATTTCATGTGTCTTGTCTTAATTGTATTTAGTAGTTCTCTTTTTATTTTTAGTTGTTTTAAAACTTCATCGTTTGTTTTCTTTTCTTTCCATCCAATTCTACCTATTCTTCTGTAAATCCACATTTCAAAGGCTTCAATTTTCTGTTCTGTTTTCTTATCTAATGTCCATGTTTCTGCACCATACAGGAATATTGAGAAGATGTAACATTTTGCTATTCTTAGTTTCAGCCCCGCTGTTATTTATACATCATGCATTAAATGTTTACAATACACACTCTTTGTGATTTGTAAGGAAATCTGGGTGTTAACAGGGTATCCACACCTCCCATGCAATACAATAAAATAATGTATGACAAAAAGTTTAAAAACAACATGACCAATAACAAACACAGCCATTTTAATTCTATCACAGATAAGTAATGTCAATGAATTTTGTTTTTTATGATACTGATTTATAAGATTTTAGAAGCAGTGATCTCTGCAATATATGCCATTTTGGCACACAAGGTTTCTATTGTTGAGATTGGGTTCTGCCCTATGTGCCGTCTTCGGCTCGAAAGGACAGTAGATAGATAGATAGATTATAAGGCCCTATGTCTTAGAGGTAATGACCTTGGTTGCACAACCATGACATCTGGGGAATGAGTCCTAGTGTGGACAGTTTTTTTTTTTAAGAAATCAAGCCACGTGGGATTTACGTCCTCAGGACTGTCCCTACCATCAAACCCCTGATGTCATAATATTTCCTTTGGCATCTTGACAAACAGTGTTTCCTCATATTCCAAGTCCGGCTTGTTGCAGGAGCTACTGAGTTAAGTGCTCTGTGCACACCGTGAGCTGTGCGCTTCATCCGTTTTGATCGTGTTTAGGTTTTCCGATTACTTATAATGAATGATGATATCGTATGACAGGGAGCAGATGGCTGTGTTCACTTTCTGTGCGGTTTTGCCTTATGTCTTTTGGCATGTGCTGAGACTGCTATGATGGAGACTGCAGCTACCTTTCTTTGTTCGGGAGATGAGATATTAATTTGGATGATTCCACAGGCACGGCCGGTTTAGCAATTATGCATTTTAATTCGTTTGTAGTGATACCGGGGCCTTCCATAAACATGACACACATGGGTATTGAGGGAGAGCTGCAGTCCTATAGGATGTACTCAGGGTATTGAGAATGCTGCAGTCCTATAGGATGTACTCAGGGTGTTGAGAGTGCTGCAGTCCTATAGGATGTACTCTGGGTGTTGAGAGTGCTGCAGTCCTATAGGATGTACTCAGGGTGTTGAGAGTGCTGCAGTCCTGTAGGATGTACTCTGGGTGTTGAGAGTGCTGCAGTCCTATAGGATGTACTCTGGGTGTTGAGAGTGCTGCAGTCCTATAGGATGTACTCTGGGTGTTGAGAGTGCTGCAGTCCTATAGGATGTACTCAGGGTGTTGAGAGTGCTGCAACCCTATAGGATGTACTCAGGGTGTTGAGAGTGCTGCAGTCCTATAGGATGTACTCTGGGTGTTGAGAGTTCTGCAGTCCTGTAGGATATGCTCAGGATGTTGAGAGTTCTGCGTGCTGCAATTCTGTAGGATAAGCTCTGGAGTTTGGCTGCTCCGCAGTCACAAGTTGCAATGTCACTGAGTGCTATCTGGTGTAGACGTGCTCTGAGGCCACAATGACTTGTTATGAATCTGAATATCTTTGTCTGCTGAGTTTGTTTAAGCTGTCATGTTCTGGTTCATACTTTCCATTAAACTCCCTCCATTCTGTTATACTGGCTAGTTTCAAGATCTTGATGTGTGTCAGTGTTAGTCATGCCTCGTATCGCTGTGTGCATGTCTGTGTTGGTCACATCTCATATCTTTGTGCGTGCATGTCTGTGTTAGTCACCTCTAGTGACTCGGGCAGATGGTGCTTGTAAACCTGGGAGGGCCGACCATCTAAGGGCAGAATCCCCCTACAGAAAAGATCATCTGCTGCCTTGCAGGATGATTGGGGACAATCAAAGGCTAAGGAATGCAAACCTGAATAAATTTCTGGCTGAAATTGGATGCACTGGGTCACTGGCGCAGAACACAGTGCAACATTTTAACGGGTGTTCGATCAGAGTGGAGAGAGTTTCAAGATTGTTTTTATTTCTTTGAGGAAATATAGGTACAATTTGATTAGCTAGTACGCATTTAAGCAAAACTTTTTTTTTCATAAAATGTTGTGGGTAGATTTATTTTGTTTTACAAAAATCTATTTTCTCTTACAAATTGTGTTGTAAGTATTACAAGTCCATTACAAAAAATCCTTACAAATTAAGGGAAACCTGTACAAGATGGAAGGTTTATTAGTAGAGTGAGAGAAAGAAACTTGTATCAACATTTATATCCAACAAAATTAGAACAGCAAGATGTGAAGAGGAAAGAGGAAGAAGAAATAATGGCATGGCTACCAACTGTAACCTGTATCCGGTTGTCTTATTTTGTATATACAGAACTTGTATCTGTAGCCTCATTTAGTATATACATAACTTGTATCTGTAGCCTCATTTAGTATATACATAACTTGTATCTGTAGCCTCATTTAGTATATACATAACTTGTATCTGTAGCCTCATTTAGTATATACAGAACTTGTGGCTGTAGCCTCATTTTGTATATACATAACTTGTATCTGGTAGCCTCATTTAGTATATACATAACTTGTATCTGGTAGCCTCATTTTGTATATACAGAACTTGTATCTGTAGCCTCATTTTGTATATACATAACTTGTATCTGTAGCCTCATTTTGTATATACAGAACTTGTAACTGGTAGCCTCATTTTGTATATACAGAACTTGTAACTGGTAGCCTCATTTTGTATATACAGAACTTGTATCTGTAGCCTCATTTAGTGTATACAGAACTTGTATCTGTAGCCTCATTTAGTATATACAGAACTTGTATCTGTAGCCTCATTTAGTATATACAGAACTTGTATCTGTAGCCTCATTTAGTACATCATCATCATCAAGTACCGGCCTAGTGGCATAGGTGATCATGTCTCTCCACAACTTTCGATCTCGACAGCTATTTATCATTTCTGTTGTTGACCTTCTGCCAAGCCATTCTCTTAAGCTGTCTGTTATTTTTTCTCTTTGCTTCCCTCTATCTCTTCGTCCTTCAATTTTTCCAGTTGTTACAATATATTCAACATTGGAAATTAGCTCTCTTTTTGGTTTGACCTCTCTCAGAACCTCTTCATTACTCTTCTTAGCTGTTCATGGTATTCTCAACATTCTTCTGTAAAACCACATTTCTACAGATTGCAGTGATTTTCTTGTCTGTTGTCCTATTCTCCATGACTTGTATCCGTATGTTAAGACTGGCTCCACGTAACATTTAAGAACTCTTTTTCTTGTTTCTATTGTCAAAAATGGATTGCATAGTATTTTCCTCATTATTTAGTACATACATAACTTGTATCTCTAGCCTGATTTAGTACATACAGAACTTGTAACTCTAACCTCATTTAGTATATCTATCTATCTATTGACCTTTCGAGCCGTAGCCGGCCTATAGGGCGTAGACCAAGATACTCCTTCTCTTATCTGAATTTTTGTTCTAGCAGTTTTCAATTCTTTTAAAGATACTTTATAAAATCTCACCATTTGTCTCTGTTCTGTGCAAGCAGCTCTATCTCATTGAGGGAGCCGATTCCTGCTGCTCTTGCCTCTCTCATCAATGTTCTTCTCAGTGTCTCACTGGGTTGGCCTCTTTTCCTCTTACCTGTTGTTTCCCACATGAGGGCTTGCTTTGCTATTCGGTTATTATCTTTTCTCATCACATGTCCAACATATGACCATCGTCTTTTCTTTATTACTGAAGATATTAGTGGTTGATTGGCGATTTCTCTAATTTCCTCATCAGGTCTACGTTTCATTAACAAAATCGTGTTTACGATAGTGGCTTGTTAAACCTCTGATCAACGGTTCTATACCAAGCCAGAGAAAAATAATTCCTCCATCTTGGATACAACCGGAAACATCATTGTATCATTTAGTACAAACAGAACTTGTATCTGGTAGCTTCATTTAGTACATACAGAACTTGTATCTAGTTTATTTTCTGAAGTGCCAGATTGGACAATCTAATAATAGCCAGAAAACAATGTCCGTACACAGAGTGGCTTATCAAAGTACACGCAACACAAGCCATCACCATAGTAACATGCACGACCTCTGGAAACTGAAATGAAATCAGACATGGTGTAAACAGAAGATGCTTCTACATCACAGGCACGAAAAAGGTCAAAGTTGACTTCCCTTGACTCCACACTCCTGGCAGTCTTAATGGTGAAGTGCGCACTTCGTGTTTGATTAGAAAAGTTCAATAAAGGGAACATATCCGACAAGGATAGAATGGTCTCCCCTTCCTTTTGGATGCCAAGAATAGGTGAAGAACCTGTACCACTAAGAACAGGTGAAGAATTTGTACCACTAAGAACAGGAGAAGAACTTGTACCACTAAGAATAGGTGAAGAACTTGTACCACCAAGAACAGGTGAAGAACTTGTCCCATCAATATTTTGCCAGCAGTCTGTATTTTCAAACTTGCCATCTTGTTGCTCTTTTCCATTTTCTATCCTCTGAGAATGTTTAGAAACTTTTTTATTCGCATTTTTTTGTTTCTTCAGATTCTTTTTCATAGCTCGTTTACTATTGTCTTTTTTCCTAGACCTTTTACCAACATGATCATCTTCATCAGCGTTCATCGCTATATTTGTTTCTGATGTTTTTCTTCCTTGAAGGAAATTCCGGGAATTCCATTCATTTTCTTTGGGATGAGCAAAAAAAACTGAAGCAGGAGAGTCTAAGCTTACTCTGGCTCCCAAAGTCCTTTTCGTTATAACCAAACCTGTGATGGTCAAAACAAACATCTGACCACAAGCCTGCTGAACATCAGGCCTCTCATGGTATTTTCTTGCATCCGGTGCTTTTCCCCATGCGCAATATTTGGAAGTGCAATGCAACAACGGACTATTTGTTCTTTCATTGGAGTAATAAGCAGAGAGAATTCTTTGGTCTGAATCTGAAATGGAAAAAAATATTACAAACACTTTTATTACATTCACTGTTCAAGAAATAAATGTTTATTACAAACTACTTTACACAAATACTCAACACCTACAAAACATAATATATATAATACACCAAAAATCCTTCCTCTGCATTCAGTTTATTCAAGCAACAAGTGCATAGACTTTTCAATAGTCTTTAGTCTTCAGTTTAGACTGGTGTAACAGCAGTGGGAAAATCCCATATCTGCTCTGCTGCCCATTCCAGCAACCATCAAAGTTTTCATCTACTGAGCTCTGTACGCAGGCAATGGGTAAAGTAATTGCAGAAGTCAAAAATACATAAGGTCACCTCTGTCTACGTCCCTGGACATACGAGAGAACAGGAAAATGAAAAAAGCAGACAAGTTGGCTAGCTGTGCTGTCGTTGAAGATGGTTAACCAATGGATCTGGTGGATATCATCAATGCAATCTGAGATGTGGGAAGGGCACAGGACTTCGACAACCATGAGTCCATGCCACTCCTTCAGATGAAAGATATGAGAGTTAAAATGGGCCCAGTCAGAAACGAGAAACTTAGTGGGTGTGTAAGAAGACTAATCAACCAACACAGAACTGGAGTCGTCAGTCGCTGGACACTACGGGACTTGCTGAGGAGGGGATCTGGGCATGTATGGACATGTTCGAAGTGCAATGATGATGACCAACAAATAACTCATCTACTGATTATTCCTGTCCTGCATTGAATGAACATTTTGTGTTCTTTTCTGCTGAAAATGCTTTTCCTGTTTTCGCCCCTCGTGACATCATGTTACATCATTCCTTTGCTAAGTAGGTTACTCAGCTTCGTTATCGCCATCCTGTGTGAGGTGTTCTTCTAAAGCCTTTACCATCTCATTCTTGTCCATTTTTAAAGTTTCTTGCACAATTACAGACCACGGCAACCTGTTGACCACGTCACTGCCACGAACTTCTGCCAGTCAGGGCAATATATCCAAGCTAGGCGGTTAACATGAGACATGTCGATTAGATGCACCAAGTCACAGCAGAGTGTGTTCTTGTCTATTCGATGAAGCTTGCTTTGTGAGTCAGTCAGGATGACCTATTCAAAAATACTGGAATTCAAAACTGAAAGGTTTTAAGAGTAAATAAATGTCCACTTTTGTCTTGGTCTGCCTCATCACCTTGTACCTTCTCTTTCAATATTACTTTTAGTAGGGTATTGTGTCTCTTTACATGTTGCAAAAATTTCAGTTGTTTTTTCCGATTTGTGTTAATTAGTTCTTTTTAGGGGACTGGTTGATATCAGGGCAAGATGCCGGCCTCAAGACAGAGAAGATGTTAGTTCAAATCCCGGCTGCACCAGTTGGGATTTTTATTTGTGATTTCTCTCTGCAGCAACCACCCCTGGTCTTAGCAGCGATGCCTGGCTTGAAATGTCAATTACTCATCGACGGTAAAAAAATATGAGTACCTCCAAAGTCAGAGTTATCTGCCTGTGCGGCGAGGGACCCTGTGCATATGGCTGCCAGGCAAAAAAGGATTAACACGCAAAATTCAGTTCCTAGTCTCTAGGGACTTCGCCAGAGGTGAAAGCTGGCAAAAGCAATAAAAAATTTCCAGCTGATTCAGAACTTCCCTGCTTGTTTTCTTTTCCTCCCATCCAATTCTCCCCATTCTTCTATAGTTCCACATTTCAAAGGTTTCAATTTTCTGCTCCAATTGCTTATTTAATGTCTGTGTTCCCACGCAATACAGGAATGTTGAGTAGATGCAACATTTTACAATCCGTTGTTTTAGTTCAGTAATAGGAAACTCTTTATACAGATCTACACAGTAGGAGGCAATCTGATCATCAGAAGGGACCCGTTGTCGAGCAAGTGTTTCGGCTCTTTAGCTTCTTGATAATCTAAGGAAGATTGGCCTGCCTGAACCATGACCTCCAGGCATCAACCTCCTGCTGCACTGCCTCAATGTTATATTATACATTCCTCATTTCTCCTGTGATGCATCAAGCCAACAGAGAGATAGAAGAAAAGGAAGTTTTAAGTAAAAGGACAAGTGGAAAAATGTAAACCCTAGAAGATGACATCAAGAGAGTAAAGTACCAAAGAATGAATATTAATGGAAATCTACAGTACAACAGTACAACAGGCAAAGATTGTCTCTTGGGTATATTTTTATGTTGTAGGTAAGTGAAGACTTGAACTTCTATCAGAGAGTAGACTGAATAAATGAATGAATCTAGCTTTTTACCTCAAGGAGGGAGGGAGGGAGGAAGGGCGGGAGGGAGAGAGGAAGGAAGGAAGGGAGGGAGGGAGGAAGGAAGGAAGGGAGGGAGGAAGGGAGGAAGGAAGGGCAGGAGGGAGAGAGGAAAGAAGGAAGGGAGGGAAGAAGGAAGGAAGGAAGGAAGGGAGGGAGGGAGGGAGGGAGGGAGGAAGGAAGGAAGGAAGGAAGGAAGGAAGGAAGGGAAGGAAGGGAGGGAGGGAGGGAAGGAGGAAGGGTAGGAGGGAGGGAGGAAGGAAGGGAGGGAGGGTGGGAGAGAGGGAGGAAATAGGGAGGGAGGGAGAGAGGGAGGAAATAGGGAGGGAGGGAGGGAAGGAAGGAGGGAGGGAGGGAAGGAAGGAAGGAAGGAAGGAAGGAAGGAAGGAAGGAAGGAAGGAAGGAAGGAAGGAAGGAAGGAAGGAAGGAAGGAAGGAAGGAAGGAAGGAAGGAAGGAAGGAAGGAAGGAAGGAAGGAAGGAAGGAAGGAAGGAAGGAAGGGCTGGGTCAATCTTGGAGCTGTCGACTGAGATCAGACCTGACCTCTTGACCTTAGTAATTCACTTTATTAACCATTGAGATGCCGCTGCTCCAAATATAACAATAAATGACCGCTAAAACAAAGACACTTACCATCATCTGTACTCTCAACATTTAAATTAATCTCCCTTAGGAAGTCTTGTTTCAATTTTGGAAACTTTAATAAGCACTCCAGGAAAATGTCTGAACATAATCTGATAAGGCACTTTGATTGTTTCTCATTTAGGAACCATCCATAGTACGCAGGAATGGCATTATCAAACTTAGCAATTTTTTGCCGCAAAATTTCGACAGTGACCCCATGTTTGTTTCTCGCTGCAAGTTCTTTAGCATCCCACCTCCATGGCGTTTTCGGTTCCACTAAAACAACTATATAGCCATTCGTTTTTGCCAGTTCAGTGTAGAATTTAAACTCCCATCGTCTAACGTTTGTGTTGTCGATGACAATGATGGGAACTCTGTTTCCGACGGCCGATTCACATTTTTTATGGCAGGTTTCATGCGCAGAAGTGAGTAAATTCTGGTCATATTTGTAGCTACCATCTTTCTGATAAAAATAGTCGTCAGCGGAACAAACAACAACGTGTTGAAAAGATGCTCTGATGATGTCAACAATAAACGATTTGCCTGAACCGGAGAGACCTCTCATGACAAACATAACTTTGGTGTCACGATGGTTGAGAAACATAAATGTTTTCTTGTCAGCGAAGAATGGAAAGTTAAAATAGTTCCTGTCAATGTATGGTGGTAAATACATCAACGGATCAATCTTTGATATTCTAGACGTAGAAGTAACTGGTTTCTGTCTCGTACTGCTGAATGGTGATTTGATTTGAAACTCACAGGTTGATACTGAGTTTAAACAGTCCTAGGAACGAATCAAAAGGAAAATCAGTTAATTTAAGGGAATAAAGATTATTCTTCTTCTCCTTCTTTTCTCTTTCTCACTGATACCTAAAAGGTGTCGTGGTTTATATCATTTGTCGTTCTTGAACTGCTCGAACTGTCTGAATTAGTGATATTCCTTTGTTGTTACATGTCTCTATCACTGCATCTATCCATCTTCTTCTTTTCTCTTTCTCATTGATACCTAAAAGGTGTCGTGGTTTATATCATTTGTCGTTCTTGAGCTGCTCGAACTGTCTGAATTAGTGATTTTCCTTTGTTGTTACATGTCTCTATCACTGCATCTATCCATCTTCTTCTTTTCTCTTTCTCATTGATACCTAAAAGGTGTTGTGGTTTATATCATTTGTCGTTCTTGAGCTGCTCGAACTGTCTGAATTAGTGATTTTCCTTTGTTGTTACATGTCTCTATCACTGCATCTATCCATCTTCTTCTTTTCTCTTTCTCATTGATACCTAAAAGGTGTCGTGGTTTATATCATTTGTCGTTCTTGAGCTGCTCGAACTGTCTGAATTAGTGATTTTCCTTTGTTGTTACATGTCTCTATCACTGCATCTATCCATCTTCTTCTTTTCTCTTTCTCACTGATACCTAAAAGGTGTCGTGGTTTATATCATTTGTCGTTCTTGAGCTGCTCGAACTGTCTGAATTAGTGATTTTCCTTTGTTGTTACATGTCTCTGTCACTGCATCTATCCATCTTCTTCTTGTCTCTTGGTCTTTTCCCATGCATTCTCGAGAAGAACGTCCTTGATGGTGATTGGTGAGGATTCATTCTGACCAGGTGGCCAAACCATTTAAGTTGTTGTTGTTCTATATATTCTTGGCAGGGTTTTGTCCCTACTATTTTTCTTATGGTTTCATTTGGTATTCTATCTCTTCTTGTGTTGTTTGTTACTTTTCTCAAGATTATTAACAATACATTATATTTTCCACACGGATGGAACTTGCACTCTCCATTTATATTCTGATGAGATAGATCAGTAATCATATGGCCGAATCTATCTATTGTTCTTTCGAGCCAAAGTCAACACAAAGGACAGATATTCTAGTCTTTGTTTCTAACAATCTTTATTACCACACATCAGACCGTGCACAAAACCCGCATTGTATCTTGCCAAATGTTCTGTTCTGGGCAAGTTTTTCAATTTTGTGAGGGAGCTGATGCC
This sequence comes from Megaustenia siamemsis, assembly GCA_032433765.1. Classification (NCBI taxonomy): domain Eukaryota; kingdom Metazoa; phylum Mollusca; class Gastropoda; order Stylommatophora; family Ariophantidae; genus Megaustenia; species Megaustenia siamemsis. The sequence continues at coordinate 11,338,792 of JAVIAB010000145.1, read as the reverse complement.
TACTGTTGTTGCCTCTCACCTCAGTTTTCTTTTTAGTGTTTTTCCAAGTTTGTCTCTTTTTCTTTCAGCCTCTGGTCCCTATGTGAGGCCTTCCTTTGAGATTCTCCTGTTGTCTCTTCTCTTCACAAGGCCAACATATGACCACCTCCTTCTCTTAATTATACATGATATTTTTTTTATGCTTTGTCATTTCTCTCATTTCTGCACTATACTTAAATTCCTTCCACGGTATACAAAGTATAAGGTTGAATACAATCAAACATATTAAGGTTAAATTCTGTACATATGCCAAAGAAAGAAAAGTAACAAAATAAAATCCTTTCAGAACGACAAGCAATGAAACCAGAAGTGTTAAAGGCAACGATAATTAGTTAGTTCCCTTCATGCCCAAATGTAAGGTGACCAGACGTCCCAATTTTTTCCGGGACAGTCCTGATTGTTAAATGTTTTTTCAACCTTTGTCCTGGATTTGTTACTGTCCTGAATTTGTCCCGATTGTGGCCAATTTTTAGCTTTTGTCCTGGATTTGTTAAAATACATTAGGGACACAAACATTAACAATTTTGAAAATATGGTAAACATCTCTTCGACTTAAAAATATACATTATTCAGTTGTTGTGTAAAAAATGTTTAAAAATGTGAACTTCATTATGTTCAATTTGTTCATTTGGCGAAATAGTAATAGTAAAATGCGCTCCAATTTTTAAATCTTATATACTGAAACTGAAACTCAGTAATGTTTAATTCAATAACTCATGATAACGTTTTGTAAGCCTATATTGTTAGGTGTTTTAATTAGTTTTAAAATATATGTATTATTCACTTGAAAAAGACGGAAGAAATTTAATTTTATTGATGGAAAATTTAAGTCAAATTAATCCGTCCCGGATTAGGGTTTCCAAAATATGGTCACCTTACCAAATGGGACATGAGGCATAAATCATAACTCTCCAAGTCTGACGATTCACTAAACTAGGTATTGTTTTGCTCTTATCATCATAGCTGCTCTCACTCATTTAATTGTTCTTCTTACAGCTTTTTTTTTTATCTTTCTTGTTGTCTTTTGCCACTTGGTGTCCACATGAAGGCCTGGCAAGTCTTTTTTTCATCCATTCTGAGCACACAACCGATGTACTTCCAGCACCTTCTATGTATAATGTTGAAACTCTTGATGAGTGTTTTTGTTGAGTGTTCTTAATAATGTTCTTGATGTGTGTTCTTATTGAGTGTTATTAATGAGTGTTCTTAATAAGTGTTCTTATTGAGCGTTCTTATTGAGCGTTATTAATGAGTGTTCTTATTGAGTGTTCTTATTGAGTGTTATTAATGAGTGTTCTTGATGAGTGTTCTTGTTGATTGTTCTTGTTGAGTGTTTTTGTTGAGTGTTCATAATAATGTTCTTGATGAGGGTTCTTGTTGAGTGTTTTTCATGAGGGTTATTAATGAGTGTTCTTGATGAGCGTTCTTGTTAAGTATTTTTGATGAGTGTTCTTGTTGAGTGTTTTTCATGAGGGTTATTAATGAGTGTTCTTGATGAGCGTTCTTGTTAAGTATTTTTGATGAGTGTTCTTGTTGAGTGTTCTTGATGAGTGTTATTAATGAGTGTTCTTGTTGACTGTTCTTGATGAGTGTTCTTGTTGAGTGTTTTTGATGAGTGTTCTTGATGAGTGTTTTTGTTGAGTGTTATTAATGAGTGTTCTTGTTGAGTGTTATTAATGAGTGTTCTTGTTGAGTGTTTTTGTTGAGTGTTTTTGTTGAGTGTTATTAATGAGTGTTCTTGTTGAGTGTTATTAATGAGTGTTCTTGTTGAGTGTTTTTGTTGAGTGTTCTTGATGAGTGTTCTTGTTGAGTGTTCTTAATGAGTGTTCTTGTTTAGTTTCTTCTCTTATAGCTCCACTTGGGATAAAGATGTGTTAATTAGATAAGTGAAATATTTGGGGCATATAAAGAGACATCAGCGCTTTCTTGGAGATATTAACTCTAGATTACAATACTTATCTGTGACTCGCATGTTTACAATAACTTAATAAAATTTACTACCACTTAATTGTAACTTTAAGAGCTCTAAAAATAGTATTTTCTTTGAACTTTTGACACACAGCTATGTGTTAACACTAGGAGAGACATGGGGACTCTAATTTCCTGTCTTGGGTTTATTTATGACCTGAATTTGACTGCTTGGACATGACATCTTACATTGTCTATTGATATAGCATATTGAGTTAGTTTCCTCATATTCCAAGTCCGGTTTGTTGCAGGAGCTACTGAGTTAAGTGTTCTGTGCACACCGTGAGCTGTTCGTTCGTTCGTTCGCTTTCGTCAGCTTTGACCTCTGACGAAGTCCCACCCACTCAATTTTGTGGGACTGAATTTTGCGTGTAAAGTCTGTTTTATCCCATTACAGGATGCCCCTCGCCATGCAGGCAGATTTACTCCGACTTCAGAGGTATTAATTTTTAGGGAATTAGTAAAACCCAGGTGTCCTCGCCAGGGTACGAACCCCGGCTGTTGCCGTGGTAAGCCAACCGCCTATCGATTGCGCTAACCGGACACCCACCGTGAGCTGTGTGTCTCATCCATTTTGATCATGTTTCGATATTCCAATTGTTGACGATGAATGATGATATCGTATGACAGGGAACTGTTGGCTGTGTTCACTTTCTGCGCGGCTTTGTCTTATGTCTTTTAGCGTGTGCTGAGATTGCTACGATGGGGACTACAGTTACCTTTCTTTGTTTGGGAGATGAGATATTAATTCAGATGATTACGCTGGCACGGGCGGTTGAGCAATTATGGATTTTAATTCGTTTGCAGTGATACCGGAGCCTTCCATAACCAAATAACCAAAATAAGCCGCGGTAAATCTGTCACTATGTTCGGCTACCTCATAGCATTACTCGCTGCCTTTCCCAAGTTATTAAGGGATGTTTAATGTCTGCTGATGACCAGGGAAATTTCCCTGGTCGCAGCTTACAAAAAAAAAAAAAGGAAAAGAAAAAACGATCAATTTCTTGAAAATTAATAATCAATAAAGGTCAACTCTACTACATCTGGAGTGTATGTTACACCCCACCATTGGCTCCTTGCTACCACCTTTACAGCAGCACTGTATTTATTTGCTTCTTCCATACTTACCCTATACCGCTGCCACTTTATGTTTGTCTAACACCACTACCACTTTATGTTTGTCTAACACCACTACCACTTTATGTTTGTCTAACACCACTGCCACTTTATGTTTGTCTAACACCACTGCCACTTTATGTTTGTCTAACACCACTACCACTTTATGTTTGTCTAACACCACTACCACTTTATGTTTGTCTAACACCACTACCACTTTATGTTTGTCTAACACCACTGCCACTTTATATTTGTCTAACACCACTGCCACTTTATGTTTATCTAACACCACTGCCACTTTATGTTTGTCTAACACCACTACCACTTTATATTTGTCTAACACCACTGCCACTTTATGTTTGTCTAACACTACTGCCACTTTATGTTTGTCTAACGGCATCCATGTTTCTGTATTCTAGTTAGTTAGACTCTTTACCTTCCCGCACATTCTAGATATAATAGAGTGTATCTTTATTCCATTGTCCATTTGTGCTGTTCTAGTTCTTTGAAGACGGCTGTATATAGGCTGAAAAGTCAGTATTTTGTTGTGTTTCTGTTTTTGTAAAGCTGTCACCATACCTTGTAGGAGTGTACGTTACACCCCACCACTTATTCTTTGAAAAGAGCACACCAAAAATGGCCACTGTTTGGGCAATATTGTTAACGCTTTCTGAACCACTAATCAACACAATGGCTCCACTTATGAAGGTACTTCCAGACCTAAAACTGACACATCGGCTCGGGCCGAGTATGGTTGGATATTTTAAATTAAAGTAACAATTCTGTATAAATATTTACTATTACTTGTATTCGATATCTAGAATAAGCTTCATAATTAATTCCTTCGATTACCAAATGGTATTTTCTTTATGTAGTTTTAGGATATATTGGTTGAATTTTCAGTGTAAGTGTTTTATCTGACAAATAGTGTCCACACCATTTCTTGTGCCTAATTTCATTATTTGTGGACATAAATGCATCAAGTAAAGTGTATTTTGAAGAGCGTTGGATTAGTTTGTGCATAATTTCAGGAAGAATGGATAGCAACACACATCTAGTCATGGAAAAATAGAGGTACAGGAAATATGATATTTTGAATTGAAAATTATCTGCCTTTGAATATTTTTACACTATTTATAATAAATAATATATTTTTCCTTCAGATATCATCAATAGATTGCTTTTTTTCATTTTCTTCAACCATTTTCCTTTCCGGTGATGTCTAACATGTACCACATTTAGTTATATTATTGTGCGAAATTGTAAAAAGAAAAAGACATGTTATGAAATTTGTCTAAATTGAAAAGTTTGATCTGGTCCGAACTAAAGAAAACCTAAAGTCCAGCCAAAGTCCGGAATGAGTTAAGCAAACCTACCCATATCAAAGATGGATGTGTTAGGCAGAAAGGTAAAGTTATTGTGGCTTTGCCATAAACTAGTGACACAACACATCCACGTCCACCTAACAGGCAAATGGGTGAACACAAGGAGAAGAAGAAACAGTAAAAATGTAAAGCTTTTAGGCTCGGAATACAGAAGAATGCTGATAACAAGGTTGAGATTTTGAAACAAATGAGGCAGAACAGTATGAGTCTCCTCCACATGATATTTCTTATCTTATGTCAAATGCATCATAACTCAACTGGTCATACCCTTGACCTACCCCAATAGCCTTTTGTATTGTGTCCTAGTTTATTGTTTTCACTAACATACATTTTTTAATCAGCTATTTTATCAAATCGTTTCATTAACAAATAACTACAAGAGACATAGAAACAAAATTGAATGCATTAAAAAATAAATGTCTAAGGAAAATACTTGGTATAGCGTGGAACAAATTCAAAATAAAGGAGGAAATTAGAGAAATCGCCAATCAACCACTAATATCTTCAGTAATAAAGAAAAGACGATGGTCATATGTTGGACATGTGATGAGAAGAAATAATAACCGAATAGCAAAGCAAGCCCTCATGTGGGAAACAACAGGTAAGAGGAAAAGAAGAAGACCCAGAGAGACACTGAGAAGAACATTGTTGAGAGAGGCAAGAGCAGCAGGAATCGGCTCCCTCAATGAGATAGAGTTGCTTGCACAGAACAGAGACAAATGGCGAGATTTGATAAAATATCTTTAGAAGTATTGAAAACTGCTAGAATAAAAATGTAGATAAGAGAAAGAGTATCTGGGTCTATGCCTTATTTTATGGGCCGGCTACGGCTTGAAAGGTCAATAGATAGATACATTTTATCAAATAAATTATTATTTACATTTTAATGTATAACTCATCCCAAAAGAACAATTAATTTGACAATTCATTATCATAACAAATGATAACTCAAGTAACTGACATTCATTCTTGAGTCACTGTCCTCTAGACAGGGATCAGTGAATCTTATCATCATCATCGAGTGCCCTCTCCACAACGAAGTTTGGTTACCATGGATCGCCATTCTACTCTGTTTCTTGCTTTGATGGTGCAGGCTGTCATAGATTGACTTGTCCATCTTTTGATGTTACTCATCCATGTTAGTCTTGGTCTGCCTCTTTTACCTTGTATTTTCCCTTCTAATATTACTTTTAGTAGGCTGTTGTGTCTTTTAACATACCCCAAAAATCATTTGTCTTGTCTTAATTGTATTTAGTAGTTCTCTTTTTATTTTCAGTTGTTTTAAAACTTCATCGTTTGTTTTCTTTTCTTTCCATCCAATTCTACCTATTCTTCTGTAAATCCATATTTCAAAGGCTTCAATTTTCTGTTCTGTTTTCTTGTCTAATGTCCATGTTTCTGCACCATACAGGAATGTTGAGAAGATGTAACATTTTGCCATTCTAAACATTCTTAGTTTCAGCCCTGCTGATATTTAGTGAATCTTATACAACAAACACAATTAATTCTGATTCAAAATCATGGGCTATATAATTTAGTACATCTGCAATTACATTTAGCATAATTTACTTTTGAGATTAAGTTTTAGTTTAAGTTCGGCTTAGTAGTTTCGTTTTTAATTTACGTTTCCAGACACTAGCAGAAGACACTGGTCACTAGGACTACTACTAGTTGCCAACCTACCAACTGGTCCAACTCAATCTCCTGTGACTGCGGTATGTGTCCCCCGGTTTCAACTAACTCCGAGCTAATTTCCAAATACACAGGAGCTAGTATCATCAACTTCATGTAAGACATTCTCAGCGTGGTCTCACTCAAGTGGCATCCACAAAACTCAACCAGAAAGTCAACAACTTGTGACAGTGTTTTGGTCCCATTCTTGCTAGCAGATGATGAAACATTCATCCTGCAGCAAAAACATTTCTGTTTCCGCTCCTTGTTTATGTATTTATTTTTGTTGGTGTAAAATTAAAATCTAACTTAATTAAAGAAAATGTTCCAACCGTATTTTATTTATACATAATTCTGACTTATTTTCTGTGTAAAAATTATTTAAACACCAATCAATCATTTTCTGCATTATATGTTGCACTTTCGTTTTCCCTTGCCATAGTGTTAGAGACATGAAATATGGTTATGGAAGGCCCCGGTATCACTGCAAACGAATTAAAATCCATAATTGCTCAACCGCCCGTGCCAGTGAAATTATCCGAAATATTTACTCATCTCCCAAACAGAGAAAGGTAGCTGTAGTCCCATCATAGCAGACTCAGCACACGCTAAAAGACATGAGGCGAAACCGCACAGAAAGTGAACACAGCCAACTATTCCCTGTCATACGATATCATCATTCATTGCACCGTAAACAATTTGAATATCGAAACACAATAAAAACGGAAGAAACACACAGTTCACTGTGTGCACAAAGCACTTAACTCAGTAGCTCCTGCAATGAGCCGGACTTGGAATATGAGGAAACTGCAACAGGGAACACTTTTCAGACAAACTGTCAATGGTTCCTGCCGCCTATCCACCATATTGACCTGTTGGATCTCACTACCCAGAGACCCGTCAACACACACAAGTACACATGGGACCACCTGTTTTTTTGCAAGAGAACTAGACATTGGATCTCACTACCCAGAGACCCGTCAACACACACAAGTACACATGGGACCACCTGTTTTTTTGCAAGAGAACTAGACATTGGATCTCACTACACAGAGACCCGTCAACACACACAATTGCACATGGGACCACCTGTTTTTTTGCAAGAGAACTAGACATTGGATCTCACTACCCAGAGACCCGTCAACACACACAAGTGCATATGGGACCACCTGTTTTTTTTTGCAAGAGAACTGGACATTTGATCTCACTACCCAGAGACCCGTCAACACACACAAGTGCATATGGGACCACCTGTTTTTTTGCAAGAGAACTGGACATTAGATCTCACTACCCAGAGACCCGTCAACACACACAAGTGCATATGGGACCACCTGTTTTTTTGCAAGAGAACTGGACATTAGATCTCACTACCTAAAGACCAGGAGAGGGTTAAGCCAGAAAAAACCGCAGATTCAAATATATATATTTTTTTAATGGTACCGGCTGTGGTAGGAACATGCAATAATGGTAATCTAGTGCAGCGGTTCTCAAATCTTTCTTTACCACCGACCCCCATTCGTTTTGTTGCCGCGGACCACCAGGATTAAACACCCAAAAGTGCATCAACCACTTTATTTGGAAAAAAAGTCTGTATTAAATGTAACATTTAAATTTGTTCACGCTCCTACGAATGATTGTCATGCGATCTAATTTTAACTGCACGCTCTTATAGAGTTATATTCTTCTTCTTCTGCGATCGTGGCTCATTCAGACAATGATTCCAGACTCTCTCATGAAGTCAGCTGTCTGTTTAAGTGATTCGGTTGCCCTGTATAGTTTCTCTTCCAGGGAGGTGGGCATGGACCACATTGCTCTTCTCAGGTCTGTGTACTGGGGGCAATCCTGTAGAACATGTTTTGTTGTCATATTATCCAGTGTACAGTGGCATAGGCTGGTTGTACCTATTTTGAGTTTGTTCAGCATGTGGTTCCTCATTCTGTTGTGGCCAGTGCGTAGGCGAAATATGATGACTTGATCCCTCCTTGATAGTTGGATGTATCCGCATATATGTATATATAGTTGATATATAACAATATATATGTATATATAGTTATATAGATTTTAATGTGAACGATTTGTTACCAATGTAAAATAATAACAATAATTTTAATTGCTTTAGTATTTCTTGGGGGAAAAATAGAAACGCTACATACACATAAAATTATGGGGTATGAATCGACATGACATTCATGTCATCATCATTGAGTGCCGTCTCCGCATCGAAGGTTGGCTACCTTGGAGCGCCATTCCACTCTGTCTCTTGCTTTGATGGTGCAGATTGTCATAGGTTGACTTGTCCATCTTTTGATGTTACTCGTCCATGTTAGTCTTGGTCTGCCTCTTTTACCTTATATTTTTCCTTCCAATATTACTTTTAGTAGGCTGTTGTGTCTTTTAACGTGCCCCAAAAATTTAATTTGTCTTGTCTTTATTGTGTTCAGCAGTTCTCTTTTTATTTTTAGTTGTTTTAAAACTTCGTTTGTTTACTTTTCTTTCCATCCAATTCTACATATTCTTCTATAAATCCACATTTCAAAGGCTTCAATTTTCTGTTCAGTTTTCTTGTCTAATGTCCATGTTTCTGCACCATACAGGAATATTGAGAAGATGTAGCATTTTGCTATTCTTAGTTTAGTCCTGTTGTTATTTGTTTTGATATTAGTATACTTTTCATGTGAAAACTTTGTTAACCTCAGACGGAAGATTTACAAAAGAGGTGAGTAGCAGAATGGCTCAGACAAAAGCAGCTTTCCAAAAATTAGGAAGATACTATGCAATCTATTTTTGACAATAGAAACAAGAAAACCATTTTTGACAATAGAAACAAGAAAAAGAGTTCTTAAATGTTATGTAGAGCCAGTCTTAACATATGGATGTGAATCATGGACAATAGGACAACAGACAAGAAAATCACTGGAGTCTGTAGAAATGTGGTTTTACAGAAGAATGTTGAGAATATCATGGACAGCTAAGAAGAGTAATGAAAACGTTCTGAAAGAGGCCAAAGCAAAAAAGACAGCTAATTTCCAATATTAGGAAGAAACAATCATAATTTTTTGGCCATGTAATGAGAATAGAACAGTTGGAATATATTGTAACAAGTGGGAAAATTGAGGGACGAAGAGATAGAGGGAAGCAAAGAGAAAAGATACCGGACAGCTTAAGAGAATGGTTTGGCAGTAGGTCAACAATAGAAATTATAAATAACTGTCGAGATCGAAAGTTGTGGAGAGACATGATCACCTACGCCAGCAGGCTTGGTACTTGATGATGATGATACTTTTCATGGCATTAAAATTACTTTTTGCCATTCCTACTCTTTTGTTTAATTCACTTTTACATTTTCCACCACTGGTTGTAGTATGTCCTAGGTAGTTGAAGCTCTGAACTGTCTCCATATTTTTTTGTTTGTCATGTTTATTTAATTAAGTAATTGTTGTAGGTCTTTAGGATTTTCTGCTAGTAATAGAGTATCATCAGCATATCTTAGGTTATTTATTATCTTTCAATTAGTGTTTAAGCCTGGCATCTGACATACATGTGCATGACTTTAAATAAAAAATACAGTTATTATAAGTAAAACGGTATACGTGACTAATCATAAGTTTGGTGGGAAAACGTAACATTGAATCATCATAAAGTACCAGGCCTGCTGGCGTAGGTGATCATGTCTCTCCACAATTTTCGATATCGACAGTTATTTATCATTTCTGTTGTTGACTTTCTGCCAAGCTATTCTCTTAAGCTGTCTGGTATTTTTTCTCTTTGCTTTCCTCTATCTCTTCGTCCCTCAATTTTCCCAGTTGTTACAACATATTCCAGTTGTTCTCTTCTCATTACATGGCCAAAAAATGATGATTGTTTCTTCCTAATATTGGAAATTAGCTCATGTTTTGCTTTGGCCTCTTTCAGAACGTTTTCATTACTCTTATTAGCTGTCCATGGTATTCTCAACATTCTTCTGTAAAACCACACTTCTACAGACTCCAGTGATTTTCTTGTCTGTTGTCCTATTGTCCATGATTCACATCTATATTTTAAGACTGACTCTACATAACATTTAAGAACTCTTTTTCTTGTTTCTATTGTCAAAAATGGATTGCATAGCGTCTTCCTAATTTTTTGGAAAGCTGCTTTTGCCTGAGCCATTCTGCATCTCACCTCTTTTGTACATCTTCCATCTGAGGTTAACAAAGTTCCCAAATATTTAAATTCATTTACCTGTTTCTCTGTCTCTCTCTCTCTCTGTCTCTCTCTCTCTGCGATGAAGACTCAATCAGAGTAGGATTCCAGACTCTTTCATCATAATTAGAGTCTGTTAGATCCAGTCTGAGTGGTCTCCAAGATGGCGGATCTAGTCCACGTCCTCTTGATCGCTACAGAAAGTGCATCCATGGTCTGATTAATTTCGGTTCTCCGTTGCACTTTTCTGCGTTAAAGTCAAAATGATGATATACTAATACATATGTGCCGCTAAAGCGAGGTGGTTGGCCGACAACAGTCCGTTTTTGACAAATTAAGTGTTGTGAATGAGACCTTCCACTGTCTAGACTTGATCTGATCTTTACGTCACATTGGTGCTGTTTATGACCGTTGTTGGAATTCCTTGACGCAAGTTATTTCCATGTTATCCATTAATGTAAACTACTTCGTCAGACGCAGTTTTGTCTCTTTGGGGTATTTGCTTCGTGTTTTGTTCGTCGTAGGCTGCTTACAGGAGTAATCAGAAATCTAAAGGGAGCGAGATTGTGTTCGGCATTGTTGTGTGCTACGTCATCGTAATGGTTCCATAGACCAGCCGTGCGCTAATCTTACGGTCTGCTGTTTGATGTGCGACGGGGATAATTTGACGAGTAACTGTGTGTCTATATGTTCGGAATTGGAGTCATCAACGATGGCCTAACATCATCAGGTGCTATGACGATCATCATTTTCAAGAGGACGTGAATTATCGGTATATGGGGATAGGCGGCGGGAACAATTGAAGGTTATGCATGAAAAGTGTTCCTTGTTGCAGTTTCCTCATATTCCAAGTCGCGTGTCTGTGTTAGTCATCTCTAGTGACTCGGGCAGATGGTGCTCGTAAACCTGGGAGGGCCGACCATCTAAGGGCAGAATCCCCCTACAGAAAAGATCAGATGTAGTGATAGAGACATGTAACAACAAAGGAAAGTCACTAATTCAGACAGTTCGAGCAGCTCAAGAACGACACATGATATAAACCACGACACCTTTTCGGTATCAGTGAAAAGAGAAAAGAAGATGGATAGATGCAGTGATAGAGACATGTAACAACAAAGGAAAGTCACTAATTCAGACAGTTCGAGCAACTCAAGAACGACAAATGATATAAACCACGACACCTTTTAGGTATCAGTGAAAGAGAGAACAGAAGAGAAGAAGAAGAAGCCAACTCATCAGCGACAGAGGAGATCAACAAGCTTTTATTTGCAGACGACCAGGCACGAATACATGAAAAGATAGAAGACCTACAGGAGCACTTATATAAACTCAACATCTCAGGCACAAAATACAACATGAAAATCAACATAGACAAAACAGAAGTCATGAATGTCGCCAAAAATAAACAGAACATTAACAAAACTATAGAAGGCAGGCAACTAAAACAAGTAGAGGAATTCAAATACCTAGGAAGTTTAATGACACACGATAATTCTCAAACAGCAGATAAAGAATCAAGATTCCACAAAGCTTGTCAAATCATTGGACAGTTATCACCCCTATTGTTCAACAAGGAAATAACTCTGGAGGCAAAACGAGCACTCTACAATACAATCTTCATTCCAACGTTGTGATACCAATGTCAGTCCTGGACCCTAGATGCAAAAACAATAAGAAAATAACCTCTGCTGAGATGAAATGTGTTAGACGAAAGACAGGAAACAGCCTGAGAGATAAGATCAGAAATGAAGAACTGAGAAAAAAGCACGGAATAGCCCCCGCCATAGAATATATAAAGAAACAACAGATAAAATGGTTTGACCACATGACAAAGCAGAAAGATCAAAACACAACATAACGAGCCTTCAATAAACGTCGTGAGAATACCAGACCCAATGGTCGACCACGAAAAAGATGGATGGATGGAATATTAGAAGCACTAGGAAACATAACAGCAGCAGAGGTGAACAGAAGAGCAATATGGCATTGTAACGAGAAGGGAACACCTGGAATATACTGTAACAATTGGGAAAATTGAGGGACAAAGAGATAGAGGGAAGCAAAGAGAAAAGATACCAGACAGCTTAAAAGAATGGCTTGGCAGAAGGTCAACAACAGAAATGATAAATAACTGTCGAGATCGAAAGTTGTGGAGAGACATGATCACCTACGCCAGCAGGCACAGTACTTGATGATAATGATGATACTTTAATAGTTAATGCAAAGATCGGCAAATCTGAGAGTTTCGGGGGATGCATTACTCAAATTTTAACCACCAAAGTTATTAAATGTTGAGATACACCTTCTTCTAATTACTTTGAATGAATAATAGAAGAAGGTTGTGCATTGTTTCTTCCTGGAAAGATATAAATTATCAAATTAACTAAAAGATCAGTGACAAACAACTGTGCAGTATCTTGTTTTTTTTTCAAATGTTTTCTCCAATACAATTTCTGACATCAACAAGCCATTTTCTCTTTTATCTGCTTCTCTAGCTTCCAACATTCACTGTCATCTGTAACATGACCTATGATTCTATGCAGTAATATATAATATAACATGATCTATGATTCTATGCAGTAATATATAATATAACATGATCTATGATTCTATGCAGTAATATATAATATAACATGACCTATGATTCTATGTAGTAATAAATAATATAACATGATCTATGATTCTATGTATCAGTGGCGTATTCTCTATGATACCGCAGCTACCGCTGGTAGCCTGAACATATTAACGAAATACAAAAGGAAATGATAGTTTATTGTATTTTTTAAAAATAATTATATTACAAATTTTGGAATATTCTATTACACATTTCGTAGGCCAATATGATTTATTTGCTTTGATTTGCATTTATTAAAGCAAGGTTTTCCTCTGGCCACTATAACGTTTGTGAATGAAACAAAACTATTCTACATTGAAACCTCTAGGAGCCAGCAGTACATTTTTCCTCTATCCGAATCTAGTTTAACGACCTTGACATAAAAAAATTCCTGTCAAAATAATGTACCAGTTGTTGCCGCTAGATGTATGCGGTTTGATGGGTTATTTTTAGCTCTAGCCAATCAGAATCATCACAAAGTGAAAGTTAAACTCTCTGATTACCAGAACTTCCTTATCTATTTATAACTACGTTATGCGCATCAGCATCTGTAGAAAGGACTTTTTCTACTCTCAAGAGAATCAAATCTTATTGTTGCTCAACTCAGAAACACCTGGCCTTGTCTCTTTTCTCTTGCATCTTTTATCTTCTGAATTTGATATCAGCACTGTCTCAAAAGTTGCTGTGCCATTTTTTATTTTTTGCTCTCCATGTGCTACCGACCTGCAGCCACATTTTCCCAGTTTCTTTCACTTACAGAAAATTCCCTCAAGGAAGCCCTGCAAACATCCTTATATCTCATCACTAGTCTGCCATTTGATCCCTTTCCATCGTTAAGTTCACCATATAATATTTGTTTGGGAATACGATTGTTTGCCATTCTTCTTACATGGCCCAGCCACCTTAGTCTATGAATCCTAAGTGTTGCCATGATCGATGGGAGTTTGGCTCATTGTAAGACATTAGACATATAATAAATATATAATATAGCATGACCTATGTAATAATATGTAAAGCAATATGATCTGCAGACATTGGGTGATATACAATACAATAGTTACATTTCAGATATCATAAGCTATCTAGATCTTGCACATTCTAGCCCCCCCTGGACGTCATATGGGGGTTTAGTGTTTTTTGCCATCCACCTCTATTCTGGGCCAGATGGTTGATCTTATCTAATGAGTCTATGCCTGGCAACTTTGCTTCTCTTATAAATGTTCTTTTTAGTGTCTTTCTAGATTTTCCTTTTTTTCTGTATCCTGATGTTTCCCAAAAGAAGAATGTTGAAAGTTCCCTGGACAGCTAAAAAGACCAATGAGGAAGTTCTCAAAGAGGCCAACACAAAAAGGGAGCTCTTAAAAAAACATCAGAAAGAAGCAATCAATATTTTTTGGGCACATCGTGAGACGAGGAAAGTTGGAATACTTGGTTACAGCTGGCAAAATAAAAAGAAAGCGAGATCGCGGACGACAAAGAGAGAAAATACTGGATAACTTGGTGTCATGGCATGGAAAACAGTCAACAACAGAACTCATATGATGCACTGTGGATAGAAGATTGTGGAAGGACATGATCGCCAACGCCACCGGTACGGCACATGATGATGATGATGTTTCCCATACAGAAGTAGTAGAAGAATAGTAGCCTCCATCAGTCATAGTTGACTAAAGTAGCCTCCATCAGTCATAGTTGACTAAAGTAGCCTCCATCAGTCATAGTTGACTAATGATTTTGCAGTGCCACTAGAAAGTGTTATTTTTTCTTTTCTTTCACAGTGTATTCTTTTTTTCTTTGAATCTGCTTCTTGCTTGAGGTGAACCTTTAGAGTGTGTTTCCAAAGACTGCGGTCTGTTGCTATATTTTTCCAGGCTGCAGGGTTTATGTTTATAGTCTTCATGTCATGTTTACATATGTCTATAAATCAGAGTTTTGGGCACCCCTTACTTCTTTTGCTAGTTTTCCATAAAATATATCTTTTGGTATGTGGCCATCTTTCATATGGTGTACGTGGCCAAGCCAGCGTAACCGACGTGTGTAGATGTTTGGGAGGTCTGTGCAAGTAAGAACCTGCACATTTGTCACTTTGTCCTTCCAGGTGATACCAAGAATACAGAGCTGATATCGCATATGGAATGCATTTAACCTTCTCTCTTACTTTGCATAAGTTATCCATGATGCGCTGCCATATAAAAGGATACTAATGATGCAAGTATTGTAAACTTCGACCTTTGGTTTTAATTGTCAGTTTGCTGTTTTTCAAAACACGCCTACAAATACACCTATGTTTCCTATAGAAGAGCCTCTTTTAAAAATTATTTTGTAGTCTCTTCTTCACAAAGTCCAACATATATACCTCTACACTTCCTAATTTTGATGAGATCATTGGTTGCATACCCACTTCTCTTATTTCTATATTAGTCTTAAATTTATTGCAAAATTACTCATCTAAAAACTGAGAGGAACCTTCTAAACCCCACAGTCCACACTTAAATTTATTGCAAAATTACACATCTAAAAACTGAGAGGAACCTTCTAAACCCCACAGTCCACACTTAAATTTATTGCAAAACTACACATCTAAAAACTGAGAGGAACCTTCTAAACCCCACAGTGCACATGTCAAGTGTGTCCCAAGATTTCTGAACATATTCTATAAAAATGTGGGCTATTAATAGAAATAATATCCAAAACTCTGCCCTTTAAGAAAGCAAAGAAGATAAACTAAGGGGCAACTACTCCAATCTTCTGATAATAATAAGATTAATTTGGGGATGTTAAGTAGGGGGAAGGGGGGTGGGGGGGGGGTGGATGAACCTCTAACAATTATTTTATATAAATATTTTATTCTTATTTTTGTCACAAACTGTTCCTACATGAGGTAAGTAATGCACTTTTCTGTCTGCTGTGTATTTAAAGTATCTCTTGTCGGTCAAATAAATATATGCTGTCTAACTGCTATAACTCAAATATTATGGACAGATTAATACACAATTTATATACACAAATGTGTGCTTCTATTTGCAGATGATCAGGCACTAACACATGGTAAAATGGAAGACAAGAACATTTAAGTAGACTCAACAGCACAGGTTGCTGAAATATACAACATGAAAATCAACATCAACAAAACAGAAGTCATGAATATCGCAAAAGAGAAACAGAATATCAACATTATTATAGACGGCAGACAACTAAAATAAGTAGAGGAATTTAAATACCTAGGAAGTTTAGTGACAAACGGCAATTCACAAACAGCAGAGATAGACTAAAGATGCAATAAAGTTTGTCTAATCATTGGACAGCTATCAATCCTATTGTCCAACAAGGAAATAACCCTAGAGACAAAATGGACACTCTACAATACAATCTTCATTCCAACGTTGTGCTACCAATGCCAGTCCTGGACCCTACATGCAGGAACAAAAGGAAAAATAACCTCTACTAAGATGAAATGTGTTAGACGAATGACAGGAAACAGTCTGAGAGATAAGATCAGAAATGAAGAACTGAGAAAAAAACTAGAAATAACCTCCCTGTCGTAGAACATATAAAGAAACAACAGATAAAATGGTTTGGCCACATGACAAGGCAGAAAGATCAAAACACAACACAATGAACCCTCAATAAACGTTACGAGAATACCAGACCCATAGGCCAACCGCGAAAAAGATGATTGACGGAATATTAAAATAAATAGGAAATATAACAGCAGCAGAGGCGAACAGAAGAGCAAAAGACCACAAATTATATATCCCCTTGACGCTGAAAGGCAAATTAGGAAGGAAAGAATAAGAAGAATATGTGTTATCTAAACTTCTACAACTTAAATGTTAGAGGCAGTGCCTTAAAATCTTTATATGAATGTATGTGATATATACTGTCCTTTTTATTCTATCTCTCTCTCTCTCTCTCTCTCTCTCTCTCTCTCTCTCTCTCTCGTCCTTTCGAGCCGAAGACGGCACATAGGGCAGAACCACAATCTCAAAAACAGAAACCTTGCATGCCAAAATGGCACATATTGCAGAGATCACTACTCTAAAATATATGGTGCTGTTTCCATAACAATACTTTTTACAATGACATCTTGTCAAGCCATCGATCAACCTCCTTAGTAGCCTCTTACGACATGCCTGGAAGGTCACAGTGTCACTATTCTTTACTTCCCTCATAATGAAGCTCCGGTAACACACAGGAATTTTATTCTATAGGCCCATCTAAAATATTAGGGGCAGAGTTCTTTAAACTTTAATAAAGGCATAGCTGTCCATTACTTTAAGTAGTTCACAAACCAATTTAATAATAACACATATAAACATCACCCTAGACAGCTGTGCATTTAGTAAGGACAGTCAAAATGTTAGCAGTAAACCAGGAAATGTGCAAGGGCCATAACTCTGAGACTGCTGGACAACTCTCACATAATTAATGTGTCACACATGTTTGTCTTGCACAAAGAGGAAGACAAGTCAGTCAGCACACGTCAGTGCTCAAAAATTCACACATCATAACATGTGATAACATGAATATCAGATGGTTTCTCTTCCAACTTAGTCTGAAATCAGTGTTTAAAAAAAAAATATTATGTGCATGAACAATATTTGGAACATTTTAAATGCTTTTAACAACACATCTTTTGGTAGCCAGTTGGTGAGTTCGACGCGCTGTTACTTGGACTAGCACTTGCAGCCAGAAGAGGTGGCCTCTTCTGTACCGGTCAGTCTTACCACCTGACCCGTGTTCTGTGTGCCAGCTTGTGTTTCAATTATTTCTTGGGCTGGAAATAAAATTAATTATTAAAAGTTGAGCGAAGGATTCATCCGACAGTCATTGGATGTGAATGAGTTTATGGAATAATTGATTCATACTTGAGTTATAGTTTCTTAAGAGACAATTATTGATGAATTGTGAAGTAATGGTTTTATCACAAAAGGAATAATTGATATGTAACACAGTAATCATCATCATCATCAAGTACCAGGCCTGCTGGTATAGATGATCATGTCTCTCCACAACCCTCGATCTCGACAGACATCCATCATTTCTGTTGTTGCCGCCAAGCCATTCCCCAAGCTGTCTGCTATCCTTTCTCTCTGCTTCCCTTTATCGCTTCGTCCCTTAATTTTCCCAATTGTCACAATATATTCCAGCTGTTCTCTTCTCACCACATGGCCAAAAAATGATGACCGTTTCTTCCTAATATTGGAAATTAGTTCAACCACCGTCATAACTTCTTTGTACAATCATGAATTGCCAGAGTTGAGGGGATTCCAATGGAAAATCCTAGTTCGGTTGGGGACATCATGTGCTACAGGTGATACCCGATCATCATCAAAATACTGTAAGCAAATTAAAGATAAAACAAACTCTAAAGATAGGTACTTGGAATGTGAGAATACTCATGCAGAAGGGTAAACTAGAAAACATCATACAAGAAATGAAAAGAATGGGTTTACAATTACTGGGACTTTGTGAAATGAGATACACCTGATCAGGGGAAATATATTCTGATGAACATAAAATAATCTATTCTGGAGACACTAAACACCAATGAGGAGTAGGTTCATCTTGGATTCAGAAAGAGCAAGAACAGTGAAAGGCTTTTACCCAATATCTGACAGAGTCCTTTTAGTGAAATTGAATGGAAAGCCAATAGATATAAATCTTATACAAGTTTATGCACCAACAGCAGATAGTCTAGACAAGTGATAAATTTTATGACGAGTTAAATAAGGCACTTCGTGAATGCAAACCACATGAAAACACCATAGTTCTGGGGGATTTTAACGCAAAAAACACAGTAATAGTTGGTGCATAAAAGAAATAATTATGGATTAAAGTAATAGTTTGATTTAAAGAAATAACTGATGGACTATGATGTAGTAGTTTGATGATACAAGAAATAGTTGATGAAATATGAAGTAATATCAGAAAAGAAATAATTCAGAAATCTAATAATTCAGATCAGAAAAGAAATATTTGATAAACTTTGGTGTAAAGGAAAGATTGTAAAAGAAATAATTGATGGACTGTGAAGTAATAAACTTGTCATACAAGAAATAATTGATGGACCGTGAAGTAATAAACTTGTCATACAAGAAATAATTGATGGACCGTGAAGTAATAAACTTGTCATACAAGAAATAATTGATGGACCGTGAAGTAATAAACTTGCCATACAAGAAATAATTGATGAACTGTGAAGTAATAAACTTGCCATCTTCTTCTTCTTCTTTCCTTCCGCATCTGCCTTTCAGCGTCGAGGGGAGATATAATTTGCGGTCTCTTGCTCTTCTGTTCGCCTCTGCTGCTGTTATGTTTCCTAGTGCTTCTAATATTCCATCCATCCATCTTTTTTGTGGTCGACCTATGGGTCTGGTGTTCTCACAATGTTTGTTGAAGGCTCGTTGTGTTGTGTTTTGAATTTTCTGCCTTGTCACGTGGCCAAACCATTTTATTTGTTGTTTCCTTATATATTCTATGGCGGGGGGCTATTCCTAGCTTTTTTCTCAGTTCTTCATTTCTGATCTTATCTCTCAGACTGTTTCCTGTCATTTGTCTAACACATTTCATCTCTGTAGAGGTTATTTTTCTTATTGTTCTTGCATCTAGGGTCCAGGTCTTGCATTGGTAGCACAACGTTGGGATGAAGATTGTATTGTATAGTGCTCGTTTTGCCTCCAGAGTTATTTCCTTGTTGGACAATAGTGGTGATAACTGTCCAATGATTTGACAAGCTTTGTTGCATCTTGATTCTATCTCTACTGTTTGTGAATTATCATTTGTCATTAGACTTCCTAGATATTTGAATTCCTCTACTTGTTTTAGTTGTCTGCCTTCTATAGTTATGTTGATGTTCTGTTTATTTTTGGTGACATTCATGACTTCTGTTGTTTTGTTGATGTTGATTTTCATGTTGTATTTTGTGCCTGAGCTGTTGAGTTTGTTTAAGTGTTCTTGTATGTCTTCTATTGTTTCATGTATTAGTGCCTGATCATCTGCAAATAAAAGCTCATTGACCTCCTCTGTCTCTGATGGGTTGGCTAGCTTACATATATAGCCCATGTAAGTAATAAACAGTAGGGGGGATAGTACGCACTCCTGTCTTACACCTGATCTAACTTCGGAGTGGTTTGTGTAGCCTGCTGCTGTTCTGACCCTGCAGCTACTGTTGACGTAGAGACTTTTAATAAGGTTGGTTAGATGTTGGCTTACTCTGTATGTTGTTAGTATCTCCCACAGTTGTTCTCTGTTTACTCTGTCGAGTGCTTTTTCCTGGTCAATAAAGGCTATGTATAAGTTTTGATTGTGTTCTGTCGTTTTTTCTGCAGCTGTTTTAATGTGAATAGTGCGTCAGTACATCCTCTGTTTTTTCGGAACCCCATTTGAGAATCGCTTAACTGTAGCTCTATTATTGGTCTTAGCCTTTTTTCCCAAGATTTTGGCGTATAGCTTTCCTACATGGCTGAGAAGAGATATACCTCTATATTGATTGCAGTCTCTTTTGCTACCTTTCTTTTTCCATATTGGTATGATGATTGCCTGTTGCCAGTCTTCAGGGGCTTGTTGTTGGTGCCATGCTGCATTAAATATTCTGTGCAGCCATTGTACTCCTGTTTCTCCTGCTGCGGCTATTATTTCTATTGGTATGTTATCTATCCCCGGTGCTTTATTTCTTGGTGCATATTTGATTACTTCTTCGATTTCCTCTTTCATGATGTTTGGTTCAGTATTTGTGAGTTCTAGTGTGGTTTTTGTTGTCTTATTGGTAGTTGGCATGTTTAACAGTTCTTCAAAATATTCTTTCCATCTCTGTTGCATACATTGGTTATTTGATATTGGCTATCAGTCTTTGTCATTTATGAGCTCAGTAGGATTGGATTTTGCCGTACTTGCCATACAAGAAATAACTGATGAACTGTGAAGTAATAAACTTGCCATACAAGAAATAATTGATGGACTGTGAAGTAATAAACTTGCCATACAAGAAATAATTGATGAACTGTGAAGTAATAAACTTGCTATACAAGAAATAATTGATGGACTGTGAAGTAATAAACTTGCCATACAAGAAATAATTGATGGACTGTGAAGTAATAAACTTGCCATACAAGAAATAATTGATGGACTGTGAAGTAACAAACTAGCCATACAAGAAATAATTGATGAACTGTGAAGTAATAAACTTGTCATACAAGAAATAATTGATGAACTGTGAAGTAATAAATTTGCCATACAAGAAATAATTGATGGACCGTGAAGTAATAAACTTGCCATACAAGAAATAATTGATGGACTGTGAAGTAATAAACTTGCCATATAAGAAATAATTGATAACTCTGAATCAACTGAATGTTTTGGTCATATGATCATTTGGGAACTGTGATATAAAACCTAAAAAGTCAATAATGATAAGCTGAATATTTCTTACGAACTGAAACAAACTTGAGAAGAATATTTCTTATGAATTGATACAGACTTGAGAAGAATATTTCTTATGAATTGATACAGACTTGAGAAGAATATTTCTTACAAACAGAACAGTTCTGTTGATGGTTAAGGAAAGAACTTCTGTTTTTTCTTTTATACCAGGTTACCATATTTTGTTCCACATAAAGTTTGTTCACGCAGATATAGTTGTACTCCATCATTGTTCAGAAAGACACCGTTCCAAATCTTCATTGTTCAGACAGACACAGTTCCAAATCATCATTGTTCAGACAGACACAGTTCCAAATCATCATTGTTCAGACAGACACCGTTCCAAATCTTCATTGTTCAGACAGACACAGTTACCAAATCATCATTGTTCAGACAGACACCGTTCCAAATCTTCATTGTTCAGACAGACACAGTTCCAAATCATCATTGTTCAGATAGACATAGTTCCAAATCATCATTGTTCAGACAGACATAGTTCCAAATCTTCATTGTTCAGAAAGACACCGTTCCAAATCTTCATTGTTCAGACAGACACCGTTCCAAATCATCATTGTTCAGATAGACATAGTTCCAAATCTTCATTGTTCAGACAGACATAGTTCCAAATCTTCATTGTTCAGACAGACATAGTTCCAAATCTTCATTGTTCAGACATACATAGTTCCAAATCTTCATTGTTCAGATAGACATATTTCCAAATCTTCATTGTTCAGACATACATAGTTCCAAATCTTCATTGTTCAGATAGACATAGTTCCAAATCTTCATTGTTCAGACAGACACAGTTCCATGCCATCATTGAGTTATTTGAGGGTCATCATCATTGCACTCCGAACATGTCCATAGGTGCTCAGATCCCATCCTCAGCAAGTCTCACAGTGTCCAGCGACTGATGACTCCAGTTCTGTGTTGGTTGATTAGTTTTCTTACACGCCCACTAAGTTTCTTGTTTCTGGCTGTGGCCATCTTAACTCTCATCTCTTTCATCCACAGAGTGACGTGGACTCATGGCTGTCGAAGTCCTGTGTCTTTCCCATTTCCCAGTGGGAATTGATGATGTCTGTCTGATCCATTGGTTAACCATTCGCAACAATAGGGCAGCCATCCAACCTGTCTACTCTTTCATTTCCCTGTACTCCCGCATGTCATGGGACATAGATGAAGGTGACCTTACATAATTTTTACTTCTGTAATGAATCTACCCATTGCATACGCACAGAGCCCACCTCCACTTTTCTTATCATGCTCATTGAATCACTCAGTATACAGGTGTGGGTGTAGTCTTGTGTAAACAAATGAATGCCTTGGTCACTGCCATCATCTCCATCGTCATACTACTCGTGGTCATGACATATGCACCACCATCTTCTTTGACTAATCTGCATGCAGAGCATGCTGTAAATACCCATGCACTCCTTTGGTGTCGTATTACATATCCATCTGCATAGATCATTGCATAGAGCATCTTTCTCATTGGTGTTATTCCAGATGAGACCGTTGGCCTCTGCATTGACCACGATTGAGACACCTACATTTCCTGTCGAATGTGACAATATCAAAGCTGGCAAGAAGTGGATACCGGTGCCGACATCATTCAAGGGGAGATTCACACCATCATTGTACAGAAAGACAGTTTTAGATCATCATTGTACAGAAAGACAGTTTTAGATCATCATTGTACAGAAAGACAGTTTTAGATCATCATTGCTCAGGCAGACACATTCCACACTGTCACAGACAGACAATCTCTTACCGTCATTACTCAGACACAGACCGACACAATTCAACACCGTCATTTCTCAGACAGATACATATTACCACACCATAATCCCATTAAGAACAGCCAAACAAATCATAAACTTCGACAGTAGAGATGAACAGCTGAATGAGTGAAACAAAAAATAAAAGAGCCCTGTTATGCCACAAGATGTATAGGAAAATAAGCTGTCATGCCCATTTTAAAAAATTGACCTTCAGTACATGATTTTTAAAGTAATGTGGTCAGTTTTATGCCCATTCTGCTTTTCTTTAGCAGAAAAAAATGTAGCATTAATTTACGGTTGGGTGAACCTCAAAGGTATCGATCAGGATCGAATTAGATCTCTAGATCTTAATAGTCCAGTTCACTAATTACTATGCTACTATAGCACCCGGCTGAACGAATGGGTCATGGGAAAAAACAAGGAGATAACTTTTTTAATACATAACAAGGCCAAACCCCCATGATAAAATTAACAATCTAAAAAGAAAAGACTAAATCATCAACTTCTGAGGACTGGTTGAGCACCACCGAACAACATCAACAGAATACCATGCAACTATACTTCAGAATGTCCACTTTGTGAACACCCACATGAAACATCACCGTTTTGACTGTCTAAAGCTCGCTGATACCTGTGCAACTCTACTTCCTCAAAGATCTGATCATTTGAACACATTATACAGAGTTATTGAGTTATTTGTGGGTCATCATCATTGCACTCCGAACATGTGAATAGGTGCTCAGATCCCCTCCTCAGCAAGTCCTGTGGTGTCCAGCAACTGACGACTCCGGTTCTATGTTGGTTGATAAGTCTTCTTACACGCCCACTAAAGACATTATACAGAATTTCAAGGAAACTCAGAAATATCTGCAGATTTCTGTACATGGTGGTAGGTCAAAGGGTATCAGCTCACAGGCCACTGGATCCATAACAACAACAACAACCCTGGTATTGGAACATAAGCACTAAGGAAAAACAACTTGTCTTCAAGGAGAAAATTCCGTTGCACTGTTATGTTAGGCATGTAGCCCAGTGCATCTGATTTCAAATTTTTTGTGTTTGTCTCATTTTTCCTGGTCCCTGCCCTTTCCCCTGTTTGGCTTGAGTGATTCCTTTGTAGCATTGCTACCCCTAGGAAAGCTCTTGGGGATATGGGCACACAAAGTCCTCTACCACTTTATGTTGGAGACATGTCAGAGGAGCAAATATGTACAGATGCCCTAATGAAAAAAAGGCCTCTAATTACAAGTGTATGTTGTAGAAATACTTCCCATTAGTGTGATGGCATCCTGATTGCTGAAGTGCTCCTTTTGGCTGGTTTCCTCCACTTTCAACACTTAAACTTGCTAGAGCAGACTGTGGTCTTGCTTGAGTGTAGGAAGGCCTGGCCAGTCTTGGTTTTCAGTCCCTGGTGACTGTTAAGCCCCATCCCCACGACAAGGACCTGACCTTCATGGGAAGTGTATGTTCATTGAAAGAACAAACTCACCAATCATCATTAAGATATCATCAACAGCAGGATCACATTTAGCAGAGCATTCAACAAAAAACAGCCCAAATTCTTCAGCAAATCTTATAGCATCCTGCAAAGAGAGAAAAAATGTCAGATTGTGTTTCTTGTGAAAGTGTTTAGTGATAGAAGACTTTCTACAGACCATTGCAGCAGAAGGCAATCCAATCTTCAGAAATGAACAAGCTTAGTCATCCTTTCAGTGTCTTAGCTTCATGGCATTTCTTCTATTTCTAGTGTTCACCCTTTAACTGGACGTAAATGCATTGTGACGCTAGTTTATGACAAAGCCATGATATCTTATCTTTTGGCTCGACATCACACAATATCTTATCTTTTGGCTTGACATCCCACAATATCTTATCTTTTGGCTCAACATCCCACGATATCTTATCTTTTGGCTCGACATCCCATGATATCTTATCTTTTGGCTCAACATCCCATGATATCTTATCTTTTGGCTTGACATCCCACGATATCTTATCTTTTGGCTCGACATCCCACGATATCTTATCTTTTGGCTCGACATCCCATGATATCTTATCTTTTGGCTCAACATCCCATGATATCTTATCTTTTGGCTCGACATCCCATGATATCTTATCTTTTGGCTCAACATCCCATGATATCTTATCTTTTGGCTTGACATCCCACGATATCTTATCTTTTGGCTCAACATCCCATGATATCTTATCTTTTGGCTTGACATCCCATGATATCTTATCTTTTGGTTCGACATCCCATGATATCTTATCTTTTGGCTCGACATCCCATGATATCTTATTTTTGGGCTCAACATCCCATGGTATCTTATCTTTGGCTTGACATCCAATGATATCTTATCTTTTGGCTCGACACCCCATGATAACTTATCTTTTGGCTCGACATCTCACGATATATTATCTTTTGGCTCGGCATCCCACGATATCTTATCTTTTCGTTCGACATCCCATGATATCTTATCTTTTGGCTCGACATCCCAAGATATCTTATCTTTTGGTTCGACATCCCATGATATCTTATCTTTTGGCTCGACATCCCATGATATCTTATCTTTTGGCTCGGCATCCCATGATATCTTATCTTTTGGCTTGACATCCCACGATATCTTATCTTTTGGCTCAATATCCCATGATATCTTATCTTTTGGCTTGACATCCCATGATATCTTATCTTTTGGCTTGACATCCCACGATATCTTATCTTTTGGCTCAACATCCCATGATATCTTATCTTTTGGCTCAACATCCCATGATATCTTATCTTTTGGCTTGACATCCCATGATATCTTATCTTTTGGCTTGACATCCCACGATATCTTATCTTTTGGCTCAACATCCCATGATATCTTATCTTTTGGCTCAACATCCCATGATATCTTATCTTTTGGCTTGACATCCCACGATATCTTATCTTTTGGCTTGACATCCCATGATATCTTATCTTTTGGCTTGACATCCCACGATATCTTATCTTTTGGCTCGACATCCCATGATATCTTATCTTTGGCTTGACATCTCACGATATCTTATCTTTTGGCTCGACATCCCACGATATCTTATCTTTTAGCTTGACATCCCACGATATCTTATCTTTTGGCTTGACATCCCACGATATCTTATCTTTTGGCTCAACATCCCATGATATCTTATCTTTTGGCTCAACATCCCACGATATCTTATCTTTTGGCTCGACATCCCACGATATCTTATCTTTTGGCTCAACATCCCATGATATCTTATCTTTTGGCTCGACATCCCACGATATCTTATCTTTTGGCTCGACATCCCACGATATCTTATCTTTTGGCTTGACATCCCATGATATCTTATCTTTTGGCTCGACATCCCACGATATCTTATCTTTTGGCTCAACATCCCATGATATCTCATCTTTTGGCTCAACATCCCATGATATCTCATCTTTTGGCTCAACATCCCATGATATCTCATCTTTTGGCTCAACATCCCATGATATCTCATCTTTTGGCTCAACATCCCATGATATCTCATCTTTTGGCTCGACATCCCACGATATCTTATCTTTTGGCTCAACATCCCACGATATCTTATCTTTTGGCTTGACATCCCACGATATCTTATCTTTTGGCTCAATATTTGTCTTTAACATGGGTAGATTTGCTTAACAATTTTGCTAACAGAGACCATTCCTGATCTACCCCTTTAGACTTAACTGCCAAAGATTCTTTTACATGTGCAGTGCACATGGGATCTCCTGTTCTTCTCTACTATCAGAGAGAGCTAGACATAGGATATCACTATCCAGAGGCTAGGGGAAAGTAAAGTTATGAAGAAACCACATGTGGTGGGATTTGAAACCAGGACCTTCCTTGCCAGAGGCAAATGTCTTACTTCTAGCGAGTTGTGTTGTCAGTCACTTACCTCGAGTGAGTTGTGTTGTCAGTCACTTACCTCTAGTGAGTTGTGTTGTCAGTCACTTACCTCTAGTGAGTTGTGTTGTCAGTCACTTACCTCTAGTGAGTTGTGTTGTCAGTCACTTACCTCTAGTGAGTTGTATTGTCAGTCACTTACCTCTGGCAAGTTGTGTTGTCAGTCACTGACCTCTGGCAAGTTGTGTTGTCAGTCACTTACCTCTAGTGAGTTGTGTTGTCAGTCACTTACCTCTGGCAAGTTGTATTGTCAGTCACTTACCTCTGGCAAGTTGTGTTGTCAGTCACTGACCTCTGGCAAGTTGTGTTGTCAGTCACTTACCTCTAGTGAGTTGTGTTGTCAGTCACTTACCTCTGGCAAGTTGTATTGTCAGTCACTTACCTCTGGCAAGTTGTGTTGTCAGTCACTGACCTCTGGCAAGTTTTGTTGTCAGTCACTTACCTCTATTGAGTTGTGTTGTCAGTCACTTACCCCTAATGAGTTATGCTGTCAGTCACTTACCTCTAATGAGTTGTGTAGTTGTGTTGTCAGTCACTTACCTCTGGCAAGTTGTGTTATCAGTCACTTACCTCTAGTGAGTTGTGTTGTCAGTCACTTACCTCTAGTGAGTTGTGCTATCAGTCACTGACCTCTGGCAATTTGTGATGTCAATCACTTACCTCTAGTGAGTTGTGATGTCAATCACTTACCTCTAGTGAGTTGTGTTGTCAGTCACTTACCTCTAGTGAGCTGTGTTGTCAATCACTTACCTCTAGTGAGTTGTGTTGTCAGTCACTTACCTCTAGTGAGTTGTGATGTCAATCACTTACCTCTAGTGAGTTGTGTTGTCAGTCACTTACCTCTAGTGAGTTGTGTTATCAGTCACTTACCTCTGGCAATTTGTGATGTCAATCACTTACCTCTAGTGAGTTGTGATGTCAATCACTTACCTCTAGTGAGTTGTGTTGTCAGTCACTTACCTCTGGCAAGTTGTGTTATCAGTCATTTACCTCTAGTGAGTTGTGATGTCAGTCAATTACCTCTGGCATGTTGTGTTGTCAGTCACTTACCTCTGGCAAGTTGTGTTATCAGTCACTTACCTCTAGTGAGTTGTGTTGTCAGTCACTTACCTCTATTGAGTTGTGTTGTCAGTCATTTACCTCTATTGAGTTGTGTTGTCAGTCACTTACCTCTAGTGAGTTGCGTTGTCAGTCACTTACCTCTATTGAGTTGTGTTGTCAGTCACTTACCTCTGGCAAGTTGTGTTATCAGTCACTTACCTCTAGTGAGTTGTGTTGTCAGTCACTTACCTTTATGTTAAAGTTATCATTTCTAAAGTTTATATTTTTCTTCATAGAATTTAGAGTTTAGAAGAGAATGGCTTCACTGCAAGTGGGGCGGTCTCCTAACAGCTCAACTCCTGTTCCAGCAACTACCAAAGTGGTCATCCTGATCGTTCATACTGTTTTATTAAACATGTTACTTTCTGTCAAAATAGTATGTATTTTCATTCATACTGTTCTATTAAACATGTTACTTTCTATCAAAATGGTATGTTTTTTCATTCATACTGTTTTATTAAACATGTTACTTTCTATCAAAATGGTATGTTTTTTCATTCATACTGTTCTATTAAACATGTTACTTTCTGTCAAAATGGTATGTTTTTTCATTCATACTAATTCTATTGAACATGAGGCATTCTGTATAAATGGTACATATCTCATAATACACACTTCAGGGATGCTGTAGCGGCCATCACAAGCAGCTTAATCTCAATCACATCTGTGTGTAGACTTTATGATCAGTATGTCCCAAGAAAGGAAAGAAAGAACATTTTTCACTATAGTAGTGTTGTAATGTTAGGACTCTATATCAAGAAGGGAAATTGGAAAATCTGATTCAAAAAGCAGAACGAATAAATATAGACATCTTAGGCATATCAGAGACAAGATGGAAAGAACATGGGTACATAGAGAACAAAAAATATACATTTATATACTCAGGAAACACAACAGAACATCAAAGGGGGGTAGGAATACTAATAAAAACAGAGCTACAAAAATATATAAGTACCCACTGGACATACAGTGATAGGATTATACTACTCAAGTTGAAAGCAAAACCATTCAACATAGCAATAATACAGACATATGCACCTACTCAAGACTACACAGATGAACAAATAGAGGCATACTATGAAGACCTAAATAAAGTTATGAAGCAAGCGAAATCTTCAGATATCTTGATTGTAATAGGTGACATGAACGCTAAAGTAGGAAAAGGTAGATATAAGACCATTATAGGAAATCATGGTTTAGGAAAAAGAAATGACAGAGGAGAAAGATTAATACAATTCTGTGAAGAAAACAGGCTGATAATATGTAACACCTACTTTGAGCAAGATAAAAGGAAACTATACACATGGAAAAGCCCTGGAGATAAGAAGAGGAATCAAATAGATTACATAATGATAAAATAAAGGTTCCGTAACAGCATAAAGAAAGCCAAAACCTACCAGGAGCAGATATTAAATCAGATCACAATCCTGTAATGATTAAAATGAAAATCAAACTAAAGAGAAACAAGCAAAAGTCTAATTCATCAACAAATCCACTAGATATAACAGCTTTAAATCAAAAAGATATTAAAGATACCAATACAATACAAGTAAAGAACACATACCAGAAGCTGCTAGAAGAAGGAATTGAGCAATACAGAAGAGAAAATCCTGATGAAAAAGTAACAACCAAATGGCAATGCATAAAGAAAAGCATACAAGAAACCTGCGACACCTTACCCAAAAGAGAAAAAAACAAAAAACAAAAATGGATAACTAACACAATCTTAGAAAAAATGGAAGAAAGGAGACAAGCGAAGAACACTGCCCAATACAATAAAATAGATAATGAAATACGCAAAATGTGCAAAAAGGCAAAAGAAGACTGGCTCAGCCAAAAATGTATAGAAATAGAAACTATGGAAAGCAAACAAGACTTAAGAGGTATGCACACACAAATAAAGAGAATGACTAATAAAAATAAAAAAGCCACAGAAGGTGGATACATTGCAGTCAAAAAAGGAAAAATGCTAACAGACAATAAAGATTTTATAGATAGATGATAGGACTATATAACAGAACTATTTCAGGATCAAAGGGACAAGAAAACTGTTATAAAATGTACATCAGGCTATAAAATCTTAAAATCTGAGGTGGAAAAAGCTATAAAAACAATTAAAAAGGGAAAAGCAGCAGGACCTGACAGCATACAGATAGAGATGATACAGGCACTAGAAGATTTTGACATTGAAGTGATTACAGACATATGCAACGACATATACCACACAGGATACATACCAAATGAACTAAAAACATCAACTTTCATTGCATTCCTAAAGAGAATGGTGCAGTTGAATGCAGTGACTTTAGAACAATAAGCCTAATGAGCCATGTTACAAAAATCTTGCTAAAGGTTATACAAGGAAGGATTCAGAATAAAATCAATACTGAATTAGATGAGCAGCAATTTGGATTTAGGAAAAATAACGGGACAAAAGAAGCCATATTCTGCATGAGAACATTAATTGAAAAGTACACAGAAGTAAACAAACCAATATATGCCTGCTTCATAGATACACCAAAGCTTTTGATAGAGTACACCACAAACAACTTATAGAATGCTTAAAAGAGATACATCTAGATGACATGGACATACAACTAATATGTAATCTATACTGGGAGCAAACAGCAATAATAAAATATAACAAAGAGACTAAACTACTAAACACAATTAGAGCAAGACAAATGACATTTTTGGGTCATATTAAAAGACACAACAGCCTAATAAAAGTAATTTTGGAAGGGAAAATACAAGGTAAAAGATCTACAATTACTTAATGAAATAAACATGATAAGTAAAAGATATGGACTAGATATGAATGTCAAAAAGACTAAAACTACGATCATAAACAAAGGAAATACTCAAAACTCACAAATGGATATCAAAATTGAAGGAATAGACCTGGTGACAGTTCAGAACTACAACTACTACCTTGGACATACTATAACCAGTGATGGAAAATGTACAACTGAAATAAACAAAAGAATAGGAATGGCAAAAAAGTAATTTTAATGCCATGAAGAACATACTAACATCAAAACAAATAACACCAGGGCTAAAACTAAGAATAGAAAAATGTTACGTCTTCTCAATATTCCTATATGGTGCAGAAACATGGACATTAGACAAGAAAACAGAACAGAAAATAGAAGCCTTTGAAATGTGGATATATAGAAGAATAGGTAGAATTGGATGGAAGGAAAAGAAAAGCAAACGACGAAGTCTTAAAACAACTAAAAATGAAAAGAGAACTACTAAACACAATTCAAACAAGACAAATGCGATTTTTGGGCCATGTTAAAAGACACAACAGTCTACTAAAAGTAATCCTGGAGGGGAAAATACAAGGTAAAAGAGGCAGAGGCAGACCAAGACTAACATGGACGAGTAACATCAAAAGATGGACAAATCAGCCTATGACAACCTGCACCATCAAGGCAAGAGACAGAGCAAAATGGCGATCCATGGTAGCCAACCTTCGTTGCTGAGACGGCACTCGATGATGATGATGGGTGCTGTAACACCAGACCCAGAGAGACACTGAGAAGAACATTGATGAGAGAGGCAAGAGCAGCAGGAATCGACACCCTCAATGAGATAGAGCTACTTGCATAGAACAGAGACAAATGACGAGATTTGATAAAATATCTTTACAAGGATTGAAAACTGCTAGAATAAAAATTTAGATAAGAGAAAGCGTATCTGGGTCTATACCCTATGGGCCGGCTACGGCTCGAAAGTTCAATAGATAGATAAATAGTGTTGTAACAGTCCACATCTTGCAAGTGGGGGCCTAAGTAGCCCGGTTGGGAAAAGAATCCGACTGGACTACCGACGTTCGGACAACCCGTGTTCGATTCCCGCTGGGAGCAGTGTCAATTGTACTCGTGGTTGGGAAAAAAAATACCACCACAGTCGACCCAGCCGTTGGCAGAGATGATTACCATGGTATTACCGGTAAAGAAGGTGAGGAGTGTCACATCGCATCATGAGTTTCGATGCTTGAAGCGACACTATCCAGAAATCTCCAAACATTTCTGGATAGGCGGCTGAGCATATATGGGTAGAAACTCGCGTTCTAAGATGCCGATTCAAGTCTCGTACTTTTCCTTGACCTTATCTTGCAAGGATATGGACTAATGGACACAACAAAGAAATGTAACAGCATAAGATGCTCATCCTGCTCTTCTAATATCTTTAAAAAGCCCATTTCTCCATACCTCTGTTTGAACAGCTCTACGTCCCGCAGCAAGATCAACCTTGTTCCCAGCCAGGACTATCACTATGTTGCCTGTAGTCTGCTGCCATAACTCCCTCACCCATGATATAGCTCGGTAGAATGTGTCCTGAAGCACCACATGAGGATAACAATTTCACAGTTAGAACATTCATTTTCATATTTTATTCAATTAATAGAATGAGACATCTGAATATTTTAATTAAATTAATAGACTGTGACATCTGAATATTTTAATTAAATTAATAGACTGTGACATCTGAATATTTTAATTAAATTAATAGACTGTGACATCTGAATATTTTAATTAAATTAATAGACTGTGACATCTGAATATTTTAATTAAATTAATAGACTGTGACATCTGAATATTCTAATTAAATTAATAGACTGTGACATCTGAATATTCTAATTAAATTAATAGACTGTGACATCTGAATATTCTAATTAAATTAATAGACTGTGACATCTGAATATTCTAATTAAATTAATAGACTGTGACATCTGAATATTCTAATTAAATTAATAGACTGTGACATCTGAATATTTTAATTAAATTATTACATTGAGAAATCAGAATATTTTAATTAAATTAATAGGTTGTGACATCTGAATATTCTAATTAAATTAATAGACTGAGACACCTGAATGTTGATGTTGGTAAGCCCACAGACCTGTTTGATGACATCTTCTGCTCGGCCTACCCATGATTTGTCTCTTTTTAACCTGATACACTTCCCTGTTTAGAACTCATGATGCAATGGATGCTCTTTATCTGCACTAATCTTCAGGTATGCTCGTGCCCTCCAGATCTTGATCGTGTCATCCATGGTTGGAAAGTCAAGAAGATACCTCATTGCTACACAGAGAGTGTCCCTTGAACACCCCAAGATAATGTGCATAGCTTCATTCAGATGAACTAAATAAATATAATAAAATAAACGGGACAAATTTGAAAACAAATGCCTCCGAAAAATACTTTGTATACCATAGAATGATATTTATAGTTAGTCGAAGACCCTGGTATCACTACAAACAAATTAAAATCCAAAATTGCTCAACCGCCCATGCCAGTTGAATCATCCAAATTAACATCTCATTGAATATCCAAACAAAGAAAGTCCGCTGCAGTCCCCATCATAGCATACACAGCACACGTCGAAAGACATAAGGCGTATTAGTACTGATAGTGAATGCAACGGAACTGTCCTTTGTCATACGATATCATCATTCATCATAAGCAATCTAAATATAGAAATGCCATCTGATGAAACACACAGCTCACGGTGTGCACAGAGCACAAATCTCAGTAGCTCCAGCAGCAAGCCGGACTTGGAATATGGGGAAACTATCTATCTATTGGCCTTTCGAGCCGTAGCCGGCCCATAAGGCGTAGACCAACATACTCCATCTGAATTTTTGTTCTAGCAGTTTTCAATAATTTTAAAGATATTTTATCAAATCTCGCCATTTGTCTCTGTTCTGTGCAAGCAGCTCTATCTCATTGAGGGAGTTAATTCCTGCTGCTCTTGCCTCTCTCATCAATGTTCTTCTCAGTGTCTCCCTGGGTCTTCCTCTTTTTCTCTTACCTGTTGTTTCCCACATGAGGGCTTGTTTTGCTATTCGGTTATTATCTCTTCTCATCACATGTCTAACATATGACCATCATCTTTTCTTTATTACTGAAGATATTAATGGTTGATTGGCTATTTCTCTAATTTCCTCGTTTGTTTTGAATTCGTTCCACGCTATACCAAGTATTTTCCTTAGACATTTATTTTCGAATGCGTTCAACTTTGTTTCTATATCTCTTGTTTTCCAGCTTTCACACGCATACGTAAGGGTTGATAGTACATTTGATTTGAATAGTCTAAGTTTTGTGTTTGTGCTGATGAGTTTTGATTTCTACAACTTTTCAGGGCTTCTGAAAGACATTGCTGCTTTAGCTATTCTGATTTAATTTCTTTGCTTGTATCCCCTTCTCGATCAATGTGACTTCCAAGATAGATAAAGTGATCGATCTCATCCACTGGTTTATGGGGAAACTGCAACAAGGAACATTTTCAGACAGTGCCTCAACAGTTCATTGCCGCCTATCCACCATATTGACCATCATATGACATTGGTGAAGTCCACCATGGAATGAGTTCAAGAAAAGTGCAGAAATAAGAGAAATGGCAGTGTCCAAAAATATCAACTATAATCAAAAGAAGGTGGTCATCTCAAACAAACTCTCAAATTGGAACCAGAGTGTAAAAGAAAAAGAGGTCAACCTAGAGAAACACTAAAAAGAACATTAAAATGAGAGGCAACAACAGCAGGCTCACTCACCGAGATTGAGCAACTCTCCAAAAACAGAGCTGTGAAGTGGACTAAATGTAAGTCCTGTGCAAGGTCCGATGGTTAAAAGATCGTCAGACACAAGAGTCTAGAATTTCTGCCTTATGTGCAGTCTTCAGCTCAGAAGGACATTAGACAGATAGATGGATGGATGGATGGATGGATGGATGGATGGATGGATGGATGGATGGATGGATGGATGGATGGATGGATGGATGGATCGATAGATGGATGGATGGATGGATTCCCTATAGACAGACAGAATAGATTATGATAGATAAGACATCAGAAGATCTTAGTCAGGAGTCAGTCCACAGAACTGAGAATATTCAAGTCAAGCTGTCTGATGATGAATTCGCTCACCTCATGGATGGCTCGAGCAGTAAACACGACATGTGAAAGTCTCCAACTGAAGGAAATGATAGGCTACATGCAGACCAACAGGTGTGGATTTGGTCGGGGAGAAATCCAATGGTAGTCAAAGGCATCAAATACATGGTAGTCAGGAAGATCAGAGATGTTGAGGAGAACAAACATGTAAAGACAGCACAACAAGTGTAGCAAGACCAATAGACCACATGGGATGAGGCCTTGCAGAGGACACTAACATAGAATGACATGTGGCATATGGCACTGCTGCGGCTCAGCTACATATTCAGAACTATGTATGACCTTCTACCATCAGCCTGCAACCTTGTGAAGTGGAGAAAGACAGATGTCAATCAATGTCCTCTTTGCTATAGAAGATAGATGATGGAACTTGTTCTTTCCTCATGCAAGACTATAGCAGAGAATGTATAGATGATTGTATATAATAGCGGAGAATTGTGTAGTGGGGAATTGCACACCAAGAGATGAAGGATGGGGAAGTATAAATTAAGCACAAACATATACAGAAGGAGAAATGACTTGGAAGAGAGTTCATGACGTAGAGATAGAGAGACGGTTGCAAAGGACAACGAAGGAAATTCAGTTGGAGTTTGGCAGTCTTAGAGAACAGACATGTAGCTGAGGACAGAGTGGAAATCCAGTTGGAGTTTGGCAGTCTTAGAGAACAGATGGACAGTCGTAAGCAACCGAAGAAATGCATCACTTAGAGATCAACAGCCGAAGAGAAAAGATGTAGAGATAAAACACAACAGACGAAGTTGGAGCTTGGCAGCAGAAAAGAGAGGGCAGACAAAGATATAGATTGGCAACCGAAGGAAGCACAGAAGTAGACTCAGAGATAGTAGACTTAGAGATAGTCACAATGGGAATTCAAGCGAAGTAGTATTGGAAGCCCAAGAGCGGCGGTCGCAACGGAAGCATGAGAGCGACATATTGAACAGTTAGAGATTAGCAGATGAACCAGAAGAATACAGTGTAAATAGGCCGATAGATAGGGATAGATAGATTAGGATGGTGCGTTCGATGGGAACGTACCAAAGTAGGATAACGGCCACAAAGATAGAAAAGATTAGATTAGTTGTAGGGACGAGAGAATGAAATAGGAAGAATAGATATTGTTAATGGGAATGAGTGTGGGTTGCAATAGAAAATGACGCACATTGTACACGTGTGAAACGAGAAAAGAAATAAAGGAAAAGGCTCCAATGTATAAGAGTCAGTCTTTCAGTCATTCAGGTTGTTGACGGCTTTGGATTATAAACAGCTTTAAGTCATTCACATGGTACAAGTGAAGAGGAACGGTCTTCACAGTATTGACGCCTTCACGTCTATTGACACCTTCACATCTATTGACGCCTTCACATCTTCAAGACAGCACTAGGTCAAGGGCGGTACATGTGGCGACACAATAAAGTGCTGCATGAACCAGCTGCCACGGACGGGGCGTGGATGAAGGCCAACACTAAAGCTCGATCAGCTACAACAAACACCTACTTTTTGAGAGCTGAACAGGCTGCATGCCCCAAGCAAAACAAGTGGAATGACTCAATGATCCTGGACATAGCGAATAACTTGTAGGTGGCTGTTGACCTCACAGAGCGAGGGAAGTACCCAGAGTGCATCAAGAGATCCAAAATGAGTCCTGACATTGCACATTACACATCAGATATGACCCACGCTATTTTAATAGAGCTCACAGTGCCATTTGAATTCAGGATAGAGGAAAAGCATATATTTAAACTAGCCCTATCCAGGATAGAGGAACAGCGTATATTTAAACTAGACCTATCCAGGATAGAGAAACAGCATATATTTAAACTAGCCCTATCTAGGATAGAGGAACAACATATATTTAAACTAGCCCTATCCAGGATAGAGGAACAGCATATATTTAAACTATCCCTATCCAGGATAGAGGAACAGCATATATTTAAACTAGCCCTATCCAGGATAGAGGAACAGCATATATTTAAACTATCCCTATCCAGGATAGAGGAACAGCATATATTTAAACTATCCCTATCCAGGATAGAGGAACAGCATATATTTAAACTATCCCTATCCAGGATAGAGGAACAGCATATATTTAAACTATCCCTATCCAGGATAGAGGAACAGCATATATTTAAACTAGCCCTATCCAGGATAGAGGAACAGCATATATTTAAACTAGCTAAATACAAGCATCTCACCACCGAGCCGAGACAGCAGGGGTTCCAGGTTAGAGTGTTTTCTGTGCTTATTAGTGCCAGAGGACTCCTATTAAAGATGCTATGAATTAAGGGGGGAGTACAAACAAGAACATTGAATGCGATCTGAGTCAGCCAAAAGAGCATCATGCTGGCTCTGATGGAACAGAGACATATCAACAATAAATAATCCGATGTTCAGACCACTAGACGATCAATTTATACCTTGACCACTCCGGACTCCCATGTAAGTCAACAGCATAGGGACAGTTTAGTCCTGGAATATCCAAAGCCGGGCGATAAGCAATAAGAAATTATTATTCATTGATTATCATCGACCATAGGTGAGCTACACTGGGCATTTTCGTTGTAGACAGTTCAAACTTCCCACATATTTTCCTAAAAATTTTACGTGAAAATTTACCTTAAAGTGAATTAATTAATACAAATGTTAAAAATAGTACAAACACAGTACTCACAATTACTCAGCAACTTAGTGCACCCACATTTTATCCCAGAACACACACAGCCCACATTTCATCTCAGTACACACAGCCCACATTTCATCCCAAAACACACACAGCCCACATTTCATCCCATAACACACACAGCCCACATTTCATCCCACTACACACACAGCCCACATTTCATCCCAGAACACACACAGCCCACATTTCATCCCAGAACACACACAGCCCACATTTCATCCCAGAACACACACAGCCCACATTTCATCCCAGTACACACACTTCGCATTTCATGAAAAACACACCCATTCATTATTGTTCACTCAACAACTCAGCCCCTACTCATTTTTTTTAAACAATCAACTCACCCACCCCCCCCCTAATTTTAATCAATAACTTACAGTAAGCAACATTTCACTCAATAACTCACAGTCATCCAGCAACACTTCAATCTATAACTCACATCTAGAAACACTTCACCCAGTAACTCACAGCCAGCAAGACTTCACTCAATAACTCACAACAGCAAAACACTTCACTCAATAACTCACATCTAGAAACACTTCACTCAATAACTCACAGCAGCAAAACACTTTACTCAATAACTCACATCTAGAAACACTTAACTAAATAATTCACAGCAGCAAAACACTTTACTCAATAACTCACAGCAGCAAAACACTTCACTCAATAACTCACATCTAGAAACACTTCACTCAATAACTCACAGCAGCAAAACACTTCACTCAATAACTCACAGCAGCAAAACACTTCACTCAATAACTCACATCTAGAAACACTTCACTCAATAACTCACATCTAGAAACACTTCACTCAATAACTCACAGCAGCAAAACACTTTACTCAATAACTCACATCTTGAAACACTTCACTCAATAACTCACAGCAGCAAAACACTTCACTCAATAACTCACATCTAGAAACACTTCACTCAATAACTCATAGAGGCAAACACTTTACTCAAGAACTCACATGCCAAGTGATATCATAAACAACAACAGCAGCTTGAGCTCCTCTGTAGCAGAATCGAGTCAAGCTATCATATCTATTATGCCCAGATGTGTCGAAGATATCAAACCTCATACTCTGCCCCTGTATGTGCACTGTACGTGTTTGAAATGCAGCTAAAACATAAGACAACAGGATATCCATTATTTATCTCTGAATATGTTATTTGTGGAAAAATAACAGACTATTCTATTCTATTCTATTCTATTCTATTCTATTCTATTCTATTCTATTCTATTCTATTCTATTCTATTCTATTCTATTCTATTCTATTCTATTCTATTCTATTCTATCCCTGATATCAGTTTCATTGCATTCAGACCATCCACATATCTCCACTGCCCTTATAAGCATTTCTTAAAGTGTATGTAGATCAATTGTTCACATAAGGTATTGATTATAGAAACATCTGCATTTTCCACTAAGCATTCTGTATCAATCAGACTAATTTTCCACCTCTAGACCTTTCAGGTCTACATTTTAGTAACAAAAGCGTTTTTATGATAGTGGCTTGTTAAACCTCTGCTCGACGGTTCTATACCAAGCGGGAGAAAAATGAATCATCAATAAAGAAAAGATGATGGTCATATGTTGGACATGTGATGAGGAGAGATAATAACTGAATAACGAAGCAAGCCCTCATGTGGGAAACAACAGGTAAGAGGGAAAGAGGCCAACCTAAAGAGACACTAAGAAGAACATTGATCAGAGAGGCAAGAGCAGCAGGAATCAGCTCCCTCTAGGTTCACCTAGACTGTGAAAATGGGTACCAGAGATTTTTTAAATGAGAAAATAAGATGGCCAGGTGTTTATATTGACCAAATCACTCAAAAATGTGTCACTTGTCACTGGAAAATATGGGCACTGACACTATATTCCCCATAAGGCAGGGACTCTTACTTAAAGTGTGCAATGTAACAGCGAGTGGGCACAGCTAAACTTTGTTAAGGAGTCGTCGTGTGCCAACTCAATGATTGGATATCATAAAATGACAACATTCACACAGGCTTAATCATTTTTAGTACATAAATGAGTTCCTACATGGTAGTATTAATTCTGTCATCATTTATCGTCTTAGAGATCCTATCAGGAAAACCAGTAAATTAATATTAAAAATACAAATTGAATACATTTGCAAGCTTTTCCACACTTGGCTTAGAACTTTATGTTTGTTACTTTCGGCATGCAAATCACGGTCCTTGACTTCGACTGAACATTCAGGAAGTGCACCCACAAGACTACACCCACGCATGTATACTGAGTGATTAGATGACCATGATAAAAAAAGTGGAGGCGGGCTCTGTACGCATGCAATGGGTAGAGTCGTTGCAGAAATCCAAAATACGTAAGGTCACCTTTGTGTATGTCCCTGGACATGCGGGAGTACAGGAAAATGAAAGAGTGGACAGGTTGGCTAGCTGCGCTGTCGTTCAGGATGGGCAACCAATGGATCAGGTGGACATCATCAATGCCCTCCAAAATGTGGGAAGAGCACAGGACTTTGACAAACACAGATCCATGTCACTTCTTCGGATGATGGAAATGGGAGTTAAGATGGGCACAGCCAGAAATGAGAAACTTAGTGGCCGTGTAAGAAGACTTATCAACCAAAATAGAACTGGAGTCGTCGGTCACTGGACACTGCAGGAATTGCTGAGGAGGGGATCTGAGCACCTATGGACATGTTCGGAGTGCAATGATGATGACCTGCAAATAACTCAATAACTCTATTCAGGAAGTGCATTCTTGGCACTTTGTTTTCTGTTTAGTGGAACTCATTGCTATGCAACTGTGTTTGTGAAGAATTATGAAACTGCCATTTTGTAAACATGAGGGACCTGTAGGCATTTTTTGCTAAATTAAATCACTTTTATACGTTTTACTATTATCAAACTTCATTTATGTACCTGGAAGACTAGTTGGTCTCAAGGCAAGACACTGGCCTCAAGACAGAGAGGTTGTGGATTCAAATCCCCGCTGCACCAGTTGGGATTTTTATTTATGACTTCCCTCTGCAGCAACCACCCCTGGTCTCAGTAGTGAGGCCCGGCTTGAAACGTCAATTACTTATGGATGGAAAAAATATGAGTACCTCCGAAGTCAGAGTTCTCTGCCTGTGCGGCGAGGGACCCCAGTGCACACGGCTGCCAGGGAAAAATAGATTAACACGCAAAATTCAGTTCCTAGTCTCTAGGGACTTCGTCAAATGGCAAAAGCTGGCGAACGAAACAAAATAAAATAAATAAATTTATGTACCTAAACTAGTAACCTTCCCAAAAATAAATACAAGAATCAGAGTTTACCAGACTTATATGATTGTAACTATCATGATGATGCCGCTGGTATAGGACCAGCAGAGAAAGGTAGCTGCAGGGCTCAAAGGTTTGAAAACTACTGCTATGGGGCTTTAAATAGGAGGGGAGGAGAACCCTATAACTATATTTTTCTTCCTTGTTACACTATCTCTATGCAATGAGATAGCAGATAATTTGTTGCCGTATACAAGACAATCAGAAAGTGAACTTTGTTATAGTACTTTAGTTATCTTGACTTCTGCATAACTTTCTAACTTGAGTAACAGTGCTTGTTCTGCATAACTTTCTAACTTGAGTAACAGTGCTTGTTCTGCATAACTTTCTGTTAGCTTGTGTAACAGTGTTTGTTCTCCACAACTTTCTGTTAACTTGTGTAACAGTGTTTGTTTTGCACAGCTTTCTAACTTTTGTAACACAGTTTGTTCTGCACAACTTTCTAACTTGTGTAACAGTGTTTGTTCTGCACAACTTTCTGTTAACTTGTGTAACAGAGTTTGTTCTGCTCAACTTTCTAACTTGTGTAACAGAGTTTGTTCTGTAGAACTTTCTGTTAACTTGTGTAACAGTGTTTGTTCTGTAGAACTTTC
Organism: Megaustenia siamemsis; assembly: GCA_032433765.1. Classification (NCBI taxonomy): domain Eukaryota; kingdom Metazoa; phylum Mollusca; class Gastropoda; order Stylommatophora; family Ariophantidae; genus Megaustenia; species Megaustenia siamemsis. Next base: position 11,297,037 of record JAVIAB010000145.1, on the reverse strand, counting down.
TGTTAACTTGTGTAACAGAGTTTGTTCTGCACAACTTTCTGTTAACTTGTGTAACAGAGTTTGTTCTGCATAACTTTCTGTTAACTTGTGTAACAGAGTTTGTTTTGCACAACTTTCTGTTAACTTGTGTAACAGTGTTTGTTCTGCATAACTTTCTAACCTGTGTAACAGTGCAGGCTGATAATGTCATATGAGCATTTAGTAAAGCCTCCTGATGATATCATATGGACATTTAGTAAAGCCTCCTGATGATGTCATATGGGCATTTAGTAAAGCCTCCTGATGATGTCATATGGGCATTTAGTAAAGCCTCCTGATGATGTCATATGGGCAATTAGTAAAGTCTCCTGATGATGTCATATGGACATTTAGTAAAGCATCCTGATGATGTCATATGGGCATTTAGTAAAGCCTCCTGATGATGTCATATGCGCATTTAGTAAAACCTCATGATGATGTTATGTGGGCATTTAGTAAAACATCCTAATTATGCCATAGGGCATTTAGTAAAGCCTCCTGATGATGCTATATGGGCATTTAGTAAAGCCTCCTGATGATGTCATATAGGCATTTAGTAAAACATCCTAATTATGCCATAGGGCATTTAGTAAAGCCTCCTGATGATGTCATATAGGCATTTAGTAAAACATCCTAATTATGCCATAGGGCATTTAGTAAAGCCTCCTGATGATGCCATATGGGCATTTAGTAAAGCCTGCTGATGATGCCACATGGGCATTTAGTAAAGCCTCCTGATGATGTCATATGGGCATTTAGTAAAGCCTCCTGATGATGCCATATGGTCATTTAGTAAAACATCCTAATTATGCCATAGGGCATTTAGTAAAGCCTCCTGATGATGTCATATGGTCATTTAGTAAAACATCCTAATTATGCCATAGGGCATTTAGTAAAACATCCTAATTATGCCATAGGGCATTTAGTAAAGCCTCCTGATGATGTCATATGGGCATTTAGTAAAGCCTCCTGATGATGCCATATGGGCATTTAGTAAAGCCTCCTGATGATGCCATATGGGCATTTAGTAAAGCCTCCTGATGATGCCATATGGGCATTTAGTAAAGCCTTCTGATGATGCCATATGGGCATTTAGTAAAGCCTCCTGATGATGATGGGAATTTAGTAAAGCCTCCTGATGATGTCATATGGGCATTTAGTAAAGCCTCCTGATGATGTCATATGGGCATTTAGTAAAGCCTCCTGATGATGCCATATGGGCATTTAGTAAAGCCTCCTGATAAAGCCATATGGGCATTTAGTAAAGCCTCCTGAAGATGCCATATGGGCATTTAGTAAAGCCTCCTGATGATGCCATATGGGCATTTAGTAAAGCCTCATGATGATGCCATATGGGCATTTAGTAAAGCCTCCTGATGATGATGCCATATGGGCATTATTAAAGCCTCCTGATGCTGCCATATGGGCATTTAGTAAAGCCTCCTGATAATGCCATATGGGCATTTAGTAAAGCCTCCTGATGATGCCATATGGGCATTTAGTAAAGCCTCCTGATGATGCCATATTGGTAAGATGAAAATCTCTAGCGCTGAATTCTGACAACAGAAGAGCAATTATAACAACAAGGAGAAAAAATGTCAGATTCTTCAAAGTACACAGAAGATGTTCAGCAGAAAACAATTATCATGATGGTTTTTATCCCATTTCTGGGTTGTGCTTTGAATTTTCTACTGGGCGGGGGGATAAAGACCATAATATACCCAGTGCAGTTGCCACAAGGTATTCAGATTTGAGCTTATATTCCACTCCTAAAAGACACAAAAATATTGTTGACTCTACAATGATTTGAACAGTGGAAATGTACAGATCACAGGATCCAAGAGACAAGGGTTATGGCAAGACATGATATTCAACATCTCTCAACATGCAAGAATGAATGAATGGAAACTTTGTTCACGTTATTTGGAAAAGGATAAGTATTTATTCATTTGCCATCTACTGTCACTGTTAAACAGAGGATCAGAAGAATGTTACAAAAGTCAGGACAACAATTACTGTGATTAAATTCTCACCTCCAACTGTAGCAATCGGGCATTGTGGAAAAAAGGCGCTCCCAAATCTTGCAGCCAGAGAGGACTTTCCTACTGAATCGTTCCCCAGAAGAACTATTTTAACATTCTGTATCTGATGACCTCCAGGTGGACCAGGTCTAGGTCTTTTGTTGCTCCTACTAGTGCTCATCCTGTGTCTGGAGCAAAGTTCCCTGTAGATTCAGCTGTGTCTTCAACAATCATACAAACAATTCAGTAGTTCTTTTGCTTTGTCTAGCTCTGATTACAAATCCAGGACATTTTCACTTGAGCTGTTGTCAGAAATACAAATCAACAGAATCTACACCAGAGTCCTATACAGCAACATGTACAATTTATTTCATTACTAACTAGAAATTCATGATGTCATTAACATTCTATACGGAAGCATTAAACAAATAATGTCACCTAAATCTCCATGAAGTCTCTAGTGAAGTTTGAACCTGACTTTTGTCCTCAGTAGATCAGCTCAATAACCACTATACTACCACTGATATCCACTCAGTAGATCAGCTCAATAACCACTATACTACCACTGATATCCACTCAGTAGATCAGCTCAATAACCACTATACTACTACCACTGACATCCACTCAGTAGATCAGCTCACTAACCACTATACTACTACCACTGACATCCACTCAGTAGATCAGCTCACTAACCACTATACTACCACTGACATCCACTCAGTAGACCAGCTCACTAACCACTATACTACCACTGACATCCACTCAGTAGACCAGCTCACTAACCACTATACTACCACTATACTACCACTGACATCCACTCAGTAAACCAGCTCACTAACCACTATACTACCACTGAGATCCACTTAGTAGACCAGCTCACTAACCACTATACTACCACTGACATCCACTCAGTAGACCAGCTCACTAACCACTATACTACCACTGACATCCACTCAGTAGACCAGCTCACTAACCACTACACTACCACTGACATCCACTCAGTAGATCAGCTCACTAACCACTATACTACCACTGACATCCACTTAGTAGATCAGCTCACTAACCACTATACTACTACCACTGACATACACTCAGTAGATCAGCTCACTAACCACTATACTACCACTGACATCCACTCAGTAGATCAGCTCACTAACCACTATACTACCACTGACATCCACTCAGTAGACCAGCTCAATAACCACTATACTACCACTGACATCCACTCAGTAGACCAGCTCACTAACCACTATACTACCACTATACTACCACTGACATCCACTCAGTAGACCAGCTCACTAACCACTATACTACCACTGACATCCACTCAGTAGACCAGCTCACTAACCACTACACTACCACTGACATCCACTCAGTAGATCAGCTCACTAACCACTATACTACCACTGACATACACTCAGTAGATCAGCTCACTAACCACTATACTACCACTGACATCCACTCAGTAGATCAGCTCACTAACCACTATACTACCACTGACATCCACTTAGTAGACCAGCTCACTAACCACTATACTACCACTGACATCCACTCAGTAGACCAGCTCACTAACCACTATACTACCACTGACATCCACTCAGTAGACCAGCTCACTAACCACTACACTACCACTGACATCCACTCAGTAGATCAGCTCAATAACCACTATACTACCACTGACATCCACTTAGTAGATCAGCTCACTAACCACTATACTACTACCACTGACATACACTCAGTAGATCAGCTCACTAACCACTATACTACCACTGACATCCACTCAGTAGATCAGCTCACTAACCACTATACTACCACTGACATCCACTTAGTAGACCAGCTCACTAACCACTATACTACCACTTTACTACCACTGACATCCACTTAGTAGACCAGCTCACTAACCACTATACTACCACTTTACTACCACTGATATCCACTCAGTAGACCAGCTCACTAACCACTATACTACCACTGACATCCACTTAGTAGACCAGCTCACTAACCACTATACTACCAATGGTATCCACTCAGTAGATCAGCTCACTAACCACTATACTACCACTGACATCCACTTAGTAGATCAGCTCACTAACCACTATACTACCACTATACTACCACTATACTACCACTGACATCCACTCAGTAAACCAGCTCACTAGCTCCTATACTACCACTATACTACCACTGACATCCACTTAGTAGATCAGCTCACTAACCACTATACTACCACTGACATCCACTCAGTAGACCAGCTCACTAACCACTATACTATAGTCCGTTCAGAAATTCATAATCACACCTGAATTAGTTTTGCGTGATAACCGTTTGTTATTTTGCTTTCAAAATTTGCATGCAATCTTAGAATATTGATGATGTTATAGAAATATTTTTTGCTCTGAGAAATTTGATCTAGTTAAAAAATTTTCTTCTTTAGGCTATATTAAATTCACCCTGTTCGAATTTGACACCATTTTAGGATATATACATTAATTTGGTGCGGTCGTTCACGTAAAATAGTTTGGCAATTGCAGAAACACTAACTTCAGGAAAATCCCGTGCACAAAACTGAATATTGAACGACATGACGCACCACGGCCTTTGGCATTAATTACCGAAGGGAAGGCGTATCTTTATTAATTTTGTGAAGACTCAGTAGACAATTTGTTGACTTTAAATACCAACATTTATATCTAAATTACAATGAGTTTGAAATGCAAATTTATAACTATGCAAAAGGTTACTTTTTTACTATATCAGCACTTCCTTAGGGAATCCAAGATGGGGCATTTATATTGTGATATTCATGACCCAGAGAGACCTTCATGCATAGTCATGGATAATGCATCATACCACAATGTCGTATCAGAGGAAGACAAAGTGCCTACTGCATCAAATACAAAAGAGCAAACTAGGACATGGCTTGCAAATGAAAATGTCAAATTTGACGACACATACTTAAAACCAGAATTGTTACAACTTGTGAAGAATACGAATAAAAAAAAAGGTGTACCATATTGACAAAATCATTGAGAAATACGGCACACCTCTCTTCGACTCCCTGCATATCATGCGCATCCTTAATCCAATCGAACTTATCTGGGCTCACGTCAAAGGACAAGTTGCAGAACAGAATAGGACGTTTAAAATGTGTGATGTTGAAGTTCTGACACACGAGTCTCTCTCAAAAATAGACATTCCGTTCTGGAAGAAGTGTGTTGAACATGTGCTGCGGGTGGAAGATGAGTACTGGAAACGAGATGGATTACTATTTGTCCAGCCAGTAATGATTATCAACCTCTTGGAATCTTCAGATTCAGAATGATTGAAATTAAGATGAATTCAATTCCAGCTGCAGTTAGGACGTCCTGGGGTCTAATGGTGACCGAAGGACAAGACTAATTGTAACCAATTGAATTCATGTTTGCAGATACACATAATGAACAACACCCACAATTAAGCACTATGTAGATACGCCTCTGACAAGAATTGCAGTAACCTGGAAAATTTAACACGATTACTGTAAACTCTAAAATTTGAATCAACTTGTGTGATATTGTCATAAAAGATCAAAGGAATTCGCTGATGTGCAAAATCTGTTGTGTTTGTGGAATAAAAAATACCAAATAAAATAAAATATAGCAGGAATGCAAGGAAAATCTAATGAAAACAGTCTTAAATGTAGGTTAGGAACACCAGAATTTTTGTCAGGGGATAGACTTCATTGGCATCATATAAAGAATTAATTTGTGTCAATGTGACTTAGTCACTGGTATTGTCCTTTGTCACTCTGGCGACCGCAGCCGCTATACTTTGGAAAATCGCCTCATAGTACAGTATGGTTCGCTGACCCCACGAGGTATGAATGTATCACACTTATACACATAGTTTCCTTTTGGTTGCTCCTTCTCTTTTGCATAGCCTTCTCTACTGCACATATTTGGGTTCTTTGGTCAACTTACTATGCTCTGCTATTTATAGTTCTTCTCCTCTAGTCCCTTATGAGACACTTCGGTGTTCTCCTCTTTACCTTTTTTCTGTGCTCCTTACCCCTCATTTGTTTTTCTGTGTGCATTTGCGCACATTTCTCCACATCTCTGTACGTTCATGACAGCCGCACTTGGTTGCTATTTCCTTTTAGTTTTGACCTCTGTTTACACACAGGATAGATAATTTTGTTTTCTTTAACACATTTTGATTGTTTTTGTTTTGGTTGTTTCGTTATTAGTTTTGTGTGTGTGTTTTTTTGTTTGTTCCTGATGAAAGCCTATTGGGCCGAAACGTCGTTTAGTCTGTGTCGTCCACTTATCACGTAAAGCTTCTTACATACCATTTTTTTATATTTTTTAATTTTTCCTCACATTCAGCTTTACAGCAGCTTCGCATTTTTATGCTTTACTCCTGACTTAGTCATTACCATGTTCGATTCCCGCTGGGAGCAGTGTGAATTGTATTCGTGGTTAGAAAAAAAAAATACCCCCATGGTCTACCCAGCCGTTGCCAGAATTGAGTACCAGGGTATTACCCTGGGAAGTAAGGAATGTCAGTTCGCATCTGAGTTTCGATGCTTGAGGCGACACTATATGAGATTGAGAAACACAAAAAAATATATCCTGAGGCTGAGAAATACAATAAAAAGTATATCCTGAGGCTGAGAAATACAATAAAAAGTATATCCTGAGGCTGAGAAATACAAAAAAGTTTATCTAGAGGTTGAGAAATACAAAAAATGTACACCCTAAGGCTTAGAAACACATAAAAAGGTATATACAGAAATACTTACAATAGGAACAGAAAAGATATAATCAATATTTTTCTGGCACAGCATGAGAAGAGGAAAGTTGGAATACTTGGTTACAACTGGCAAAATACAGGGAAAGAGAGATAGCGGACGACAAAGATAGAAGATACTAGATAGCTTGGTGTCATGGCATGGAACACAGTCAACAACAGAATTGATATGATGCACTGTGGATAGAAGCTCAGTGGTTAGTGACGTGGACTGCTAAAGGCAAAAAGGTCAGGTTTAATCCTGATCGATGGCTTCCAGGTTCTCCCAGCCTTAAATGGGTACCACATTTTTGTTTTGAAAGTAAAGTGGCACAGATGTAATACCGACCACATTACTCCAAAAATCATGTGCTGGAGGTCTGTAAAAATTATGGTCACTAACACCATATTCCCTATACGCCACTTGATGTGACGGGGCTCTTTACTTGACTTACTGTGAATAGAAGATTGTGGAAGGACATGATCACCTACATCAACCGGTATGGCACATGATGATGATGATGATGAAAAACACAGAAATACAAAAAAAGGTATATTCAGAAATACTTATAACAGAAACAATAAAGGTACAGCAGGTAGCAAACACTTCTGACTATAGACAACAGCTGCTGTGAAAAACACTTGGGGGTCAAGATATCCACTAGCTAGTGGGTTGAGAGTGGTCAGCGAACCAAAGTTGATTGCTTCTGTCAGGATAAGAGAATGAGTGAGCTGATCAAGAACCTAATCTCCCTCCTGGCGGTTTCCTCGAAACAGACTATTCAGTTGGTCAAGCTAGTAAGGATCACAGAGACAATCCGGTACTTAAAAATGCCATAATTAAGTTGGATATATTGGACCGAAAGGTAAAGTCCTTGTTTGTGGACATAAATTATTTCAGTTTGGAAGAGTAACATCCCTCTAGTAATATTGGGTAAAATCCTAGAATAAGGACATAAATTAAAAAGATCTCTAAGTTGGAATCACAATAAAACTACAGTGATTCCCAAATAGTCAAAATTATCAGTAAAGTCCTAGATTAGCATCTTTTTGCTAAATGAGTGATCTCCCTTGATTGACTGCATATATCTGAAAGTATCAACTGCTTCTAGTTTTTGTGCATTTTATTTTATTTTATTTTATTTTATTGTATTTTATTTTATTGTATTTTATTTTATTGTATTTTATTTTATTGTATTTTATTGTATTTTATTGTATTTTATTGTATTTTATTTTATTGTATTTTATTTTATTGTATTTTATTTTATTTTATTTTATATTGTATTTTATTTTATTTTATTTTATATTGTATTTTATTTTATTTTTTTGTATTTTATTGTATTGAATTTTATATTGTATTTTATTTTATTGTATTTTATTTTATTTTATTGTATTGTATTTTCTTAACAAGATCTAGGGTAAGGTTTATGGTTTAGATTACTCCTAACCCAGGGGCTCTTCTAACAACAGATTAGAGAATGACTGAACAAAAGTGCATGGGGACGTTACTCCGAGCAGTAAAATGCTACACTAGGACCTTACCAATAATTTTTAGTATTTGAGAGCCACTATAATTTTGTTGTCATGCCAACAATGGAGAGATAACTATAATTTACGTCCCTAAACTAGGACTTTACCCAATGTTACTCAAGTTATCTCTATGTTCATCACTAACGCAATTTATTTTATTTTGGGTTAGAATTAGGTCAGTTGAGTTAGGAAACAGAACTTTTAAACTTGACCCTCGTATTGTTTCTCTTTTGTTTACAATTACTATTAGATTATGGTATGGGCTTTCTAATGACAGGTTAGAGAACCACCGAATAAAGTGCGATATTTACCCAAAAGGTACTCTTCCGAGCTTGACAAATGTATGTGCTTAAACTAGGACTTTACAATAATAATAATGTATTATTATGTCTTGTCTTAATTGTATTTAGTAGTTCTCTTTTCATTTTTAGTTGTTTTAAAACTTCATCGTTTGTTTTATTTTCCTTCCATCCAATTCTACCTATTCTTCTATAAATCCACATTTCAAAGGCTTCAATTTTCTGGTCTAATGTCCATGTTTCTGCACCATACAGGAATATTGAGAAGATGTAACATTTTGCTATTCTTAGTTTTAGTTAAAGTTAAAAATTACCTACCAACTCAGGCAACCTGTCCACCGTCACTTCAGCACCTATGTTCCCAGTTTCAACTAACTCCAATCTAATTTCCAAATACACAGGAGCTAGTAATCGTAAACTTCATGTAAGTTAACACTTAGACACTCTCTGGTCTCACTCAAGTCACATCCCACAAAGCTGAAAGCTCAACCAGGAAGTTATAGTTATCTTCTTGTGACTGTGTTTTGGTCCCATTCTCATTCTTGCGAGCAAATTATATGAAACACCCACCCACCCAACATCCATCCATCCATCCACCCATCCATCCATCCATCCATCCATCCATCCATCCATCCATCCATCCATCCATCCATCCATCCATCCATCCATCCATCCATCCATCCATCCATCCATCCATCCATCCATCCAATCTATCAACGTTTCAAGTCGTAGTCGGCCCATAGAGCATAGACTCAGATACTCTTTCCCTGTTTCCAAACTTTCTAGCAGTCTCCATCCTTGCAAAGATAAACATTCATCCTGCAGCAAAAATATTCCAGTTTCCGCTCTGTTGTTTATTTATTTTTGTATGTGTTAAATTCACTATCTGTCTTAATTAATGAAATATTTTCCATTGTATCTAGTTTATACATAATTCTAGCGTAAATTTATGTTATTTAATAAGGAAAATATTATTTAAACATCAATCATTATCTGCGTGATATGTTGTACTTTCGTTTTCCCTTGACTCAGTGTTAGAGACATGCCATAATGGTAACCTAGAGCGTAGATGTCGGCTTCTTGAGCCTGTTTGTTGGATAAGAATGTAGATTATTTACGGTTGTCATATTGCTTATAAATCTAGTTTGTGCGTAATCATTTTATATTTATACATTATGTGTTGTTGGTCAAGAAAAACAGAAATATTATTAGTAAGAATAAATAACAGTCTCTGATATAGTCAGTTAAAAGAACACTTAATTATATAATTAATATTTAATTAAATAAGACAGACATAAGAGAAGTTAAGAAGTTCTTTAGACTTTAGTTCTTTAAAAAAAAATTGGCAGGCTTATTTAGGATAGACAGACTCATTTAGATCAGATACGATCTAACATCTCACCCAGATTAGATATGATAGATTAGATAATAATGATAATAGATGGGCGGCGACAAAAAAACCTTAATTTTACAAGTCTAAAGCGTGAGGGATCAAGAGATAACTGTAAATTACTGATTAGTTGCTTAACATTTTTTTAAGTTAAACTAACGCTACAGTCACTACTAACAACACACCGAGAACAGAATAGATAAAGGTTTGACACTGAATTAGACATTTACCACCAAATCTATTAATTCACTATTCGTTTTTTTAAAAATTATAATATAAAAAAATTGATTATAGTAATAGTAATCTATAATTATAATCAGGCAAAAGCAGTTTTCAAAGAAATGAGGAAGATACTATGCAATCCATTTTTAACAAGAAAAGAGTTCTTAAATGTTGTGCAGAGCCAGTCTTAACATATGGATGTGAATCATGGACAATAGGACAACAGACAAGGAAATCACTAGAGTCTGTAGAAATGTGGTTTTACAGAAGAATGTTGAGAATACCATGGACTGCTAAGAAGAGTGATGAAAATGTTCTGAAAGAGGCCAAAGCAAAAAGAGAGCTAATTTCCAATATTAGAAAGAAACAATCATCATTTTTTGGCCATGTAATGAGAAGATAACAACTGGAATATATTGTAACAACTGGAAAAATTGAGGGATGAAGAGATAGAAGGAAGCAAAGAGAAAAAATACCAGACGTCTTAAGAGAATGCGGTTGGCTTACCACGGCAACAACCGGGGTTCGTACCCTGGCGAGGACACCTGGGTTTTACTAATTCCCTAAAAATTAGTAGGAGCCGCGATAGCTCAGTGGTTAGTGAACTGGACTACTACGGACAAGGGGTAGGGTTCGATCCCAACCGACGGCTCCGGGTTCACCCAGCCTTAAATGGGTACCGGATTTTTTCTGGGAAAGTAAAAGCAGCACGGGCGTAATACCGACCACATTACCCAAAAATCATGTGCTGAAGGTCTGTAAAATATAGGGTCACTAACACCATATTTCCCTATACGCCACTTGGCGTGACGGGGGGTACTTTACTTTTTTTACTTAAGAGAATGACTTGGCAGAAGGTCAACAACAGAAATGATAAATAACTGTCGAGATCAAAAGTTGTGGAGAGACATGATCATCTACACCTGCAGGCCCAGTGCATGATGATGATGATGATAATAGTAATCCAAAGTTTCAGTCATCTCTTGAAGTCTGTGAGTGTGAATACCCCCAGGTGGTTCATCAGCTGAGAGAGTAGAGTCAGAATGTAGATTAAAGGCACTGACAAAATCTCATTCTCACTCAGTCCAGTGACTATTTCTATTCAGTGTTCCTTTCTTAATCTGTGTTTGGATCAGATATAATGAGCTGAATAGCATAAAGCTGGAGAGATGGCAGAGTCATTTTGAAATGAAAGTACTGAAAGTGACTGGGGAAGATGAATATGTGTATGACCATGATTCAATAGACAATCTTAGACTTTATAATAATTATAGATTATTGAGTTATTTGCGGGTCATCATCATTGTACTCTAAATATGTCCATACGTGCTCAGATTCCCTCCTCAGCAAGTCCCTCAGTGTCCAGCGACTGACGACTCCAGTTCTATGTTGGTTGATAAGTCTTCTTACACGGCCACTAAGTTTCTCGTTTCTGGCTGTGCCCATCTTATCTCCCATCTCTTTCATCCGAAGGAATGACATGGATTTGTGGTTGTTGAAGTCCTGTGCTCTTCACACATCTCGGTGGGCATTGATGATGTCTGCCCAATCCACTGGTTGACCGTCCTCAACAACAGCGCAGCTAGCCGACCTGTCCGCTCTTTCATTCCCCGTATTCCCGAATGTCCAGGGACATAGACAAAGGTTACCTTACGTATTTTTGACTTCTGCAATGACTCTATAACTATAGGTGCCACCAGTAAACGTATTCTCCATAGTCTACGTGACATAATAGAAATTGTTTACTGTTGCTTTACTTGCACAAAACCACTCCTTCTCACCCTGCTGCATACACCAGCACTGGCAGAGAGGGCAAAGATCATAACAGAATTCATAGATAGACAGAGATCATAACAGAACTCAAAGATAGACAGAGATCATAACAGAACTCAAAGATAGACAGAGATCATAACAGAACTCACAGGTGGGCAGAGATCATAACAGAATTCATAGATACACTTAGATCATAACAGAGCTCATAGATTGACAGAGATCATATAGAACTGTGAGAACAAGTCTTCATTCATAGTCGCATATCAAATTGGACTAATTAATTTTGTTTCTTCCTGTATATCTCATTATATTCAACAGTGGTAATATTTCATTCTGCAGAATTACCTTTTAGAGATAGACACCAGCCCAAAGACAGTCATTGTAGATAGTTAAAATGTGCGTTCTCAATGACAAATATGAAAAACTTAGAGGAATATTAACATGGATTTCCCAGAGATATCATATGACACAAATTTAGAATCTACCCCATGGAAGTCTGGGGACAACACCGTTCCTGTAGTAAAGTATATAGATCATCTCACGTCATATGATGACTTCTTTAAACATGTTTTTCTGAAGAATCAGCTATGTATCATTGGGCCTCATGCCACTCGTGACTGGGTTAGTAGGAGATGTTGGGTTATGCCAGACGGGAGCCCAAATATTTCTTACCTTCAGGACAGATTTGGTGAGTAAACTTTCATTGTTGACTTTTTTCACAGCTGTTAGTTTTAGTCTTAATGTGGCATTTCAATCCCTGAAATTTTACAGAATCTATGGGTGTAGGTTTTAGTAAACTACATTCTTTTGACTATTAACATTATTCTTATGAGAGCTCATTACTTGAATGTATGCTAAAAGCAGCTTTCCAAAAAATGAGGAAGATACTATGCAATCCATTTTTGACAATAGAAACAAGAAAAAGAGTTCTTAAATGTTATGTAGAGCCAGTCTTAATATATAGTGTGAATCATGGACAATAGGACAGCAGACAAGAAATTCATTGGAGGCTGTAGAAATGTGATTTTACAGAAGAATGTTAAGAATACCATGGCCAGCTAAGAAGAGTGATGAACACATTCTGAAAGAGGCCAAAGCAAAAAGAGAGCTAATTTCGAATATTAGGAAGAAAAAATCATCATTTTTTGGCCACGTAATGAGAATAGAACAGCTGGAATATATTGTAACAACTGGAAAAATTGTGGGACAAAGAGATAGAAGGAAGCAAAGAGAAAAAAATACCAGACAGCTTAAGAGAATGGCTTGGCAGAAGATCAACAACAGAAATGATAAATTACTGTCCAGATCGAAAGTTGTGGAGAGACATGATCACCAATGCCAGCAGGCCCAGTATTTGATGATGATGATGCTTTCTAAGTGAATACCTGCATTCTTTGCCTGCATTCTATGTGATTCGATGAGCATGATAAAAAAAAAAATGGAGGTGCGCTCTGTATGCAGGCATTGGATAGAGTCATTGCAGAAGTAAAAAATATGTAGGGTCACCTTTGTCTATGTCCGCGGACTTGCAGGATTATGGGGAAATGAAAGAGCAGACAGGTCGGCTAGCTGCACTGTCATTGAAGATGGTCAAGCAATGGATCAGGCAGACATCGTCAATGCCCTCCAAGATGTGGGAAGGGCACAGAACTTCGACAACCATGTGTCCATGTTACTCCTTTGGATCTATCTATCTATCTTTCGTTCGCCTGAAGCATTGTCTATATCTGCAATGTCGTTTCCTGTATAAATGTTACTGTCTTTTGTAATTCTTGCAGTGGCCCATATAGTTTTGTCTGTAGTGTTGTATCTATGGGCCAATGGATTTTCCTCAGTCTACTATATTCAGTGCAGTCTTGAAGTATGTGTTCAGCAGTCTGGGGCGCCTGTCCACATGTACAAGTAGTTGAGGTGCCGATCTTGAATTTTGTATACATGTGACTATGGAGTCGATTGTGTCCTGTTCTGAGACGTATAATGATAACTTGTTCATATCTATTCATATTATAAAAGGCATCCTGATTTGGGGCTTGTGGTCCTCTGATTGATTTGATTATCTGTTTCTTATGATGGTATGTAACAGGTGTATCTAGTTGTGTGCCTGTTGAACCTTCCTTTGCCAACTGATCTGCTTTCTCATTTCCTGGTATTCCACAGTGAGATGGGATCCACTGCAAGGCAACCCTGTGGTGCTTGCAGAGTTCAGTCAATAAGGTCTGCAAATGTGGTAATTTTCTGGATTGTAGTGCCTGGAGTACTGATCTTGCATCTGTCAAAAACACTACAGGCTGCGGGCTAAGATTAATGTTCAGCAGTTTTTCTATTGCTAACTTTATTGCTTGTATTTCTGCATCATAATTGTGACAATATTTCCCTGTTGCTATTTTATTCATATCCCTAGTGTTATTTGGGTATTCTATATATGCACCTGCTCCCCCATTTTTTACTGCATTCTGTGCTGATCCATCTGTATACACACGAATCCATAGGTCTTGTGGGTATTCTTCATCCAGGAAACTGAGAGTTATTGTTTTTCGCTGTAGACTATTCTGTTCCTCTTTATCAACTATTCCTTTCACTTCTGTCCGTATTTGAACTGATAATCCTGATTCCTCTGTCCAGGGAGTCTGTTCTGGTATGGGCAGTAGGGGGTTAACAGCTCTTGGCATGTCTGGTGTTTGTCTACTAATACGCTTGGCTTGGTGGATAAAACTGCTTCTCTTAAGTCGTCCCAATGCAAGATTTTGGAATCGGTCCTTCATTGGATGTCTCGGCATGCAAGCAAATTTTCTGCCTGTATCAGCACCTTTGTGTCCCTCCGTTCTCTCAGTGCTGGTATCCTCCACAATTTCTCCATCTCTAATATTGGTGTTGATTTCATTGCTCCTGTGATGACCCTAAGTGCCTGGTTTTGTACTTTATCCAGTTCTTGAAGTGTGGTGTTTGATGCTGAACACCATGCAGATGATCCATATTCTAAATGTGGGCGTATACTCTGTTGGTAAACTTTACTGAGTATTTTCCCACTCGCACCCCACGTAGTTCCACACAGCTTTCTTAGAATAGCCAATTTTCTCCTTGCTTTTTGGGTTGCCTTATTTATCTGCTGTTTCCAAGATAGTTTGTTATCAAATGTAACTCCGAGATACGTAGCCTGTATGTCTTCTTTCACAGGCTCATTGTTTATATAGATGGCTCCTGCTTTTTGTTTTGGGAAAGAGTGAAAAGTGTAGTACTGCATTTGTCTGTATTGATGCTGATACACCATCTATTTGTCCATGAATTCAGTGCATTCATAGCTCTTTGTAACAATTTGGAGGCCACTGTTGCATACTCCTCTGTGCACCACATTACCAAGTCATCTGCATACATTGCCACTTTGATACCATGTGGTAATTCAGTAACTAGGTCATTGATGTAGATCAGAAAAAGTGTTGGAGATAGTACCCCTCCCTGTGGAACGCCCTGGCGCAGTAGGACCTTCTTACTCTTAAGACCATCCAGTTGCACTCTGGCTCTCCTGTTATGCAGGTATGCTTTGACCCATTTGTACATCCTGCCATTTACTCCATAATTTCTCAGTTTCTTCAAAAGCCCTTCCTTCCATACCTTATCAAATGCTTTCTTTAGGTCTATCCATGCTGCTAGTACCAGTTTCTTTTCTTGAAACGCATCCTCAATTTCCTGGGAAAGATAGGTTGCCTGATCTTCGGTAGAGTAACACTGTCTAAAGCCTGCTTGTTGTGGGACAAGGAGATTTTCACTTTCCAGGTACCACTGCAGTCTGAGATTGATTATACGTTCCATTGTTTTGCACAAACAGCTTGTAAGGCTGATTGGTCTATAGCTGGATGTCATTGAACCATCTTTTCCTGGCTTTAGTAATGGTATCATAATTGCTTCTCTCCATGCCTGTGGCACTTTACCTGTGATCCAGCAAATGTTGTAGATCTGCAGTAGTTTTGCTTTAGCTGCAGTTCCCAAGTTCTTAATCATTTCATTAGACACTCCATCACTACCTGGTGACTTTTTCATTTTTAATTTGGATATTGCCAGCTCTAGCTCTCTTTGTGTAATGGGTATTTCCATGACTTCATGTGCAGTCTCTTCTTGTCTTGCATTTTGTTGTTTTAGACGGGTCTCTTGACGTTTCTCTAGGCTAATTTCAATATTGTTGTCATTTGCAAAGGAGTCTGTAAAGTGATTTGCTGCATGTTTACCTGTTAGAATGTTTCCATCCTTCTTCAGTGTAATTTTTGTGTTCCTTTCTGTACCCTCATCATTCAGCTGTTTTACAAGCTTCCACACTTTTCTTGTGTCTCGTTCTAGATTCAAGTACTCTGTTTTCTCTTTCCAACTTCTCCGTCTGGCTTGCAGTTTAGCCCATTGAAATTTGGCTTTAGCATGCTGATAGTTATTGTGGTGTTCCTGGCAGGGGTTATTTTCTGCTTGTTTTCGAGATGTTTCCATGTCATTGTGCAGTTGCTTTAGTTCACTATTCCAGTATGGTTTGTAGTGTTTCCGTGCCCCTCTGGGTATTGTTTCACTGGCAGCTTGTATTATTAGTCTACTGAATTCATCAACTATCTTGTTGATGTCTCTGTCTGTATTTAGATCTTTAGTCAGTACACTGGTGTAATGTTGATACATTTTCCAGTCTGCCTTTTTGTAATTCCATCTGGAGAGAGTGCTGCTCTCCCTGACGGCCTCATTTTGCACCACTAAAAAGACAGGTCGGTGGTCGCTGCCTCCAAGTTGTTTCCCAACAATACGTGTGATATTCCAATCCAGGTCTGGTGAATGGAAAGCAAGGTCTGGTGTAGATGTGGTATGCCATGATCTGGAATAGAATGTTGGTGGATCTGTTGCCTGGTTTAATAGTATAAGCCCATTGTCATCCTGCCAATTTCAAGTTCTTCACCTCTCTTGTCCATATCTTCATAGCCCCAGCTCTGTGAATGGCTGTTAAAGTCTCCACATACAATTATTCTTTCTTTTAATGTAATTGTGTCTAGTGCTAGTGGGCGGTCACTCGGACAGTAGTAGTTTAGTAGATGGAAGTCTGTATTTCCTGTCCTGAGGTGCAGTATTTGATATTCCGCCCCATCCATATACACTTCAATCTGACATGCATTAATGTTGTTCCTTACAAGAGTCAGTATTCCGCCCTTTTGTCTGTTTTTCCTGTCAGATCGGTAGCACTGGTATCCCCTAATCTTCAAGGCTATGTCGTTGTTTAGATGGGTTTCCTGCAAACAGCATATGCTTACTTGTTCTTCATGCAGGATATTTTCTAATTCTATCTTTTTACTGTACCCATCTCTTTTGCTGTTGATGCCTTCAGCATTCCAGTGCATTATTTGAGTGGTCTTATTTTGGGTTGGCCAGTAACTCTATTCTCTCGCCCCCTGACTCCACAGAGCGATTGAGAAGGACATCCAGTAATATAGGTTGGGCCCTTTCGAGGCTGAGGGCCCGGCGCTGCACCTGCCTGAGTGTCCATCACAGGGCGAGTGCCATATCGATTTGCAGTTATAGGCATGCTTCCCATTGGCGTGAGTGCGTGGCATCCTGATTTTTGTAGTGCGCCTTTTGGCTGGTTGCCTCCGACTTCAGCACTTAAATTGCTAGAGCAGACTGTGGTCTTGCACGGGTGTAGGAAGGCCTGGCCAGTCTTGGTTTTCAGTCCCTGGTGACTGTTAAGCCCCATCCCCACGACAAGGAGCTGGCCTTGATGGGGACTCTTTGGATGAAAGAGATGGGAGTTAAGATGGACACAACCAGAAATGAGAAACTTAGTGGGTGTATAATAAGACTTATCAACCAACACAGAACTGGAGTCGTCAGTCGTTGGACACTGCAGGACTTGCTGAGGAGGGGATCTGAGCACCTATGGACATGTTCAGAATGCTATAATGATGACCCGCTAATAACTCAATAACTCAAAGATGCTCCATTTATCAGATTTTTGAGGAAGTAGACTGACTCTGATGTCAATGAGATTTGGACATTCAAATAGATGATGTTCTTCTACTGTTTCATGTGGGTGTTCACAGAGTGGACATGCTGTTGTTTAGTTTCATTGTATTCTGTTGATGTTGTTGTTCAGTGGTACAGTACTGGTTCTCTGTCTGAAGATGGTGGTTTGGTCTCTTCTTGTTGAATGTGTTATTATTAATGTTTTTGTTTTTGCTCAATTTTAGGTGAATCAGTGGCGCCAGTAGCTGACTGCAACTCTGAAGAATTCTGTGCTCATTCTAAAACAGTGATGACAGTCAAGGAATATTTGACCTACTGGCAGGATTACAGATCTCAAGGTCACTGTCAGGATGCAAAATGTCTTTACCTCAAAGATTGGCACTTTGTTAGGTATGAATTATGACATCTTGAAATTCGTTGATCATCTTATCTTATCTTTCTGATCCCGTAGTCATTTAAACATGGGCTCTTCGATTTAATGCCACAGCAAAGAATAGACATCTGTTCAAGTTATGTTATTTTCTGTATAAAGAATTCACCTAATATTTAGAGAAGGAATATATTTCTACCTCAAGGCAGGTGGCGGGTAATCCTTTCAAAGAAACAATGTGTGATTATTTCCCTTGTATTCATACAAAGGACATGTTGGATCAATATTAAGTTTTATAATTTGACAATATTGTACTTGTTATGTCATAATGATGGAAAATCGTACATCTCAAACTGTGCACTGTAAAAGAAGGGTTAGATGATAAAGACTTTATTCATGATTATATAACCCTTGTTGTGACTCCCGGATCTTCATGTTAGTCAAGTGGGATGTTGACTAAATTCAGGAGAACTACGAGAGGAATGGGGGAGAACTTGTGAACCAGTTTATCATTTCACACTGTGGGATGTTGACTAAATTCAGGAGAACTACGAGAGGAATGGGGGAGAACTTGTGAACCAGTTTATCATTTCACACTGTGGGATGTTGACTAAATTCAGGAGAACTACGAGAGGAATGGGGGAGAACTTGTGAACCAGTTTATCATTTCACACTGTGGGATGTTGACTAAATTCAGGAGAACTACGAGAGGAATGGGGGAGAACTTGTGAACCAGTTTATCATTTCACACTGTGGGATGTTGACTAAATTCAGGAGAACTACGAGAGGAATGGGGGAGAACTTGTGAACCAGTTTATCATTTCACACTGCGGGATTCACTGAGGAGGAGATGTGAGCACTTATAGACAGTTGTTTGATGTGCAAAGAGGATAGAATAATCCAAAGACTAACCAACCAACCAACTAAGTTTTATATGATGCAAGTGTTTGTTTATAGGTCATGCACTGTACAAAGTATGAATATAGTGACCTTTCCTGTCTATGTACAGAGTTTATTGAATTTTCTAGATTTGGAGTAGTCACGTAGGTGAAGACCTCTCTTACCTGTTGTCTGTTTTCTCAGCCACTCTCCTTATAGGTGCTTATTATCATTCTTTTTTTTCATAATTTGTAATGTTGTTGGCATGTTGTATTTAGAAGCCAATGCTCTTGTTTTTGCCAAAATGTCATGTCTCTTATTTCCTTTGATATTTTTAATGCCCAGGTATGCACCTTTGTGTAAGACTGACAGTATGGGTGAAAGAGCTGATATATTCTTCTAAAACTGACATTTATATTTTCAAAGCACAATGTGGAAAAATTATGTGAACTGATCCATGAGAATTGTTGAAGACTTATGCTCCACAGGGAGCGGAAAGGTAGAAGATCCATGAGGATTGTTGAAGACCTATGCTACACAGGGAGCGGAAAGGTAGAAGATCCATGAGAATTGTTGAAGACCTATGCTACACAGGGAGCGGAAAGGTAGAAGATCCATGAGGATTGTTGAAGACCTATGCTCCAAAGGGAGTTGAAAGGTAGAAGAAGAAGATCTATGAGAATTGTTGAAGACCTATGCTCCACAGGGAGTTGAAAGGTAGAAGAAGATGATCTATGAGGATTGTTGAAGACCTATGCTCCACAGGGAGTTGAAAGGTAGAAGAAGATGATCTATGAGGATTGTTGAAGACCTATGCTCCACAGGGAGTTGAAAGGTAGAAGAAGAAGATCTATGAGAATTGTTGAAGACCTATGCTCCACAGGGAGTTGAAAGGTAGAAGAAGAAGATCTATGAGAATTGTTGAAGACCTATGCTCCACAGGGAGTTGAAAGGTAAAAGAAGAAGATCTATGAGGATTGTTGAAGACCTATGCTCCACAGGGAGTTGAAAGGTAGAAGAAGAAGATCTATGAGAATTGTTGAAGACCTATGCTCCACAGGGAGTTGAAAGGTAGAAGAAGAAGATCTTTGAGGATTGTTGAAGACCTATGCTCCACAGGGAGTTGAAAGGTAGAAGAAGAAGATCTATGAGAATTGTTGAAGACCTATGCTCCACAGGGAGTTGAAAGGTAGAAGAAGATGATCTATGAGGAATGTTGAAGACCTATGCTCCACAGGGAGTTGAAAGGTAGAAGAAGATGATCTATGAGGATTGTTGAAGACCTATGCTACATAGGGAGTTGAAAGGTAGAAGAAGATGATCTATGAGAATTGTTGAAGACATATGCTCCACAGGGAGTTGAAAGGTAGAAGAAGAAGATCTATGAGAATTGTTGAAGACCTATGCTCCACAGGGAGTTGAAAGGTAGAAGAAGAAGATCTATGAGAATTGTTGAAGACCTATGCTCCACAGGGAGTTGAAAGGTAGAAGAAGAAGATCTATGAGAATTGTTGAAGACCTATGCTCCACAGGGAGTTGAAAGGTAGAAGAAGATCTATGAGGATTGTTGAAGACCTATGCTACATAGGGAGTTGAAAGGTAGAAGAAGAAGATCTATAAGAATTGTTGAAGACCTATGCTACACAGGACTTGAAAGGTAGAGGAAGAAGATCTATGAGAATTGTTGAAGATCAATGCTCCACAGGGAGTTGAAAGGTAGAAGAAGAAGATCTATGAGAACCATTGCCAACCAATTCACCAGCTGTTTCATATGATTGTAATGATGGAATCTTATAGAAAATACTAACAGAAAGCCTAAACAAGCATCGCATTGATGCAAGGTTTATCACCAGGCTCTTGATATCTGATAAAAATCAGGGAATCTTGATGTGTACCTTGAGTTGTATGGAACCACTAGTCTAGGCTATCAATGTTCGTACAACCTGTGTTCGATTCCCACTGATATCAGTGTGAGTTGTACTCCTGCTTAGAAAAAAAAATACCCCCCACGGTCAACCCAGGCAGATATTGGTACCAGGGTAGTGCTCTGGGAAGGTGGGGAATGCCGTCTCGCATCTGAGTTTTGATGCTTGAATCGACACTATCCAGAAGTCTCCAAACACTTCTGGATAGGCGGCCGAGCACATATGGGTGAAAATTTGTGTGCTAAGATGCTGATTCAAGTCTCATACTTTACCTTTTATTTTACTGTACACAATCCCGAGGGACTATTTTGAAAGTGATGGTGGCTAATTTAAACAAAGTAAGGCTGTAATTTTTTCCAGGTGTAGTCCCTCTTAAGTTTTGTTAGAACTAACAGTCAAACCACTGTACACATGATGATATGATAACAAAACATATCCTTCAGGACTGCCCATTGCACACAGGCCTGAGGAGGTCAATATGGCTCATGCTCACCACCCTGGAAGAGAAACTCTAGTGCTGTAGAATCACTGAAGCAGACGGCAGCCTTCATAAGAGAGTCCGGAATCCTAGTCTGAATGTGCCATGATCACAGAAGAAGAAGAAGAAGAAAAGGGAGACAAAGTATCTTAAGACTGAAGCCTATCATCCAAATTATAGGATACAATTAAGAAAAGGGATCATGTTAGCCATTCCCAAAGAATGTATGAAGTAGTTTTGTTAACATAATTGCTACCAAGGCGTTAAACATGCTGGGACCGTAGCGTTTTTCAGATTTTTTTCCTTCAAAATTTGAAATAACAATGAGAAAATAAATAAAAATTGATCTGAAGCACACAGTTTATTCAAACAAACTGATCAGGAAGCTGGAAAAGATGTTAAATAAAAGAATTACAAGGTTTTTTTAGAAATAATTGCAGAAACATAAATAAATTAAAAGCCACAGGACGCAGCTCCTGAGTTAAATGCATCAGCGACTAGAGCCACTTTTTGCAGCTCTTGGTACGGAATGTTTTAAAGACTTATCCAACATGAAAAGCTGAAAGCTGATAACAGTAAGAATAATTGTGAATAAACTGGAAAATAGGAAACTGTTTATTATTTAGTTTTCATGGTGATATGATATCATCACATTGAGTATCAACATTTGTGTTTGATATAATATTAGTTAGTTAGTTGAAGGCCCCGGTATAACTGCAAACAAATTAAAATCCATAATTGCTCAACCACCCATGCCAGAGGAATCATCTGAATTAAAACTCATCTCTTTGAAGGATCCTAACAAAGAGATGCAGCTAAACTCCCCATCATAGCAGCTATAGCACGTACCAAAAGACAGGGTGTAGCCACCTGAACACAGCTGAACTGTCCGTCATCATATGATATTATCATTCATCGTAAGCAATCAGAATATCGAAACACACATGATCCGGATGAACAACACAGCTCATGGTGTGCACAGAGCACTAAACTCAGTAGTTCTGGCATCTAAATTAGGAGGCCCAAAAACCATTGTCGTGTTGAACTATGCTCTTATTGTACTACAAACATTAAACTCAAATCCTGCATGGTATAATGTGTTTTGGCTTAACTATTTCTGAAGTATAAAATTCAAAGTAATGCCTCTGTGAGAAAGATAAAAATTTGATTTCTTGGCAAACTGTTTTAATTCAGAGATTATCCTGGTTACCATGGCTACCAAACACCAAGTTTCCTGTCTTCTGATTGGATGAATGAGTTCTGGGATGTGTGGAAAGATCAAGAAAAGACAGATGACTATAGATTTGTGTACATGGGGCCGAAGCATTCGTGGACCCCGTTCCATGCAGACGTCTTGTACTCCTATAGTTGGTCAGCAAACGTCTGCGGGAAAAAAAAGTGGATATTTTACCCACCAGGTTAGCTGTCTGCTGGATTGTCTTTCATGAAAATGTTTGATAGTATTTTTTCTTTATCATTCTTCTGTACAGCATCAGATTCTTTATCATGTGCCACACCAATTGGAGTGTATCTTGTGTAATACCCTCAGTTGGCTTCTGAGTTATGTGTTTGGCATTATCTTTGTCTTATCTCTTTGTCCACTGGTATTTCTCTGCTGCTCTCCCATAGTTCTAAGTTTGTTAAGATCTTCTGATATTCGCTGATAATGTTCTTGACATTTTCTGAGTTGACATTTAAAACAGTTCATGTGATTTAAGAGAATGGTTCCATATGTAGCAGGCGTGTCTTCATTGTGGTGTTCACCAGATGACTACTGAAGGAATTGATTGATCTCGACGTCATCCATCCTTAAAAGGATGTTAAGTGAGCATAGTTGTCTTTATTTCATTCTGGCGTTCATCCTATGACTACTGAAGGAATTGATTGATCTCGACGTCATCCATCCTTAAAAGGATGTTAAGTGAGCATAGTTGTCTTTCAGCCCAAAACATTAAACTTCAGCATGGCATTTTCAAGTACCGGGTTAACTTCCCTCTTCAATCTCTACTTACTTGGTCAGATAAGACTGGTGAGTCTGTCTCTGGAGGCACAGCGATAAGGTGGAGTGGGGTCTGGATGAATCTGGTTCATCTTTTCCCACCTTCCCACTATAAAAATAGTAATTGTTTATGTTACACCGCTGACATTGCGGTGTCTGTTATTTCTGTTTGTCTTGCAAATTTGCTAAAATAGAAATTGTTATCCTTATAGCCTAGTGTTTATGACTGTCCCTTTTACTGGCACCATGAGCACAAAAATATAGTTAAACTTCCTAAATAAATTTCACAAAATTAAATGGTCAAAAAAATTATGACTTTCACTATCTCTTCATCCCTCAATTTTCCCAGTTGTTAAAGTATATTCCAGCTGTTCCCTTCTCATTATCAACATCATCATCATCATGTACCCTGCCGGTTGGCGTAGGCGATCATGTCCCTCCACAATCTTCTATCTACAGTGCATCGTATCAGTTCTGTTGTTGACTGTTTTCCATGCCATGACACCAAGCTATCCAGTATTTTCTCTCTTTGTCGTCCACGATCTCTCTTTCCTTTTATTTTGCCAGTTGTAACCAAGTATTCCAACTTTCCTCTTCTCATGTGCCTGAAAAATGTTGATTGCTTCTTTCTGATGTTTTTTAAGAGCTCCCTTTTTGTGTTGGCCTCTTTGAGAACTTCCTCATTGGTCTTTTTAGCTGTCCAGGGAACTTTGAACATTCTTCTGAGAAATCCCATCTCTGTGGCCTCTAATCGTCTTTTCATTTGTTTGTCTACTGTCCATGATTCGCTTCCATAGGTCAGAATTGGTTCTATATAGCACCAATGAACTCTCTTTCTCATTTTTATTGACATAGATTTGTTGCATAAAATATTTTTCATTTTCTGAAATGCTATTTTGGCCTGAGCTATTCTGCTTTTTATTTCTGTGGTGCATCTCCCATCTTATGTAATTATTGTGCCCAAATATTTGAAACGTTGTACTTGTTTCAGATTTGTCTTGTTTATTTTTATGCTGCATGATGGTGATGATTGTTTCTTCGATATAACCATTACTTCTGTTTTCTTACTATTCAGACTGAGATCTTTCTTGTTGCTTTCTTTTACTATTATGTCTATCATTTCTTGTAGTTCGTTTATTAAGACTGTGTCATCCGCATATTGCAAATTATTTATGTTGTGACCGTTGACTTCAATTCCTTTTTAGTCTACTATTGATCTCATAATATATTCGCTGTAAAGTGAAAACAAATCCGGTGACAGAACACAGCCTTGTCTGACTCCTTGTTTTATATATTGGAATTGTCCTGTTTAGTTGTTAATTCGTATAGCTGCTGTTTGTTGCCAGTACATGTTTTATATTATTCGCAGATCCTTGCCATCAATGTTTAATTTCTCCAGCATATATATTATTTCCACATGCTTTACTTTGTCAAATGCTTTCGTGTAGTCTATAAAGCACATATATAGATCTTTCTTTACCTCTATAGATCTTTCTATCAATGTCCTTAAAATGTATATTGCATTATTGGTGCCCTTTCCTTCCACAAATCCACATTGTTCCTCACTTATTTCTGGTTTTATTTTGTTCCTTACACGTCTCATGATTATTCTTAGTAATATTTTAGTCATATGGCTCATGAGACTAATAGTGCGATGGTCTTCACAATCAGTGGTGCCTGACTTCTTCAGTATGGCTACAAAGATAGATTTTAATAGATCTTCGGGTATGTGTCCAGTGTTATATATGTCATTGAGTAATTTTGTTATGACTTGTACTCCCAACTCTCCTAATGCATTTATCTCTTCGATTGTTATATTGTCAGGACCTGGAGCGTTGCCTCTTTTCATATGTTGAATTGTGTCCTCCACTTCACTCTGCATTATTGGTGGTCCTGTGTCTTCATTTGAATTGTTTAATTCTTCTCATCACATGACCAAAAAAATGATGATTGTTTCTTCCTAATTTTGAAAATTAGCTCTCTTTTTGCTTTGGCCTCTTTCAGAACGTTTTCATTACTCTTCTTAGCTGTCCATGGTATTCTCAACATTTTTCTGTAAAACTACATTTCTACAGCCTCCAGTGATTTTCTTGTCTGTTGTCCTATTGTCCATGATTCACATCCATATATGTTAAGATTAGCTCTACATAACATTTCAGAACTCTTTTTCTTGTTTCTATTGTCAAAAATGGATTGCACAGCATCTTCCTTATTTTTTTTTTTTTGAAAGCTGCTTTTGCCTGAGCCATTCTCCATCTCTGCTCTGTTGTACATCTACTATCTGAGGTTAATATTTAAATTCATTTACCTGTTTTAATATTATACCACTTGTCTTTATTGTGCCTTGCGGTGATGTCTTTTTCTTTGTTGCTACCATTACTTCTGTCATTTTATTATTAAGGCTGAGTCTGTTATTAGAGTAGAAGATAGATATCCATCATTTTTAATGAAAACCTGTCCATTATACATTTTTATATAAACAAATTTAATGCTGAAAATGTGACTTCTTTATAATTTAAACAGGAGAAGAAAGAAACCTGAAAGACAAGCATGGTCAGTTACTTTTTGACCTTAGGTCACCTGCCCTTCAAGATGTACAGAAATACCCAGATGCCTTGTCTGCAACTGGTGCTGCCATCACAGTCATACAGAATCCAGGGGAGATAATATTTGTGCCCAGTGGTTGGCATCACCAGGTCTTTAATCTGGTGAGAATTTAACTCTATGTCTAGGAGAACACTTTCAGTGAAGGTTTTCAAATATATTTATTGAATGTGTTAATAGTAGGACGATCCAGTAGTATAAAGAGTTCCTTAAGTGGTTAATTTCATTTTTGTTTTCCTCTTCTTTAATATTTAGGTAGTTTTCATGGCCTAGTGGTTAATCTGCTTACTTCTTGATCAGAATTGTCCGGGTTCGGTCTCGGAAGTAACGGCAACCTGACGTGATACCAACCTAATCACCCAAAAAATGGGCAGCGGTCATGGAAAAATATAGTCATTAGCTTTATTTTCCTCATACTACTAGCAATGTGTGGAGGGAACCTTTACTTTTTTTTTACTTTTACTTGTACTTCTACTTTTACTCTTCTGTAGTTGCCTATTAGTAGATTGTATTGCATGATGTTTTGCACCTTATAAGTTATGGATACTGTTGTAAAAATGGCCTTCAGTTCAATAGGCCTTCACCTCAATAAGCCTGTGTTCTTTGTTGTTCTGCTGAAAGCCTATTGAGCTGAAACGTCGTTCAAATTTGTGCCGTCCATTAATTATGTAAAGCTTTAACCATACCAGGGAGCTGCGATAGCTCAGTGGTTAGTGAACTGGACTACAAAGGACAAGAGCTAGGGTTAGATTCCAACTGACGGCTTCCGGGTTCACCCAGCCTTTAATGGGTAACAGATTTTTTTTCTGGAAAAGTAAAGGGGTACGGCATAATACTGACCACATTACCCTAAAAACCATGTGCCGAGGGTCTGTAAAATTTATGGTCACTAACACCATATTTCCCGTGTGTTACCGGGGCCTCATTATGAGGGAGTAAAGAATAGTGACACTGTAAACTTCCAGGCATGTCGTAAGAGGCGATAAAGTAGGTTGATCGATGGTTTGACAAGCAGTCATTGTAAAAAGTATTGTTATGGAAACAGAGCCAACAGTGATCTCTGCAATATGTGCCATTTTGGCATGCAAAGTTTCTGTTTTCGAGATTGTGGTTCTGCCCTATGGGCCGTCTTCGACTGGAAAGGACAATAGATAGAACACCATATTCCCTTTATGCCACTTGGCGTGATGGGGGTACTTTACTTTTTTTTTTTTTGAACCATACTATTTTAATTTTATTTGTTTCATTTCTCCTTTACAATCAGCTTTACTGCAGCTTCATATTTTTATGCATTTCGTTACCTTGACCCCTTCTTATAATTACACCAGTTCACTTGTAGTAGAAGCAGATTTATTACAGGAGGATACCATCTCTATTAATCACAACTGGATGAATGGTTGTGGCGCTCACCTGAGCTGGGATTACATCAAGAGGCGTTTGGTGGCCGTGCAGAAGGAGATTGAAGACTGCAAGGACATGGAGGGGTGGCACCAGCAGTGTCAGGTTTGCCGCCATGTATATATATTACATAACTCCATCGCAAACATAATATATATGTATGTATATGTATATAATTATTTATATGTATATATATATATATATATGTATATTATATAACTCCATCGCAAACATTGATAGATATATATATATATATATACACAAACACAAACATTGTGCGTTCACTGAAAAACCAAATCTTTTTTGTTTCTTGACTTTTGATCCTTCCAGTGTCGTTAGACGGCACATATGGCTTGTAGAGTCTCCCGCCAATTTTCTCTATTCTGGGTGAGCTGTTCAGTCATAAAGGGTCTATACCTGCAAATTTTGCCTCTTTTGTTAGAGCTCTTGTCTTAGTTTCTCGATGTCATCCTCTTTTCCTCTGACCTGATGTTTCCAATTTGAGAGCCTGTTTAGCAATTCTCTAATCATTTCTTCTAAATTCGTGCCTGCTGTATGTTCATCTTCTTTTTTTAATAGTAGACAAGATAAATGGTTGCATGGCCATTTTTCTTATTTCAGCATTTAGTCTTGATGCCATTCCATTTACCGTAAGGTATCTTTTTTTACATTAACACTGTTGAATATAGTCCCCTTCTAGTTCAATGCACTTTCCCTCCCTCCCTCCCTCCTTCCCTCCCTCCCTCCCTCCCTCCCTTCCTCCCTCCCTCCCTCCCTCCCTCCCTCCCTCCCCTCCTGCTTGCCTTCCTTCCCCCTTCCTTCCTTCCTGCCTTTCCTCCTTCCTTCCTTCATTTTCCTTCCTTTTCCTTACTTCCTTTTCCTTACTTCCTTTACCTTCCTTTTCCTTACATCCTTTTCCTTACTTCCTTTACCTTTCCCTCCCTCCCACGTGCCCTCCCTTCCTTCCTTCCTTCCTCCCTCCCTGCCTCCTTCCCTTCCTTCCTCCCTCAAACTTTCCTATATTTTAGTTAACCTCATCACTTCACATCTCAAACCTCCCTATATGTTAGTTAACCTCATCACTTCACATCTCAAACCTCCCTATATGTTAGTTAACCTCATCGCTTCACATCTCAAACCTCCCTATATGTTAGTTAACCTCATCACTTCACATCTCAAACCTCCCTATATGTTAGTTAACCTCATCACTTCACATCTCAAACCTCCCTATATGTTAGTTAACCTCATCACTTCACATCTCAAACCTCCCTATATGTTAGTTAACCTCATCGCTTCACATCTCAAACCTCCCTATATGTTAGTTAACCTCATCACTTCACATCTCAAACCTCCCTATATGTTAGTTAACTTCATCACTTCATGTCTCAAACTTTCCTATATGTTAGTTAACCTCATCACTTCACATCTCAAACCTCCCTATATGTTAGTTAACCTCATCACTTCACATCTCAAACCTCCCTATATGTTAGTTAACCTCATCACTTCACATCTCAAACCTCCCTATATTTTAGTTAACCTCATCACTTCACATCTCAAACCTCCTGATATTTTAGTTAACTTCATCACTTCACATCTCAAACCTCCCTATATGTTAGTTAACCTCATCACTTCACGTCTCAAACCTCCCTATATGTTAGTTAACCTCATCACTTCACGTCTCAAACCTCCCTATATGTTAACCTCATCACTTCATGCCTCAAACCTCCCTATATGTTAGTTAACCTCATCACTTCACATCTCAAACTTCCCTAATATGTTAACCTCATCACTTCACATCTCAAACCTCCCTATATGTTAACCTCATCACTTCACATCTCAAACCTCCCTATATGTTAACCTCATCACTTCACATCTCAAACCTCCCTATATGTTAACCTCATCACTTCACATCTCAAACCTCCCTATATGTTAGTTAACCTCATCACTTCACGTCTCAAACTTCCCTATATGTTAGTTAACCTCATCACTTCACATCTCAAACTTCCCTTATATGTTAACCTCATCACTTCACATCTCAACTTCCCTTATATGTTAACCTCATCACTCACAGCTTCAAACATCACCATATATCTGTGCTGCAATATAACAGTTTATTCTTTTCTATAAATTCCAGGTGATATTGAAAGCTGACAGCGGTATGGATTATATCAGCTTCTTCAACTTTATGGCTACCATAGCGGCACATAGGATAAATGTACTCAACTTGTATTCAGAGGGATAGGAGCACAGGTGTGGCTGACCTTTCACATTCCTTTGAGTTTGCATCATCATCATCATCAAGTTGCACTTACAAGTGTAATTGCCATGATAAAAATAGTGATGTCGTTGGGAAACTGACTCTTTGTGGGTGCAGTCATTGTGCTAGTGAGAATAGTGGTGATCAAATCTCAGAGAAGTTGTCTTGTATTTGTGTGGGGAAAATGTCAGGATGTGTCAAGGATGTTCTTGGAAATACTTCAGGATGTGTCAAGGATGTTCTTGGAAATACTTCAGGATGTATCAAGGATGTTTTTGGAAATACTTCAGGATGTGTCAAGGATGTTTTTGAAAATACTTCAGGATATGGCAAGGATGTTCTTGGAAATATTTCTGGATGTGTCAAGGATGTTCATGGGAATACTTCAGGATGTGACAAAGATGTTTTTGAAAATACCTCAATATGTGTCAATGATGTTTTTGAAAATACTTCAGGTTGTGTCAAGGATGTACTTGGAATACTTCAGGATGTGGCAAAGATTTTGTTGGAAATACTTCAGGATGTGGCCAAGGTGTTGAAAGAAATATCTGTTTGTGTTTGTTTTAAAGGTACATTAATTGATGCATCTAGGGATGATGGTGATGTTTTGAAACATCAAGAATGCCCTCATTGGGCTCACTGTGGACCTAACTTGGCCTTATTTGACCTCGGTCGAGTTTTTTATATTGTCCAGGACATGATGCAACAGGCCGAATTTAAAATTATTATGGAACATATTAATAGCCATGAGCAGTTTGTAATATCTCCGTCAGAATTGATTAGGCAAATTGGACTTTTGCTGAGTCAGAGAAAGAAAGAGGTTTGAATGAATGAAAGAGTGAGTGAGAGAGGGGTGAATATTTTAGCTTGAGTGTGGGAGAAGTAGTGGGTGATAGTGGGGAAGTGAGAAAGTGAGGGAATGAGTGAAAGTTGACTAAAAACAAGTTTATTTGTTGACACTAATATCTTCTTTCCTTCCTCATCTGCCTTTCAGCGTCAAGGGGAGATATAATTTGCAGTCTTTTGCTCTTCTTTTCGCCTCTGCTGCTATGTTTCCTATTGCTTATAATATTCCATTGATCCATTTTTTTCGTGGTCGACCCTTGGGTCTGGTATTCTCGCAACGTTTAACGAGGGTTCATCATGTTGTTTTATCTTTCTGCCGTGTCACGTGGCCAGAGCATTTTATCTGTTGTTTCTTTATATATTCTATGGCAGGGGCTATTCCTAGCTTTTTTCTCAGTTCTTCTTTCTGATCTTATCTCTGATCTTTTTCCGGTTGACCAAGATGGTGGTTGTTTCAATTTCGGAGTGTAGTTTATGTGATTTCCTGTGTGTTACCAGGGCCTCATTATTAGGGAGTAAAGAATAGTGACACTGTGACCTTCCAGGCATGTCGTAAGAGGCGACTATAGAGGTTGATCGATGGCTTGACAAGCTGTCTTTGTAAAAAGTATTGTTATGGAAACAGAGCCATAGATTTTAGAAGCAGTGATCTCTGCAATATGTGCCATTTTGGCACGCAATGTTTCTGTTTTGAGATTGTGGTTCTGCCCTATGTGCCGTCTTTGGCTTGAAAGGACAAAAGATAGATAGATAGTTATGTGATTAAACTGATTGAAAATAATGTTTTTAACGGATTATATTTTTTCAAAAGTTGTGTAAAGTTTTCTATTAAAGGAGGAGGATAAGATCAGGATAAGTAATTTTAAAATATAAACAGCTACACATTTATAGTTAGACTGTAAAAGATCGCATGTGAGACCTTAGCGATCAAACACGTTGGGGAAACATCAGCGGGCTAAACCCCCAACGTGTGTTTTTAAGTTACGCCCTAAACTTACAACTGAGTCAGCAGGTCGGTAAGGGATATATGTTTTATGCTCAGAGAAATCACAGAAGATTCACATTGATATCAAAGTAATATAGTTAAAGTATCCTTGACTTCTGGTCAATATGGTGGATAGGTGACAGGAACCATTGAGGCACTGTCTGAAAAGTGTTCCTTGTTGCAGTTTCCTCATATTCCAAGTCCGGCTTGCTGCCAGAGCTACTGAGTTTAGTGCTCTGTGCACACCGTGAGCTGTGCTTTTATTCTGGATGGTGTTTCTATATTCAGATTGCTTACGATGAAAGATGATCTCGTACAATGAAAGACAGTTCAGCTATGTTCACTTTTGGTGCTGTTTGGCCATATATTTTTTGGTGTGTTCTGTTGCAGCTATTATGGGAACTGCAACTGCCTTTCTTTGTTTGGATATTTGATGAGATGTTAATTTGGATGATTCCACTGGCACGGGCAGTTGAGCAATTATGGATTTTCATTCATTTGCAGTGATACCAGGGTCTTCAAATAACTATAAATTTAGTTGATGAATCATCTTCATTGCACAACAGGCCTCTCCATAAGTGCTCAGTGCGTCCTCAACACAGCTTTTTGTTTTCGTCTCAGTGGTATTTTAGTTATAATCTTGTATATCTTGTAGGGTTTTTGACGTTTCCGGTTGTTTCCAAAATGGATTAATTATTTTTCTCCGGCTTGGTATTGAACCGTTGATCAGAGGTTTAACAAGCCGCTATCGTAAAAACGATGTTGTTAATGAAACGTAGACCTGATACAGAATGTGTAAAAAGAAAAGACGATGGTCATACGTTGGACATGTGATGAGAAGAGATAATAATCGAATAGCAAAGCAAGCCCTCATATGGGAAACAACAGGTAAAAGAAAAAGAGGAAGACCAGGGAGACACTGAGAAGAACATTGATGAGAGAGGCAAGAGCAGCAGGAATCGGCTCCCTCAATGAGATAGAACTGCTTGCACAGAACAGAGACAGATGGCGAGATTTGATAAAATATCTTTAAAAGAAAACTGCTAGAACAAAAATTCATATAGGAGAAGGTGTATCTTGGTCTACGCCCTATGGGCCGGTTACGGCTCGAAAGGTCAATAGATAGATAGATATCTTGTAGCATTTATTGATGAAGATGTCTTGACCCTAGGACATTCTACTCAATTTTATATATTATAACAACTGGGAAAATTAAGGGACAAAGAAATAGAGGGAAGCAAAGAGAAAAGATACCAGACAGCTTAAGAGAATGACTTGCAGCTCAACAACAGAAATGGTAAATAACAGTCGAGATCAAAAGTTGTGGAGAGATATGATCACCTACACCAGCAGGCACGTTACTTGATGATGATGGCTCAATTTTAAACTTGTTATTCTGTGGAAGTGATTTCAATTTGTGACACCACACACAAACCACAACATTTCTAGCTAAAGTAAACATTTTATATGTTCATGATAATTTAGTAGTTAATGCCAGTTATAAAAAGATCAAAGATTGGCAAATCTGAGAGTTTTGGGGGAGCAATATTCAATTTTAACCATAAATGTTTTTTACATTTAAAAATACTTATTCTTCTGCGATCACGGCTCATTCAGACTAGGACTCCATACTCCCTTATGAAAGCAGCTGTCTGTTTCAGTGACATTTTAAGATACATCTTCTTCTGTGATCATGGCTCATTCAGACTAGGACTCCGGACTCCCTTATGAAAGCAGCTGTCTGTTTCAGTGACATTTTAAGATACATCTTCTGTGATCATGGCTCATTCAGACTAGGACTCCGGACTCCCTTATGAAAGCAGCTGTCTGTTTCAGTGACATTTTAAGATACATCTTCTTCTGTGATCATGGCTCATTCAGACTAGGACTCCGGACTCCCTTATGAAAGCAGCTGTCTGTTTCAGTGACATTTTAAGATACATCTTCTTCTGTGATCATGGCTCATTCAGACTAGGACTCCGGACTCCCTTATGAAAGCAGCTGTCTGTTTCAGTGGCATTTTAAGATACATATTCTTCTGTGATCATGGCTCATTCAGACTAGGACTCCGGACTCCCTTATGAAAGCAGCTGTCTGTTTCAGTGGCATTTTAAGATACATCTTCTTCTGTGATCATGGCTCATTCAGACTAGTACTCCATACTCCCTTATGAAAGCAGCTGTCTGTTTCAGTGGCATTTTAAGATACAGCTTCTTCTGTGATCATGGCTCATTCAGACTAGTACTCCGTACTCCCTTATGAAAGCAGCTGTCTGTTTCAGTGGCATTTTAAGATACAGCTTCTTCTGTGATCATGGCTCATTCAGACTAGTACTCCGTACTCCCTTATGAAAGCAGCTGTCTGTTTCAGTGACATTTTAAGATACATCTTCTTCTGTGATCATGGCTCATTCAGACTAGTCTCCATACTCCCTTATGAAAGCAGCTGTCTGTTTCAGTGACATTTTAAGATACATCTTCTTCTGTGATCATGGCTCATTCAGACTAGTCTCCATACTCCCTTATGAAAGCAGCTGTCTGTTTCAGTGACATTTTAAGATACATCTTCTTCTGTGATCATGGCTCATTCTGACTAGTCTCCATACTCCCTTATGAAAGCAGCTGTCTGTTTCAGTGACATTTTAAGATACATCTTCTTCTAATAATTTTAATGTACAATAGATGATGAATGCATGTTTTATCTTCCTGAAAAGACACAAATAAGCAAATGAACTAAAGTATCAATGAGAAACTGCTATGTTCAGTGTCTGGAAATAGACTCCAGTTCTATATTTATCTAATAAAACTAGGAATAAGTGAAAGAGCAGAAAGGGAAATGATAAAGGTGGGGTTAGAGATAGGACGAGTTCGTAGCGTTTAGTTATCTAGAGTTAATCACTTTTAATTTAGAATTTCACACGTTTATTAACAAATAAATATACATACAGAATTCAGTACAGAAATAATCTTTAATTTAGAATTTCACACGTTTATTAACAAATAAATATACATACAGAATTCAGTACAGAAATAATCTTTAATTTAGAATTTCACACGTTTATTAACAAATAAATATATATATATAGAATTCAGTACAAAAATAATCTTTAATTTAGAATTTCACACAAGTTTATTAACAAATAAACATACATATAGAATTCAGTACAGAAATATCCTTTAATTTAGAATTTAATATAATGTATTAACAACTGGAATGTTCGAACAATGGCCGCTCCGACGAAACGGTCGCGAGCGAGATGGAGAGATACGATCTAGATATTTTAGGATTAAGCGAAATGCGCTGGCTTGGAACAGGTAGGAGATCTATTGATAAGGAGACCATTTGGAGGACCTCGACTTTGCTGATGACATAGTTCTCATCAGCAGTCAGATAAAAACGATGCAGGAAAACACAAATGAACTATCATCAATAGCCAGCAAAATTGGGCTTGAGATCAACCATGAAAAGACTAAAGTCATGACTAGTTTAATTCCAACAGGTGACAAAATATACATGGAAAACAAACCAGTAGAAGAGATCGATCACTTTATCTATCTTGGAAGTCACATTGATCGAGAAGGGGATACGAGCAAAGAAATTAAAATCAGAATAGCTAAAGCAGCAATGTCTTTCAGAAGCCTTGAAAAGTTGTGGAAATCAAAAATTATCAGCACAAACACAAAACTTAGGCTATTCAAATCAAATGTACTATCAACCCTTACGTATGCGTGTGAAAGCTGGAAAACAACAAGAGATATAGAAACAAAGTTGAACGCATTCGAAAATAAATGTCTAAGGAAAATACTTGGTATAGCATGGAATGAATTCAAAACAAATGAGGAAATTAGAGAAATCGCCAATCAACCACTAATATCTTCAGTAATAAAGAAAAGACGATGGTCATACGTTGGACATGTGATGAGAAGAGATAATAACCGAATAGCAAAGCAAGCCCTCATATGGGAAACAACAGGTAAAAGAAAAAGAGGAAGACCCAGGGAGACACTGAGAAGAACATTGATGAGAGAGGCAAGAGCAGCAGGAGTCGGCTCCCTCAATGAGATAGAACTGCTTGCACAGAACAGAGACAGATGGCGAGATTTGATAAAATATCTTTAAAAGAAAACTGCTAGAACAAAAAATCCATATAGGAGAAGGTGTATCTTGGTCTACGCCCTATGGGCCGGTTACGGCTCGAAAGGTCAATAGATAGATAGATTAACAAGTGAACAGTCATGCAGAATTCAGCACATATAAAAATACTTGTCTTTAACTTATTAGTATTTATATAGATTTGGCACATAGACATTCTTTAATTTAGAATTTAACATAAATTCATTGACAAATAAGCATCTATAAAGAATTCATCATTCTTTAATTAAGAATTTAACATAAATTCATTGACAAATAAGCATCTATAAAGAATTCATCATTCTTTTAATTTAGAATTTAATATAATTTATTAACAAGTGAGCAAACAGAATTCAACACATATAAATATTCTTGGCTTTGATTTAAAATTTAACATACATTTATAAACAAATAAACTTCAATATATATTTAGTAGATAGGCATTCTTTTTTTTTTACGTTCATTAGCTTTCACCTCTGGTGGCAAAGTCTCTAGAGATTGGAACCAAATTTTGCGTGTTAATCTGTTTTGCTCTGGCAGCCGTGTGCACAGGGGTCCCTCGCTGCACAGGCAGATAACTCCGACTTCGGAGATACTTATATTTTTTCAGTTGATGAGAAATTGACTTTTCAAGCCGGGCCTCACTGCTGAGATCAGGGGGTGGTTGTTGCAGAGAGCAATCACAAATAAAAATCCCAGTGCAGCCACGATTTGAGCCCATAACCCCTCTGTCTCAAGACCAGTGTCCATACCGGTTGGGATTTTATTTATGATTTCTCTCTGCAGCAATCACCCCTGGTCTCAGCAGTGGGGCCCTGCTTGAAACATCAATTACTCATCGACGGAAAAAATATGAGTACCTCCGAAGTCAGAATTATCTGCCTGTGTGGTGAGAGACCCCTGTGCACACGGCTGCCAGGGAAAAATGGATTAACACGCAAAATTCAGTTCCTAGTCTCTAGGGACTTCGTCAGAGGTAAAAGCTGGCGAACGAAAAAAAGACTGGTGTCTTGCCGCGAGACCAACCAGCTCCCCCCCCCCCCTCCCACCACCCAATTCTTTAATTTAAAATTTAACATTAATTCACTGACAAATTAAGCATCTGTTAAGAATTCAACACATTTTAAAGAAAAAAAAGTGTCCTGATAGTATAAGAATATTCTGATCAATATGGTGTTGGTGAAGATAAGCACATATATAACATATTAAATACTATGTGGGGCTGTGGATATAGCTGCAGGAAACATGTAAAATAAACAATCAATTCTATCTAGAAGCTAAATATTAGAGAGAAGAGACAAACAATGCCATTTCGGCAAAAACTTTCATCAGGTACTTAACAAAAAAATAGACCGTTTCTTTCTGCTATTTTTCAGATCAGTGTGTGGTTTCTGTGCTTGTATTTCTTTGTTTATTTTAGAATACTATTTGGTTATCGTGTTGATCTTTGCACAGTATTATTTATTTTTTTGCTAAAAGAATTTTCAATTTGACTTAATGTACACATGCTTTTTTGCACATCTGTTCGTTGTGCACACACACAGAGTTAGATATACACA
This sequence comes from Megaustenia siamemsis, assembly GCA_032433765.1. Classification (NCBI taxonomy): domain Eukaryota; kingdom Metazoa; phylum Mollusca; class Gastropoda; order Stylommatophora; family Ariophantidae; genus Megaustenia; species Megaustenia siamemsis. The sequence goes on along the minus strand of JAVIAB010000145.1, from coordinate 11,259,607 downwards.
GTTTATACATATCTTGTATCCACCTCCCCATATTTTTAGAACCTTCCTTTTTATTTCTTCCCTGACTGCCTGGTCAGTGAGATATATAATTGGTCATCCCGCCCACTTATTTTAGTTCTAGTCAGAAAGAAGCTGGACCGCAGAGAAGTGACCTTTTTAAATTTCCTTTCTTTAGTATCTTGCATATTATCGCCATGTAGTTAGATTTGTATATATATATATATATATATATATATATATATATATATATATATATATATATATTGTGTTGTTGTTTGTTGTTCCAGCTGAGGGCCTACTTAGCGAAACGTCTACTTTCGTTATGTGTTACTTGCCTACATAAAACTGTTACCATACCACTTTTTTCTTCTTTTTTTTTTAAATTGTCACCCATATATATGTAATTTTGCACCTTTAAACATTTCAGAAATTTATAATTTAATATGAATTTATTGACAAATAAGAACCCCTACAGAGCCTAGCACATATTAATATTTTATGAAATTTAGAATTTAGTTTACTTTTGTTAACAATTAAACATCCAATCATATATAATTTAACACAGAGAAAATTCTTTAATTTATAATTTAACATTGATTTTTTGACAAGGGTTACAATTAAAGTTATTTAAAAATTATATGTGGATGATCTGCTGGTAGAAATCACAAATGTTACAATTATATTACAATAAGTCCTCAGTACGAAGCTAAAAAACACAATTTGTTTGCTGTTTATTGATACCACTGCCTGCAGAATATTGCATTTTGATCATTTATTTTTTGCTGAAAGACAATTGGATTTTTTTAGAAACACCACTCAGGTCCTGCACAAGTAAAGGCTTTCTATATTGCTGGCAGATTGTAGTTAGTATCTTTGTGGCATTTCAAGATACTTTAGCCAAAGCAGTGTTTACTGTGTTCATTTCCTGCTGTCATTCATTGACTGGTTGTTGTGATTTCTCTGTCGTCTTTTAAACTTGAGACTAAAAATTCAAGGCAAAGAGTTGATCACATCCGAGTGAACACTTAAGGATGTATCCAATATGCAAGGAGGATGATCCATTGACTAATCTAAACATCCTGGTAACTTTGTTTTCATTATTTTCATAGAAGTGATGTTTGTTGTTTCCTGTGTGTTACGGGGCCATTTATGAGGGAAGTAAAGAATAGTGACACTGTGACCTTCCAGGCATGTCGTAAGAAGCAACTAAGGAGGTTGATCGATGGCTTGACAAGCTGTCATTGTAAAAAGTTTTGTTATGGAAACAGAGCCATAGATTTTAGAAGCAGTGATTTCTGCAATATGTGCCATTTTGGCATGCAAGGTTTCTGTTTTTGAGATTGTGGTTCTGCCCTATGTGCCGTCTTTGGCTCGAAAGGACAATAGATAGAAGTTTTTTGTGTTGTGTTGCAGTTTACTGTAAAGACGTGATATTTTTTATCCTTCAATCTGACATACTCAGCTTTGTCATAGTTTGGAGCTAAATTTGACTTTCTTTTTTCAATCCCTGCTTGTTTGATCAAGCTGAATTACAGTGCTCTCTTTTTCAGGTGATGTAGTGTCTTTGTCACTAAGAGTCACTGACTGCTATCAGCTCATTTGCTAATATATCTTCCTGATAAATTGGTATAAAGTCTTATCATATTTTCCTGATAAATTGGTATCAAATCTTATCATATTTTCCTGATAAATTGGTATCAAATCTTATCATATTTTCCTGATATATGGTATCAAATCTTATCATATCTTCCTGATAAATTGGTATCAAATCTTATCATATTTTCCTGATATATGGTATCAAATCTTATCATATTTTCCTGATAAATTGGTATCAAATCTTATCATATTTTCCTGATATAATGGTATCAAATCTTATCATATTTTCCTGATATAATGGTATCAAATCTTATCATATTTTCCTGATATAATGGTATCAAATCTTATCATATTTTCCTGATAAATTGGTATCAAATCTTATCATATTTTCCTGATATATTGGTATCAAATCTTATCATGTCTTCCTGATAAAATGGTATCAAGTCTTATCTGTAACTGCTGATCATTTACTACTTTCTATCATGGTGGATTAATTCCAAATTCAACGAAATAGTTCTCAGTAGCTGTTTATTTTGAGTATCATAAACAGATCTGTGCTGTTAGACATTAAGTAACATATTAATGCACAAGCCAGTTCAAGGGAAACAAACTGAAACAAAAAGAGAAACTGTTCAACAAAGAAATCTCTGAAGAATATGGTCTTTGACATTCTTAAAGAATTGGAGACCATAGTGGCGTGTATTCTGAAGAACTGGAGACATAGTGATGTGCATTCTAAAAGAATTAGAGACCATAGTGACGTTCATTCTGAAAGAATTGGAGACCATAGTGACATGCATTCAGACAGAACTGGAGACCATTGTGGTGTGAATTCTGAAAGAATTGGAGACCATAGTGACGTGCATTCTGAAAGAATTGGAGACCATTGTGGTGTGAATTCTGAAAAAAACCTGGAGACCACAGGAACATATATCACTGAGGAGGACAATGGAATTAAAGGGCTTCACGTATGTCTTTTTAATTAAACTGTAAACTATGAGAACAAGAAGGCATCCATGTTTAGAAATAATCATACAACCCAACCATATCCACTCTCTTCTAAAACTGAAGAAATGTTCTGTCATGACAATTCATACAAATTAATTACCTGACATTTCTGGATTTTATGACACAAATTGGATGTGATTTTAAATTAATATAAAAAAATGTATATATAAAGTTGTATTCCAAAGCCATAAGTTTTGGAAGCAGGGATCACTGCAATATGTGCCATTTTGGAACGCAAGGTTTCTGTTTTTTGAGATTGTGGTTCTGCCCTATGTGCCATCTTCAGCTCAAAAGGATGGTAGATAGATAGATTTCCAAAGCAGATTTATACATTTCTTGGATATCTTGTTGTATTTCCAAAATACAAGAATTTTAAAAGTTTTCTCTTGATTTATTTAAAAAGAAGGAATTGCATAAGCTGGACAGTCCAAAACTTTTGGCTTATTAAAATAATCAACCTCACTGCACTTTGGGCAATCCAAAAGGTATTCAGTTCTTCACAAGAGATGCTGCAAAGTAAATGTGTTAATAATTCATGTAGCTTGCTGGTTATTACAATCTGATTTGTGTGTGATGTGTATTTTTTCTTCTTCAAAGAATACTTAACAAAAAAGTATACAAATAAGATATTTTTTTACATTTTCTGCAATGAATGTCTGGAACAAATAATTGATTACATATTAACTAAATAATAATGATTTGTCCATGAAATCAGTGTCTGAAATAACAACTGATCTACAACACCTAGTGGCGAATGCACTGTGTATGCTGTCTTTATTCTTTCATCATCATCAATTACCATGCCTGCTGGCATAGGTGATAATGTCTCTCCACAACTTTCAATCTCAACAGTTATTTATCATTTATGTTGTGTTGACCTTCTGCCAAGCCTTCTCTTAAGCTGTCTGGTATTTTTTCTCTATGCTTTCCTCTATCTCTTCTTCCCTCTATTTTCCCAGTTTTCCCATTTTAATCCATGAAAGAAAAAGAGAGAGTTGAAGAGTGGCTATAACAGGAAACTATTTATACACAGTTTCACAGCAGGAAGCAATTCCTGTTCTGATTGACATTAATTTTTGTTGATGTAATTTGTTGAGAAAGAATAAAAGAATCTATCTATCTATTGATCTTTCGAGCCATATCCTACCCATGGGGCATCAACCAAGATACTCCTTCTCTTTATCTAAATTTTTATTCTAGCAGTTTTCTTTTAAAGATATTTGATTAAATCTCGCCATTTGTCTCTGTTCTGTGCAAGCGGCTCTATCTCATTGAGGGAGCCGATTCCTACTGCTCTTGCCTCTCTCATCAATGTTCTTCTCAGCATCTCTCTGGGTCTTCCTCTATTCCTCTTACCTGTTGTTTCCCACATGAGGGCTTGCTTTGCTATTTGGTTATTATCTCTTCTCATCACATGTCCAACATATGACCAATAAAAGAATAGGAATGGCAAAAAGTAATTTTAATGCCATTAAAAATATACTAACATCAAAACAAAAAACACCAGGGCTAAAACTAAGAATAGCAAAATGTTATATCTTCTCAACATTCCTGTTTGTTCAGAAACATGGGCATTTGACAAGAAAACAAAACAGAAAAATTGAAGCCTTTGAAATGTGAATTTATAGAAGAATAGGAAGATTTGATCGGAAAGAAAAGAAAACAAATGATGAAGTCTTAAAATAAGTAAAAATGAAAAGAGAACTACTAAACACAATTCAAACAAGACAAATGAGATTTTTGGGGCATGTTAAAAGACACAGCTGCCTACTAAAAGTAATCTTGGAAGGGAAAATACAAAGTAATAGAGGCAGACCATGACTAACATGAACGAGCAACATCAAAAAATGGACAAGTCATAAGTCAGCCTATGACAACCTGCACTATCAAAGCAAGAGACGGGCAGACTAAGACTAACATGAACGAGTAACATCAGAAGATGGACAAGTCAGCCTATGACGACCTACACTGGAGTCGTCAGTCGCTGGACACTGAGGGAATTGCTGAGGAGGGAATCTGAGCACCTATGGACATGTTCAGAGTGCAATGATGAAGACCCGCAAATAACTCAATAATAATAATAATAACCTGCACTATCAAAGCAAGAAAGAGAGTGGGATAGCGCTTCATGGTAGCCAACCTTTGTTGCGGAGATGGCACTCGATGATGATGATGACCTTGTAGAGCTGTCATCAAGATTGGAGATGTCTTTAATTTAAATTTGCTAAAAGAAGACATTCTTCTAGAGTTGTCCACTCGTAGAACTGTTCCTTGTAAAGCTGACGTTTCAGATTAGTGACGCCATGAATTAAAGTTTGTCTGAAACATGTCATCATTCCGCTGTTGTCTGCTCCTAGAACCATCAGCAAAGGTTGAAATACATAGTTGAAGTTATTAAATTAAAGTTTGCCTCAAACAAGTCATCATTCCGCTGATGTCTGCTCCTAGAACCATCAGCAAAGGTTGAAATACATAGTTGAAGTTATTAAATTAAAGTTTGCCTCAAACAAGTCATCATTCCGCTGTTGTCTGCTCCTAGAACCATCAGCAAATGTTGAAATACGTAGTTGAAGTTATTAAATTAAAGTTTGCCTCAAACAAGTCATCATTCCGCTGTTGTCTGCTCCTAGAACCATCAACAAAGGTTGAAATACGTAGTTGAAGTTATTAAATTAAAGTTTGCCTCAAACAAGTCATCATTCCACTGTTCTGCAGTTCTCCTAGAACCATCAGCAAAGGTTGAAATACGTAGTTGAAGTTATTAAATTAAAGTTTGCCTCAAACAAGTCATCATTCCACTGTTCTGCAGTTCTCCTAGAACCATCAACAAAGGTTGAAATACATAGTTGAAGTTATTCAATTAAAGTTTGCCTCAAACAAGTCATCATTCCGCTGTTGTCTCTTCCTAGAACCATCAGCAAAGGTTGAAATACGTAGTTGAAGTTATTGAATTAAAGTTTGCCTCAAACAAGTCATCATTCCACTGTTCTGCAGTTCTCCTAGAACCATCAGCAAAGGTTGAAATACGTAGTTGAAGTTATTCAATTAAAGTTTGCCTCAAACAAGTCATCATTCTGCTGTTGTATGCTCCTAGAACCAACAGCAAAGGTTGGAATACATAGTTGAAGTTATTAAATTAAAGTTTGCCTCAAACAAGTCATCATTCTGCTGTTGTATGCTCCTAGAACCATCAGCAAAGGTTGAAATACGTAGTTGAAGTTATTAAATTAAAGTTTGCCTCAAACAAGTCATCATTCTGCTGTTGTCTGCTCCTAGAACCAACAGCAAAGGTTGGAATACATAGTTGAAGTTATTAAATTAAAGTTTGCCTCAAACAAGTCATCATTCTGCTGTTGTCTGCTCCTTGAACCATCAGCAAATGTTGAAATACGTAGTTGAAGTTATTAAAGTAAAGTTTGCCTCAAACAAGTCATCATTCCACTGTTGTCTGCTCCTAGAACCATCAGCAAAAGTTGAAATACGTAGTTGAAGTTATTAAATTAAAGTTTGCCTCAAACAAGTCATCATTCTGCTGTTGTCTGCTCCTAGAACCATCAACAAAGGTTGAAATACGTAGTTGAAGTTATTAAATTAAAGTTTGCCTGAAACAAGTCATTATAGATAAAGAGGGAGGAACAGAAAATGATACCAAAATAAGGATATCTAAAGCAAGAGGAGCTTTCGTTGCACTGGGAAACATATGGAAATCCAGAGAAATTAGGTTCAATACAAAAATAAAAATTTTCAACTCAAATGTTATGTCGGTCCTGTTATATGGCTGTGAAACATGGAGAACAACAAATTGACAATCATGAAGATACAGACTTTCATTAATGGATGCTTACGCAGAATAAAAGAATGGAAATGGCAGGAGAAAATCACTAACATAGAATTATGGAAATGTACCAGTTAAATACCAGTGGAGAAAGAGATACAGCGAAGACGATGGCGCTGGATAGGACACACACTGTGGAAGCCAACTGAGAGTATTACACAACAGGCCATTTTTTTGGAATCCCCAGGGAAAAAGACAAAGAGGAAGACCAAAGAATTCTTGGAGAAGACAGATAGAAACAGAGATGAAGATGATGGGGAAGACATGGAATGATCTTAAAAGAATAGCAAAAAATCAGAATGACTTGGAAAATGTTTGTTGAAGACCTATGCTCCACTGGGAGCTAAAATGGTAGAAGAAACAAGTCATCATTCCGCTGTTGTTTGCTCTTAGAATCATCAGGAAAGGTTGAAATACATTTTTGAAGTTATTAAATTAAAATTTATTAAAACAAGTCTTGGTTAGCTGCTCTTGAACTGTCTCATCGAAACTGACTTCAGAGAGGCTGGTATTTTATTTACTGAAATTGAAAATATTGAAATATCATTTTACATCAGAAAGTTACCAAAAAATATCTGAAATAAATTAGGAAATGTTTACTTTTAATTTGTTTATGGAAACAATAATTAAATTGTTCCAAGATATGACTGCAATATTCATGCAGTTTTTTTGTAACAAAAGTATCGAACATTTCTTCTTCCTATTTACAATTCTTCCAACAGTCAACATACAACATTTTTTCTTACTCTTTACAATTCTCACAATAATCAACATACAACATTTCTTCTTACTCTTTACAATTCTTCCAACAGCCAACATACAACATTTTTTCTTTCCCTTTACAATTCTTCCAACAGCCAACACACAACATTTTTTCTTTCCCTTTACAATTCTTCCAACAGCCCACATACATTTTTTCTTTATCTTTACAATTCTTCCAAAAGTCAACATACAACATTCCTTCTTTCTCTCTACAATTCTTCCAAAAGTCAACATACAACATTCCTTCTTTCTCTCTACAATTCTTGCAACAGTCAGCATACAACATTTTTTTCTTTCTCTTTACAATTCTTCCAAAAGTCAACATACAACATTCCTTCTTTCTCTCTACAATTCTTGCAACAGTCAACATACAACATTTCTTCTTTCCCTTTACAATTCTTCCAACAATCAACATACAACAAAACCAATAGCTCTGATATAATGTTTATCCTGACATTTCAAGTCTTGCATAGAAGACCTCAGATTTGGATTCTGAGCTGCCTTTGTAGATTTTAGTTCTTTCTGGGTGGTCTAGAGGTGAGATGGCACCGAGGTAGGTAAGTAGGTCCCGAGTTTAAATCCTGCTCCTGGCAGCGCAAATGGAAGATTTGCAATGGAAAAGTACAGAGGGAACCTTAACTTTTTTATTTTTAGCAATATAAGATCATAGAGTAAGCAAAAAGTAAAGTAAAGTACCCCCCCCCGTCACGCCAAGTGGCGTATAGGGAAATATGGTGTTAGTGACCCTATATTTTACAGATCTTCAGCACATGATTTTTGGGGTAATGTGGTCGGTATTACGCCCGTGCTGCTTTTACTTTCCCAGAAAAAATCCGGTACCCATTTAAGGCTGGGTGAACCCGGAGCCGTCGGTTGGGATCGAACCCTACCCCTTGTCCGTAGTAGTCCAGCTAACCACTGAGCTATCGCGGCTCCTACTAATTTTTAGGGAATTAGTAAAACCCAGGTGTCCTCGCCAGGATTACGAACCCCGGCTGTTGCCGTGGTAAGCCAACCGCCTATCGATTGCGCTAACCGGACACCCTGAGTAAGCAAAAGGGAAAGATAAATCTACTTACGTAATTATTTTGTGGTGCAAGTCGAGGTCTTCTAATAGCGTACTGTAAACATAAAAAATGTCAACATTAGTTAAGTAATCATGTCCCTTAAAGACAGCATAACAAAAAGATTTTAGAATTTCTTTATTTGTTCACCTTTTCTTTGATTTTGTTTGTAATACGTAATTACTATTATGATTTGTAAATATGTTCTTTGTTTAATTAACCCTTGATTACGATTCGGTAGTAAAAAATTATATCTATCTATCTATTGACCTTTCGAGCCGTAGCTGGCCCATAGGGCGTAGACCAAGATACTCCTTCTCTTATCTGAATGTTTGTTCTAGCAGTTTTTAATTCTTTTAAAGATATTTTATCAAATCTCGCCATTTGTCTCTGTTCTGTGCAATGAGCTCTATCTCATTGAGGGAGCCGATTCCTGCTGCTCTTGTCTCTCTCGTCAATGTTCTTTTCAGTGTCTCTCTGGGTCTTCCTCTATTCCTCTTATCTGTTGTTTCCCACATGAGGGCTTGTTTGCTATTCGGTTATTATCTCTTCTCATCACATGTCCAAAAGGACAAGAGGTAGGGTTCGATCCAAACCGACGGCTTCCAGGTTCACCCAGCCTTTAATGGGTACCGAATTTTTTTCTGGGAAAGTAAAGCAGCACAGACGTAATCCCGACCACATTACCCCAAAAATCATGTGCTGAAGGTCTGTAAAATGTATGGTCACTGACACCATACTCCCTATACGCCACTTGGTGTGACGGGGGCACTTTACTTTTTTTTTTTATATCACATGTCCAACATATGACCATCGTCTTTTCTTGATTGCTGAAGATATTAGTGGTTGATTGGCGATTTCTCTAATTTCCTAATAAAAAAATTACTACTTCAAAATAAATTTTTTTTAGAATTCTCCGTTTCCCTATACCTTCCTAATTATCACTTCCGGTGACCTTGAGTGTGATTTCTTTCCTTCGATTTTGGATTATTATTTTTCTCATTCATCACCATCATCGAGTGCCATCTCCGCAACGAAGGTTGGCTACCATGGAGTGCCATTCTGCTTTGTCTCTTGCTTTGATGGTGCTGGTTGTCATAGGCTGGTTTCTTTTGATGTTACTCGTCCATGTTAGTCTTGGTCTGCCTCTGCCTCTTTTACTTTGTATTTTCCCCTCCGGGATTACTTTTAGTAGGCTGTTGTGTCTTTTAACATGCCCCAAAAATCGCATTTGTCTTGTTTGAATTGTGCTTAGTAGTTCTCTTTTAATTTTTAGTTGTTTTAAGACTTCATCATTTGTTTTCTTTTCTTTCCATCCAATTCTACCTATTCTTCTATATATCCACATATCTGAGGCTTCTCTGTTCTGTTTTCATGTCTAATGTCCATGTTTCTGCACCAAATGGGAATGTTTAGAAGACATAACATTTTGCTATTCTTAGTTTTTAGCTCTGGTGTTAATTGTTTTGATGTTAGTATGTTCTTCATGACATTCTCATTACTTTTTGCCATTCCTATTCTTTTGTTTATTCCAGTTTTCCATTTTCCATCACTGGTTATAGTATGTCTAAGGTAGTTGTAGCTCTGAACTGTCTCCAGGTCTATTCCTTCAATTTTGATATCCACTTGTGGGTTTTGAGTATTTTCTTTGTTTATGATCATAGTTTTAGTCTTTTTGACATTCATCATCATCATCAAGTACCGGGCCTAATGGCGTAGGTGATCATGTCTCTCCACAATTTTCGATCTCGGCAGCTATTTATCATTTCTGTTTTTGACCTTCTGCCAAGCCATTCTCTTAAGCTGTCTGTTATTTTTTCTCTTTGCTTCCCTCAATCTCTTCGTCCCTCAATTTTTCCGGTTGTTACAATATATTCCAGTTGTTCTCTTCTCATTACATGGCTAAAAAATGATTATTGTCTCTTCCTAATATCGGAAATTAGCTCTCTTTTTTCTTTGACCTCTCTCAGAACATTTTCATTACTCTTCTTAGCTGTCCATGGTACTCTCAACATTCTTCTGTAAAACCACATTTCTTCAGACTCCAGTGATTTTTTTGTCTGTTGTCCTATTGTCCATGATTCGCATCCATATGTTAAGACTGGCTCTACATAACATTTAAGAACTCTTTTTCTTGTTTCTATTGTCAAAAATGGATTGCATATTATCTTCCTAATTTTGCCATTCTACTTCTCACCTCTTTTGTACATCTTCCGTCTGAGGTTAACAAAGTTCCCAAATATTTAAATTCATTTACCTGTTTTAATATTGTTCCACTTGTTTTTATTTTGCCCTGAGGTGATATCTTTTTCTTTGTTGTTACCATTACCTCTGTCTTTTTGCTGGATGCATGTTTTTAAATTGCTTTCAAAACTTCATAGGTTGTTCCTAAACCTTGTTGCTAAAGAGTTGAACTTTCGTTTTGTGGATATATGCACTTACTTCTATGTCAGTCAGAATGTTGCAAATATGTATTTAAAATTAAAAAATAATACAAATATATAATAATTTCGAAACGTATTATTTATTTGAAATTTGATATATTTTCATTATTTTTACATTTTAAATAAATATATCTGTATATGTGTTGTATGTTTGTTCCTGCTGAAGGCCTATTGAGTTGAAACGTCGTTCTGGTTTGTGTTGTCCACTTGTTACGTGAAGCTTTAACCATACCATTTTTATTCTATTTTTTTTCTACATACATATATATATATACATGTATATATATTTGTTTCATTTCTCCTCACTGTTAGCTTAGTTCAGCTTTGCATTTATGTGCATTTCTTTACCTTGATCCTGAGTGTCTTGAACCTTCGTATTAAAACATGAATAATAATTTTGTTCTTTGTATTCGTTCATCTGGCAACTACACCTTCTCACCACCCATCCTTTGAAAGGATGTTAAATGGTAATAGATGAGCTAGTTGTGTTTTGCTAACTTAAGGTGATATCTGCAACTTTTAGCTTGACATATCTGTCTTAGGCATGACAGTTTTGATTTCCAGATTGCCTTCCTCCTTTGGTTCCTACTCACTTGACAAGACTGCTTACTCTGTTTCAAGAAGCACCACTGGGAGGTGGAGTAGGGTCCAGATCAGCCATGTTGTTCCCCAACCCTAAAAAAAAAAATTTTTTTTCTTTCCTTCCTTGTTTGCCTTTCAACATCGAGCCATAACAATAATGATCTTTGAAATGAGCAAGAAATATGATCTTTACCGGGTCATCCACTCTCCTTCCTTTGTCGGGGCTGTTCTCGTAATCAAAGTCATAGAAGTTCATGCTGCTACGATGGTTTGATGAGTTTGCCTGGATAAGATTCCAAAGATTCTCATCAATAAACTTTAGTAACAAATGCTAAGAATTGTGCTAAAATTAAAATTATTATACATAAATCAAATTAGAGAAATCGCCAATCAACCACTAATATCTTCAGTCATCAAGAAAAGACGATGGTCACATGTTGGACATGTGGTGAGAAGAGATAATAACCGAATAGCAAAGCAAGCCCTCATGTGGGAAACAACAGGTAAGAGGAAAAGAGGAAGACCCAGAACAACACTGAGAAGAACACTGATGAGAGAGGCAAAAGCAGCCGGAATCGGCTCCCTCAATGAGATAGAGCTGCTTGCACAGAACAGAGACAAATGGCGAGATTTGATAAAATATCTTTAAAGAATTGAAAACTGCTAGAACAAAATTCAGATAAGAGAAGGAGTATCTTGGTCAACGCCCTATGGGCCGGCTACGGCTCGAAAGGTCAATAGATAGATAGATAGATACATAAATCATATCATCATCATCATCTAGTACTGTGCCTGCTGGCGTAGGGGATCATGTCTCTCCACAACTTGCGACCTTGACAGTTATTTATCATTTCTGTTGTTGACCTGCTGCCAAGCCATTCTTTTAAGCTGTCTGGTATCTTTTCTCTTTGCTTTCCTCTATCTCTTCGTTCCTCAATTTTCTCAGTTGTTACAATATATTCTTGCTGATCCCTTATCACTACATGGCTAAAAGAAAGATGATTACTTCTTCTTAATATTGAAAATGAACTCTCTTTTTGCTTTGGTATCTTCCAGAACGTTTTCATTACTCTTCTTAGCTGTCCATGGTATTCTCAACATTCTTCTTTAAAACCACATTTCTACAGCCTCCAATGATTTTCTTGTCTGTTGTCCTATTGTCCATGATTCACATCCATATGTTAAGACTGGCTCTACATAACATTTAAGAACTCTTTTTCTTGTTTCTATTGTCAAAGAAGCAGGATCGAGGGTTTCAATCATGGCACCATACACGAAATGTAACATTTTTCTCTCAAATTTTTAAACAAAATGTATGTATACATTTTATTTTTGTAGTTAATACTCATAATACAAATGATGCAACAAACCTATGTCAATAGAAATGAGAAAGAGAGTTCATCGGTGCTATATAGAACCAATTCTGACCTATGGAAGCGAATCATGGACAGTAGACAAACAAATGAAAAGACGATTAGAGGCCACAGAGATGGGATTTCTCAGAAGAATGTTGAAAGTTCCCTGGACAGCTAAAAGACCAATGAGGAAGTTCTCAAAGAGGCCAACACAAAAAGGCAGCTCCTAAAAAACATCAGAAAGAAACAATCAACATTTTTCGGGCACATCATGAGAAGACGAAAGTTGGAATACTTGGTTACAACTGCCAAATAAAAGGAAAGAGTGATCGCGGACGACAAAGGGAGAAAATACTGGATAGCTTGGTGTCATGGCATGGAAAGCAGTCAACAACAGAACTGAAACGATGCTGTAGATAGAATATTATGGAAGGACATGATCGCCTACGCCAACTGGTATGGTACATGATAATGATGGTGACTCATAATATGGGAGCTGCGATAGCTCAGTGGTTAGTGAACTGGACTACAAAGGACAAAAGTAGGGTTCGATCTCAATCGACGGCTTCCGGGTTCACCCAGCCTTTAATGGGTACCGGATTTTTTTTTTCTGGGAAAGTAAAGCGGTACGGGCGTAGTACCGACCAAATTACCCCGAAAATCATGTGCTGAAGGTCTGTAAAATGTATGGTCACTAACACCATATTCCCTATACGCCACTTGGTGTGATGGGGGCACTTTACTTTTTTTATTTACTCATAATAGAGCAGTCAAAGATTGTCAATTCAGACAGTTTTTTTTTAAATTAAATTTTTAGTCACAAAACGTTTTTAGATTGTTAAGACACAGCTTCTTTAAATTACTTTGAATGTGTAATAGATGAGGCAAGTGTATTATCATCATCATCGAGTGCCATCTCCGCAACGAAGGTTGGCTACCATGAAGCGTCATTCTGCTCTGTCTCTTGCTTTGATGGTGCAGGTTGTCATAGGCTGGGTTGTCCCTCTTTTGATGTTACTCATCCATGTTAGTCTTGGTCTGCCTCTTTTACCCTGTATTTTCCCCCTCTATGATGACTTTCAGGAGGCTGTTGTGTCTTTTAATATGGCCCAAAAATCGTATATGTTTTGTTTGAATTAAGTGTATTTTATCTTCCTAGCATGATACAAATGAGCAAACCAACTAAAGTATCAATGACAAACAGCCTTGATTGGTATGAGGAAAAAGAAATGTTTGACAACCTACCCCTGGCTCCACACCACGACTGTAGTCATAGACCTTTGCTTCTGAACTTGCCAGCCTGGGAACTCCTTGAAACTCTGGCAGAGGACGCATGACTTTTGTTGGCTGATACATGATCGACTGGGGAAAACAGAGGGAAGGAAGTGGTGAGTTTAAGGGTAATAGGGCAAGTGGGTTAAGTGGTGAACAGAAGGAGGGAAGTGGGTGAGCTAAAGGGAAATGGGACAAGTGGGTTAAGTTGTAAACAGAGAGAGGGAAGTGGGTGAGCTAAAGGGAAATGGGACAAGTGGGTTAAGTTGTAAACAGAGGGAGGGAAGTAGTGAGTTTAAGGGAAATGGGACAAGTGGGTTAAGTGGTAAACAGTGAGAGGGAATTGGTGATTTTAAGGGTAATGGGACAAGTGGGTTAAGTGGTGAACAGAGGGGGGAAGAGGGTGAGCTAAAGGATAATGGGACAAGTGAGTTAAGTGGTAAACAGATGGTGGGAATTTCTCCAGATGTAATGGACTCCTGACTGTCTTTTTTGAATGTTAACTACTGCTTATTTTATAGACTAGATCAATCTTGGCTCCCGCAGTCTATGTTTCCGCATTTTTATCATCTTCCTTCGATTGCACGCAAACGTTTAACTTCAAAGGCAAGTCCAAAGGGCATGTGGATGGGTCGGTTACGAGTCATGTAACTTATATCTAATCTCGCTGTTGAGAGATTATCTTAACTGTTTACTAGTCTTTCATTTCCTGCGTTATCAGCTACTCGTATCAATATCAAACATTTAATATCTTAAAGCCGCACCTAAAATGTGTTGGTTCGGGAAACGTTTATGTCTATCAAATAATGTCCGATACGAGTGTTAAATCCGATGTAACCAACAACGATGGCGTAATTATATTACAGTAACACTATATTATTTATATACCTATGAAGGCGTTGAAGGAACCGTTACTTTCATCAGTAGTGGTAGTTGCAGAAGGAGTACTAATAACTGCTATTGCAGGAGTTGTAACTGCAGTATTGGTATAGCAGAGATGCTGCTAATACTATCTATCTATTGACCTTTCGAGCCAAAAATGGCAGAGAGGGCATAAATTTTAGACTCTCTGTGTCTGATGATTGAGTTATTTGCAGGTCATCATCATTGCACTCCGAACATGTCCATAGGTGCTCAGATCCCCTCCTCAGCAATTCCCTCAGTGTCCAGCGACTGACGACTCCAGTTCTATGTTGGTTGATAAGTCTTCTTACACGGCCACCAAGTTTCTCATTTCTGGCTGTGCCCATCTTAACTCCCATTTCCATCATCCGAAGAAGCGACATTGATCTGTGTTTGTCGAAGTCCTGTGCTCTTCCCACATCTTAGCTATCAATCATCAGACCTTGCACAGGATCCGAATTGTACCCCGCCACACGTTTCTCTTCTGGGCGATTTACTAATACTAACACGACAGAAACCCCCCCCCCCCCCCACACACATTTTGATAATAGTCATATTACATTTCTAACCACCATAGCACTACATTCTAAAAGTAGTTCTCTCACTTACAAGACAGCATTAGGTAGTATTGTCTACTTTATAGAAACAAATATACCTTGGAATTGTGGTCTTCTATCTCCATGTAGTCAGTGGTTGGCAGTGGTACCTGATAGTGAGGAAACTGTGCTGACGATGACAGTCTGTTGCTTGGGGCCTTGGGGAAATTATTTGGAGAAATTTGTGAAAGATTTGAGTGTGGATATGTCATTTAGAACACCATGGTTGAACGGTGATAGTGGGAAAAGACTTTGGAATGGGGGTGTGCTGGTAGAATAGTGATGGTGGGAAAAGGTGTTTGGTATGATGGTGTGTTGGTAGAATGGTGATGGTGGGAAAGGTGTTTGGTATGAGGGTGTGATGGTAGAATGGTGATGGTGGGAAAGGTGTTTGGTATGAGGGTGTGTTGGTAGAATGGTGATGGTGGGAAAGGTGTTTGGTATGAGGGTGTGTTGGTAGAATGGTGATGGTGGAAAGAGGTGTTTGGTATGAGGGTGTGTTGATAGAAAGGGGTGATGGTGGGAAAGGTGTAGGAGCGTGTGTGTGATAAAAGTGAGCGTGAAATGAAAGAATTTAATATAGTAATATAATAATGTGTAATATTAATATATACTTAATTTTATATAATATATTTAATTTATATATATATATAGAAACAAAGTTGAACGCATTCGAAAATAAATGTCTAAGGAAAATACTTGGTATAGAATGGAACGAATTCAAAACAAACGAGGAAATTAGAGAAATCGCCAATCAACCACTAATATCTTCAGTAATAAAGAAAAGACGATGGTCATACGTTGGACATGTGATGAGAAGAGATAATAATCGAATAGCAAAGCAAGCCCTCATATGGGAAACAACAGGTAAAAGAAAAAGAGGAAGACCCAGGGAGACACTGAGAAGAACATTGATGAGAGAGGCAAGAGCAGCAGGAATCGGCTCCCTCAATGAGATAGAACTGCTTGCACAGAACAGAGACAGATGGCGAGATTTGATAAAATATCTTTAAAAGAAAACTGCTAGAACAAAAATTCATATAGGAGAAGGTGTATCTTGGTCTACGCCCTATGGGCCGGTTACGGCTCGAAAGGTCAATAGAATAGAATAGATATATATATATATAATTAATATATATTTAAAATGTAATATATACGTTGAAGGTAGAGAAAGGAGCAAAATAAAATAAAATAATTTGATGACATGTTGGCCGGAGAAGAGTAGAACAAAAATAATTTGATATGTTGATGGGAGTAGAGTAGAAGAAAACATATTTGATGACATGTTGATGGGAGTAGAGTAGAACAAAACAGATTAGATGACATGTTGATGGGAGTAGAGTAGAACAAAACAGATTTGATGACATGTTGATGGGAGTAGAGTAGAACAAAACAGATTTGATGACATGTTGATGGGAGTAGAGTAGAACAAAACAGATTTGATGCCATGTTGGTGGTAGAAGAGTAGAACACAAATAATTTGATGACATGTTGATGGGAGTAGAGTAGAACAAAACAGATTTGATGCCATGTTGATGGGAGTAGAGTAGAACAAAAACGATTTGATGACATGTTGATGGTAGAAGAGTAGAACAAAACAGATTTGATGACATGTTGATGGAATAAGAGTAGAACAAAACGTCAGTATTTTGTTGTGTTCCTTTTTTGTAAAGCTGTCACCATACCTTGTTGGAGTGTATGCTACACCCCACTACTGGCTCCTTGCTACCAGCTTTACCTCAGCACTGCACTTATTTACCCGTTTCCTACTTCATATACCCCTTAAGGTGTCGAAGGAGATACAAGATCTAGTTCTTGCTCCATCCGGCAGACCTCGTCCTCAATTGTTGTTGTAGCGTTTCTCAGATGTTTTCCAGCTTACTCTGGTTCTACCATGGGTCTTCAATCTTCTCTTTTAACATGTTTTGTGTGGTATAGTATCTGTTGGCATTCTTTGCAGATGAGCAAACCATATTATATGTTGCTTTGTATGTAACTCAGAGTTTATACAATACCCAACCTTTCTCATACATGTCTTGGCACCTGCCTGGATTATAAACCCACACTTTCTTCTTGATATGTCGACGTGAGCATATGAGATAAGTCTCGTTACTTAAGTTAAAAAAATTGTGGCCACCTACTATGTTTTATCTTTAGTATTTAGTTCAGACTGTGTCAAAACACTCAAGATATTCCCATATCTGCTCTGCTGCCCTTTCCAGCAATGATTTAAGTTTTTGTCTACTGATTGTTCTTGTCCTGCATTGACAGATCATGTTCTGTTCTTTACCACTGAGGATCCTTCTACTTTCTCCTCTCGTGGCGCCGTGTTCCACCATTCCTTTGATGTGTGGTGTGGTGTGAGGTGTAACGTGAGGTGTGACATGTGATGTGACGTGTAACATGTGGTGTGACGTGAGGTGTGGTGTGACGTGTGATGTGATGTATGGTGCGATGTGTGGTGTGACATGAGGTGTGACAAGTAGTGTGACATGTGGTGACATGAGGTGTGGCGTGTGGTGTGATGTGAGGTGTAACGTATGGTGTGATGTGTGGTGTGACGTATGGTGTGACATATTGAACGTTTTAGCTTGTCTCTCACCGTAAAGTTGTAACCAAACCAATTGCTCTACAATTTATTTTCTTCTTTTCTCTTTTATCAGCTTTACATATTAGCCTCACATATCAGCCTCACATGAGGGTGATCAGTCCATCTCTCTCCCCCCCCTTTATTATTGCCATACTCTCTGTTGTTGCTTGTGTGCATTTTTCTGAGTGTTGTTAACATCACCCATTACTGCACACTAGATGAACCCATAGGTACTTCGAGATTCTCGAGAAAATCCTAGGAGAATCCTGGCCCACGTGCACGAACACTGTAGCACGACCTGGGATCCACGGTGTGGGCAGGTTTTTGTTGACAACTTTGCCCGGCCATCAGCCATATTTGAGTCCTTCCTAGTCTTCTGGATTTTAACTGGCAAGGGTTCTTTAACGTGCGCGAGTGGCACAGGACCCCTAGTTTGTTGCCGTTATCCGAGAGGGCTAGACATTGGATCTTCATACCCACACGATCAGGGGGAGAGTAACATCACAAATAAACCACGGATAATTTTTTTTTAATTTGTGAAAAATCACCACCGCTTCAGGTGGGCTTTGAACCCAAGACCATCCTGTCTTGAGGCTGACACTGTACCTCTAGACTAGTCCCTCAGATCTGAGTGTTGGTCTAATACGTGTTTACCTGAATAATTTATATTTAACACTTACCGTATCTTGACTCAGAGAAGTATCTAACTGTTGTTGTCTTATTATCTCTGCCTCCTGTCTCCTCTGCCTCAACTCTTGTTCTCTCTGCCTCAACAAATTCTCTTGTTCTCTTTGTCTTATAATATTCTCTTGCTCCCTTTGTTTCGCTAGATTTTCTTGTTCCATTTGTCTTACTAAATGCTCTTGGTCTCTTTGTTTCATGGCAATATTTTCTGGTTCTCTTTGTCTGCCTGGACCTAACTGTCTGATGTCAGGATAGTGGCTGGCGTTGCCGATGTTGAGAGGGTCAATGTGTGAGTCAGAGTTGCCTCTGTAGGGACTGAGTCTCAGGTTATCACTCCTTCCAGCAGAGAGTCTTGATGGATGTCGATTGAAGTTGCTGAGGATAAAAAATAGTGACATTATTGTCAGTGACATCATATCTCTCTCACTCTGCGATCAGGACTCAATCAGAGTAGGATTCCAGACACTCACATGAAGTCAGCTGTCAGGTTAAGTGTGTTGATCGCCCCCACAGACGGAACATCACATTTAGAGTCTGCCAGATCCACTCTGATTGAACAATCTGAATCAGGCATAAGTCTTATTACCATACAATGATCATTATCTCATAGTCTTATTACCATACCATGTTCATTATGTCATAGTCTCATTACCATACCATGATCATTATGTCACACAGTCTCATTACCATACCTTGATCATTATGTCATAGAGTCTTATTACCATACCATGATCATTATGTCATAAAGTCTCATTACCATATCATGATCATTATGTCATAAAGTCTCATTACCATACCATGATCACTGACATGATCGAGAGATAATTGTGATCTTCTTTCTGATGACTGGCCTGTAGGTGTTGCAAGATCATTGACAGGATCGAGAGATAATTGTGATCTTCTTTCTGATGACTGGCCTGTAGGTATTGCAAGATCACTGACAGGATCGAGAGATAACTGTGATCTTCTTTCTGATGACTGGCCTGTAGGTATTGCAAAATCACTGACAGGATCGAGAGATAATTGTGATCTTCTTTCTGATGACTGGCCTGTAGGTATTGCAAGATCATTGACAGGATTGATAGATAACTGTGATCTTCTTTCTGATGACTGGCCTGTAGGTATTGCAAGATCATTGACAGGATCGAGAGATAACTGTGATCTTCTTTCTGATGACTGGTCTGTAGGTATTGCAAGATCATTGACAGGATTGAGAGATAACTGTGATCTTCTTTCTGATGACTGGTCTGTAGGTATTGCAAGATCATTGACAGGATTGAGAGATAACTGTGATCTTCTTTCTGATGACTGGCCTGTAGGTATTGCAAAATCACTGACAGGATCGAGAGATAATTGTGATCTTCTTTCTGATGACTGGCCTGTAGGTATTGCAAGATCATTGACAGGATTGAGATATAACTGTGATCTTCTTTCTGATGACTGGCCTGTAGGTATTGCAAGATCATTGACAGGATCGAGAGATAACTGTGATCTTCTTTCTGATGACTGTTCTGTAGGTATTGCAAGATCATTGACAGGATCGAGAGATAATTGTGATCTTCTTTCTGATGACTGGCCTGTCGGTATTGCAAGATCATTGACAGGATTGAGAGATAACTGTGATCTTCTTTCTGATGACTGGCCTGTAGGTATTGCAAGATCATTGACAGGATTGAGAGATAACTGTGATCTTCTTTCTGATGACTGGCCTGTAGGTATTGCAAGATCATTGACAGGATTGAGCGATAACTGTGATCTTCTTTCTGATAACTGGCCTGTAGGTATTGCAAGATCACTGACAGGATTGAGAGATAACTGTGATCTTCTTTCTGATGACTGGTCTGTAGGTATTGCAAGATCACTGACAGGATCGAGAGATAACTGTAATCTTCTTTCTGATGACTGGTCTGTAGGTATTGCAAGATCATTGACAGGATTGAGCGATAACTGTGATCTTCTTTCTGATAACTGGCCTGTAGGTATTGCAAGATCACTGACAGGATTGAGAGATAACTGTGATCTTCTTTCTGATGACTGGCCTGTAGGTATTGCAAGATCACTGACAGGATCGAGAGATAACTGTGATCTTCTTTCTGATGACTGATTGCAATATCAGTGACAAATCCTGGATAACAAGTGTGAGCTTCTCTTTGTTGGTAGATCTAAAGATATGTCAAGAGCTTTGGTAATGAGACCTGAAGTAAAACTGGATCTTTAACCTGATGACAGTTCAAAGAGGTAAAATAATGCTGGAAACAAAATGTGGACGAGAGTGGAGCTAGAGGAGATAGATGGACACATGTCTGACATGTGTTGAGAAGAGACAAGAGAATTCTAGAGATAGATGGACACATGTCTGACATGTGTTGAGAAGAGACAAGAGAATTCTAGAGATAGATGGACACATGTCTGACATGTGTTGAGAAGAGACAAGAGAATTCTAGAGATAGATGGACACATGTCTGACATGTGTTGAGAAGAGACAAGAGAATTCTAGAGATAGATGGACACATGTCTGACATGTGTTGAGAAGAGACAAGAGAATTCTAGAGATAGATGGACACATGTCTGACATGTGTTGAGAAGAGACAAGAGAATTCTAGAGATAGATGGACACATGTCTGATATGTGTTGAGAAGAGACAAGAGAATTCTAGAGATAGATGGACACATGTCTGACATGTGTTGAGAAGAGACAAGAGAATTCTAGAGATAGATGGACACATGTCTGACATGTGTTGAGAAGAGACAAGAGAATTCTAGAGATAGATGGACACATGTCTGACATGTGTTGAGAAGAGACAAGAGAATTCTAGAGATAGATGGACACATGTCTGACATGTGTTGAGAAGAGACAAGAGAATTCCAAAACAGGCTCTTTTATGGGAAACATCAGGATACCGAAAAAAGAGAAAGACCTGGAGACACTGAAAAGAACACTTATAAGAGAAGCAAAGTTGGCTGGCATAGACTCATTAGATAAGATCGAACATTTCGCAATGAATAGAGATGGATGGCGAAAAAAAATAAGCCCAATGTGACGTCATGCGGCTCTGGAAGAATCTAGATCAAGATGGAGTTAGCCCAACATGAAAACAAAAGTAAAAGAAGCCATTCTGGCAAGTCACTGAACTAACCTGAATGTGGGGTTGTTGTAGTCCATGGGGACAGAATTCCTGTACATCCCAGCCAATGTCTGGTGTAGGCCATCTTCTGAATCTTTCATAGACTTGAACGATTGTCTGAAAATGAAACGAGACTTAATTTACTGGGATCATCATGTTGTCAGATTTCACAGTCAGTCAGCATTTTATTATTTCATAAATGTATTTCAGCATTTCACTATTTCATAAATGTGTTTTCAGCATTTCACTATTTCATAAATATGTTTTCAGCATTTCACTATTTCATAAGTATGTTTTCAGCATTTCACTATTTCATAAATGTGTTTTTAGCATTTCAAATTTCATAAATGTGTTTTCAGCATTTCACTATTTCATAAATGTGTTTTCAGCATTTCACTATTTCATAAATGTGTTTTCAGCATTTCATAATTTCAATATTTCATAAATGTGTTTTCAGCATTTCACTGTTTCATAAATGTGTTTTCCCTTAACAACCTTTGTTGTTCTATAATCAAGTGGTGGTGTGTGACTGTAGGAGTGTACGTTACATCCCACCACTTGCTCCTTACTATCAGCTTTACCGCAGCACTGCATTAATTTGTATGTTCCCCCTTTGTTATTCAATGCTAGATCTTTCTTTCTTGTCTTCCAATTCTTTTTGTTATCCCTATTATTTTGATAACTCCTTTTGATGTGAGCTTTTCAAATCATTCTTCCCAACTTTGTAGTTTGCTTTTCTTTCAACTTCAGTTGTTATTTTTCTACTTTGTTTTCTATAACTTTCCTCAGAATAACACTTTAAACACCCAAAATAACACTTTAAACACCCAAAATAACGCCCCAAATAATATTTTATAAACTCAAAATATAACACTTTAAATACTCAAAATAGCACTTTAAGCACCCAAAATAACACTCTAAACACCCAAAATAAGACTTTAAAGACCCAAAATAACGCCCTAAATAATATTTTATAAACTCAAAATATAACACTTTAAACACTCAAAATAACACTTTAAGCACTCAAAATAACACTTTAAACATCCAAAATAACACTTTAAACACCCAAAATAACACTTTAAACATCCCAAATAACACTTTAAACACCCAAAATAACACTCTAAGCAGAGACAACATCTTCATTGCTGAAAGTATTCTTTAGCTACGTGTCCAGTGTCTATGAAGCATGTTGGTAGCAACACCAGGTCTGTCTATTACTTCGAGAGACCTCTCTGGTGTGTACACTTTTCATGCATAGACCAACGAGGTGACTAACTTTTAGAAACATAAGTATTTTAACGGAGCTGTCAACGAACAGAGACCAATAAAAAACAGACAAGACAGTTAACCAAAAGAAAAACAGTAACAAATGTTACAGATAACCAATATATAACAGATGAGTTAGTGATGTAGATAACCAAAATATAACAGATGGGTTAGTGATGTAGATAACCAATATGTAACAGATGAGTTAGTGATGTAGATAATTAATATATAACAGATGGGTTAGTGATGTAGATAACCAATATATAACAGATGAGTTAGTGATGTAGATAACTAATATATAACAGATGGGTTAGTGATGTAGATAACCAATATATAACAGATGAGTTAGTGATGTAGATAACTAATATATAACAGATGGGTTAGTGATGTAGATAACCAATATATAACAGATGAGTTAGTGATGTAGATAACCAAAATATAACAGATGAGTTAGTGATGTAGATAACCAATATGTAACAGATGAGTTAGTGATGTAGATAACTAATATATAACAGATGGGTTAGTGATGTAGATAACCAATATATAACAGATGAGTTAGTGATGTAGATAACTAATATATAACAGATGGGTTAGTGATGTAGATAACCAATATATAACAGATGAGTTAGTGATGTAGATATTTAATATATAACAGATGGGTTAGTGATGTAGATAACCAATATATAACAGATGAGTTAGTGATGTAGATAACTAATATATAACAGATGGGTTAGTGATGTAGATAACCAATATATAACAGATGAGTTAGTGATGTAGATAACTAATATATAACAGATGGGTTAGTGATGTAGATAACCAATATATAACAGATGAGTTAGTGATGTAGATAACTAATATATAACAGACGATTTAGTGATGTAGATAACTAATATATAACAGATGAGTTAGTGATGTAGATAACTAATATATAATAGATGGGTTAGTGATGTAGATAACCAACATATAACAGATGAGTTAGTGATGTAGATAATTAATATATAACAGATGGGTAAGTGATGTAGATAACCAATATATAACAGACAAGTTAGTGATGTAGATAACCAATATATAACAGATGAGTTAGTGATGTAGATAATTAATATATAACAGATGGGTTAGTGATGTAGATAACCAATATATAACAGATGAGTTAGTGATGTAGATAACCAATATATAACAGATGAGTTAGTGATGTAGATAACCAATATATAACAGATGAGTTAGTGATGTAGATAACCAATATATAACAGATGAGTTAGTGATGTAGATACCTAATATATAACAGAAGAGTTAGTGATGTAAATACCTAATATATAACAGATGAGTTAGTGATGTAGATACCTAATATATAACAGATAAGTTAGTGATGTAGATAACCAATATATAACAGATGAGTTAATGATGTAGATAACCAATGCATAACAGATGAGTTAGTGATGTAGATAACCAATATATAACAGATGAGTTAGTGATGTAGATACCTAATATATAACAGATGAGTTAGTGATGTCGATACCTAATATATAACAGATGAGTTAGTGATGTAGATACCTAATATATAACACATGAGTTAGTGATGTAGATACCTAATATATAACAGATGAGTTAGTGATGTAGACAACCAATATATAACAGATGAGTTAGTGATGCAGATAACCAATATATAACGACGAGTTAGTGATGCAGATAACCAATATATAACAGATGAGTTAGTTAACCAAGATAATAAAAATAACACAAGGAATAGTTTACATTGATTTTTATGCCCGCACATCCACCAAAATCTATTGATTTATTTGTGTTATTTTTGTTATTTGCTGGTCATCATCATTGCATGTCTTCATTGCTCTTTTTAGTTATCAAAGGTATCTTAACGATTTTTCTGCAGCATTTTGTTTCGAATGAATAGATTTTCTTCCTTGCTATTTGCCAGATTGTCAATCGATAATATCCGTAATCAAAATAAATATAAATGAACATTTGTTTGTTAATCATTGAAAATAAATACAAAGGCTGGAGTGTTAACCGACGTAATCAAAAATAAACAAGTGAACTGTCAGGCAGCAACTTGCTGCCGGAGCTACTGAATTAAGTGCTCTGTGCACACCGTGGGCTGTGCGTTTCATACGTTTTGATTGTGTTTCGATATTCCGATTGCTTATGATGAATTGCAATACTGTTTGACGGGGAACAGATGACTGTGTTCACTTTCTGTGCGGTTTCGCCTTATGTCTTTTGACGTGTGCTGAGACTGCTATGAGGGGCTGCAGCTACCTTTCTTTGTTTGGGAGATAAGATATTAATTCGAATGATTCCACTGGCACGGGCGGTTGAGCAACTGCGGATTTTAATTCGTTTTCAGTGATACCGGAACCTTCTATAACCACACACAGGTGAAATAGTTAAATCAGAAGAAATGTAAATACATTGATCTGCCTTCACTTACTCTGATGCATTGTCTTTGGCTTTGTCTTTCTTTGAAGGCTTTCTGGATCTCTTTCGATAGAGGACGATGATGATGATTATAAGAATTAAGATAATGGCCCCACCAGTGCCAGCTGAGATGCCGATAATGTATTCCTTGCTGAGTGCTAATCGTTCTGTCTTCTCCTCGCAGCGTCTCCCCCAATAGACGTAATTGTCGGAGTGTAGACAACTAGAGGGTGGAGGAGAATTGAAAAAAAAAAAGAAACAAATAGTATGGTTAATGCTTTACGTAATTAATGAACGACACAAATTTGAACGTTGTTTCGGCTCAAAAGGCCCTCAGCGGGAACAAAAAATAAGACACACACATATGATTATATTTACACAGATATATAAGTAACTAAAATTGGTCCTAACTAGTAAAGTAAGAGCAAAGAGCCCCGTCACGCCAAGTGGGGTATAGGGAATATGGTGTTAGTGACCATAAATTTTACAGACCTTCGGCACATGATTTTTGGGGTAATGTGGTCGGTAACACCCCCGTGCTGCTTTACTTTCCCAGAAAAAAATTGGGTACCCATTTAAGGCTGGGTGAACCTGGAAGCCATTGATCAGGATCGAACCCGACCTCTTGTAAAAGAGTTGTTCTAACTATCTAACTAAAAATGAAGCGTCTAAAATAAAAATAAAATGTGAACTAGAATGAGAAGTAAATGTAAAAATGTCTTCCCTGCGTATAAAGCAGTGGCCACAAGGAAAATGATAGACCGCGCAGGATACTCGGTGTAGTTGACCAACCAATGGGAGGGCCAAACCACAGGTGGAATGGTTCAAAAAACATGGATGGGGGGATATTGTATAAGTTACCTCAACTATAACGCAATGTCTAAACGTATCTACGTGTGGAAGAACATAGTAACATTGTCAACAATGGCTCCCAAGAAAATCAAGTAAAGTGCCACTTTATGCCATGTTGGTGGCATATAGGAAACTATGGTTTTAGTGTCAATACTTTTTAATAAGGGGGCTGGGTAGTCTAGAGTTACGACATCGGGCTCAGGACAGAAAGGACCGGGGTTCAAAGCTCACCAGAAACGGAGGTGAATTTTCAAAAATAGGAAAAATTAATCCGTGGTTTCTTAACGACGTTACCCTCCCCCGATCTCTTGTGTAGTGAGATCCGATATCTAGCCCTCTCGGATAACGGCACTAATTAGTAGGTTCCGTGTGCACTTGCGCACGCTAAAAGATCCCTTGGAATTTAAAATCGAAAAGAGGCCATAAATATGGCCACTGCCCGGCAAAGTTGTCAGCAAAAACCTACTCACACCGTGGATCCATGGTCGTACTACAGAGTTCGTGCAAGTGGGCCAGGATTATCCTCGGATTTTCTCTAGAATCTCAAGAGGGATATCGGGGCACTTATAAGTTCGTCAGGTGTGCAGTGATGATGATCCTAACAACAGTTGGCACATAATTTTTTTGCGTAATATGGTCGGTGCTACGCCAGAGTTGTCTTTTATCACAGAAAAAAATGGTAATCATTATGGCTGGGTGAACCTGGAACCTATCGGTTAGAATCAAACCCGGACTTTATTATCTGAAAGTTAATTCTTGTAACTGCTGATCCACTTTTGATGCCAGTGATTTTTTGTGAATGTAAGATTAACTTTTATCGATCATAAACTGTTAATTAATTAATAATAATAATAATAATAATAAACTAAAGATCTTTAACCATTATAAATCCTAAAATTGAACACAATTGATGACTTTCAGAGAAAAAAGAAGATGAATTAATTATTTTAAATATTTAAAAGTTTGGAAATTGCATTAACAGACAATATGCCAGATAAACTAATTAAACATGGTTGAAAAAAGGCAACTTTATCCTTACCGTGAAATGCAACAAAACCTGGCAAACACAAACATGCTGAAGATACCAATCAAAGCAAGAAATGATACAGTACAAGATATAGCACAAACAACAAATACATTGAAAAGAATTTGTTAAGACAAATCATCATCATGCGCCATATCGGTTGGCGTAACGATCATACCCTCCCACAATCTTCTATCCACCGTGCATCGTATCAACTCTATTGTTGACTGTTTCCCATATGACACCGAGCTATCTTGTGTCTTCTCTCTTTGTCGTCCACGATCTCTCTTTCCCTGTATTTTTCCAGTTGTAACCAAATATTCCAACTTTCCTCTTTTCATGATGTGCCCGAAAATTGTTGATTGTTTCTTTCTGATATTTTTTATGATTCCTTTTTTATGTTGCCCTCTGACAACGTCCTCGTTGGTATTTTTAGCTGTCCAGGAAAACTCTCAATATTCTTCTGAGAAATCCCATCTCTGTGGCCTCTAATCGTATTTTCATTTGTTTGTCTATTGTCCTTGATTCGCTTCCATAGGTCAGAATTGGCTCTATATAGCATCGATGAAATCTCTTTCTCACTTGTATTGACATAGATTTGTTAATAATACAAATCAAATAACCTAAAATACAAGATTTGATTATTGAACGCATTGGGTAACATCAATATTCAAATAGGCATGCAAAACATGGAGACTAAATTCAGAATTAGAAAGCATAATACGAGCTGTAACAATACAGTCCTAAACTTTCTCATACACAGTTGTTTATCATTGATATCTTAGTGTATTTCATAATTTTTGTCTTTCCATGAAGACACAATACTAACCAACCATTTTATAGATGCGAGAAAACACGTAAGAAGCAGGTTTACAGGAAAAGAAAAACGTAAGCCGTAGAATGTAATGAAATAAACAATACATAAATCTTATGGGACCTGGCAACCCTACTACCTACTGCAGTCAAATAGACTACTTTCATATTCTAATTCATCAAAACAACTTCAGTAGATCTCAATCTTCACCAAAACAACTTTTATTGGTCTTAATTAAAACAATTTCAGTAGGTCTTAATCTTCATCTAAACAACTTGTGTAGGTCTTAATCTTCATCTAAACAACTTGTGTAGGTCTTAATCTTCATCTAAACAACTTGTGTAGGTCTTAATCTTCATCTAAACAACTTGTGTACGTCTTAATCTTCATCTAAACAACTTGTGTAGGTCTTAATCTTCATCAAAATTCCACCCTCTGCAGTTTCTAACCCTGTATAAAGTAAACAATGATTTCCATTACATCTTTACATCTAACCCAAAGCACATGAGCTGCAAAGTTAATTCAAAGGCCTACATCGTCGACAATGGTTGAGATCAACACAGAGATCCAATATTTGCAGTATCGCCTTAATGTATGTACCGGTCCATGTTGGTGCTGAGGGCAACGACAGAGCGGACAGGCTGGTCGGTTCTGCAATATTAGCTGCTGGACAGCCGATGGATAGGACAGATATCATTAACAATCTATGAGAGATGGCTAGAACAAAGGACTTTGACAGAAGTACAAATACATGGCTATCTAGACTGTGTGAACTGGGAGTGATGAGAGATATCATTAACAAGCTACGAGAGATGGCTAGAACAAAGGACTTTGACAGAAGTACAAATACATGGCTATCTAGACTGTGTGAACTGGGAGTGAAGAGAGATATCATTAACAATCTATGAGAGATGGCTAGAACAAAGGACTTTGACAGAAGTACAAATACATGGCTATCTAGACTGTGTGAACTGGGAGTGATGAGAGATATCATTAACAAGCTACGAGAGATGGCTAGAACAAAGGACTTTGACAGAAGTACAAATACATGGCTATCTAGACTGTGTGAACTGGGAGTGAAGAGAGATATCATTAACAATCTATGAGAGATGGCTAGAACAAAGGACTTTGACAGAAGTACAAATACATGGCTATCTAGACTGTGTGAACTGTGAGTGAAGAGAGATATCATTAACAATCTATGAGAGATGGGTAGAACAAAGGACTTTGACAGAAGTACAAATACATGGCTATCTAGACTGTGTGAACTGTGAGTGAAGAGAGATATCATTAACAATCTATGAGAGATGGGTAGAGCATAGGTCTTTGACAGAAGTACAAATACATGGCTATCTAGACTGTGTGAACTGTGAGTGAAGAGAGATATCATTAACAATCTATAAGAGATGGGTAGAACAAAGGACTTTGACAGAAGTACAAATACATGGCTATCTAGACTGTGTGAACTGTGAGTGAAGAGAGATATCATTAACAATCTATAAGAGATGGGTAGAACAAAGGACTTTGACAGAAGTACAAATACATGGCTATCTAGACTGTGTGAACTGTGAGTGAAGAGAGATATCATTAACAATCTATAAGAGATGGGTAGAACAAAGGACTTTGACAGAAGTACAAATACATGGCTATCTAGACTGTGTGAACTGTGAGTGAAGAGAGATATCATTAACAATCTATAAGAGATGGGTAGAACAAAGGACTTTGACAGAAGTACAAATACATGGCTATCTAGACTGTGTGAACTGTGAGTGAAGAGAGATATCATTAACAATCTATAAGAGATGGGTAGAACAAAGGACTTTGACAGAAGTACAAATACATGGCTATCTAGACTGTGTGAACTGGGAGTGAAGACCGGTGTTGCCAGAACAGAGCGATATTCTGGACGAATGAGAGGATTTGTCAACCAACACCGAACTGGTACAGTTAGTGGCTGTGTTCTGATGGACATTTCGAGGAGGAGATCGGAGCACCTATTGGTGTGCGCGATGATGATACTAGTTTAACATAACATCTTCATACATATGAGTAACATGGTGTTTGTTCCAATAGTTGACCACGGTTATAGTTATCCGCGGTATGCTGTAGTCAGAACCATATCAAGATGTAGGCTCACTTTTCTCTGACAAAAAACTGCTGGTACATAATTTTCGGGGAACCGCGATAGCTCAGTGGTTAGTGAACTGGACTACAAAGGACAAGAGGTAGGGTTTGATCCCAAATGACGGCTTCCGGGTTCACCCAGCCTTAAATGGGTACCGGATTTTTTTCTGGGAAAGTAAAGCGGCACGGGTGCAATACCGACCACATTACCCCAAAAATCATGTGCTGAAGGTCTGTAAAGGTTATGATCACTAACACCATATTCCCTATACGCCACTTGGCGTGACGGGGGCTCCTTACTTTTTTTAAACATAATTTTTGGTGATGTATGAGCCTCAAAGCATGTGGGTAGAAAAATAATTCCAGTTGGTAATTGAACCAAGAACTAACTGGTTAGTAAACGAGTGCTCTAGGGCATGGCTTTTTTTACAGTACCATCATAAAAGTACAATTTTCATCTTCAAATCATTATAAAGTCAACATTTTCCCCTTCAAACCATCATCAAATTACCAACATTTTCATCTCCTAGCTACAATCAAATCACCAACATCTTCATCTCCAAACTACAATCAAATCACCAACATCTTCATCTCCAAACTACAATCAAATTACCAACATCTTCACATCCAAATCAACATTAAATCTCCAATATTTCCAAATCACTATAAAAATACAAACAATTCAACAATTTAATCTCCGTACTCCAAAATCGCCGGAGGCGGTAGAAATGTGGTTTTAGAGAAGAATGTTGAGAATACCATGGACAGCTAAGAAGAGTAATGAAAACGTCATGAATAAGGCCAAAGCAAAAAGACAGCTAATTTCCAATATTAGGAAGAAACAATCATCATTTTTTGGCCATGTAATGTGAAGAGAACAACTGGAATATATTGTAACAACTGGAATATATTGTAACAACTGGGAAAATTGAGGGACGAAGAGATAGAGGGAAGCAGGGAGAAAAGATTCCAGACAGCTTAAGAGAATGGCTTGGTAGAAAGTCAACAACGAAAATGATAAATAACTGTCGAGATCGAAAATTGTGGAGAGACATAATCACCTATGCCAGCAGGCCCGGTACTTGATGATGATGAATCTCCACACTATCACTCTAGCAATAACATCTCCATTTACAAATCACTAAACATACTCAAATCATAGTTTTCTTCGTGACTTTCTACCCTCATCACATCATTAATTTACTCCTTATATTTCTAACACCGCAGAGTCCTTGTTTAGTTACATAAATTATTTCAGTTCGGAAGAGTAACGTCCCTTTGATTAATATTAAACCTGATTCGATGGTTCTCCAACACGTCATTAGAGGACCCCTAGGTTAGGATAACCCTAACACTTGTTGCAAAAATAAAATTAAATGGGCAAGAACTACACGTACTCCTTCTTCTTTCCTTCCTCATCTGCCTTTCAGCGTCGAGGGGAGATATAATTTGCGGTCTTTTACTCTTCTGTTCACCTCTGCTGCTGTTATGTTTCCCAGTGCTTCTAATTTTCCATTGATCCATCTTTTTCGTGGTCGGCCCTTGGGTTTGGTATTCTCACAACGTTTATTAAAGGTTCGTTGTGTTGTGTTTTGATCTTTCTGCCTTGTCACGTGGCCAAACCATTTTATCTGTTGTTTCTTTATATCTTCTATGGCGGGGGCTATTCCTAACATTTTTCTCAGTTCTTCATTTCTGATCTTATCTCTCAGACTGTTTCCTGTCATTTGTCTAACACATTTCATCTCAGTAGATGTTATTTTTCTTATTGTTCCTGCATCTAGGGTCCAGAACAAGTAGTTGATACATTCAAATCATCATCATTAAGTGCCGTCTTCGCTTTTATTTTTCCTTTCCAAGACTACTTTTAGTAAGCTGCCGTGTCTTTTAATGTGCCCCAAAAATCTTATTCAAATACCTGCGATCATTTGTTAGTGAAAAACATGAGATACTTTTTAGTATTTGAGAAATGTCGTAGCTTTTTTGGTAATTTCCTAGTTTGATCAGATATATTATTTCAGTTTGGAAGAGTGATGTCCCCTAAAATATGTCTGCCAAAATACAGTGGTTCTACGCATTCTTGGCGTTGGGGTCATTACGCTGGCATGTGTCACTCACACTGGCGTTCGGGTCAGCGTCTGCGTCCAAATCGAGATGTTAATTAATAATTGGCTGAACCCCTATCCTTTCTTATGCTTCTTCTTACTAATTATCCGCCTATATATATATAGGCTAGTTTGTCTAATATTTAAAAACCAGCTAAGCAGTTCTGAGTTTGACAATCTTCCAACATTTGGCAGTAAATTACGGCGATTGGTAATCAACCGCACAATTCCCTTCGATCAGAAGATCATAATTAGGCCGAGTGGCGTCGTTTTTGTCACGCGTTGTAATATATTTATAAATATTTAACACTAAAGCTAAACCTAACCCCTGGACCCAACGCCCAATCAACAGATACTCCGAAATGATTACATGCCAGCGTAATGACCCCAACGCCAAGAATGCGTAGAACCACTGTATTTTGGCAGACATATTTTAGGGGACATCACTCTTCCAAACTGAAATACTATATCTGATCAAACTAGGAAATTACCGCTTTTTTGTGACGTCACCTAAAGGGGGAAAACTTTCGCAGAAATAATTTATGTGCCTAAACTAGGACTTTACCTTACACAACATCTAGACTAAACTATATACCATATAAGAACACAAAGGAAAAACACGAACCTGCAGGACCACTCCGTTTCGTTGTCTTTCACACAGTGTCCTCCATTTTGACAATTATAAGTGGGGCTTCCAGTTTGGCAAAATGCTTCACAAATTGGAACTCTTGTGGAGTTGTCAATCCTACAAATCTTTCCAATTCCACACCCGCTCGCTGACTTTCCATCCATCTTACCACATAGCTCTTGTACACGTGCAGCAACTGTGGTTTGAATTGAGAGACGATTTTAATTAGCAACATATAAGGGGCTAGCTACCCATCATGTAGGGAATGAATACTTCTTCTGCTTTTCCTCCTCATTTGCCTTTCAACGTCGATGAGAGATATAATTTGAGGTCTTTTGCTCTTCTGTTAACATCTGCTGTTGTTATGTTTCCTAGTGTTTCTAATATTCCATCAATCCATATTTTGCTCTTATGTTAACATCTGCTGTTGTTATGTTTCCTAGTGTTTCTAATATTCCATCAATCCATATTTTGCTCTTCTGTTAACATCTGCTGTTGTTATGTTTCCTAGTGTTTCTAATATTCCATCAATCCATATTTTGCTCTTATGTTAACATCTGCTGTTGTTCTGTTTCCTAGTGTTTCTAATATTCCATCAATCCATATTTTGCTCTTCTGTTAACATCTGCTGTTGTTATGTTTCCTAGTATTTCTAATATTCCATCAATCCATATTTTGCTCTTCTGTTAACATCTGCTGTTGTTATGTTTCCTAGTATTTCTAATATTCCATCAATCCATCATTCGTTCTTCTGTTGGCCTCTGCTGCTGTTATGTTTTCTAGTGTTTCTAATATTCCATTAATCTATCTTTTTCCGTGGTCGGCACTTGAGTTTGGTGTTCTAGCAATATTAAGTTTATTAACTGAAAGCTCGTTGTATTTTGATAATTACATTAATAAGTACATGCTACAGCAGTTATTACTATCTAGAAAACTCATATGTATGGGAAAATATGTGTTAAAAGCAAACAATGTTTTTTTAAATACAACAAATATTTGATTCTATTATTGAGCCTGTTCGAACACATCACTTTACAAAAAAATTAGCTTCAACAAATGTAAAGTGCACTCTTTTATTCGGAAATGCCTTTAGGTTACTGGGATTTTTTTTTTCATGCACACAAATATCCGGTTAGGACTTCTTTTATCCTACTGTACGTGCTGTAAAGCGTAGTAATATCGTTCGTCAGTTACAGTTGACTGTGGATTTTGCAGCGCCCCCTAGGAAATTATATCTTTCTTCTCTTTCTCCGCGTATTCTCTTTTTCTATGAATCTGTCTGCTTCTTGTTTGAGTTGAAGCTTTAGAGTGTGTTTCCAAAGATTGCGGTCTGACCAGGTTGCAGGGTTTATGTTCAGAGCCTTCACGTCACGTTTACACACGTCTACAAATCGGAGTTTTTTTTTTTTGCGAAAAAAAAAAAAAATCGGAGTTCAGGCGCCCCCTAGTTCTTTTGACATCTGATAGTTGTCAATAAAGTATATCTTTTGCTATACCACCATCTTCCATACGGTGTACGTGCGTTATTTGAGTAGCGTGTATATATTTGGGAGACCTGTGCAAGTGAGTTCCTCCATATTTGTCATTTTATCCTTGCAGGCGATACCAACATTACGGAGCTGGTATCGCTTATGGAATGCAGTTAGTCGTCTTTCCTGCTTTGCATAGGTGATCCATGATTCGCTGCCATACAGAAGAATACTAATGATACAGGCATTGCAAACTGTGGCCTTTATTTTAATTGTCAGTTTGCTGTTTTGCCAAATTTGCCAAGAAAGACTAGCGCAGGTGGTAGCAGCTTTACCAATGGTGGTATCAATTTCTGTATCTAAAGATAGTTTATCGTTGATGATGGACCCTAGGTAGCTATACTGCTACGCGACACCACGTTTGTAATTGCACAAAAATGATAGCAGGTGCTGCTTCGACGTACTGACCGAGTATTAGCGTTTTCTGTAAACTATTGTGAGGCCGAGGTCTCTGCATGCATGTGAGAATCAATTTATAATGCTCTGAGTTCTTCTTGACTTTACATGATAAATGCAGCCTCATCACTCTGCACGCATGTGAGAATCAATTTATAATGCTCTGAGTTCTTCTTGACTTTACGTGACAAATGCAGCCTCATCACGCGTAGTCAGGGCAGCAGAGATGAGTACAAAAGGCGGCAGGTTAAAAAGATTATAATCATGGATGGGACAGGTTATGAGTATTGTTCAGCTAGTGAGTTCAAGCGAGGACACAGAACCCGGGAAAGAATAGGTATAAGTGACGGGAGAGTGCGGTACGTCATTTCTTGTCGTCATCACTTTGGACAGAGAATGTAGACAACGAAACCTACTGGTCGTTGAGGTAGAAGTGTAGGCCTTGATTTTTGAGAACTCTTCTGAGAGTGAGGCGGTCATATACACAGAAGGGTATGGTATTTGGAACTGACGGGACACGTTGACTTTCACGGCTCGTGCTGATGGCAGAACTGTGAAGAAAGACAGTGGTGCTCTCGCATTGACTACAAGTAGTTTGACCATGGGAACTATGGCGGTTACAAAAGCATTAGCATGACTTAAGACACAGTCTTATACACATGAAGAAGTAAAGGCATCAAGATGCACCAAGATGCGTAAAGATGCGAAGCTGCTGTAAATGAAACACACATGTGTATCCTTATACACATGTGTGTTTCATTAGTAACTCAATGAGTATGTTCAGAAAGATCACAACTGGCTGGACTCGACGGCAGCGGTTAGAGTCTCTGGGTAGGTCTATTCTAACAAGTTTCTGCTTCATTTTCAGGGCACGGGGGTATAAGAGGTAGTGAACGTGCTGACAGACTTACCAGTTTTGCTGTTGTAGAGTGCGGAAGGGCAATGGACAGCATTGACATTCTGAATGCCCTCAGGGACCATGGTCAAAAAAAAATAAATACAAAATTATCCTAAACCTGCAGCCATGAACAGACTGCATGAATATCATGTTAAGGTGGGAGATGCCAGACGGAAGTGCTACGCAGGGATACAGAAGGCCAACAAACACAACACTGATACCGTTAGTCGCTACACGTTGATGGATGCACATCGAAAGAGATCTGGGCACTTATAGACTTGTCAGATGTGCAATGAGGTTGACCTGTCGACTAAAATAAGCTAAAACCAGATGAAGATTTTGCCATTCTATGGCTTTCATTAGTTGTGTAACGTGAGTTACTGTTGATTTCATTAGTTGTGTAACGTGAGTTACTGTTGATTTCATTAGTTGTGTAACGTGAGTTACTGTTGATTTCATTAGTTGTGTAACGTGAGTTACTGTTGATTTCATTAGTTGTGTAACGTGAGTTACTGTTGATTTCATTAGTTGTGTAACGTGAGTTACTGTTGATTTCATTAGTTGTGTAACGTGAGTTACTGTTGATTTCATTAGTTGTGTAACGTGAGTTACTGTTGATTTCATTAGTTGTGTAACGTGAGTTACTGTTGATTTCATTAGTTGTGTAACGTGAGTTACTGTTGATTTCATTAGTTGTGTAACGTGAGTTACTGTTGATTTCATTAGTTGTGTAACGTGAGTTACTGTTGATTTCATTAGTTGTGTAACGTGAGTTACTGTTGATTTCATTAGTTGTGTAACGTGAGTTACTGTTGATTTCATTAGTTGTGTAACGTGAGTTACTGTTGATTTCATTAGTTGTGTAACGTGAGTTACTGTTGATTTCATTAGTTGTGTAACGTGAGTTACTGTTGATTTCATTAGTTGTGTAACGTGAGTTACTGTTGATTTCATTAGTTGTGTAACGTGAGTTACTGTTGATTTCATTAGTTGTGTAACATGAGTTACTGTTGATTTCATTAGTTGTGTAACGTGAGTTACTGTCACGCCGAATTAACGTAATGTCTGTTTTTTGGTTCGCCAGCTTTTACCTCTGACGAAGTCCCTAGAGACTAGGAACTGAATTTTGCATGTTAATCCATTTTCCCCAGGCAGCCGTGTGCACAGGGGTCCCTCGCCGCACAGACAGATAACTCCGTCTTCGGAGGTACTCATATTTTTTCCGTCGATGAGTAATTGACGTTTCAAGCCGGGCGTCGCTGCCGAGACCAGGGGCGGTTGGCGCAGAGAGAAATCATAAATAAAAATCCCAACTGGTGCAGCCGGGATTTGAACGCACAACCTCTCTGTCACGAGGCCATCATCTTGCCTTGAGAGCAACCAGTCTCCCGTAATGTTTGTTTGATTGCATATATTCATCTTACTGGATTTCACTTATGCCCTGTATATAAACAATCCATGAAAATAGAATGGGGAGAACAGACCAGAAAACACGAACTATTAGAGACTCGTCTGTGACAGAATGGCACCCAAGCCGATTCCCTAGCATAAGCTTAACTACCAGAGAATGAAAGTGTTGTCTGAACAAGCACATAAACCGGAGAATGAAAGTGTTTGTCCACACAAGCACAAAAACCGGAGAATGAAAGTGTTTGTCCACACAAGCACAAAAACCGGAGAATGAAAGTGTTGTCCACTGAAGCATAAAAACCGGAGAATGAAAGTGTTTGTCCACTGAAGCATAAAAACCGGAGAATGAAAGTGTTTGTCCACTGAAGCACAAAAACCGGAGAATGAAAGTGTTTGTCCACACAAGCTCAACAACCAGAGGATGAAAGTATGGTCCACACAAGCTCAACAACCAGAGAATGAAAGTGTGGCCTACACAAGCTCAACAACCAGAGAATGAAAGTGTGGCCTACACAAGCTCAACAACCAGAGAATGAAAGTGTGGCCTACACAAACTCAACAACCAGAGAATGAAAGTGTGACCTACACAAGTTCAACAACCAGAGAATGAAAGTGTGGCCCACACAAACTCAACAACCAGAGAATGAAAGTGTGGCCTACACAAGTTCAACAACCAGAGAATGAAAGTGTGGCCTACACAAGTTCAACAACCAGAGAATGAAAGTGTGGCCTACACAAGTTCAACAACCAGAGAATGAAAGTGTGGCCTACACAAGTTCAACAACCAGAGAATGAAAGTGTGGCCTACACAAGTTCAACAACCAGAGAATGAAAGTGTGGCCTACACAAACTCAACAACCAGAGAATGAAAGTGTGGCCTACACAAGTTCAACAACCAGAGAATGAAAGTGTGGCCTACACAAACTCAACAACCAGAGAATGAAAGTGTGGCCTACACAAGTTCAACAACCAGAGAATGAAAGTGTGGCCTACACAAGCTCAACAACCAGAGAATGAAAGTGTGACCCACACAAGCTCAACAACCAGAGAATGAAAGTGTGGCCTACACAAGCTCAACAACCAGAGAATGAAAGTGTGGCCTACACAAGCTCAACAACCAGAGAATGAAAGTGTGGCCCACACAAGCTCAACAAACTGGCAAACGGTGAAGACCCACAGTTTATTTTCGTTCATCACCTTTTAACCTCTGACGAAACCATTACAGGAATCTGGACCTTTTCATGAGATGAATTTCGCATGAAATTTAACATTTGTTTATTTTTCCAGTACAGTCTTGCATGTCTTCTTGTCAATATTTAGCTGAGTTTTTTTTTAGTATGAGTCTGTGTCCCTCGCCATAGGGGCAGATATCTCTAACTTCATAGGTGCATGAGAGTCTGACGTTCAACAAAAGAGAAGTGACGTGGATAAATTAGCTCTATGGAACATATGTTCTGTTTATATTGGCATCCGACATTTACTCAACGCTATCAGCAGAAATAAATGCATCATCTTTGTGTTAGCCACAATGAAGGTTTTTAGGTGATATCGATCAATGGATTAGTCACATTGAAATTATAACATGCTAACTGTTATCATATATTTGAACAATTTAAGCAGTAACATGTGCCTAATAAACAGTGTTACCTTTCTGTAAACTGTCATTGATTGCATTTGTTAAGAATGCCACATCTATATCTTTATTCTTCACAAAGTTTGCTTTCACAGCCTCTAAGTCATGTTTGAATGTCGTTGGGTTATA
Organism: Megaustenia siamemsis; assembly: GCA_032433765.1. Lineage (NCBI taxonomy): Eukaryota > Metazoa > Mollusca > Gastropoda > Stylommatophora > Ariophantidae > Megaustenia > Megaustenia siamemsis. The sequence continues at coordinate 11,220,551 of JAVIAB010000145.1, read as the reverse complement.
CGAACCGTTGATGGTAACTGTGTAGTTGACAATCAATGATCCAATTCTGTTTAAAAGGATGGGTAGATGTACACTGATGTTAGAATGGAGCATATACAAGGTACAGTAGAACTTTATAGTGGTACAATAGAAAATTGTGTCAAATAAAGAACAAATCGGTCGGTCACGGTGTTGTGTAAGTAAAGAGCCCCGTCACGCCAACTGACGTTTAGGGAATATGGTGTAAGTGACCATCATTTGTACAGACTTTTGGGAAATGATTTTTGAGTTACTGTGGTCAGTATTACGTCTGTGCTGCTTTACTTTCCCAGAACAAAATTGTAAGGGTTTGCTAACCAGTAAACCTTTGATCAAGATCGAACCACACCTCTTGTCCTTTGTAGTCCAGTTCACGAACCACTGAGCTATCGCAGCACCTCATTGTAGTATCTTGTAATAAAATAAAGGTAGCCAGTAAACCACAATAGATAATGCAGTAGCACATAGTTGATAGTAGAATGTTGTAATAAATTTAGCTTTCTCTTAAAACTGGTTTACCGGAAGTCTGTCATTCCATCCAACAAAAGGGGAAATCGGGATATCTGAAGCCTCTGATGCTCTGCTTCCTTGTAATCTATTGAGGCTTCATCATCACCGAAGTGTAGTTCAGTGATATCCTCATTTTGTGGCTTGGCATTCTTGTATATAAGAGCAAGTGGTATAATTGACAGTCACACAAGGTATGGCGACAGCTTTACAAAAATGTAACACAACAAAATACTGACGTTTCGGCCTACTTCCGGTCTTCTTCAGAAAACAAAAACAAACGGACAATTAAATAAAAATAAACTTCAGTACATCTAGAATGAGGGTGTCCGGTTAGCGCAATCGATAGGCGGTTGGCTTACCACGGCAACAGCCGGGGTTCGTACCCTGGCGAGGACACCTGGGTTTTACTAATTCCCTAAAAATTAGTGGGAGCTCAGTGGTTAGTGAACTGGACTACTACGGACAAGGGGTAGGGTTCGATCCCAACCGACGGCTCCGGGTTCACCCAGCCTTAAATGGGTACCGGATTTTTTCTGGGAAAGTAAAGCAGCACGGGCGTAATACCGACCACATTACCCCAAAAATCATGTGCTGAAGGTCTGTAAAATATAGGGTCACTAACACCATATTTCCCTATACGCCACTTGGCGTGACGGGGGTACTTTACTTTTTTTTTTTTTACATCTAGAATGGGGGGGGGGGGGAACGGACAAGTAAATTAAGGAGAGATTAAAAAAAGAGGGATAAGACATTAAATGATAAAATAACAGGGAAATGTACTACATATAAAGAGAATAGAAATTGATAATATATACAAATCAGTTAACTAAAAATATTTTTCAATTAATATGAGACTTAGCTGAGGCTCGATCCAGAAGTTCATGTGTAGATGACTGTAAGTCGAATGCGGATGTGATGAGACGTGAAAGGCGGTCAGTGGGATGGGGGAATTATTAAATATGTTGTTGATGTACGTGATTAACAAGGGCTGAGGTAATACACATCCATGTCTAACTCCAGATGTTGTCGCGTTTGGTTTACAGGTTCCTTATGTTTGTTTTAATAACACCTCTACAATCACTGTATAAACGTTGCAGCATCTAACAATATGGCTACTTACTCCATACTGAACCAAAAATTGCCAAATCTTCTTATCTTTGTTTATTTGTTCAAAGAATTAATCCTTTTCTCCCCAAATAATGTTTAAATCTTAATTATTTATTTTGTTAATTGTAAGGGAACGATAATCCAAGGTTATCATTTTGTTCATTTCCAAAGTTTGAAAAGTAGTGTACCTCAATGTTAAATCTGCTACCTGTTTTATATCATTACAAAAATAAGTAGGCATGTATATATACCATCATCATCGACTGCCTTCTCCGCAACGAAGGTTGGCTACCATGGATCGCCATTCTACTCTGTTTCTTGCTTTGATGGTGCAGGCTGTCATAGATTGACTTGTCCATCTTTTGATGTTACTCGTCCATGTTAGTCTCGGTCTGCCTCTGCCTCTTTTACCTTCCAATTCCTTGCATTTTCCCTTCAAATATTACTTTTATTAGGCTGTGTCTTTTAACAAGTCCCAAAAATTTCATTTGTCTTGTCTTAATTGTATTTAGTAGCTCTCTTTTTATTTTCAGTTGTTTTAAAACTTCATCGTCTGTTATCTTTTCTTTCCATCCAATTCTACCTATTCTTCTATAAATCCACATTTCAAAGGCTTCAATTTTCTGTTCTGTTTTCTTGTCTAATGTCCATGTTTCTGCACCAAACAGGAATACTGAGATGTAACATTTTGCCATTCTTAGTTTCAGCCCTGCTGATATCTGTTTTGTTGTTAGTATATTTTTCATGGCATTAAAATTACTTTTTGCCATACCTATTCTTTTGTTTATTTCAATTTTACATTTTCCATCATTGGTTATAGTATGTCCCAGGTAGTTGTAGCACTGGACTGTCTCCAGATGTATTCCCTCAACTGCGATATTTAATTGTAGATCTTGAGAATTTTCTTTGTTTATGATCATAGTTTTAGTCTTTTTGATATTCATATCTAGTCCATATTTTTTGCTTGTTATGTTTATTACATTAAGCAATTGTTGTAGGTCTTTAGGCTTTTCTGCTAGTAGAACAGTATTAGCATATCTTAGGATATATATATATATATATATATATATATATATATATATATATATATATATATATATATATACTTATATATTTAGCATCATCATCAAGTGGCATGTTCCTTGTAATACGTTGCATTCACCACAGTCTGTCTAAAAGTATCTCTGTTTCTAGCCAGACCTCACACAGAACGTTACATTCACCACAGCTCGTCTGAAAGAATCTCTGACTCTAACCAGACCTCACACATAACATTGCACTCATCACAGACCGTCTGAAAGTATCTCTGTCTCTAGCCAGACCTCGACACAGAACGTTGATTTCACCACAATCCGTCTGAAAGAATCTCTGTCTCTAGCTAGATCTCCCACAGAACGTTGCATTCACCACAGTCTGTCTGAAAGAATCTCTGTCTCTAGCTAGATCTCCCACAGAACGTTGCATTCACCATAGTTCGTCTGAAAGAATCTCTGTCTCTAGCTAGATCTCCCACAGAACGTTGCATTCACCACAGTCTGTCTGAAAGAATCTCTGTCTCTAGCTAGATCTCCCACAGAACGTTACATTCACCACAGCCCGTCAGAAAGAATCTGTCTCTAGCTAGATCTCTCACAGCACGTTGCATTCACCACAGTCTGTCTGAAAGAATCACTGTCTCTAGCTAGATCTCCCACCGAACGTTGCATTCACCACAGTCTGTCTGAAAGAATCACTGTCTCTTGCTAGATCTCCCACAGAACGTTGCATTCACCACAGTCTGTCTGAAAGAATCTCTGTCTCTAGCTAGATCTTGCACTTCTTCTGTTGTAATCTCAAAGGTCTCTTTGATGTCTTGTAACCATCATCTTTCGTTCGCCCCTGCCTCCTCTTCCATAAACCATGGCTTCCATTTTTGTTATCTTTTGACGTGACCAAATAATTTTAAGTTCCTCTGCAGAATGGTGTTTATAAGCCCGTACATTTTAAATGTTTAAATCTTTAAAATGTCTTTACAATGTCTTTGCTCTTTTACATTATCCAAGATATGACAAAGAATTACCTGACGCATTCTTATTTTCAATGAATCGATTTTCTTCTATGCTGTTTGCAAGATTATCCATGATTCACAACTATATGTTACTATCGAAAAGATAGCTATGTAACTATAATAATTATATTTATAATTAATAAATAATTATAATTGTAATTATAATTGTACGCCCTAGCTGTTATTTTATGACATGTCCTTCGTGACATTTGTGTTGTGTGTTGCTATTGTTACATAGATCATATTACGCCAAATTATATTTACCCTGCTTTCAACATTAACAACAATAATTCTAAAAGACGCGTTTTTGTTACTGACCTGAAATTATTGATTATGACAGAATTAGGAATGAAGCCTTTGAAGCTAGCGAATGCCGTTTTAATCTGAAACAAAAAGAAACTTAAATTAGCATGTCATCATTATCAAGTACCGGGCCTGCTGGCGTAGGTGATCCTGTCTCTCCACAACCTTCGATCTCAACAGTTATTTATCATTTCTGTTGTTATTGACCTTCTGCCAAGCCATTCTCTTAAGCTGTCTGGTATCTTTTCTCTTTGCTTCCTTCTATCTCTTCGTCCCATAATTTTCCCAGTTGTTACAATATATTCCAGGTGTTCCCTTCTCATTACATGGCCAAAAAATGATGATTGTTTCTTCCTAATATTGAAATTAGTTCTCTTTTTGCTTTTGCCACTTTCAGAACGTCTTAATTACTCTTCTTAGCTGTCCATGGTATTCTCAACATTCTTCTGTAAAACCACATTTGTACATACTCCATTGATTTATTTTGTCTGTTGTGCTATTGTCCATGATTCACATCCATATGTTAAGACTGGCTGTACATAACATTTAAGAACTCTTTTCTTGTTTCTAATGTCAAAGATGGATTGCAGAGTATCTTCCTGTTGCTTATAGTTGTAACAAAACTGGCCCTCACATGGAAGCATATCAGAGAGTACAGATGTGAAAACTTGCTATAATAGGTAGTTATTAATAGAGCAAAGAAATCGCTCAATATGCTTAGTGGTACGAACTCATACGATGGCTAAGATATTTAATAAATTGTTTCAAAATCTTGATTCCAAGACTATTTTACAGCAACAGGTAAATAAATCATCAATTGCGATCTTTGTTGTTCCTGAATTCAAAATATTCAACTCGTATTGTCCTCAACCATCCAATCATCTTTAGAAACAATACAGAAAACTGCTGTACATAAACATATTCTCAAATATAAATACGTGTTAAGTATAAGGGAGATTATTTTGGCATTGAAATGATCACAGACATATGCAACGACAGATACCATACAGAATACATACCAAATGAACTAAAACAACAACTTCCATTGCATTGCCTAAAAATAATGGGTTAATTGAATGCAGTGATTTTAGAACAATAAGCCTAACAAACATCTTGTTAAAAGTTATACAATTTGGGTTTAAGAAAAACAGTGGGAGATAAGAAACCATATTCTGTATGAGGGCATTAATCGAAAAGTTATAGTTAGTTGAAGGCCCCGGTATCATGCAAACGAAGTGAAATCCATAATTGCTCAACCGCCCGTGTCAGTGGTGTCATCCGAATTAACATCCCATCGAATATACAAACAAATAAAGGCACTTGCAGTCCCCAAAGTAGAAAACACAGCACACGTCAAAGGACATAAGGCGTATTACCACCGACAGTGAACGAAACTGAACTGTCCTTCATCGTACGATATCATCATTCATCGTAAGCAAACTGAATATAGAAACACCATCCGAATGAAACACACAGTTTCAGTGTGCACAAAGCACTAATCTCAGTAGCTCCGGTAGCAAGTCGGACTTGAAATATGAGGAAACTGCAACAATGAACCCTTTCGGACAGTGTGCTCAGCGGCACATTCTGCATGAGGACATTAATCGTAAAGTACACAGAAGTAAACAAACCAATATATGCTTGCTTCATAGATTACACCAAAGCTTTTGATAGAATGCACCATAAACAAATTATAGACTTACCTAAAGGATATACATCGAGATGACACAGATACACGACTAATATGTAATTTATACTGGGAGAAAACAGCAATAATTAAAAAAAAAAAAACAAAGATAACTCTACACCCATTGATATAAAAAGAGAAGTAAGACGTATTTTAACGTGAGAGAACAGTATTTTGACGTGAGAGAACAGTATTTTGACGTGAGAGAACAGTATGGTGACATGAGAACAACAGTATGTTGACGTGAGGGAACAGTATGTTGACGTGAGAGAACAGTATTTTGACGTGAGAGAATAGTATGGTGACATGAGAACAACAGTATGTTGACGTGAGGGAACAGTATGTTGACGTGAGAGAACAGTATTTTGACGTGAGAGAACAGTATGGTGACATGAGAACAACAGTATGTTGACGTGAGGGAACAGTATGTTGACGTGAGAGAACAGTATGTTGACGTGAAAGAACAGTATGTTGACGTGAAAGAACAGTATTTTGACGTGAGAGAATAGTATTTTGAGGTAAGAGAACAGTATTTTGACGTGAGAGAATAGTATTTTGACGTGAGAGAATAGTATTTTGACATGTGAGAACAGTATCTTGACGTGAAAGAACAGTAGGTTGACGTGAGAGAACAGTATGTTGACAAAAGAGAACAGTATTTTGACGTGAGAGAAGAGTATGTTGACGTGAGAGAACAGTATTTTGACTTGATATAATAGTATGTTGACTTGATAGAACAAGATGTTGACGTGAGAGAACAGTATGTTGACGTGAGAGAATTAAGTGTTCTTTCCTGTTATGCATCCAAAGACGGGTGTCAACTTTCCTACAACTTGATTGGATGAAATGTGTCTGACTGGACCTGAACTAATAACCTTTGACCCTTGAACGTTGTGCACAACCATTACACTCTCCCAGATCCTAGTCTGTACACGGGCTACTTGTATCAGAACAATACTAGGTTTCCTTTCTTTTTTCTTTTCTTATTGCACCTTACAGCGTCTAAAGTTGAACTTGTACTTAAGTCTTGTTCTTTTTTTGTTAAGCTTGATTGTTACAACAAGACTTGTTACAGGATGTTAATTTCTGGTAGTCCAAAATATGCCTCATATAACTCATTTAAGCTCTAGTTTGTGTAACATATATTGTACCCGCACATCAGTAGCATTGCTTGGGTTGCCAGCACGCGAGGCAAGTAAGTATTGCGTCCGTGACCAGCTTTTGTATAATTTATTTATTTTGAAATTATGCTCTCTTTCTAACGCTGGATCCGGAAAATCACTCCTCATCCTCATCCAATAGGATACGCCACTGCCGCACAGAAACACCTATTGTATCACACATATACATTTATTACACATAGCGAGTCTACTTTTCCCATACATCTTGGTGCTTTTATCACAACATGAGATGAACATACTACTTACTTTGCTACACTTTTGCTATTATTTTATTAAACATTCCCATCTTCCAATTCCTTAATATGCTACTCTTTCACTCGACTACATCAAATGTACTAATCTTACCTCCTCAGTGTAATGGTCCTTTTTATTCTTGAATTCCTCACTGCTAGGGTCTGAAAGATCCTGGTCGAAATCAATGTTTATGTTATACTTCAGCTCCGATGTGAAGTTTATTGCTGGAAGACATGAGTTTCTGTTATAAGTTATTAACTTGTAACAAGTTATTCTGTTATGAGTTTCTGTTATAAGTTATTAACTTGTAACAAGTTATTCTGTTATGAGTTTCTGTTATATTATCTTGAGTTGTAAGGTTGTTAAACATGAAATGTTTAAGATATTTCAGTGTTAATGTTACACATATTTTGTTTATAAAAAGTTTGACATGTCAAGTTGGAGAACATAGTTATAGCAATTTATTTTCATTATACATTGTATAGCTTTCTTTCTTTCATTTGATTTATATTCTGACAAGTTTAGTTAGGAATCCATTGTCTACGTCCCAGGACATGCAGGAGTACGGGGAAATGATAGAGCGGACATTTTGGCTAGCCGCGCTATTGTTTGTTGAAGACGGTCAACCAATGGATCCGGCGGACATCATCAATGCACTCCCCCCCCCCCCTCCCCGGGAAGTGGGAAGTGGGAAGAACACAGGACTTCGACAACCATGAGTCCACGTCACTCCTTCGGATGAAAGAGATGGAAGTTAAGGTAGATACAGCCAGAAATAAGAAACTTAGTTGGCGTGTAAGAAGACTAATCAACCATCACAGAACTGGAGTCGTCAGTCTGTGGACACTGAGGGACTTGCTGAAGAGGGGATCTGAGCACCTATGGACATGTTCGGAGTGCAATGATGATGACCCGCTAATAACTCAACTGAGGAGGGTATCTGAGCACCTGTGGACATGTTCGGAGTGCAATGATGATGACCCGCAAATAACTCAATAGTTAGGAATAACATTTAGGCAAACATTTAAACACGTTAGCATTAAATAGTTCACAATTTGAAACGCTATCATAAGTTATGTACAAGAAAGTAAAATAATTCCTAACTTGGGTTGTAATCTTCAAAACCAGGAACTCTTGTTCACTGAAATTGAGCTACAAGATTTAAAGAAATAATTTGACATTATATATATATATAAGAAAGAGAGTTCATCGGTGCTATATAGAACCAATTCTGACCTATGGAAGCGAATCATGGACAGTAGACAAACAAATGAAAAGACGATTGGAGGCCACAGAGATGGGATTTCTCAGAAGAATGTTGAAAGTTCCCTGGACAGCTAAAAAGACCAATGAGGAAGTTCTCAAGGAGGCCAACACAAAAAGGGAGCTCTTAAAAAACATCAGAAAGAAGCAATCAACATTTTTCGGGCACATCATGAGAAGAGGAAAGTTGGAATACTTGGTTACAACTGGCAAAATAAAATGAAAAAGAGATCGCGGACGACAAAAAGAGAAAATACTGGATAGCTTGGTATCATGGCATGGAAAACAGTCAACAACAGAAGTGATACGATGCACTGTAGATAGAAGACTGTGGAGGGACATGATCGCCTACGCCAACCGTTATGGCACATGATGACGAATATATATATAATATTGTCCTCATTGTTTCTTAAATATCGGAGCAGATTACTCAGATGACGTTATTAATCTATGAGTGTCTCAAATTATTTCATCGAATTTGTTCATAAAATTAGTGACTTTTCTCCTCTTCTCTCATATGAATCCATCGATTTTGTTTATTAAAATTATTGACTTTTCTCCTCTTGTCTCATATAATCTACTATCCTTTCGAGCCGAATACGGCACATAGGGCAGAACCACAATCTCAAAAACAGAAACCTTGCGTGCCAAAATGACACATATTGCAGAGATCACTGCTTCTAAAATCTATGGCTGTTTCCATAACAATACTTTTTACAATGACAGCTTGTCAAGCCAACAGTCAACCTCCTTAGTCACCTCTTACGACATGCCTGGAAGGTCACAGTGTCATTATTCTTTACTTCCCTCATAATGAGGCCCCGGTAACACACGGGAATTATCAACTCAGGATTACCAACAAATAAAGTAAATCATCATCACGTGCCATACCGGTTGGCGTAGACGATCATGTCCCTCCACAATCTCCAATCCACAGTACATCGTATCAGCTCAGTTGTTGACTATTTTCCATGCCATGATACCAAGGTATCTAGTATCTAACTCTATTTGTCATCCGCGATCTCTCTTTCTCTGTATTTTGCCAGTTGTAACCAAGTATTCCAACTTTCCTCTTCTCATGATGCGCCCAAAAAATGTTGATTGTTTCTTTCTGATGTACTTTAGGAGCTCCTTTTTTTCTGTTGGCCTCTTTGAGAATTTGCTCATTAGTCTCTTTATCTGACTAGGGAACTTTCAACACTCATTTGAGAAATTCTATCTCTGTGGCCTCTAATCATCTTTTCATTTGTTTGTCTACTGTCCATGATTCGCTTCCAAAGGTCAGAACTGGCTCTATATATCACCGATGAACTCTCTTTTTTACTTCCACTGAAGAGACTTTAAAGACAATCACATATCATTTAAAAGTTAAAAGTTGTTGCATATTCGTAGTATTTATAAAATATTAAAGTAATATAGGAAGAGAACTACCACACAATTATAGATAGTTTTAAGTCATTGAACTTCATTATTATATATACAACCCCGATTATTATATATACAACCTTCATTATTATATATACAACCTTAATTATTATATATACAACCTTCATTATTATATATACAACCTTCATTATTATATATACAACCTTCATTATTATATATACAACCTTCATTATTATATATACAATCTTAATTATTATATATACAACCTTCATTATTATATATACAACCTTCAATAATATATATACAACCTTCAATATTATATATACAACCTTCATTATTATATATACAATCTTCATTATTATATATACAACCTTCAATATTATATATACAACCTTCATTATTATATATACAACCTTCATTATTATATACACAACTTTCATGTTCGCTTTATTTGCAGTGTCTTTAAGCACGTATGTAGTCGTGACAAAGGTCTAGTTCAGTGTCCCAAATTATTTCTAGTCGTTGAAACGTCCCTTTGCATGCATTTTATTCGATCGCTTTCAAATCTGCCATCTCAAGACTCCTGGGTTAGGTTTAATGTTTGGAATAGCCTACAACTAAATCCAAATCTAACCATGAACTTAAACCTTGTTGAAAAAAATGTATATGTACAAAAACTAGAAATAATGGATAATTTAAGAACGTCCGATCAGTGAGGGGAGATCACTCGTTTGGCAGACATAATTTTGGACGCTAAATTAGACCTTTACTTAGCCACATTTTATGGATAATTTGTAATTATGTTGTGAGAAGGTGGTATTTAAAGTCTCACGAGGAAAGAGTAAAAGTGCCCTCAACAGAAATACGAAAAAGGGGATTAGTAAAACATTTGGTTTGTTTCGTTACTTTTCAGATACTGAACATATGTGCAAAAAGACAAAAAGAACTAACAATGGCTCAAAGAGCCATAAAAAACGCTACGAAAACGCCGGATTAAAAGGAAGACCGAGAAAGAGATGGATAAAGGGAATACTAGAGTCACTAGGAGGGATAACACCAGAAGAGGCCAACAGAAGAGCAAAGAATCGCAGATTGTATCAACCCTCGACGCCAACGGCAATGCAGGAAATATAGAAGAAGAAGAAGAATAAAAAGAAGAAGAAGAAGAAGAAGGAGAAGGAGAAGAAGAAGAAGAAGGAGAAGAAGAAGGAGAAGAAGAACATATGTGCGAAAAGAGTGGTCCACTCTCCCAGAAATTTATTAATAATTCCACTTTTTCTTCACTGGGCGTGTCGATGTTGCAAAAATCATCTTAAAAAAATGTGAGTTTTGTTCCACTTCAAATGTTAAACATGGTCTGAGTTTTGAACTACATGTTCATTACCCATTTAAGAATGTTGTGTTAATTAATGTCTTTTTACTTAAAATATATCATCTTTTTATCTGAACAAATAAGATCAATTCTTTTTCTGAGCATGTGTAAAAGAACTGACACCCAGCAATTTGTACGTGACGTTTTTTCCCCCACGGAAATAATGTTGATGTGTTTGACAGTAAGGTCTGTTTCTGAATTCATAAACTTATTGAGCTAATATCAATACAATGTTACTGTGTATCCCATTAATTTGTGCTCTGTATCGTTTGTGTTATAGTTCGTTCAGAAATTCGTGCCCACAGAGTTGATCAATTATCTCGGAAACTGTTTGATGAGTTTCTGTAATTCTTTTTCAAGAAATCTTATTTTTTCACCGACCTTCAGATTTTATAACATTTAAGTACCGAGGTAGTCTGAATTTTGCACAAATCGTTTTTTGTTATATGATTTTTGGAAAATATCAAACCGCGTGCTCTAAACATTAGATTTTACTGTTAATTTTCTGTTACTACTGTCTACTGTTATGTTAATTTTCTAACAAACCTCTCAGTGGATTGCGTCTTACAAGTTCAGTGAGCGCGATATGGTGCTAAGATTGTGTGGAGAGCACATGAAATTTGCCTATTTAAACAGTGAGTTGATTACAACAAATGTGGGTATTGTAAAATCCTAAAAATTAGGACAAACATGAAAATCATATTTCTATATACCCCAAAGAAGCAAAAATCTTTCCTAAATGCGTGACAGTAGGGGAAAAAATCAGACTCAAGGTCGGCGAAAAAAATAAGATTTCATGAAAAAGATTTAGTGAAATTCATCAAACAGTTTCCGAGATAATTAATAAACTCTATGGACACAAATTTCAGAACGAACTATAATATTATTTTCCCCAGGTTGCAGCAGTGAGAACTTGAAGCACAAAACTCTTGATCTTTATGTTAAGACTAAAATGCAAACTGAAACACTTGCAGAATCTGATATTGGTTACGCCACGCCAAGGATGGGTTTGACGTACAGCTGGAACAGACTTGTACCATCTTTATTGAATGACTGCCCACTGAGAGGGACCACCAAAAGGTTGTGACGTTTTCAGTGTTGCGAGCAGGGTGGTTGGTGGGGGAAAATGACGTCAACCCTCTATAGCTCGTATTTCTCTAAACGTCACAAGAATTGGGGCATTTTCGGAAAACCCCATCAGCGGACCGGCTCAGAGATATCGGTGGCTACGGAAAGACACTTGTTTACTAAGCTGTTCAGACAACACAGATCTACCATGGGCTGACCATTGATGAGCAATCTTGCTTAGAACTTAGCCGTTGCCTATAACATAGACGTGTCTAGATTTTGGAAAGATAAAAGTAGAACTGGAAAAGATTGCGGGCAGCGTTTATGGAAAGGCACACAATTGTTATTGCGATATACTCAATTGACTCTTTCTTTTAATCCTTCTGCCTAGTTTGAAAGGAGGATTGTGTCAGCGTATATGAGTTCTTGAATTATGTTACTGTTTATTGAGAAAGGATCGAATTTCACAAATCTGTAATTATTTCTGACATTTCTCATGATATTCTCAGCATAGACGTTGAACAGGTATGGAATGAGGATGCATACCTGCTTGACTCCTTTTGTACTTCAAACCAGTTTGATGTTTCTCCCGCTATTCTGATATCTGCTTGTTGTTCGTGATATAGGGATTCGATACGTTGTATTAGATGTGATGGAAAGCCCGTGTCTTTCACGATGTTCCACAACTTCTGATGTTGTACACAGTTAAAGGCCATTTATTATATGAAGCCTGTATGTAGTTCTATGTTGTATTCCCTACACTTCACAATGATGTTTCTCATGTTAAAGATGTGATCCCGGGTGTCTGAAACCTAAAAAAAAGTAAAGTACCCCCGTCACGCCAAGTGGCGTATAGGGAATATGGTGTTAGTGACCCTATATTTTACAGACCTTCAGCACATGATTTTTGGGGTAAAGTGGTCTGTATTATGCCTGTGCTGCTTTACTTTCCCAGAAAAAATCCGGTACCCATTTAAGGCCGAGTGAACCCGGAAACCGTCAGTTGGGATCGAACCATACCCCTTGTCCTTTATATCTGAAACAAGCTTGAACTATATGAAGTTCTTGTTATAACTTTCTTGCTATCCTATTCATGATGACCCACTAGAGTGCTTTGCTGGTATGTCGTATAAGGGAAATAGTTCTGAGTTGAAACACAGCTTCAGATTTCATTTCTTTGGATTGGGGATGTACACTGATCTTTTCCAGGCTTTTGGCCAGTCTGCATTTTTCCAGATCTTTTCACACACAGAGCATGGTGTGTACGAACGCTTCCCTGATCGTGAAGATGCCAGTGATGTACATCTGTCCTGATTTTGTTCCCAAGTCATCTTCTAGTGGAACATTACGAGTAGCGACAATCTACACTTTTAAATGTGAATAGCTGAGATCGGTTATCAACGAACCGGTTGAGACTTTTTGCCCTAATGGTTTAACTTTTTATATTGCAATGGGGTCTAATGTCACATTTTTATTCTTCTTATTTTCATTAAATTTCTACCAGAAAATATAATTGTTGATTTGTTTTTTAATCTGCTCATAACTAGAAAAATGAGAGAGACTTGAAATGAGAGCAAAGTCTAAATTCTATATTAAAACATATTGCAGGTATGTAATAAAACATATTGCAGGTATGTAATAAAACATATTGCAGGTATGTAATACAAAACATTGCAGGTATGTAATAAAACATGTTGCAGGTAAGTAATAAAACATGTTGCAGGTATGTAATAACCATATTAGAGGCATGTGATAAAACATGTTGCAGGTAAGTAATAAAACATGTTGCAGGTATGTAATAAAACATGTTGCAGGTAAGTAATAAAAAATGTTGCAGGTAAGTAATAAAACATGTTGCAGGTAAGTAATAAAAAATGTTGCAGGTAAGTAATAAAAAATGTTGCAGGTAAGTAATAAAAACATGTTGCAGGTATGTAGTAAAACATGTTGCAGGTATGTAATAAAACATATTGCAGGTATGTAGTAAAACATGTTGCAGGTATGTAATAAAACATATTGCAGGTATGTAATGAAACATGTTGCAGGTATGTAATAAAACATGTTGCAGGTATGTAGTAAAACATGTTGCAGGTATGTAATAAAACATATTGCAGGGATGTAGTAAAACATGTTGCAGGTATGTAGTAAAACATGTTGCAGGTATGTAGTAAAACATGTTGCAGGTATGTAGTAAAACATGTTGCAGGTATGTAAAAAAACATATTGCAGGTATGTTTCCGGTTGTTTCCAAAATGGAGGAATTATTTTTCTCCGGCTTGGTATTGAACCGTTGATCAGAGGTTTAACAAGCCGCTATCGTAAAAACGATGTTGTTAATGAAACGTAGACCTGATACAGAATGTGTAAATTAGCAGTAGATAGTAGTGATAGTTTTTTCGGCCCTAAAACAACAACAAAAATAGGATTCTGGAATGTTCGAACAATGGCCGCTCCGACGAAACATGCACAGGTCGCGAGCGAGATGGACAGATACGATCTAGATATTTTAGGATTAAGCGAAATGCGCTGGCTTGGAACAGGTAGGAGATCTATTGATAATAAAATAGTAGTTTTTTCTGGAAGGGAAGATGGAAAACACCGTGAAGGAGTAGGCATAATGATGACAGACAAAGCTGCAAGAAGTTTATTAGAATGGGAACCGGTAAATAGCCGTCTGATACGAACACGATACATGAGACAGCAGAACTCTCTATACAGTACAACAGATGCTGACAAACACCTATACATCCAGTGGAACACCAATTCTAGACAAATCTGGATTAATGCTAACAACAAGCGCAGACATAAAAGCCCGTTGGGCAGAACACTTCAAAGAAATTCTTAACCGTCCACTACCTCACAGTTTAATAGATTTTGAAGCTGAAACACCAGCAGCAGAATTAGATGTAAATTTAGATGACTTCACCTTGAGTGAAATAGAAACCACCTTAAAGCTAATGGCCAATAACAAGGCTGCTGGAGAGGATAAGTTAACAGCTGAGATCCTCAAGGCAATTGATAGCCATAATTTAATACATCTCCAAAAAATGTTCAACATCATTTGGAAAACAGAGAAGACGCCTCATAAATGGAAAAAAGGAATCATTGTTAAGATCCCAAAAAAGGGCAATCTTAGAGATTGTAACAACTGGAGAGGCGTGACACTTTTGTCAGTTGCCTCAAAGTTATTCTGTAAAATCATCCTAAATAGAATAAAAGATTCAATAGATACAGTAATGCGTGAAGAACAGGCTGGGTTTAGAAAAGGGAGAAGCTGTCTTGACCACATTTTCACTCTACGACTTATATTGGAGGAACATATTGAAAAGCAAAAACCTTTTGTACTTAACTTCATCGACTTCAAAAAAGCATTTGATAGTATTCATAGAGATTCTTTGTGGAAAATTCTGAAGCAATATGGTTTACCATCAAAAATCATAAATATTATCAAAGACATGTATGATGGTTACACATGTGCAGTTCGAACAGAGGAAGGACTGAGCGAATGTTTCCCAATAGAAACTGGGGTTAAACAAGGATGTATTTTATCGCCCTTGTTATTTGGAATTGTTATGGACTTCATAATGAAGAAATGCTGCACTGGTAATAAAGGCATCGAATGGATACAAGGAGACCATTTGGAGGACCTCGACTTTGCTGATGACATAGTTCTCATCAGCAGTCAGATAAAAACGATGCAGGAAAACACAAATGAACTATCATCAATAGCCAGCAAAATTGGGCTTGAGGTCAATCATGAAAAGACTAAAGTCATGAAAAGTTTAATTCCAACAAGTGACAAAATATACATGGAAAACAAACCAGTAGAAGAGATCGATCACTTTATCTATCTTGGAAGTCACATTGATCGAGAAGGGGATACGAGCAAAGAAATTAGAATCAGACTGGCTAAAGCAGCAATGTCTTTCAGAAGCCTTGAAAAGTTGTGGAAATCAAAACTCATTAGCACAAACACAAAACTTAGGCTATTCAAATCAAATGTACTATCAACCCTTACGTATGCGTCTGAAAGCTGGAAAACAACAAGAGATATAGAAACAAAGTTGAACGCATTCGAAAATAAATGTCTAAGGAAAATACTTGGTATAGAATGGAACGAATTCAAAACAAACGAGGAAATTAGAGAAATCGCCAATCAACCACTAATATCTTCAGTAATAAAGAAAAGACGATGGTCATACGTTGGACATGTGATGAGAAGAGATAATAATCGAATAGCAAAGCAAGCCCTCATATGGGAAACAACAGGTAAAAGAAAAAGAGGAAGACCCAGGGAGACACTGAGAAGAACATTGATGAGAGAGGCAAGAGCAGCAGGAATCGGCTCCCTCAATGAGATAGAACTGCTTGCACAGAACAGAGACAGATGGCGAGATTTAATAAAATATCTTTAAAAGAAAACTGCTAGAACAAAAATTCATATAGGAGAAGGTGTATCTTGGTCTACGCCCTATGGGCCGGTTACGGCTCGAAAGGTCAATAGATAGATAGGTATGTAATGAAACATGTTGCAGGTAAGTAATAAAATATGTTGCAGGTAAGTAATAAAACATGTTGCAGGTTTGCAAAAAAACGTTCAATGTGAGACTTTAAGCTATACCCTACATAACAGCCTTAATGGGTGCCATAAATTTCTGGGAAAGTAGTCCCATCTGGAGTGATGCCGACCACATCATCTATAAAATGTGCCGTTATTCATTTAATTAAAAACATATGACACGTCTCACCAAGTTACCCGACAGCTTGTGGCATGCAGATAACTCATGCATATTTTAATCTTCTGTGTACATGTCCCCTGACTGATTATACAAGTTCTATGTTCAATGTTCTATCTTCGAAACTTAAATGAGAATCTCTAACTTTTGTGACCTCATTACAATCTATACAATCAATTTGAAATGTGTTAGCATTCCTTGTATTCCGTTATTTAAACATGGGGTACTTACACATAGTTGCTGCTTCAGGAGGTGGGGTTTGAGTCGTGGACGACGCTTCAGGAGTTGTTGTAGACATCGATGCTACTGTTTCGTTGTAATATGCTTCCGCTGTTGAATTAACAATTTGATATATATTAGTTGTACTAGAAAATAAAAGGAAAGAGAGATCGCGGACGACAAAGAGAGAAAATACTGATAGCTTGGTGTCATGACATGGAAAACAGTCAACAACAGAACTGATACGAGATACTGTAGATAGAAGATTGTGGAGGGACATGATCACCTACGCCAACCGGTAAGGCACATGATGATGATGAGTTGTACTAGCGGTGCCTTCTGCTAAAGTAGCATTGTGCTGTCACTTATTACTAACTTATTGTCTTGTATTACTAACTTATTGTCTTGTATTACTAACTCATTGTCTTGTATTACTAACGTATTGTCTTGTATTACTAACTTATTGTCTTGTATTACTAACTTATTGTCTTGTATTACTAACTTATTGTCTTGTATTACTAACTTATTGTCTTGTATTACTAACTTATTGTCTTGTATTACTAACTTATTGTCTTGTATTACTAACTTATTGTCTTGTATTACTAACTTATTGTCTTGTATTACTAACTTATTGTCTTGTATTACTAACTTATTGTCTTGTATTACTAACTTATTGTCTTGTGTTACTAACTTATTGTATTGTATTACTAACTTATTGTCTTGTATTACTAACTTATTGTCTTGTATTACTAACTTATTGTCTTGTGTTACTAACTTATTGTATTGTATTACTAACTTATTGTCTTGTATTACTAACTTATTGTCTTGTATTACTAACTTATTGTCTTGTATTACTAACTTATTGTCTTGTATTACTAACTTATTGTCTTTTATTACTAACTTATTGTCTTGTATTCAATTTCAATTTTAAATTATAATAGCAAAAAGACAGTAGTAATGGTAACAACAAAGAAAAAGACATCACTTCAGTACAAAATAAAGACAAGTCGAACAGTATTAAAACAGGTAAATGAATTTAAATATTTGGGAACTTTGTTAACCTCAGACGGAAGATGTACAAAAGAGGTGAGATGCAGAATGGCTCAGGCAAAAACAGCTTTCCAAAAAAAAAAAAAATGAGGAAGATACTGTGCAAACCCATTTTTGACAATAGAAACAAGAAAAAGAGTTCTTAAATGTTATGTAGAGCCAGTCTTAATATATGGATGTGAATCATGGACAATAGGACAACAGACAAGAAAATCACTGGAGTCTGTAGAAATGTGGTTTTACAGAAGAATGTTGAGAATACCATGGGCAGATAAGAAGAGTAATGAAAACATTCTGAAAGAGGCCAAAGCAAAAAGAGAGCTAACTTCCAATATTAGGAAAAAACAATCATCATTTTTTGGTCATGTAATGAGAAGAGAACAGCTGGAATATATTGTAACAACTGGGAAAATTGAGAGACGAAGATATAGAGGGAAACAAAGAGAAAATATACCAGAATGGCTTGGCAGAAGGTCAACAACAGAAATGATAAATAACTGTCGTGATCGAAAGTTGTGGAGAGACATAATCATCTATGCCAGCAGGCCTGGTACTTGATGATGATGATGATCTAGTTCATATTAATACACGAATAGAGAAATCACATCAAAATATGTCAGCACGAATAGAGAAATCACATCAAATGTGTCAGCACAAAAAGAGAAATCACATCAAAATATGTCAGCACGAATAGAGAAATCACATCAAAATATGTCAGCACAAATAGAGAAATCACATCAAAATATGTCAGCACAAATAGAGAAATCACATCAAAATATGTCAGCACAAATAGAGAAATCACGTCAAAATATGTCAGCACAAATAGAGAAATCACGCCAAAATATGTCAGAACAAATAGAGAAATCACGTCAAAATATGTCAGCATGAATAGAGAAATCACATCACAATATGTCAGCACAAATAGAGAAATCACATCAAAATATGTCAGCACAAATAGAGAAATCACATCAAAATATGTCAGCACAAATAGAGAAATCACATCAAAATATGCCAGCACAAATAGAGAGATCACATCAAAATATGTCAGCACAAATAGAGAAATCACATCAAAATATGTCAGCACAAATAGAGAAATCACATCAAAATATGTCAGCACAAATAGAGAAATCACATCAAAATATGTCAGCACAAATAGAGAAATCACATCAAAATATGTCAGCACAAATAGAGACATCACTCGGAGTTTTCGTTTCCGGGAAATAAATATTTTCACTTTAAGAAGATTGTCAACGGATTGGTGATCTCGCCAAGACTCTAGAAAGTCAGAGAGAGAGAGAGAGAGAGAGAGAGAGAGAGAGAGAGAGAGAGAGAGAGAGAGAGAGAGAGAAAGAGAGAATAACAGAAGGTACTGGGCAGCTTAGTAGTGTGCAATATAAAGAGGTGAATGATGTCAAGTTATTTATAAAGATCATTATCATCAAGTGCCGTGCCTGCTGGCGTAGGTGATTATGTCTCTCCACAACTTTCGATCCCGACAGTTCTTTATCATTTCTGTTGTTGACCTTCTGCCAAGCCATTCTCTTAAGCTGTCTGGTATTTTTTCTCTTTTCTTCCCTCTACCTCTTCGTCCCTCAATTTTTCCAGTTGTTGCAATATATTCCAGCTGTTCTATTCTCAGTACATGGCCACAAAATGATGATTGTTTCTTCTTAATATTGGAAATTAGCTCTCTTTTTGCTTTGACCTCTTTCAGAACGTTTTCATTACTCTTCTTAGTTGTCCATGGTATTCTCAACATCCTTCTAAAAGATAACGACAATAATAATAATAATAATATACTAACTATTAGTTACTTATTTTCTTAAATCATGAGATCTTCCTTACAATTAAATTCCCCTAATTTATTTTATAAAGCTTTTAGTTTTCCTTAACGTCACTTTAATGTCCCTAACTAGTCTTCTTGTTCAATTATTATATCGCACTTTTGCCATACCTTCAACCGTTTAAATAGTCATCATCATCATTATCATCGAGTGCCTTCTCCGCAACGAAGGTTGGCTATATCTAATTCTACTCTGATTCTACTCTATTTCTATAGTAACCAGAACTTAATAAACGTTGTTACCTTTAACTATGCTTTTATTCAGTGCCGCTTTCAGGAAATCGTGATTCACATCTGGCACTGTCTTTAGGTACTCCTGCACGGTGTCAATGCTGTTTCTGAACGTTGTTGGTTCATAGGAACTAGCAACAACAACAATCTTGGCCGTGTAGTTGACAATCAAAGATCCATTTCTGTTTAAAGGGAAGAAGACATACAATGATATTAGAATAAAGTATCATCATCATCATGTGCCATGCAGGTTGGCGTAGGTAGAACAATGTTGGAATGAAGATTGTATTATATAGTGCCCGTTTTGCCTCTAGAGTTATTTCCTTCTTGGACAATAGTGGTGATAACTGTCCAATGATTTGACAAGCGATCATGTCCTTCCACAATCTGCTATCTAAAGTACATCGTTTCAATTCTGTTGTTGATTGTTTTCCATGCCATGCCACCAAGCTATCCAGTATTTTCTCTCTTTGTCGTCCGCGATCTCTCTCTCTCTCTCTCTTTCTTTTTATTTTGCCAGTTGTAACCAAGTATTCCAACTTTCTTCTTCTCATGATGTGCCCGAAAAATGTTGAGAATAGAGTATATACATAACAAATTAAAATGTTTCAACTATACAGTAAAACAGCGTGACTCTAGTCATGGCCCGCATGGCTTATTTTGGTGGCCCACGGGTCTCTTCAGTGTTTTTTCAGATAAACCAATAGAATAGCTTTAGAACTTTGGGTAACAGGAACATATGCCGATCGGATCGGTGTCGCAATATGGCGGTATTATTTTTGTTGGTGCGGAGAAGGGTCGTATTTTGTGTTCATTATAAGTGAGTTTTCTCTGTTCATTATAAGTGAGATTTCTCTGTTCATTATAAGTGAGTTTTCTCTGTTCATTATAAGTGAGATTTCTCTGTTCATTATAGGTGAGTTTTCTCTGTTCATTATAAGTGAGATTTCTATGTTCATTATAAGTGAGTTTTCTCTGTTCATTATAAGTGAGATTTCTCTGTTCATTATAAGTGAGTTTTCTGTGTTCATTATAAGTGAGGTTTCTCTGTTCATTATAATTGAGGTTTCTCTCTTCATTATAAGTGAGATTTCTCTGTTCATTATAAGTGAGATTTCTCTCTTCATTATAAGTGAGGTTTCTCTGTTCATTATAAGTGAGATTTCTCTGTTCATTATAAGTGAGTTTTCTGTGTTCATTATAAGTGAGGTTTCTCTGTTCATTATAAGTGAGGTTTCTCTGTTCATTATAAGTGAGGTTTCTCTCTTCAGTATAAGTGAAATTCTGTGTTCATTATAAGTGAGGTTTCTCTGTTCATTATAAGTGCGATTTCTGTGTTCATTATAAGTGAGATTTCTGTGTTCATTATAAGTGAGGTTTCTCTGTTCATTATAAGTGAGATTTCTCTGTTCATTATAAGTGAGGTTTCTCTGTTCATTATAAGTGAGGTTTCTCTGTTCATTATAAGTGAGATTTCTGTGTTCATTATAAGTGAGATTTCTCTGTTCATTATAAGTGAGATTTCTCTGTTCATTATAAGTGAGATTTCCCTGTTCATTATAAGTGAGATTCTCTGTTCATTATAAGTGAGATTTCTCTGTTCATTATAAGTGAGGTTTCTCTCTTTATTATAAGTGAAATTTCTCTCTTCATTATAAGTGAGGTTTCTCTGTTCATAATAAGTGAGGTTTCTGTGTTCATTATAAGTGAGGTTTCTCTGTTCATTATATGTGAGATTTCTCTGTTCATTATAAGTGAGTTTTCTGTGTTCATTATAAGTGAGGTTTCTCTGTTCATTATAAGTGAGGTTTCTCTGTTCATTATAAGTGAGATTTCTCTGTTCATTATAAGTGAGATTTCTCTCTTCATTATAAGTGAGGTTTCTCTGTTCATTATAAGTGAGATTTCTCTGTTCATTATAAGTGAGATTTCTCTCTTCATTATAATTGAGGATTCTCTGTTCATTATAAGTGAGATTTCTCTCTTCATTATAAGTGAGGTTTCTCTGTTCATTATAATTGAGGTTTCTCTCTTCATTATAAGTGAGATTTCTGTGTTCATTATAAGTGAGGTTTCTCTGTTCATTATAAGTGAGATTTCTCTGTTCATTATAAGTGAGGTTTCTCTGTTCATTATAAGTGAGATTTCTCTGTTCATTATAAGTGAGATTTCTGTGTTCATTATAAGTGAGATTTCTCTGTTCATTATAAGTTAGATTTCTCTGTTCATTATAAGTGAGATTTCTCTGTTCATTATAAGTGAGTTTTCTCTGTTCATTATAAGTGAGATTTCTCTCTTCATTATAAATAAGATTTCTCTGTTCATTATAAGTGAGATTTCTGTGTTCATTATAAGTGAGATTTCTCTGTTCATTATAAGTGAGATTTCTCTGTTCATTATAAGTGAGATTTCTCTCTTCATTATAAGTGAGGTTTCTCTGTTCATTATAAGTGAGATTTCTCTGTTCATTATAAGTGAGGTTTCTCTGTTCATTATAAGTGAGATTTCTCTCTTCATTATAAGTGAGGTTTCTCTGTTCATTATAAGTGAGATTTCTCTGTTCATTATAAGTGAGATTTCTCTGTTCATTATAAGCGAGATTTCTCTCTTCATTATAAGTGAGATTTCTCTGTTCATTATAAGTGAGATTTCTCTGTTCTTTATAAGTGAGATTTCTATGTTCATTATAAGTAAGATTTCTCTGTTCATTATAAGTGAGATTTCTCTCTTCATTATAAGTGAGGTTTCTCTGTTCATTATATGTGAGATTTATCTGTTCATTATAAGTGAGGTTTCTCTGTTCATTATAAGTGAGGTTTCTCTCTTCATTATAAGTGAAATTTCTGTGTTCATTATAAGTGAGGTTTCTCTGTTCATTATAAGTGAGATTTCTGTGTTCATTATAAGTGAGATTTCTGTGTTCATTATAAGTGAGGTTTCTCTGTTCATTATAAGTGAGATTTCTCTGTTCATTATAAGTGAGATTTCTCTGTTCATTATAAGTGAGATTTCTCTGTTCATTATAAGTGAGGTTTCTCTCTTCATTATAAGTGAGATTTCTCTCTTCATAATAAGTGAGGTTTCTCTGTTCATTATAAGGTGAGATTTCTGTGTTAATTATAAGTGAGATTTCTCTGTTCATTATAAGTGAGATTTCTCTGTTCATTATAAGTGAGATTTCCCTGTTCATTATAAGTGAGATTTCTCTGTTCATTATAAGTGAGATTTCTCTGTTCATTATATGTGAGGTTTCTCTGTTCATTATAAGTGAGATTTCTCTGTTCATTATAAGTGAGATTTCTGTGTTCATTATAAGTGAGATTTCTCTCTTCATTATAAGTGAGGTTTCTCTGTTCATTATAAGTGAGATTTCTCTGTTCATTATAAGCGAGATTTCTCTCTTCATTATAAGTGAGATTTCCGTGTTCATTATAAGTGAGATTTCTCTGTTCCTTATAAGTGAGCTTTCTATGTTCATTATAAGTAAGATTTCTCTGTTCATTATAAGTGAGATTTCTCTCTTCATTATAAGTGAGGTTTCTCTGTTCATTATAAGTGAGATTTCTCTGTTCATTATAAGTGAGGTTTCTCTCTTCATTATAAGTGAAATTTCTGTGTTCATTATAAGTGAGGTTTCTCTGCTCATTATAAGTGAGATTTCTGTGTTCATTATAAGTGAGATTTCTCTGTTCATTATAAGTGAGGTTTCTCTGTTCATTATAAGTGAGATTTCTCTGTTCATTATAAGTGATGTTTCTCTGTTCATTATAAGTGAGATTTCTCTGTTCATTATAAGTGAGATTTCTCTGTTCCTTATAAGTGAGATTTCTATGTTCATTATAAGTAAGATTTCTCTTTTCATTATAAGTGAGATTTCTCTCTTCATTATAAGTGAGGTTTCTCTGTTCATTATATGTGAGATTTATCTGCTCATTATAAGTGAGATTTCTCTGTTCATTATAAGTGAGGTTTCTCTCTTCATTATAAGTGAAATTTCTGTGTTCATTATAAGTGAGGTTTCTCTGCTCATTATAAGTGAGATTTCTGTGTTCATTATAAGTGAGATTTCTCTGTTCATTATAAGTGAGGTTTCTCTCTTCATTATTAGTGAGATTTCTCTGTTCATTATAAGTGAGGTTTCTCTGTTCATTATAAGTGAGATTTCTCTGTTCATTATAAGTGAGGTTTCTCTCTTCATTATAAGTGAGTTTTCTGTGTTCATTATAAGTGAGATTTCTCTGTTCATTATAAGTGAGATTTCTGTGTTCATTATAAGTGAGATTTCTCTGTTCATTATAAGTGAGATTTCTCTGTTCATTATAAGTGAGATTTCTGTGTTCATTATAAGTGAGATTTCTCTCTTCATTATAAGTGAGATTTCTCTGTTCATTATAAGTGAGATTTCTGTGTTCATTATAAGTGAGATTTCTCTGTTCATTATAAGTGAGATTTCTCTCTTCATTATAAGTGAGATTTCTCTGTTCATTATAAGTGAGATTTCTCTGTTCATTATAAGTGAGATTTCTCTCTTCATTATAAGTGAGATTTCTCTGTTCATTATAAGTGAGATTTCTCTGTTCATTATAAGTGAGATTTCTGTGTTCATTATAAGTGAGATTTCTCTCTTCATTATAAGTGAGATTTCCCTGACGGATTATTACAAGAAGGTGGTACACTTATCGTGGTTTTGCTGAAAGTGTAGTTTCATGTTGTGTGATTCTGAATGAGAATTTTCCAGCGGAATATGCTACGCTCAAGGTGTATCCACGTACTGAAGAGCTGTATAACTGCGGTTATCCAGTCTTTAACGTGAAAATGGGTTTTGAACCGTGCGACCGAGTGAGTGCACGCGGGTCTAGACCATCCTCGAAACATCGCCGATATTCAGTGACGAAATAAGTAGTTGTCAGTCGCTGGGCACGGCGGGACTTGCTGAGGAGGGGATCTGAGCATCAAAGGACATGTTCGGAGTGCAATGATGATGACCCGCAAATAACTCCATAACCTCGACCTTTTCTGAAGCTTCTGTAGGTCCCGCGGTATAAAGCTCTCTGTATTTCTGTAACAATGTAGGTTCTGCTTCATTAAATCTAACAAGTGAAAATACTTTCTACTAGACTGGAGATTCAAAAAGCTGTGATAACCATCTCTCCAACAAAAAACCTTTAGGTCTGTCCAGTAACGCTATTCTTGTGCGGGTGTGAATTTAGATGACTGTGGATGATGGTCGAATAAGACGTGTAGGTATGGAATTCTCATATTGTTGCGAAAAAAATGTGAGTAATTGCAAATTGTTGGTTCGATGTGTTGCTTTGTTGTTGGTAGAAAGTGTTACCTCAGTGGTGATACAAAGTGTTGCCACAATGGTGATACAAAGTGTTGCCTCAGTTGTGATACCAAATTGTGTCAATGGTGACAAAAAGTGTTGCTTAATGGTGGCACAAAGTGTTGCCTCAATGGTGACACAAAGTATTGCCTCAATGGTGATACAAAGTGTTGTCTCAATGGTGATACAAAGTGTTGTCTCAATGATGACACAAAGTGTTGCCTCAATGGTGATACAAAGTGTTGCCTTAATGGTGATACAAAGTGTTGCCTTAATGGTGATACAAAGTGTTTCCTCAATGGTGATACAAAGTGTTGTCTCAAAGGTGATACAAAGTGTTGTCTCAATGGTGATACAAAGTGTTGTCTCAATGGTGATACAAAGTGTTGCCTTAATGATGATACAAAGTGTTGCCTTAATGGTGATACAAAGTGTTGTTTCAATGGTGATACAAAGTGTTGCCTTAATGGTGATACAAAGTGTTGCCTTAATGGTGATACAAAGTGTTTCCTCAATGGTGATACAAAGTGTTGCCTTAATGGTGATACAAAGTATTGTCTCAATGGTGATACAAAGTGTTGTCTCAATGGTGATACAAAGTGTTGCCTTAATGGTGATACAAAGTGTTGCCTCAATGGTGATACAAAGTGTTGTCTCAATGGTGATACAAAGTGTTGCCTTAATGGTGATACAAAGTGTTGCTTCAATGGTGACACAAAGTGTTGCCTCAATGGTAATACAAAGTGTTGCCTCAATGCTGATACAAAGTGTTGCCTCAATGGTGATACAAAGTGTTGCCTTAATGGTAATACAAAGTGCTGCCTCAATGGTGACACAAAGTGTTGCCTCAATGGTGATACAAAGTGTTGCCTCAATGGTGACACAAAGTGTTGCCTCAATGGTAATACAAAGTGTTTCCTCAATGGTGACACAAAGTGTTGCCTCAATGATGACACAAAGTGTTGCCTCAATGGTGATGCAAAGTGTTGCCTCAATAGTGACACAAAGTGTTGCCTCAATGGTGATACAAAGTGTTGCCTCCAAGGTGACACAAAGTGCTACCTCAATGGTGATGCAAAGTGTTGCCTCAATGATGACACAAAGTGTTGCCTCAATGGTGATGCAAAGTGTGGCTTCAATAGTGATACAAAGTGTTGCCTCAATGGTGACACAAAGTGTTGCCTCAATGGTGATAGAAAGTGTTGCCTCAATGGTGATGCAAAGTGTTGCCTCAATGGTGATGCAAAGTGTTGCCTCAATGGTGATGCAAAGTGTTGCCTCAATGGTGATAGAAAGTGTTGCCTCAATGGTGACACAAAGTGTTGCCTCAATGGTGATACAAAGTGTTGCCTCAATGGTGACACAAAGTGTTGCCTCAATGGTGACACAAAGCGGTTCCTCAGTGGTGATACAAAATGCATGCACTAGAGGTGTGACCGACGTCTGTCTGTCTTACCTGTCTTTTTGTCTGCCTGTCTGCCAATTTACCTATTTGAGTTTCTGTCTGTTTATCCTTCTTTCATTCTTCCTTTCTTTCAATTATATCTGATCCACAAGGATCTACTCTGGAATCAAAACCCAACATTTCAATCCATTCTATAATTCTCCAAGAATGTTGTCCCCTGATATTTGAAATCTGCCTCCTGTATTATGTCTACAAAGACAAGTATTATAACATCAACTTTATATTTACCTAGAAATTTATTCCTGTGTGTTATCTGGGCCTCATTATGAGGGAAGCAAAGAATAGTGACACTGTGACCTTCCAGACATGTCGTAAGAGGCGACTAAGGAGGTTTGATCGATGGCTCGATAAGCTGTCATTGTAAAAAGTATTGTTATGGAAACAGCGCCACATATTTTAGAGCAGTGAAATCTGCAATATGTGCCACTTTGGCACGCAAGGTTTCTGTTTTTGAGATTGTGGTTCTGCCCTATGTGCCGTCTACGGCTCGAAAGGACAATAGATAGAGATAGATAGAATATAACAAAACAGTTTTTACAATCAAAATTTGACCTTCACCTTATTTACTAACCTGAAATTATGGATTTCGATCCCTTGAAAACCTGTGACGTTTTCATATGCTTTTTCAAGCTGAAACAAAAAGTCATAAAAAATAACTTTCATCTGAGTGCATGTTAAAGTTAAAATTAATTATCTTCTTCTTTCTTCCTCATTTGCCTTTCAGCGTCGAGGGGAGATATAATTTGCGGTCTTTTGCTCTTCTGATCGCCTCTGCTGATGTTATGTTTCCTAGTGCTTCTAGTATTCCGTCGATCCATCTTTTTCGTGGTCGACCCTTGGGTTGTTCTTGCAACGTTTATTGAGCGCTCGTTGTGTTGTGTTTTGATCTTTCTGCCGTGTCACGTGGCCAAACTATTTTATGTTTTTTTCTTTATATATTCTATGGCGGGGGATATTCCTAGCCTTTTTTTCTCAGTTCTTCATCCCTGATCTTATCTCTCATTATTATTGTTTCCATATTTCGATTGTATACGATGACTGATGATGTTGATTGACGAAGGACAGTTTAGCTGCGTTCACTTTCGGTGCGGTCACGCCTTATGTATGTTGGCGTGTGCTGTGGCTGCTATGATGTGGACTGTAGTTGTCTTTCTATGTTTCAGTGCTATAAGATGTTAATTCGGATGATTCCACTGGCACAGGCGGTTAAGCAATTATGGATTTTAATTCGTTTACAGTGATACCGGGGCCTTCGACCAACTACAACTACATATGTTGATTCTATACTATGCTGGAATGTTGGTTATTGATCGAGCAACCTATAGACTACCTTCCTTTGACACATACACATCATCATATCATCGTCACATTCACGCGGGATTATCATCATCAAGTACGGGCCTGCTGGCGTAGGTGATCATGTCTCTCCACAACTTTCCATCACGACAGTTATTTATAATTTCTGTTGACCTTCTGCCAAGCCATTCTCTTAAGCTGTCTGGTATCTTCTCTCTTTGCTTCCATCTATCTCTTCGTTCCTCAATTTTTCCCAGTTGTTACGATATATTCCAGTTGTTCTCTTCTCATTACATGGCCAAAAAATGATGATTGTTTCTTCCTAATATTGGAAATTAGCTCTCTTTTTACTTTGGCCTCTTTCAGAACGTTTTCATTACTCTTCTTAGCTATCCATGGTATTCTCAACATTCTTCTGTAAAACCACATTTCTAGAGACTCAATTGATTTTATGCGGGATGTGCAGGTTTTTTGTGAACTGTTGTATTTCATCTACAATATTTTTTTTTCATTTACAGGGAAATGAAGTGATAAAGAAAAACATTATTCCAGCATTATCAAGTGGAAGACTTTTAAAACAGGTAAATGAATTTAAATATCTGGGAATAATGTTAACCTCAAATGGTAGATGTACAGCAGAGGCTAGTATATGCAATGTGCTTGCTAATCTTACCTCAATCTTGATATTTGCAGCTGTTTTTTTGAATTCTTCACTGTTATGGTTTGAAAGATCAGGTGTGAATGTAGTGTCATACTTCAGCTCTGAGGTGAAGGGTATTGCTGAAACATGAGTTTATGTTATATAATCTTGAGTTGTAAGGTGAATAAACATGAAATGTTAAAAACAAACAGACTTTAGACTATAGATTGGATTGGTGCTACTGCCGGCGGGACATCGGCACATCTGCTACACCCCCGTTGCAGCAATCAACAAAGTTCTCATTCTGATCGTTCAGAGTGAATGTGTTGCATTCTGAAAAAAATGGTGCGCAGCTCATTAAAAAAAAAAAAAAAAACTTCCAGGTCTATAAAGGTGATAGCGGACAACAGATTCTTCTTGCGCCTGCGCCGAATGCGGGTAGACTTCGTAGTTAGTCAGAGTGCCCTCAGAATCACTTTTACCCCCAAAAATGAAGTCAGGCGTTCACTTCGATAGACCGCAGTTCAGCAGGTGGAGAATTAACAGTCAAACACAGATCACAATTCGTGTTCCACGGCAATGTCAACGTTCCATTTCAATCAACAGTCATCGCCTGGTGCACGAAAATCCGTGGGTGAACGCCAAAACAGAGGTTATTGTTTAAAAAAAGATTAGTAAGATTGAACAATATAAATTGTTAAAACAAATAAAGTTCGGTTGCAAAGAATAGATTCTTCTTCTCCTTTCCTTCCACATTTGCCTTTCAGCGTCGAGGACAGATGTAATTTGCGATCTTTTGCTCTTCTATTCGCCTCTGCTGCATTTATATTTCCTAGTGTTTTTTCCGTAAATCGATCAAGGGTCGGCCCTTGGGTATGGTATTCTCGTCACGTTTATTGAATTATTGTTTGTGTTTTGATCTTTCTGCCTTGCCTCGTGACCAGACCATTTTATCTGCTGTTTCTTTATATTTTCGATGTCGAAAGTTTTTCCTAGCTTTTTCCCTCAGTTAATCATTTCTGATCTTATCTCTCGGTCTTTTTCTTGTCATCCGTCTAACACAAAGATAGCTGTTTAAAAAAAAAACAAAAAACAAACACCCAAATTATAAGACTGGAAAAACAACAACTACATTTATTAAACTGAAAAAAACATAATTTGTAAGACCGAAAACAGATATTGTTCCTAAACAGACTTGGATTTTATGCTGGGAAAAGAGTATTTCTTTTCATAAGGGTTGAGATGTGACGTTAAAAAAACAAGGAATGTTGCTAAACATATTTCATTTTAACGATTCAAATACAGGAATATATTACTCAATTCAAACTTTCCCTAAGATTCAAAACTAGTACTGTATCATCATCATGTGCCATATCGGTTGGTGTAGGCGATCATGTCCTTCCACAATCTTCTATCTACAGTGCATCGTATCAGTTCTGTTGTTGACTATTTTCCATGCCATGACATCAAGATATCCAGTATCTTATCTCATTGTCGTTCGCGACCCTCTCTTTCCCTGTATTTTTCCAGTTGTAGCCAAGTATTTAAATCGCAGGGAAAGTGGGAATAAAGACAAGTGGAACAATATTAAAACAAGCAAATGAATTTAAATATTTGGGAACTTTGTTAACCTCAGACGGAAGATGTACACAAGAGGTGAGATGCAGAATGGCTCAGGCAAAAGCAGCTTTCCATAAAATGAGGAAGATATTTTGCAATCAATTTTTGACAACAGAAACAAGAAAAGAGTTCTTAAATGTTATGTAGAGTCAGTCTTAACATATGGATGTGAATCATGGACAATAGGACAACAGACAAGAAAATCACTGGAGTCTGTAGAAATGTGGTTTTACAGAAGAATGTTGAGAATACCATGGACAGCTAAGAAGAGTAATGAAAACGTTCTGAAAGAGGCCAAAGCAAAAAGTAAGCTAATTTTCAATTTCCAATATAAGGAAGAAACAATCATCATTCTTTAGCCATGTAATGAGAAGGGAACAGCTAGAATATATTGTAACAACTTGGAAAATTGAGGGACGAAGAGATAGAGGGAAGCAAAGATAAAAGATGACAGGCAGCATAAGAGAATAGCCTGGCAGAAGGTCAACAACAGAAATGATAAATAACTGTCGACACCGAAAGTTATGGAGAGACATGATCACCTACGTCAGCAGACCTGGTAGATTATGATGATGAACCAAGTATTCCAACTTTCCTCTTTTCATGATGTGCCTGAAAAAGGTAAATTGTTTCTTTCTGATGTTTTTTAGGAGCTCTCTTTTTTTGTTGGCCTCTTTGAGAATTTCCTTGTTGATCTTTTAGCTGCCCAGGGAACTTTCAACATTCTTCTGAGAAATCCCATCTCTGTGGCCTCTGGCGTCTTTTTTTTTGTTTGTCTTCTGTCTATGATTCGCTTCCATGGATCAGAATTGGTTCTATATAGCACCGATGAACTCTATTTCTCACTTCCATTTACATAAACTTGTTGCATAAGATGTTTTTCATTTTCTGAAATGCTATTTTGGCTTGAGCTATTCTGCTTTTTATTTCTGTGGTGCATCTTCCATCTGATGTTATTATTGTGCCCAAGTATTTGACGCGCTGCACTTGTTTCAGATTTGTCCTGTTTATTTTTATGCTGCTTCAGTGGCGTATACTGGTTTTGGGGTCTGGGCTACCGCTGACATAATAAATAAAAACATACATTATATTTAGTAGGCTAACACAAAGTAATATTTTCTAATGACTTCACTACATTTTAAATTACTTACTTATTTATATGTAAACTCTCTCCGTCTTGTTTGGGAAAATGTCTTGATGACTTTGTCACTGAAAATACTGTTAGGCTGCTTTCTAAGTTTCTGAGGGAATGATTTCTTAATGGGCATTAATGCCAAACCAGATAAGCGTTCTTGTGTCTGAGTTGAGCGACAATAAGATTTGATTCTCTTGAGAGCGGAAAAAGTTCTTTCTACAGATGCCGATGCGCATAACGTAGTTATAAATAGCTAAGGAAGTCCCGGTAATCAGACATAGTTTCGCTTTCACTTTGTGACGATTCTGATTGGTTAGAGCTAAAAATAACCCATGAAACCGCATTCATCTAGCGGTAGCTTTGCCGTATTATTTTGACGGAAATTTTTGAATGTCAAGGTGGTTAATACTAGGTCCGGATAGAGGGAAAATGTACCGCTGGCTCCTAGAGGTTTCAATGTAGTTTCGGTTTCATTCACAAAAGTTATAGTGGCCAGAGGAAAACCTTGCTTTAATAAATGCAAATCAAGCAAATAAATCATATAGGCCTACGAAATGTGTAATAGAATATTCGAAAATTTGTAATATAATTATTTTTACAAAAATATAATAAATTATTATTTCCTTTTGTATTTCGTTAATATGTTCAGGCTACCGGCGGTAGCTGCGGTATCATAGAGAATAAACAGCTGGTTCTTACCAATTAACGAAAAAAAAACTACATATACAATTTTCAGCCTATCAAGAAACATATTCTCTGCAAACGTGAAGATAAAAGACCGTAGACTCCCTTTTGAATAAAAAAAAACCCAACATATCTTGGTGTCACCATGAATCGAAGAATGACTTGGAAAAATCAGATCAACAGTGAATGAGGAAAAGCCAAAAACCGAATTAATATTATGAAGAAATTTGCAGGAACGGACTGGGGAGCAGATAGCAATATCTTTAAAAGACTATTCGTAGGAAGGGTCAAACAAGTCATAGAGTATGGAGTCACAGCCTGGGCTATGGCTTCCAAATCACACCTTAGCAAAATTAACAGAACACAGAACCAAGCTGCCCGTTTCATCACTGGTGCTATAAAATCTTCACCTATCAAGACTCTAGAAACAGTAACAGGTTTACAACCTTAGATGACAGAAGGTCACTAAAGTATTGCAACAAGCGGAGAAATATAGAAGGCTAGTTAGCCATCCCATGCATCAAAGAATTGCTGGTTTAGGAATTGTACGACTAAAGAGGAGCAACTTCGCTGCAATTGCCAATGAACTAACTACTGGAGACCCAGTACTTTCCCAAACAATATCGAAACCCTTGGGCCATCTGATATGTCTCCTCATGGGAAACATAAAACACCAGAACTTAAGGAAAATATAACAGGAATCACGAAAAAAGGCACCCAATCAGACACAGAAAGAAAACACGTAGCAGAAAAACACATACACGATACCTATCCACAGGACTCTTGGTCCCACATATACACAAATGGCTCTGCTATAAATACCACCAGAAATGGAGGGGGAGGTGTGTTCTTGACGCTGAATAATCAGGACGAGATCACCAAGTCAATAGCTACTGGGAAATTCTCAAACAACTTTAAAGCAGAAACTGAGGCCCTCAGGGATGCTGCAACACTGGCTACTCAGCTCAAAAATAACACGCACAATAAATTGGTGATTCTGACTGATGCACTGTCAGTACTATCAGCTCTAAAAAGCCCCAAGAACAATGAACTAGATGACTTGAGAACAACCCTGGATCAACTATGCAATAACTTCCAGAGAGTAGTCATTCAGTTGATACCATCACACTGTAATATACACGGGAACGAACACGCAGACAAATTAGCTAAAGAGGGAGGGAGATTACCACAAGAGAAACATCCGCTCGGTTATGATGAAGCCAAATCCATCCTCAAAGGTCAGTACCATGAAAAATGGAAACGAGAACACCCAAAGCATAACAAGAGTCACGGATACCACCAACTATCAAGGAGGGATCAAGTCATCATACTTCGCCTACGCACTGGCCACAATAGAATGAGAAATCACATGTTCACCAAATTCAAAATAGGTACAACCAGCCTATGCCACTGTACACTGGACAATATGACTACAAAACATGTTCTACAGGATTGCCCCCAGTACACAGACCTGAGAAGAGCAATGTGGTCCACACCCACCTCTCTGGAAGAAAAAATATGTGGGGTAATCGAATCACTTAAACAGACAGCTGACTTCATGAGAGAGTCTGGAATCCTACTCTGATTGAGTCTTGATCGCAGAGAGAGAGAGAGAGAGAGAGAGAGAGAGAGAGAGAGAGAGAGATAATTATTATCTCCCTGACACATATTTTCATAATTTTATGTAGCATCCGTTCTTTAATTTGATTTACTTTCCATCAAGTTTTGATTAGGAAAAACATTTATACAGAAATGTAAACTTGATGACATGAAATGGTTCACAATTTCAAATTGGATCGTAATTTCTGTTCTACCCAGCAAAGTACGAGTATGTTTGGACTTGAAGGCGTAATTTGGCTTGTAAATTAGGAAAGCAGGGATTGTTGATCGGTCAACTTGTGTTATACCAGTGAAATACAGGGGTTCTCTCTCTTGCTCTCTCTATATCTCTCTTTCACACTCTGTCTCTCTCTATATCTCTCTTTCACTCTCTGTCTCTCTCTATATCTCTCTTTCTCTCTATATATCCCTCTTTCTCTCTCTGTCTCTCTCGATATCTCTCTTTCTCTCTCTTTCTCTCTCTATATCTCTCTTTCTCTCTCTATATCCCTCTTTCACTCTATGTCTCTCTCTATATCTCTCTTTCACTATCTGTCTCTCTATCTATCTGTCTCTCTCTATATCTCTCTTTCACTCTCTGTCTCTCTTTATCTCTCTCTGTCTCTCTCTATATCTCTCTTTCACTCTCTGTCTCTGTCTCTCTCTATCTCTATCTTTCTCTCTGTCTCTCTCTATATCTTTCTTTCACTATTTGTCTCTCTCTATCTCTCTCTACCTCTATCTCTCTATCTCTCTCTGCCTCTATCTCTCTCTATAAGTGTATATATATATATATATATATATATATATATATATATATCAGTAGCGTATTCTCTATGTTGCAGCTACCGCAGGTAGCCTTCAACATATTAACGAAATACTAAAGGAAATAATAATTTATTATATATTTTTAAAAATAATTATATTACAAATTTTCCAATATTCTATTACACATTTCGTAAGCCAATATGATTTATTTGCTTTGGTTTGCATTTATTAAAGCAAGGTTTTCCTCTGGCCACTATAACTTTTGGGAGCCGCGATAGCTCAGTGGTTAGTGAACTGGACTACAAAGGACAAGAGGTAGGGTTCATCCCAACCGACGGCTTCCGGTTCAACCAGCCATTAATGGGTACCGGATTTTTTTTTCTGGGAAAATAAAGCGGCACGGGC
Organism: Megaustenia siamemsis; assembly: GCA_032433765.1. Taxonomy (NCBI): domain Eukaryota; kingdom Metazoa; phylum Mollusca; class Gastropoda; order Stylommatophora; family Ariophantidae; genus Megaustenia; species Megaustenia siamemsis. The sequence continues at coordinate 11,185,358 of JAVIAB010000145.1, read as the reverse complement.
GTAATACCGACCACACTACCCCAAAAATCATGTGCCGAAGGTCTGTAAAATTTATGGTCACTAACACCATATTCCCTATACGCCACTTGGCGTGACGGGGGTACTTTACTTTTTAAAAAAATAATATAATTAGGGCAGAGAGAGTATCAAATGTTAAAATCAGAGAAGAAATCGGAATCAATGGAATGTCTGGAATATACGAACTACAAATGTAATGGTATGGACACTAACAATGAAACCAGACCAAATGTCATCAAGAGCAATCTAAGAACAGTCTAAGACAGAAGGTAAGAGGACGATCAAGGAAAGGATGGATAGATGGAATAAAAGAAAATGCAAAGAGTAAAACGTTTCCTTTTAACAGCAACCAGATCGTCATCGTCATCGTGTGCCTTCTCCGCAACGAAGGTTGGCTGCCATGGATCGCCATTCTACTCTGTTTCTTGCTTTGATGGTGCAGGCTGTCATAGATTGACTTGTCCATCTTTTGATGTTACTCGTCCATGTTAGTCTTGGTCTGCCTCTGCCTCTTTTACCTTGTATTTTTCCTTCCAATATTACTTTTAGTAGGCTGTTGTGTCTTTTAACGTGCCCCAAAAATTTAATTTGCCTTGTCTTTATTGTGTTCAGCAGTTCTCTTTTAATTTTCAGTTGTTTTAAAACTTCATCGTTTGTTATCTTTTGTTTCCATCTAATTCTACCTATTCTTCTATAAATCCACATTTCAAAGACTTCAATTTTCTGTTCTGTTTTCTTGTCTAATGTCCATGTTTCTGCACCATACAGGAATATTGAGAAGATGTAACATTTTGCCATTCTTAGTTTCAGCAACCAGATACGCCAAAGAAAGACGTTCCATTTTTGAAAAGGGAGAATCAAACAAGCAACAAATATTGTATAATAAATAATATATCCTTTCTCTGCGACGTTTTAAAGACATCAGTAACTAGATGAATTTAAAAAGAAAATGAAGCTCTTATGTAGCATATCTTAAAAGGATATTCTGTATTTATAATTATATCCTAGCCTTAATGGGTACCAGATTTTTCTAGGAAAGTACCCGACATGGCGTGATGCCGACCAAAAACACATATTAAAATGTGTCGTTGTTCATTCAAAGCATATGTAGGTCACACCAAGTTACACAGACGTCTTAGGGCGTGGAGATAACTCGTGCATCTTTTTATCTTCTGTACACCTGTCTCTGGGCTGAATATAAAGTTCTATGTTCAATGCAATATCTTTGATATCTCGATAAGGATCTATAATATTTATACTCGTATCATCATTATAATTTTAAAATACTTTAAAATTAGTTAGTATTCATTGTATTCCGTTATATAACAGAGAATACTTACATATATTTTCTGCTTTTGGGGTTGTGGTTTGTGTCGTGGTTGTCGTGGTTTGTGTCGTGGTTTGAATCGGGGTCCAGCTCGTGTGGTCCAAGGTGGCTGGTGTTGTTGTAAATGTCGATGTTGTTGGTGTTGTAGACGTCGATGTTGTTGGTGTGTTGAAATATATTTCCACTGTTGAATTAACAATTGTATATAAGTTGTATTACCGGCGCCAGTCGTTGAAGTAACATTGCCGACTCATGTATTACTCGCTTATTATCCTATATTACTTTCAAAATATCCAATATTACCTTCGTCATGTCCTGCGCTATAAGCGTCCTGGTATGTATTAATGGTTTCCTGTAAAGTCTAAATTCGTTCTTTAATGTCTAACTAGCGCCTTTCCCTATACTATTAGTGTTCTATCCTGTATTACCATATCCTGTTCTGTATTACCAGTGATCTGTAAAGTATTATTAATGCTCTGTCCGGTATTACTAGTGCCCTGAAATGTATTTTTGGTGACCTGTCCTCTTTTATTATTACACTGCCATGCATTACTAATGCTATGTCCTATGTTACTAATGCCCTGTCATGTATTTCTGGAGAAATGTCCTGTATTACTAATGCCCTGTCATGTATTTCTGGAGAAATGTCCTGTATTACTAATGCCCTGTCATGTATTTCTGAAGAAATGTCCTGTATTACTAATGTCCTGTCATGTATTTCTGGAGAAATTTCCTGTATTACTAATGCCCTGTCATGTATTTCTGGAGAAATGTCCTGTATTACTAATGTCCTGTCATGTATTTCTGGAGAAATGTCCTGTATTACTAATGTCCTGTCATGTATTTCTGGAGAAATGTCCTGTATTACTAATGCCCTTTTATGTATTTCTGGAGAAATGTCCTGTATTACTAATGCCCTGTTATGTATTTCTGGAGAAATGTCGTGTATTACTAATGCCCTGTCATGTATTTGTGGAGAAATTTCCTGTATTACTAATGCCCTGTCATGTATTTCTGGAGAAATGTCCTGTATTACTAATGTCTTGTTATGTATTTCTGGAGAAATGTTCTGTATTACTAATGTCCTGTTATGTATTTCTGGAGAAATGTCCTGTATTACTAATGTCCTGTCATGTATTTCTGGAGAAATGTCCTGTATTACTAATGCCCTGTTATGTATTTCTGGAGAAATGTCCTGTATTACTAATGTCCTGTCGTGTATTTCTGGAGAAATGTCCTGTATTACTAATGCACTGTTATGTATTTCTGGAGAAATGTCCTGTATTACTAATGCCCAGTCCTGTGATACAGGTGCACGTTCATCTTTTATTAATGTCCTATCATGTATTACTAATTCCTTGTGATGTATTATTGGCGACATGCCTGTTTTACTAATGCCCTTTCCTGTATTACTACCTCAAAGTCATGTATTTCTGACGAGCTGTTTTGTATTACTAATGCCCTGGCCTGTATAACTAGTGCCCTGGCCTGTATTACTAGTGCTCTGTCATGTATTTATGACGAACTGCCCTGTATTACTAATGCTCTGTCCTGTATTACAAATGCTCTGTCCTGTATTACAAATGCTCTGACCTGTATAATGTAATGTCCTGTCCTGTTTTACTAATGCCCTGGCCTTTAATATAAATGCCCTGTCCTGTATTACTAATGCCCTGGCCTGTATTACAAATGCTCTATATGTATTACCAATGCCCTGTCCTGTATTACTAATGCTATGTCCTGTATTACTAATGCTCTGTCCTGTTTTACAAATTATCTGTCTTATATTACAAATGCTCTGTCCTGTATTACTAATGCCCTGGCCTTTAATATAAATGCTCTGTCCTGTATTATTAATGCTCTGTCCTGTATTATTAATGCTCTGTCCTGTATTACTAATGCTCTGTCCTGTATTACTAATGCTCTGTCCTGTATTACTCATGCTCTGTCCTGTATTACTAATGCCCTGGCCTGTATTACAAATGCCCTGTCCTGTATTACTCATGCTCTGCCATGTGTTACTAATGCTCTGGCCTGTATTACAAATGCTCTGTCCTGTATTAGCAATGCCCTGTCCTGTATTACAAATGCTCTGTCCTGTATTACTAATCCTCTGTCCTGTATTAGCAATGCCCTGTCCTGTATTCTAAATGCTCTGTCCTGTATTACTAATCATCTGTCCTGTATTAGCAATGCCCTGTCCTGTATTCTAAATGCTCTGTCCTGTATTACTAATCAACTGTCCTGTATTACTAATCATGTGTCCTGTATTACAAATGCTCTGTCCTGTATTACTAATCCTCTGTCTTGTATTAGTAATGCCCTGTCCTGTATTCTAAATGCTCTGTCCTGTATTACTAATCATCTGTCCTGTAATACAAATGCTCTGTCCTGTATTATTTATTCTCTGTCCTGTATTAGCAATGTTCTGTCCTGTATTACTAATCCTCTGTCTTGTATTAGCAATGCCTTCATCTGTCCTGTATTACAAATGCTCTGTCCTGTATTACTAATCCTCTGTCCTGTATTAGCAATGCTCTGTCCTGTATTACTAATCCTCTGTCCTATATTAGCAATGCCTTGTCCTGTATTACTAATCCTCTCTCCTGTATTCTAAATGCTCTGTCCTGTATTACTAATCATGTGTCCTGTATTACTAATCATCTGTCCTGTAATACAAATGCTCTGTCCTGTATTATTTACCCTCTGTCCTGTATTAGCAATGTTCTGTCCTGTATTACTAATCCTCTGTCTTGTATTAGCAATGCCTTCATCTGTCCTGTATTACAAATGCTCTGTCCTGTATTACTAATCCTCTGTCCTGTATTCTAAATGCTCTGTCCTGTATTACTAATCAACTGTCCTGTATTACTAATCATGTGTCCTGTATTACAAATGCTCTGTCCTGTATTACTAATCCTCTGTCTTGTATTAGTAATGCCCTGTCATGTATTTCTGGAGAAATGTCCTGTATTACTAATGTCCTGTCATGTATTTCTGGAGAAATGTCCTGTATTACTAATGTCCTGTCATGTATTTCTGGAGAAATGTCCTGTATTACTAATGCCCTTTTATGTATTTCTGGAGAAATGTCCTGTATTACTAATGCCCTGTTATGTATTTCTGGAGAAATGTCGTGTATTACTAATGCCCTGTCATGTATTTGTGGAGAAATTTCCTGTATTACTAATGCCCTGTCATGTATTTCTGGAGAAATGTCCTGTATTACTAATGTCTTGTTATGTATTTCTGGAGAAATGTTCTGTATTACTAATGTCCTGTTATGTATTTCTGGAGAAATGTCCTGTATTACTAATGTCCTGTCATGTATTTCTGGAGAAATGTCCTGTATTACTAATGCCCTGTTATGTATTTCTGGAGAAATGTCCTGTATTACTAATGTCCTGTCGTGTATTTCTGGAGAAATGTCCTGTATTACTAATGCACTGTTATGTATTTCTGGAGAAATGTCCTGTATTACTAATGCCCAGTCCTGTGATACAGGTGCACGTTCATCTTTTATTAATGTCCTATCATGTATTACTAATTCCTTGTGATGTATTATTGGCGACATGCCTGTTTTACTAATGCCCTTTCCTGTATTACTACCTCAAAGTCATGTATTTCTGACGAGCTGTTTTGTATTACTAATGCCCTGGCCTGTATAACTAGTGCCCTGGCCTGTATTACTAGTGCTCTGTCATGTATTTATGACGAACTGCCCTGTATTACTAATGCTCTGTCCTGTATTACAAATGCTCTGTCCTGTATTACAAATGCTCTGACCTGTATAATGTAATGTCCTGTCCTGTTTTACTAATGCCCTGGCCTTTAATATAAATGCCCTGTCCTGTATTACTAATGCCCTGGCCTGTATTACAAATGCTCTATATGTATTACCAATGCCCTGTCCTGTATTACTAATGCTATGTCCTGTATTACTAATGCTCTGTCCTGTTTTACAAATTCTCTGTCTTATATTACAAATGCTCTGTCCTGTATTACTAATGCCCTGGCCTTTAATATAAATGCTCTGTCCTGTATTATTAATGCTCTGTCCTGTATTATTAATGCTCTGTCCTGTATTACTAATGCTCTGTCTTATATTACTAATGCTCTGTCCTGTATTACTCATGCTCTGTCCTGTATTACTAATGCCCTGGCCTGTATTACAAATGCCCTGTCCTGTATTACTCATGCTCTGCCATGTGTTACTAATGCTCTGGCCTGTATTACAAATGCTCTGTCCTGTATTAGCAATGCCCTGTCCTGTATTACAAATGCTCTGTCCTGTATTACTAATCCTCTGTCCTGTATTAGCAATGCCCTGTCCTGTATTCTAAATGCTCTGTCCTGTATTACTAATCATCTGCCCTGTATTAGCAATGCCCTGTCCTGTATTCTAAATGCTCTGTCCTGTATTACTAATCAACTGTCCTGTATTACTAATCATGTGTCCTGTATTACAAATGCTCTGTCCTGTATTACTAATCCTCTGTCTTGTATTAGTAATGCCCTGTCCTGTATTCTAAATGCTCTGTCCTGTATTACTAATCATCTGTCCTGTAATACAAATGCTCTGTCCTGTATTATTTATCCTCTGTCCTGTATTAGCAATGTTCTGTCCTGTATTACTAATCCTCTGTCTTGTATTAGCAATGCCTTCATCTGTCCTGTATTACAAATGCTCTGTCCTGTATTACTAATCCTCTGTCCTATATTAGCAATGCTCTGTCCTGTATTACTAATCCTCTGTCCTATATTAGCAATGCCTTGTCCTGTATTACTAATCCTCTGTCCTGTATTCTAAATGCTCTGTCCTGTATTACTAATCATGTGTCCTGTATTACTAATCATCTGTCCTGTAATACAAATGCTCTGTCCTGTATTATTTATCCTCTGTCCTGTATTAGCAATGTTCTGTCCTGTATTACTAATCCTCTGTCTTGTATTAGCAATGCCTTCATCTGTCCTGTATTACAAATGCTCTGTCCTGTATTACTAATCCTCTGTCCTGTATTCTAAATGCTCTGTCCTGTATTACTAATCAACTGTCCTGTATTACTATCATGTGTCCTGTATTACAAATGCTCTGTCCTGTATTACTAATCCTCTGTCTTGTATTAGTAATGCCCTGTCCTGTATTCTAAATGCTCTGTCCTGTATTACTAATCATCTGTCCTGTAATACAAATGCTCTGTCCTGTATTATTTATCCTCTGTCCTGTATTAGCAATGTTCTGTCCTGTATTACTAATCCTCTGTCTTGTATTAGCAATGCCTTCATCTGTCCTGTATTACAAATGCTCTGTCCTGTATTACTAATCCTCTGTCCTGTATTAGCAATGCTCTGTCCTGTATTACTAATCCTCTGTCCTATATTAGCAATGCCTTGTCCTGTATTACTAATCCTCTCTCCTGTATTCTAAATGCTCTGTCCTGTATTACTAATCATGTGTCCTGTATTACTAATCATCTGTCCTGTAATACAAATGCTCTGTCCTGTATTATTTATCCTCTGTCCTGTACTAGCAATGTTCTGTCCTGTATTACTAATCCTCTGTCTTGTATTAGCAATGCCTTCATCTGTCCTGTATTACAAATGCTCTGTCCTGTATTACTAATCCTCTGTCCTGTATTCTAAATGCTCTGTCCTGTATTACTAATCCTCTGTCCTGTATTACTAATCCTCTGTTCTGTATTAGCAATGCTCTGTCCTGTATTACTAATCATCTGTCCTATATTAGCAATGCATTGTCCTGTATTACAATGCCATGTCCTTTATTATTTATGCTCTGTTTAGTAATAATAGATTTATATACTTTTACAACTGTCTTTGGTGATGGTGCGAGATGTGTTTCATTGCCAAGAATGTCTGCAGCACTCATGCAAGTACGCTAAAGACAAAGACATCTAGAACACACAAACAATTATCTTGCGCTAAACCCATAAGAGGGTGTCCGGTTAGCGCAATCGATAGGCGGTTGGCTTACCACGGCAACAGCCGGGGTTCGTAATCCTGGCGAGGACACCTGGGTTTTACTAATTCCCTAAAAATTAGTAGGAGCCGCGATAGCTCAATGGTTAGTGAACTGGACTACTACGGACAAGGGGTAGGGTTCGATCCCAACCGACGGCTCCGGGTTCACCCAGCCTTAAATGGGTACCGGATTTTTTCTGGGAAAGTAAAAGCAGCACGGGCGTAATACCGACCACATTACCCCAAAAATCATGTGCTGAAGGTCTGTAAAATATAGGGTCACTAACACCATATTTCCCTATACGCCACTTGGCGTGACGGGGGGTACTTTACTTTTTTTTAAACCCATAAGGCTATCCTGTAGAACAATCACCATAATAATGTTATTAATGGCTAAAGCATGATATAATCTACTTAGCGAAGGCGTGTCTCCCAGCACCAGAGCTGGAAGTTGTCAGCGACCCAAAGCCGATGGCTTGCACCAGGATCGGTGAACCAAAACCATCCAGACCCTGCTCCACCTCTCCGTGGTGCTTCCAGTAACAGACTAACCTGTCTAGTCTGGTCAAGCGAGCAGGGATCGAAGAGGGAAGACAAGCCGGTACAAAAAAGTGTTGTGCTGAAGTCGGATGTGTTGGGCCGAAAGGCGCAAATATAAGAGTTATACTGCAAACCACAACACAACGCAGACACGTCCAACTTAACGGTCCTTTTAAGGGCGGATGACGAAGAGGAATTCTATAGTCTACGAATACTCTAGAATACTTTAGTCATCGGGCGAACGTAAGCAAGCAAGCAAAATATGGAATTGTTTCAGCTCATTGCGGTGCTATTTTTAAAAAATTCGTCTCAAGATATTTTAATTAGCAAACAGCGTTGAGAATTACAGATCAGGTCAGTTGTTGGTCGGGACGCTGGCATGTAAAATATCATGGTTTCAAAAATGTGAGTCGTGACTCCCAATGAGGTCAACAAACATTTTCTTAGTTGTTGCAGGATTTCTTTTTGTAACAATTATTTTTACAGTAAATTTCACAACAAAAATTGTTCAAAACTTCAAATAAAAAAAAAAATTTAATTAAATTGGCAATTATAAAAGATAGTACATGCTACTTACCTATTACAACATTGGTCGTATGTTGTTAGAGAATTGTAAAATGCAATCGCTTGAATCGTATGCAGAAGTCAAAGATTACTTATTTGTTTGTTGTTAGTATCATCGCCACTGCACACTGGACGGATACATAGGTTATACTCTGACTGGGTACATGTTAGAGCTTTGCATTATGTTCTGCGCCAATGGCCCAGTGCATCCGATTTCTGCCACCATTTTATTCGGGTTTGTTTTCCTTAGCCTTTGATTCTCCCCAGTCTTCCTGCAAGGCAGCAGATTATCTATTCAGTAGGGGGATTCTGCCCTTAGATGGTCGGCCCTCCCGGGTTTACGAGCATCATCTGCCTCTGGATATCATCACACTGTATTATACACGGAAACGAGCGAGCAGACAAACTGGCTAAGAAGAGAGGGAGATTACCACAAGAGAACCTTCTGGTAAGCTACGATGAAGCCAAATCCATCATTAAAGGCCAGTATCAGGAAAAGTGGAAACAAGAAAACACAAAGTATAACGAGAATGTTGGATACCACCAACTATCAAGGAGGGATCAACTCAGCATACTTCGCCTACGCACTGGCCACAAAAGAATGAGAAATCACATGTACACTAAACTCAAAATAGGAACTACCAGCAAATGCCACTGTACACTGGATAACATGACAACAAAACACGTTCTACAGGATTGCCCCCAGTACACAGAACTGAGAAGGACAATGTGGTCCACACCCACCTCCCTGGAAGAGAAACTATATGGGGCAATCGAATCACTCAAAGAGACAGCTGCCTTTATAAGAGAGAGCACGGAATCCTAGTCTGGATGACATGATCGCAGAAAAAGAATAATAATACAAAGGTGCAACGATATATCCCTCAAGAATCTCGAAATAATCAGAGGAGAATTCTGACCCACGTGCACGAACTCCGTAGCACGGTCTTGGGTCTACGTTGTGGGTAGGTTGCTGCAGACAATTTTTGCCCGGACAGCGGCTATGTTTATGGCTTTTTTTATTTTAACTGCCAAATATTCTTTAACGTGTGCAAATGCACATAGGACCTCTTCTTTATTGCCGTTATCTGAGAGAACAAGACATCATATCTCACTACCCAAGAGATCAGAGGAGGGTAACATCATAAAGAAACCACGGATTAATTTCTCATATTTTATTTTATAAAATCATAATTTCTTCTGGTGGGATCTGAACTCGTGTCCTTCTAGTCCTGAAGTCTGCGTCGTACATTTAGATGATCCAGCCCAAGGTTACGTATCTATTATAAAAAGGGTCAGACTTACTTTCCTATAATTTAACAGGGTAGCAGGTAACTTGACTGTTTTCGAAAGTGGTTAGCAAGTTACTTAGCATGTATAGAAGGAGTCGTCAGTTACTTAGCTTTGGTAGGAGAAGGAGTCAGTTACTTAGTTATTATAGAAGGAGTAATTATGGATTTTAATTCGTTTGCAGTGATACCGGGGTCTTCCATAACCAATAACCAATATAGAAGGAGTTATCAGTTACTTAGTTATTATAGAAGGAGTCATCAGTTACTTAGCTATTATAGAAGGAGTTATCAGTTACTTAGTTATTATAGAAGGAGTCATCAGTAACTTAGCTATTATAGAAGGAGTCATCAGTTACTTAGCTGTTATTATAGGATTCATCAGTTACTTAGCTGTTATTATAGGATTCATCAGTTACTTAGCTGTTATTATAGGATTCATCAGTTACTTAGCTGTTATTATAGGATTCATCAGTTATTTAGCTGTTATTATAGGATTCATCAGTTACTTAGCTATTATAGAAGGAGTCATCAGCTACTTAGCTATTATTGTAGGAGTGATCAGTTACTTAGCTATTCCAGAAGGAGTCGTCAGTTACTTAGCTATTATTGTAGGATGTAGGAATTATCAGTTACTTAGCTATTCCAGAAGGAGTCGTCAGTTACTTGGCTATTATTGTAGGAATTATCAGTTACTTATCTATTCTAGAAGGAATCATCAGTTACTTAGTTATTACTGTAGAAGTCTCCAGTTACTTGGTATTTAAACAATCCCTTTTTCTGACCACACTTGATCTTTTTAAAAGAGCTAACGACTCCATAAAGGTTGGAGGCACTAATCTAATGGGATGTTGGGATTTCTTATGTAACATTAAGATCAGATAATAGAAAAATGAAATTTGGACTTAACTGTGGAATTATCTATCATCATCATCATCAAGTACCAAGCATGTTGATGTAGGTGATCATGTCTCTCCACAACTTTCGATCTCGACAGTTATTATCATTTATGTTGTTGACCTTCTGCCAAGCCATTCTCCTAAACTGTCTGGCATGTTTTCTCTTTGCTTCCCACTATCTCTTCGTCCCTCAATTTTCACAGTTGCTACAATATATTCCAGCTATTCCCTTCTCATTACATGGCTAAAAAATGATGACTGTTTCTTCCTAATATTGGAAATTAGCTCTGTTTTTTTGCTTTGGCCTCTTTCAGAACATTTTCATTTCTCTTCTTAGATGTCCATGGCATTCTCAACATTCTTCTGTAAAACAATATTTCTACAGCCGCCAGTGATTTTCTTGTTCGTTGTCCCATTGTCCATGATTCAGTTTATCATAGGAATTATCTATGAGGATTTTAAAAAGCAAACAATGGGATTATCTGAGTTTGCTGTGAAGGGCAAGTGAGTGACGTAACCCCTACTTGAATTTTACATGATTAAAGGGATGAGTGTGAATTTATGTAACTTTTGTGATGAATTTATGGATGATTCAACCAACTATGAAAATTAAAATAGTACAATCATATTAAAAGATCTCTAGACTATGCTAAGATCATTGTTACATTGCACAGTACCAGGCAAAACATACAAAGTAAGATATGGAAAGACAACATTAGACACTGAATCTTACTCTTCGTCATATCTCACAAAGTAGCACTCATTCTTGAAGGTTGAAAGAAAAGTATGGAGGTGACTTAAAGAGTACTTTATTAGTTGTTGGTCACCGGATTAACTTCATTGCTCATCGAACAACGGTCCTTAAGCGGTCGGATCTCCACCTCAGAAAATCCCGCATTGTGAAATGACTGAGAAATAGAACTGTGCTGGTTCACAAGTCTTCTCCCTGGAGCTTTTTTAAAATTAGGCAACCTAAGTACTTGAGATCCAGCAGTAGCACCAGGTTGGTGAAGAGTACTTCAACGACCCATAAACCTACACACACCGTGGATCGACGGTCGTTCACACGTCGACCAGGATTCTCCTCTGACTTAAATACGGAGACATCGGAGCACCTATGGAATGGCCTGGTGTACCGTGATGTTGACGCTTATGACAACAACGTTCAGGGCCGTCAAGAGCACGAGATAAATGAATGATGGCAGATGATTTGACGAAACTGAGATGTGTTTCTGCTGAGGAATTAAGAGAATACCATAGGCACTAAAAGAAACCAGTGCACACAGAGAACTGTCGAAGGGAATTTCACAAGCACAAATAAAAAAAAGCTTAACTATTTGACTATATCTCGAGAAGAAAAACACTAGAAAGTATCAGTGGGGAATATATATATATATATATATATATATATATATATATATATATATATATAGAGAGAGAGAGAGAGAGAGAGAGAATGAGACAGAGAGCGAAAAGAAAGTTTAATAGTCTTTATAGTCTGCCATAGAAAGACAAGAATGTAAGGAGTAATGCCTGATGATGATGATGGTAATAATATTAATAATAGTAATAATAATAATAATAATAATGACTATTTGTTTCTTATTTTCTTACTTCTCGAAGTCTTTCTTTAAACAATATAATTATACTTCCCTATATTTTTTATTAAACAAACCAGATTTGTTTAATATTTGTAGTGAGATTATTTTAAGATCCATAAGGTACATGCCTGGAATAACAATTGGAGGTCATAGAATAATCTAAGGTATGCTGATGATACAGTCTTAATCGTTAAGAGTGAAAATGAGTTACACGGAATGTTGGACATTATGGTGAAAGAAAGCAAAAATAATGGTCTCAGCCTTAAAAGCAAAAAGACAGAAGTAATGGTAACAACAAAGAAAAAGACATCACCTCAGTACAAAATAAAGACAAGTGGAACAATATTAAAACAGGTAAATGAATTTAAATATTTGGTAACTTTGTTAACCTCAGACGGAAGATGTACAAAAGAGGTGACATGCAGAATGGTTCAGGCAAAAGCAGCTTTCCAAAAAATGAAGAAGATACTATCCAATCATTTTTTGACAATAGAAACAAGAAAAAGAGTTCTTAAATGTTATGTAGAACCAGTCTTAACATATGGATGGGAATCATGGACAATAGGACAACAGACAAAAAAATCACTGGAGTCTGTAGAAATGTGGTTTTACAGAAGAATGTTGAGAATACCATGGACAGCAAAGAAGAGTAATGAAAACGTTATGAAAGAGGTCAAAGCAAAAATAGAGCTAATTTCCAATATTAGGAAGAAACAATCATCATTTTTTATCCATGTAATGAGAAGAGAACAACTAGAATATATTGTAACAACTGGGAAAATTTAGGGACGAAGAGATAGAGGGAAGCAAAGAGAAAAAATACCAGACAGCTTAAGAGAATGGCTTGGCAGAAGGTCAGCAACATAAATGATAAATAACTGCCGTGATCGAAATTTGTGAAGAGACATGATCACCTACGCCAGCAGGCCCGGTACTTGATGATGATGAAGATGTTCTTTATGTAATTATCCTTAATCGATCGTGTCTCTAATGTGTCTGTTTGTCCAATTATCCCATCTCACTTCTACCATACTTTCAACCGTTTCTATAGTAACCAAAACTTAAGAAACGCTGTTACCTTGCTGTAAACTATCATCCAGTGCCTGTGACAGAAATGTTTGATTCACATCTGAAATATTCTTAAAGTACTCCAGCACAGTGTTAATGCTTTGTTTGAAGATTGTCGAATCATAGGAACCAGAAGCAATGACAATCCTGGCTGTGTAGTTGACGATCAAAGATCCCTGTCTGTGTAAATAGAAGAAAACGTACAGTGATGGTAGAACTGAATATATACATAACATAATATAATATTTTAATTATAAAGTACAACATTATTTTGGCATAGTACAAATAAAACGATGAAGGTACTGTAGTGTATAGTTTAGTTTAGTTTAGTTTAGTTTAGTTTAGTTTAGTTTAGTTTAGTTTAGTTTAGTTTAGTTTAGTTTAGTTGAGGGATGATCCTCGTTGCACATTTGACACGTCCAGCTCAGTGCTCAGATCTTCTCACTACTATGTCCCCCAGTGTGGGAGACTGACGACTCCAGTTCTGTGTTGATTTGTTATTCTTCTGTGTCTCCCTTGCGTGGCTCTCCTTTCTGGCCTCTCCAATTTTGACCTAATGTTTGTGCAGTCTGGGCATGGTTGTAGATTCATGATCATTGACTGAATCATTATCTCGCCCTGTCTCCCACAGGGCATTCAGAATGTCAACCCAGTCCATTACACGTCCGCCATCCACGGCAGCTGTTCCAGCCAGACTGTAGACTCGCTCATTTCCTTTCACGCTCTAGTGTCCACGAAAATTAAAAATATTCCAGTCAGACCTGAGTTCTTTATTAACACGAACCATTGTCCTTGAATCCAGCCCCCTTCGGTCTTCCTGAGCATGTTCCACTCAGAAAACAAACATGAGTGGAAAGGTTGTGCTTCGAGCCAGCCCATTCCTTTAGTTACTGCCATGATCTCCACGGTAATACCACATGTAGGTACCACGAAAGCACTGCTCTCTCCAATCACTGTATTCCCTTGACCTGGGCCGTGAAAGCCCATAAGATCCTACTGTGCCGAGCAACAAACCCATTAGTGTAGATGACTGCTTAAAGAAAAAAAAGTAAAGTACCCCCGTCACGCCAAGTGGCGTATAGGGAATATAGTGTTAGTGAACATAAATTTTACAGACCTTCAGCACATGATTTTTGGAGTAATGTGGTCGGTATTACGCCCGTGCTGCTTTACTTTCCCAGAATGACTGCCTAACCCTCAGGTAAATTCTCACAGCCCACTGATGGTGTAGGTGTATTGACAATGTGGTTGTTCAGAGAGAACCAAGCTACCTCCGCCCTCGCCAGGTCTACCAGTGCTCCTGCCTCACAGCCCACTGATGGTGTAGGTGTATTGACAATGTGGTTGTTCAGAGAGAACCAAGCTACCTCCGCCCTCGCCAGGTCTACCAGTGCTCCTGCCTCACAGCCCACTGATGGTGTAGGTGCATTGACATTGTGTTTGTTCAGAGAGAACCAAGCTACCTCCGCCCTCGCCAGGTCTACCAGTGCTCCTGCCTCACAGCCCACTGATGGTGTAGGTGTATTGACAATGTGGTTGTTCAGAGAGAACCAAGCTACCTCCGCCCTCGCCAGGTCTACCAGTGCTCCTGCCTCACAGCCCACTGATGGTGTAGGTGTATTGACAATGTGGTTGTTCAGAGAGAACCAAGCTACCTCCGCCCTCGCCAGGTCTACCAGTGCTCCTGCCTCACATTCTGCTCACACAGGTAAGTTCAGTCTGGAGTTCGTGAGCAACCTTCTTCCTACCTTTACCTTGAAGGTACTCCAGCATATACCAGCAATACGTCATCAGCATAAGACAGTGTCCTCCCTAAACCTGCTATTTTTCAAGTGTAGACTTTCAGAAGCACAGGAGATAAAGGCGAGCCATGTCATAGGCCGGGATGTATAGTTGTAGGTTCGGAAGTCCACCTACCGCACCGGAAAACGACCTTCCATTGAAAAAGGGCCGCTGCTATTCCGTTAAGGAGGACTGGACTGATACCAAACGCAAGGAGCTGAGTCATTAAGAAATCAAAGGGTGCCCAGTTGTATTTAGCCTCAAGATCGATGGCAGCAGGACATATCTCAACGCTCGATTGAAAGCCTTCGTAAACTCGTGGACAACAACAGCAACATTAACCCAGGTCTCTCTGCCATGATGGTAGCCGGAGTTGGAAAAAGTTGTCTATTTCCCAGATGACAGACAATGTTCTTCTCTTCCTCCTCTTTACCTCTTTTTCTTCTTTTCCTCCTTTTTTCTACCACTACGGATGCCGAGGAAGATACAGGATTCTTGTTTCTTCTCTTCTGCCAGCTCGGCCATTGACACTCGATGCAGTTTCTTGATGCTGTCACTCCAAACTTGACTGGGTCTATCTCAAGCTTTGTACTCGTCCCTTCTTTTTGTGCATGCCTTGTATAGCATCACCAGACATTTTCTCCAGATGGACAAACAATTTTATTTGTTGCTTTTAAATTGTATTCAAAACTAGTTATATGCCAATTCTTTTACCTATAGCCTCACCTCTGACTTCTCTGTTAGAAGTATGTCTCTAATCAGGCCACTCCTATAGCTTTTCTCAAACATCCCATTTCTGTGGTGGCTAACTTACTTCTCTGTTACAAGTATGTCTCTAATCAGGCCACTCCTATAGCTTTTCTCAAACATCCCATTTCTGTGGTGGCTAACTTACTTCTCTGTTACAAGTATGTCTCTAATCAGGCCACTCCTATAGCTTTTCTCAAACATCCCATTTCTGTGGTGACTAACTTACTTCTCTGTTACAAGTATGTCTCTAATCAGGCCACTCCTATAGCTTTTCTCAAACATCCCATTTCTGTGGTGGCTAACTTACTTCTCTGTTACAAGTATGTCTCTAATCAGGCCACTCCTATAGATTTTCTCAAACATCCCATTTCTGTGGTGACTAACTTACTTCTCTGTTACAAGTATGTCTCTAATCAGGCCACTCCTATAGCTTTTCTCAAACATCCCATTTCTGTGGTGACTAACTTACTTCTCTATTTTGTTGTCAGTGACCATGTTTGGGACTCGTAACGCAGGGTAAGGATAAATATGATTTGTATAAAACGTTTCTCTATTCTGATCAATGCTATCTTGTGGTGTAGGAGAGGGACCAGTTGTCCCAACACTTGGTTTGCTTTATCCAACGAATGTGCATTTCTTTATCCATTTTACCAACTTCGGAGAATGTTGTTCGTAGATACTTGAACACTGATGCCTGATTTATATCTAACAATCTATTTGTTCTACTCCGCGATAATATCTGTATCCTTTGTTTCGCTTGCATTGGTCTTTCGGTGCTTCGTCAAATTTGTGAATTTCTTGATCGGACGGTCGGGTGTCTGGTTAGCGCAATCGATAGGCGGTTGGCTTACCACGGCAGCAGCCGGGGTTCGTACCCTGGCGAGGACACCTGGGTTTTACTAATTCCCTAAAAATTAGTACCTCTGAAGTCGGAGTAAATCTGCCTGCATGGCGAGGGGCATCCTGTAATGGGATAAAACAGACTTTACACGCAAAATTCAGTCCCACAAAATTGAGTGGGTGGGACTTCGTCAGAGGTCAAAGTTGACGAAAGCGAACGAACGAACGATCGGACGGTCGTGCTGGTCGGATGAAATAAGTACCTCGCATCTCAAACTCATTGTGTCCCCCTTCCCGCTATATGATTTTTCGATTTTTTGATGGTTTCCTATGTTTATGTCATCATTCATCATCATTAAGTGCCGTCTCCGCATCGAAGGTTGGCTACCATGGAGCGCCATTCCGCGCTGTCTCTTGTTTTGATAGTGCAGGCTGTC
Source organism: Megaustenia siamemsis (assembly GCA_032433765.1). NCBI lineage: Eukaryota > Metazoa > Mollusca > Gastropoda > Stylommatophora > Ariophantidae > Megaustenia > Megaustenia siamemsis. Next base: position 11,168,264 of record JAVIAB010000145.1, on the reverse strand, counting down.
ATAAGCTGATTAGTCCATCTTAGTTCATCTCCCACATCTTGGAGTGCATTGATGACGTCTATCCGATCCATTGTCTTCAACGACAGCGCAGCTAGCCAACCTGTCCGCTCTTTCATTTTCCCGTACTCCCGCATGTCCAGGGACGTAGACTAAGGTGATCTTACGTATTTTTGACTTCTGCAATGACTCTACCCATTGCCTGCGTACAGAGCCCGCCTCCACTTTTCTTATCATGCTCATCGAATCACTCAGTATACAGGTGTGGGTGTAGTCTTGTGACTCTAATCAGATGAATGCCTTGGTCACTGCCATCACCTCCATCGTCATGCTTCTCATGGTCATAACGTATGCACCACTGTCTTACTATTCTGTTTGCTAAGCGTGCTGTAAATGCCCATGCACTCCTTTTGTGTTGTATTACAGATCCGTCTGTATAGATGACAGCATCTTTCTCATCGGTGTTATCCCAGATGAGACCGTTGACCTCAGCATTAACCACGACCGGGTTCTGTTGCCTATATTCCTGTCGAGTGTGACAATCAACGAGAATGTGCCCCTGAATGTCACCAGGCGATGAAATATATTAAAAGTTAATCCTTGGTTGGGGAGCCGCGATAGCTCAGTGGTTAGTGAACTGGACTACCATGGACAAGGGGTAGGGTTCGATCCCAACCGACGGCTTCCGGGTTCACCCAGCCTTAAATGGGTACCGGATTTTTTCTGGGAAAGTAAAGCAGCACGGGCGTAATACTGACCACATTACCCCAAAAATCATGTGCTGAAGGTCTGTAAAATATAGGGTCACTAACACCATATTTCCCTATACGCCACTTGGCGTGATGGGGGTACTTTACTTTACTTTACTTTACTTTACTTTACTTTACTTTACTTTACTTTACTTTACTTTACTTTACTTTACTTTACTTTACTTTACTTTACTTTTAATCCTTGGTTACTTCGTGGTATTACCCTGCCCTGGTCTTTGGATAGCGAGATCCTATTTATAGCGCTCTTGGGTAATGACAAAAAAACAGGAGATCCCGTGTTTATTCCCGCACATGAAAGAACATTTGCAGGTACAAGTCACAAAGAGTAGGCCAAAACATGGCCGCTGTCTGGGATACAATTTGTGAAGCAAATATACCCATGCCTAAAGCTGATGTTTCGGGCCTAAAGGTACAGATATCGCGGTTTCCGTCCGTCCGTACGTCCGTCTGTCTGTCTGTTTTTATTACGTTCTTTTTTTTTCTTTATGACTCTTTCTTTCTTTCTTTCTTTGATCTACTCTGGAATCAAAGTCCAACATTTCAATCCTTTCTATAACTCTCTAAGAATGTTATCCCTTTATATTTGAAATCTGCCTCCTGTCTTATGTCTACAAATAACAGCAACTATAATAACAGCAACTTTAATAGCAGCAACTTTAATAACAGCAACTTTAATAACAGCAACTATAATAACAGCAACTATAATAACAGCAACTATAATAACAGCAACTTTATATTTACCCAAAGCATAACATGTTTTACAAATAAAATTTGACCTTCACCTTAGCTACTAACCTGAAATTATGGATTTCGATCCCTTGAAAACCTGTGACGTTTTCATATGCTTCTTTAAGCTGAAACAACAAATGAAAAACAAAGAATGAAAAACAAAGAAAAATAACTGAAACAACATTTACGTAAACTTATTCTCGAATATCCAGGCCCATTTTAAGGATTAAGTTAATCATATACTATAGTATACAATGCTGAAGGGTTGGGGCTAGTTGGGTATTGATCTAGCAGCCTATAGACTACTGCCCTTTGACTCATTCACATATAGCGGGGTCTGCAAATGTTTTTTAAGTTGTTTATTTGTTTCGTATTATAATTTTACATTAACAAGAGGTATGAGTAAAACAAAACGGAGTTTCTAACATCATTATGTGCCGGAAACTAAAAACGATGAGTGTCGAATGGTATGGATACTTTAAGCCTGATGTTGCTGCGCTACATTATGTCCAGGTGAGGAGGCCCGTGCTTTTTGTATATTGCTGGTGTTATCTTTCCGATGCCTGGGTGTTAACATTTTTACAACTGGTGTTATAATGTGCACAATCATAATAACAAGTAAACAGCGCTTAGGGTGAATAAATAAGAGCGGCATTTACTTTGACAAAAAGATGACCGCCAGCCGGAGTAGAGTTGTTAGGTTTGAATAAGAGAATGGTATGAACATTGACAAAGGGAGACAGTCGGAGTAGAGTTGTTAGGTTTGAATAAGAGAATGGTATGAACATTGACAAAGGGAGACAGTCGGAGTAGAGTTGTTAGGTTTGAATAAGAGAATGGTATGAACATTGACAAAGGGAGACAGTCGGAGTAGAGTTGCTCGGCTTGAACAAGAGAATGGTATGAACATTGACAAAGGGAGACAGTCGGAGTAGAGCTGCTCGGCTTGAACAAGAGAATGGTATGAACATTGACAAAGGGAGACAGTCGGAGTAGAGTTGCTCGGCTTGAACAAGAGAATGGTATGAGCATTAACAAAGGGAGACAGTCGGAGTAGAGCTGCTCGGCTTGAACAAGAGAATGGTATGAACATTGACAAAAGGGAGACAGTCGGAGTAGGGTCGCTTGGCTTGAACAAGAGAATGGTATGAACATTGACAAAGGGAGACAGTCGGAGTAGGGTCGCTTGGCTTGAACAAGAGAATGGTATGAACATTGACAAAGGGAAACAGTCGGAGTAGGGTCGTTCAGTTTGAACAAGAGAATGGTATGAACATTGACAAAAGGAGACAGTCGGAGTAGGGTCGCTTGGCTTGAACAAGAGAATGGTATGAACATTGACAAAGGGAGACAGTTAACATGAGCCAGGAAATGCTAGACGTAACTGGCGTCACGTGAGCAGAGAGCGGAGCCGTAACTAGTGACAAGATGAATGAATTCTCAGAGACCAAGAAATGCCTCAGGAAACGGACTCTTCTGATCTCCAATGATCACCATCATGTGCTATACCGTTTGGAGTAGACGGCCATGTCCTTTCACAATCTTCTATCCATCGTACATCGTATCAATTCTGTTGTTGACTGTTTTCCATGCCATGACACCAAGCTATCTAGTATTTTCCCTCTTTGTCGTCCGCGATCTCTCTTTCCCTGTATTTTACCAGTTGTAACCAAGTATTCCAAATTTCCTCTTCTCATAGTAAATCTAAAAAATGTTGATTGTTTCTTTCCTATGTTTTTAGGAGCTCCCTTTTTGTGTTGGCCTCTTTGAGAATTTCCACATTGGTCTTTTTAACTTCCAGTGAACTTTTAACATTCTTCTGAGAAATCCCATCTCTGTGGCTTCTAATTGTATTATTTTTTTTTGTCTACTGTCCATGATTCGCTTCCATATGTCAGAATTGACTCTACATAGCACCACTGAACTATTTTTTCTCCCTTCTGTTAACGTTCAGCTATAGCACACGAAAAGCTGTCTCCGAGGTCCCGCAACAACAGATGAGATCTTCTGATAAAGAGAGTAAGTGTACGGTGGAGGAGATCAAAGGCAGCTTTGTCTTGCTTGTAGCTAAGTAATAGGAATGATTGACAGTGGCTATGTCATCACCACTCAGGAACAATTTTGGCACAACACATTTAAAGGTCCTACATTTATTACACATAACGAGTTTTCTACATTCCAATAAAGTTGCTGCTTTTAACATCATCATCATGTGTCATACCGGCGATCATGTCCCTCCACAATCTTCTATCTATAGTGCATCGTATCAGTTCTGTTGTTGACTGTTTTCCATGCCATGACACCAAGCTATCCGGTATTTTCTCTCTTTGTCGTCCGCGATCTCTCTTTCCTTTTTTTTTGCCAGTTGTAACCAAGTATTCCAACTTTCCTCTTCTCATGATGTGCCCGAAAATGTTGATTGTTTCTTTCTGATGTTTTTTAAGAGCTCCCTTTTTGTGTTGGTCTCATTGAGAATTTCCTTGTTGGTCTTTTTAACTGTCCAGGGAATTTTCAACATTCTTCTGAGAAATCCCATCTCTGTGGCCTCTGGCGTCTTTTTATTTGTTTGTCTTCTGTCTATGATTCGCTTCCATAGGTCAGAATTGGCTCTATATAGCATCGATGAAATCTCTCTTTCTCACTTCCATTTACATAAACGTGTTGCATAAGATATTTTTCATTTTCTGAAATGCTATTTTGGCCTGAGCTATTCTGCTTTTTATTTCTGTGGTGCATCTCCCATCTGATGTTATTATTGTGGCCAAGTTTTTCAAACGTTGCACTTGTTTCAGATTTGCTGTTTGCTTTTATCACATCATTAAAAAAAAAAAACACACTACTCATTTTACTACACTTTTGTTATGTGTGCATTTTCCATTTCCATCTTCTCATTCTCTGATGTAATACACTTTTATTACAGTATATCTAATGTGCTAACTTACCTGTTGAGTGTAATATTCAGTTGCGTTCTTGAATTCTTCACTGCTCTGGTCTAAAAGTTTATAGAAGAATGTAATGTGGTATTCTAGCTCCGAGTTGAAGTGTATTGCTGAAAGATAAGAGTTGATGCTATGTTAAAGTATATTGCTGAAAGATAAGAGTTGATGCTATGTTGAAGTATATTGCTGAAAGATAAGAGTTGATTATTGGTTATTGGTTATGGAAGGCCTCGGTATCACAGCAAACGAATTAAAATCCATAATTGCTCAACCGCCCGTGCCAGTGGAATCATCCGAATTACTAACTCATTTCCCAAACAAAGAAAGGTAACTGTAGTCCCCATCGTAGCAGTCTCAGCACACGCCAAAAGACATAAGGCGAAACCGCGCAGAAAGTGAACACAGCCAACTGTTCCCTGTCATACGATATCATCATTCATCGTAAACAAACGGGATATCGAAGCAGGATCAAAACGGATGAGACACACAGCTCACGGTGTGCACAGAGCACTTAACTCAGTAGATCCTGCAACAAGCCGGACTTGGAATATGAGGAAACTGCAAGAAGGAACACTTTTAAGACATAGCCTTCAATGGTTCCTGCCGCCTATCGACCATATACCATGGGAGTTCACGTGCTCCCGAAAATGATGATCACCATAGCACTTGATGATGTTAGGCCGTCATTGATGACTCCAATTCCAAACATATAGACACACAGTGGTGGTAAGTTATCATTTCCAATCCAACAGAAGCCACATGACCTGTAGTTAGTAAAACCACAGAGAGAATATGATTTTGTGACCTTCACTGATTCACTCTTAGATGTGAATGTGTAGTTTACACAAGAGGAGAAGTTTTCAACTACAGTGATCCCATTTAAGGCAATTCTGGGATAGCAAGGCAAGTCTCCTTTATAGCAGCAGAACTTGATGTTCTCCGCTCCCTTCTTGTAGCTGCCGCCACACGATTCTGATGTCTCATTAACTTGGACATCATTCAAGAACAATGTCAGATTAACATTCCATAGATGGCTCTGCTGATGAAATGCTTGGTGCAACAGTTGTATCAATCATACTGGAAGCTCCTGGTCTGTGGTCATTAATATCACAGACGGCACATGATGTTGTTATATTCAGTATTTCTTTCTGGGGTGTAAATATGTGGCACACACATGGAGAGTGGTTTGTGGTCACAGTAATCCCATTAAATGCAATTCTAGGGTAGCATGGCATAGCTGTTTCAGAACAGCACAATCCTATGATGTTTTCTGTGTTCGCTATAAAGCTGCTGCTGCTACACAATCCTGACCAATTATAGGTGTGGACATTATTCACTTGCAATGACAAAACTGCTTTGTTTGCATCATAAACCTCTGGAAGCGAATCATTTATGGGACTAATAGTACAATTTATTCTTCCATCGGGGATATTTTCATTGAGTCCCCAAAAAAAGGTCTTTGGTTAAAAAGCACATATGCTTTTGAGTTAAACACACAATGAGCCCACTTCATAGATTCAAAATGATCCTTGCCAATGCCATCCGTTTGCACAAGTTATGTCCTTAGTTACCAACGTCTGAAACGAAGCCATCGAATTAACGACTTAATCTACAGCGAAGGTTAACGAACTGTGAACAAACATTTATGTTCAAACCATTGAAAACATTTTCAAAAATCTGCCAACTTGCAGCAATAACATATATCGTGTTGTTCAATGTAAACATTGCTTAGTCCATAGCTCGAATATAAATAAGCTGCCATTTTGGTGCGTCCCATGACGTCATCACACCAAGAGTTGATACTATGTTGAAGTATATTGCTAAAAGATATGAGTTGATGCTATGTTGAAGTGTATTGCTGAAAGATATGAGTTGATGCTATGTTGAAATCTGTTGCTGAAAGATAAGAGTTAATGCTATGTTGAAGTAAATTGCTAAAAGATATGAGTTGATACTATGTTGAAGTATATTGTTGAAAGATATGAGTTGATGCTATGTTGAAGTATATTGCTAAAAGATATGAGTTGATGCTATGTTGAAGTATATTGCTAAAAGATATGAGTTGATGCTATGTTGAAGTATATTGCTAAAAGATATGAGTTGATGCTATGTTGAAGTAAATTGCTGAAAGATATGAGATGATGCTATGATGAAATCTATTGCTGAAAGATATGAATTGATGCTATGTTGAAGTGTATTGCTGAAAGATATGAGTTGATGCTATGTTGAAATCTATTGCTAAAAGATATGAATTAATACTATGTTGAAATCTATTGCTGAAAGATATGAGTCATCAAAGGTCTCGACGATTCGAAAGTTCTATTATCAATTAATATCTACCGCACACTTATTTTAATTATATTGTGTAGCATTTGTTCTTTAATTTGCTTTATATTCTGACCAGTTTTAATTACGAATAACATATATAAACAGAACTGTAAACTTGTTGGCATTAAACAGTAAACAATTTGAAATCAGATCATAAATTATGTACAAGGAAGAAAAATATTTCCGGACTCACAGAGTTAGAGAGTTATCATCTTGAAAAAACAGGGACTGTCTTTTAGCGGACTTGAGTTGTAAGATTGAGTGAAATGGGTTTTGTTTATGTTTATATAATATGGTTCCCATGTTCTTTATGTTTATATAATATTGTTTTCATGTTTGTTGTATCTTAAATAGCGACATCCATGTTAATTGAATATTAAATAGCGACATCCATGTATATTGGATATTAAAGAGCGACATCCGTGTTTATTGGATATTAAATAGCGACATCCATGTTTGTTGGATCTTAAATAGCGACATCCATGTTTATTGGATATTAATTAGCGACATCCATGTTTATTGGATCTTAAATAGCGACATCCATGTTTATTGGATATTAAATAGCGACATCCATGTTTGTTGGATCTTAAATAGCGACATCCATGTTTATTGGATCTTAAATAGCGACATCCATGTTTGTTGGATCTTAAATAGCGACATCCATGTTTATTGGATCTTAAATAGCGACATCCATGTTTGTTATATCTTAAATAGCGACATCCATGTTTATTAGATCTTAAATAGCGACATCCATGTTTGTTGGATCTTAAATAGCGACATCCATGTTTGTTGGATCTTAAATAACGACATCCATGTTTGTTGGATCTTAAATAGCGACATCCATGTTTGTTGGATCTTAAATAACGACATCCATGTTTGTTGGATCTTAAATAGCGACATCCATGTTTGTTGGATCTTAAATAACGACATCCATGTTTGTTGGATCTTAAATAGCGACATCCATGTTTGTTGGATCTTAAATAGCGACATCCATGTTTGTTGGATCTTAAATAGCGACATCCATGTTTGTTGGATCTTAAATAGCGACATCCATGTTTGTTGGATCTTAAATAGCGACATCCATGTTTGTTGGATCTTAAATAGCGACATCCATGTTTATTGGATCTTAAAATAACTACATCTATGTTTGTTGGATCTTAAATAGCGACATTCATGTTTGTTGGATCTTAAATAGCGACATCCATGTTTGTTGGATCTTAAATAGTGACATCCATGTTTGTTGGATCTTAAATAGCGACATCCATGTTTGTTGGATCTTAAATAGCGACATCCATGTTTGTTGGATCTTAAATAGCGACATCCATGTTTATTGGATCTTAAATAGCGACATCCATGTTTATTGGATCTTAAATAGCGACATCCATGTTTGTTGGATCTTAAATAGCGACATCCATGTTTGTTGGATTAAAATAACTACATCTATGTTTGTTGATGGCTTCCGGGTTCACCCAGCCTTTAATGGGTACCGGATTTTTTCCTGGGAAAGTTAAGCGGCACGGGCGTAATACCGACCACATTACCCCAAAAATCTTGTGCCAAAGGTCTGTAAAATTTATGGTCATTACCCCCATATTCCCTATATGCCACTTGGCGTGACAGGGGTACTTTACTTTTTTTTTTACTATGTGGACAATCCTAAAGATCTAGTGCCTAAGGTAGATTCATGGAGTCTGCTCAACTCTTTAATCATCATCATCAAGTACCATGCCTGCTGGCGTAGATGATCATGTCTCTTCACAACTTTCGATCTCGACAGTTATTTATCATTTCCGTTGTTGACGTTCTGCCAAGCCATTCTCTTAAGCTGTCTGGTATCTTTTCTCTTTGCTTTCCTCTATCTCTTCGTCCCTCGATGTTTCCAGTTGTCACAATATATTCCAGTTGTTACAATATATTCCAGTTGTTACAATATATTCCAGTTGTTACAATATATTCCAGTTGTCACAATATATTCCAGTTGTCACAATATATTCCAGTTGTCACAATATATTCCAGTTGTCACAATATATTCCAGTTGTCACAATATATTCCAGTTGTCACAATATATTCCAGTTGTTACAATATATTCCAGTTGTTACAATATATTCCAGCTGTTCCCTCTTTAATATGATGAGAATAAGGACGTGTACGTAGAAGAAAATAAATCTAGGATTATATAATTGTACGGAACCAAGACACCCGTTTAGCAACTGAGATAAGGGCAGTCAGAGACCCAAACCTGACTGGATGCATCTGGATCGACGAACAACAAACATGATAAGGTTTTTTTCTCCACCTCACCGCGGTGCTCTGGAAACAGATTATCCAATATGGCAAGTGATCGCAGTTACAATCAAAAAAGGTGGGTCATAAAATGTGGCCGGATCTCGTGCACAATTGTTAGTCAAAATCTACCCACATTTTGTGTCCCAAGCCGTGCTACGGAGTTCGTGCACGTGGCACGAGGATTTTCCTCGGATTTTCTCGAGATTCGAAGGGGATATCGGAGCACCTATGGGTTCGTCCGGTGTGTTAGGGGATGATGATCTAAACGACAACTAGGCAATCATCGTTGATTTCTTCCCTATAAAAACATTTAATGGCCTCTTGAATTTATGTTTAAGAGCTCTTTGAGGCTCTGTCCAAAAATAACATCACAAGAACCGCCAATCACTGATCTCCAATACAACCATTGTGATTTCCAGGAGTTGGGGTCTGACTGTAATTCGTATTCTCCCATGTAAAGTTACCCTTCTTGTTTCTGGAAGTCATTTCCATCTCTTTGCTCTCCCATAAATTATATAACAACGAAAAGTCCATTTTGGCAACACATAATTAAAACATAAAAACTTGTAATAAAATCTCCCACAATTCCATATATATATACATATATATATATATATATATATATATATATATATATATATATATATATATATATATATCAGATCGTCAAGTACCATGCCTGCTGACGCGGGTGATCATGTCTCATAGGCTGTCTGGTATCATTTATCTGGTAAATATATATAGAGAGGAAGATACTATGCAATCCATTTTTGACAATAGAAAAAAGAAAAAAAGTTCTTAAATATTATATAGAGCCAGTCTTAACATATAAATGTGAATCATGGACAATAGGACAACAGATAAGAAAATCACTGGAGTCTGTAGAAATGGGGTTTTACAGAAGAATGTTGAGAATGCCATGGACAGATAAGAAGAGTAATGAAAACGTCCTGAAAGAGGCCAAAGCAAGAAGAGAGCTAATTTCCAATATTAGGAAGAAATAATCATCATTTTTTGGCCATGTAATGAGAAGAGAACAACTGGAATATGTTGTAACAACTGGGAAAATTGAGGGACAAAGAGATAGAGGGAAGCAAAGAGAAAAGATACCAGACAGCTTAAGGGAATGGTTTGGCAGAAGGTCAACAATAGAAATGATAAATAACTGTCGTGATCGAAAGTTGTGGAGAAACATGGTCACCTACGCCTGCAGGTCCGGTACTTGATGATGATGATGATGATATATATATATATATATATATATATATATATATATATATATATATATATATATATATAAGCAACAGTATGATGTTTGTGTATGTAATGTGTGTGTATGTGTGTGTGTGTTTATGTGAACAGAAGTCAACGATAACCAGTCACTTTTGTCTACGCCCCTGAACATGTGGGAGTACAAGGAAATGAAAGAGCGGATGGACTGTTTAACTGTTCTGTCGTTGAAGACTTAACCAATGGATTAGGCGGACATCATTGGCCTTGGAGATGCTGGAAGGGCACAGAACTTCGACAACCATGAATCTACGTCACTACTTCGGATGAAAGAGATGAGAGTAACGATGGGTACACCCACAAATAAGAGTATTAGTGGACAAATAAGACGATTTATCCATCAACACAAAACTGGAGTCATCAGTCGCTGAACACTGCAGGACTTGCTGAGGAGGGGATCTCAGCACCTATGGACATGTTCGGAATGCCATGATGTTAGTCCACAAATAACCCAATAACTCAATGTATTTATGTAAGTATTGAATTGAAGCCTTTGAAATGTGGATTTATAGAAGATTAGGTGGAATTGGATGGAAATACAAGAAAACAAAAGATGAAGTCTTGAAAGAACTAAAAATGAAACAGAACTACTAAACAATTCAAACAAGACAAATGCGATTTTTGGGGCATGTTAAAAGACAAAATAGCCTATTAAAAGTAATCTTGAAGGGGAAAATACAAAGTAAAAGAGGCAGAGGCAGGCCAATGCTAACATGGACTAGTAAGATCAAAATATGGTCAAACAAGCCTATGACAACCTCCATCATCAAAGCAAGAGACATAACGGAATGGCGCTCAATGGTAGCTAACCTTCGTTGCTGAGATGACACTCGATGATGATGATGATGATGATGATTATTTATATCAGTGTGTGTATAATATTTCAAAAAGAGTAGGGTACAGTTTCCAGGCAGAGCAAACTATCTTTACGACACATATTACCTATGTTGGCGTATGTCCGAGAGCACACGATAGAACCAGATGTTAAAGGCAGTTTGGTCAAAGCAGTAGCCACGACGTGTGAGACTCAGGACTTTTATTTCACACCCCGATAGAAGAAATCCTTTCTGTCTACCGCGGGTTTCGAACACCGTACGCCGGCTTTTCAGCTAAACAGTGGTTTAAGCCACACGGCCACAAGAACCTCCAGGCAGGAAAAACAAGATATAGTTTTGAAAGGAAATGCCACAGCGGAGTCAAATTTACATTGTTGAAGATATATGACTAATTATTTAATTTTAAAATACGTTTTCACTTCTGTATAAAACAGTACAGAGGAAAATAACGTTCCGACTAAGATCTTAAAGTAGACAGTAACATAAAATGTCACAAAGTAGACCGTAACATAAAATGTCTTAAATTAGACCGTAACATAAAATGTCTTAAAGTAGACCGTAACATAAAATGTCTTATAGTAGACCGTAACATAAAATGTCTTAAAGTAGACCGTAACATAAAATGTCTTAAAGTAGACAGTAACATAAAATGTCTTAAAATAGACCGTAACATAAAATGTCTTAAAGTAGACCGTAACATAAAATGTCTTAAAGTAGACCGTAACATAAAATGTCTTAAAATAGACCGTAACATAAAATGTCTTAAAGTAGACTGTAACATAAAATGTCTTAAAATAGACCGTAACATAAAATGTCTTAAATAGACCGTAACATAAAGTGTCCTAAAGAAGACCGTAACATAAAATGTCTTAAAGTAGACCGTAACATAAAATGTCTTAAAGTAGACCGTAACATGAAATGTCCTAAAGTAGACCGTAACATGAAATGTCCTAAAGTAGACCGTAACATAAAATGTCTTAAAGTAGACTGTAACATAAAATGTCTTAAAGCAGACCGTAACATAAAATGTCCTAAAGTAGACTGTAACATAAAATGTCTTAAAGTAGACCGTAACATAAAATATCTTAAATACGACAGTAACATAAAATGTCCTACATAAGACAGTAACATAAAATGTCTTAAATAAGACTGTAACATAAAATGTCTTAAATAAGACAGTAACATAAAATGTCTTAAATAAGACAGTAACATAAAATGTCTTAAATAAGACAGTAACATAAAATGTCTTAAATAAGACAGTAACATAAAATGTCTGAAGCTACCGTGAGAGCGAGAGTTAGAACTTCGTACCTTTTTCAACATCCCAAATGGTAAAAGAGGAAATGATGAGCAAGTAGGGTAATTCGTTACATAAATGAGAACTACTTACTGATATTTGGTAGCACCGCTGTCGATGATGGAGTTGTGTTCGGCGTCGACTCACTTGTCATATTTGATGTTACAATTGTGATCGTCGACGTTGCACTTGGGAACATCGTTGTTGCAGTTTCGCTTGCCAACGTCGCACCTGGGGTCTGAGTTGTTGCAGTTTCGCTTGCCAACGTCGCACCTGGGGTCTGAGTTGTTGCAGTTTCGCTTGCCAACGTCGCACCTGAGGTCTGAGTTGTTGCAGTTTCGCTTGCCAACGTCGCACCTGGGGTCTGAGTTGTTGCAGTTTCGCTTGCCAACGTCGCACCTGGGGTCTGAGTTGTTGTAGTTTCGCTTGCCAACGTCGCACCTGGGGTCTGAGTTGTTGCAGTTTCGCTTGCCAACGTCGCACCTGGGGTCTGAGTTTTTGCAGTTTCGCTTGCCAACGTCGCACCTGGGGTCTGAGTTGTTGCAGTTTCGCTTGCCAACGTCGCACCTGGGGTCTGAGTTGTTGCAGTTTCGCTTGCCAACGTCGCACCTGGGGTCTGAGTTGTTGCAGTTTCGCTAGCCAACGTCGCACCTGGGGTCTGAGTTTTTGCAGTTTCGCTTGCCAACGTCGCACCTGGGGTCTGAGTTGTTGCAGTTTCGCTTGCCAACGTCGCACCTGGGGTCTGAGTTGTTGCAGTTTCGCTTGCCAACGTCGCACCTGAGGTCTGATTTGTTGCAGTTTCGCTTGCCAACGTCGCACCTGGGGTCTGAGTTGTTGCAGTTTCACTTGCCAACGTCGCACCTGGGGTCTGATTTGTTGCAGTTTCGCTTGCCAACGTCGCACCTGGGGTCTGAATTGTTGCAGTTTCGCTTGCCAACGTCGCACCTGGGGTCTGAGTTGTTGCAGTTTCGCTTGCCAACGTCGCACCTGGGGTCTGAGTTGTTGCAGTTTCACTTGCCAACGTCGCACCTGGGGTCTGAGTTGTTGCAGTTTCGCTTGCGAACGTCGCACCTGGGGTCTGAGTTGTTGCAGTTTCGCTTGCGAACGTCGCACCTGGGGTCTGAGTTGTTGCAGTTTCGCTTGCGAACGTCGCACCTGGGGTCTGAGTTGTTGCCGTGGTTTGTGAGTTTCCTGTTGCCCCACTGATGGTAGGAATGCTAGCGACGAAGACAACTAAAATACACATTATGCTTGCAGCAAATAAACATGGCTTTCTTGCTTGAACGACCATTTCAACTGTGGAACAAATAGAATTACATCAAGGTTTGTACATTTTTTTACAACCTTCAGCACTCTACCGGAGTCAGAATCAATTTTTAGATTTATTACAACATTAGAAAAGAAAGAGGAATTCGATAAAATTTTGGTGTTAAAAGCTAAGTGCAATATTTTTATTAAAATTAATTTAAATTCAGGTGTCCTAGTCACGAATCCGCTCTTTCGTGGGTGAAATATTAGTTAAATAATATTAATATTAATAGAGGGGCAGTTGTGGAGCTGAAGTTGGAATGCAAAGTATAGAAAAGTGAGTTTGTTTATTACAAGAGAAAAATAAACTGTATTTGGATTCAGAATGAAACAGAAGCTGGCAGTAAAAAAAATAGCGAGGCTAAAGTTGAGTTGATGAGCTGAAGTAGGGAGTCTAAATGTGGAATATAGAAAAATTAGATCCTGACACTGCATACTATTCCCCCCCCCCTTTTTTTTGGCCAAAACGTCATTCTACATTTGTTTTTTTTTTCTCACCTACGTAAAGCTGTTACTATACCAATTTTTCCTTTTTTTTTAAATTGTCATTATCATCAGCTTTACAGCAGCTTCTCATTTCTATGTATCTTGATTCCTTTACCCGTATCCCCCCCCCCTTTTTTATTGTTTATTACCAACATGGACTATATATGTAAGATAACCAATCCATTAGACACAGAGAAGATTAACGAGCTTCTATTTGCAGACGATCAGGCACTAATACATGGAAAGATGGAAGAAATACAAGAACATTTAAATAGGCTTTACAGCACAGGTAGAAAATACAACATAAAATCATCAACAACAAAACAGAAGTCATGAATATAGCAACAGATAAACAGAACAGTAATATAATTATATAAGGCAGACAACTAAAACAAGTAGAGGAATTTAAATACATAGGAAGTCTAATGACAAGCGACAATTCACAAACAGCGTAGAGAGAATCAAGATGCAATAAGGCTTGTCAAATCATTGGACAATTATCACCACTATTGTCCAACAAGGAAACAACTCTGGAGGCAAGATGAGCACTATACAATACAATCTTCATCCCAACGTTGTACTACCAATGCCAGACCTGGACCCTAGATGCAAGAACAATAAGAAAACCTATACTGAGATGAAATGTGTTAGACCAGGGATGGCCAATTAGGCGCCTTGGCCCGCGACGTCCTTTTTGTGGCTCGCGGCGGATAAAAAAATAAAATCAGGTTGCATTGAGCAAAATGTCCTGGGTAAAATTGATTAAAAATTTGTTACATTAACTTCTACCGTGGAGAAAGTTAACTCAAATATTCCCTAGTAGACCTATGTTTAAAACTCGGAACACTCTAGTAGTTAGTTTAACGTCGACTTCCCGTCATTCCCGGCCCATCTTTTTTTCCTTTTGATCATCCTACAACCGCCTTAAACAAAGGAAGAAGCCAACGAATGGTTCTAGAGCCGACTCTCGGTTCGGCGAGTTCAAACAGTTTCCGTCAAGAAATACTGTCAGTCACCCACCTCCTCCACCCCAACACATTCACCTCACAATTATTTTACTTTCAGTTTCTTTCTCTCCAAACCTCTTTTCATCAGTCAAAATTATATATCCGATCTGATCATTCTGATTTTGTCGAGTTACAGTGAACAGTTCCATTTTAACAGGAACTAGTGCTATTGTTGTAATCTGTGCTTTCATTGTCTGTTGCTTCGGTCGTGGTATAATATGAACAATAAACGTCAATTAAATGAAAAAATCAGATTTTTTCGTGAGAAATGGGAACACGATTTTTTATTTATCAACAATATGGATAGCAAACCGCAGTGTCGTGTGTGTTTGCAAGTGTTGTCTGTAAATAAAGAGTATAATCTGAAACGGCATTACACACAGCATCACGCCGCTAAATACAAGAACTACATTGGTACAATACGTTCTACACTTGTGTGCGATTTGAAGAAAAATGTTAGTGCTCAGAAATATGTTTTTACTACATTAACAACAAAACATACAAGTTCCTTAATGGTATCGTTTGTTGTAAGCGCAGAGATAGCGAAATTTAAAAAAATCATTATGTGACGGTGACTTCGTAAAGCGTTGATCTATTAACATAGCGCGTGCATTTGGGGAAGAAAAAATTGCCAGTCATTTTGAGAGCGTTCCACTATCAAAACAGACAGTCACTAGAAGGGTTGAGGAAATAAATTCTCATATATCTAGTAAATTAAAGAGTGTCGTTACAAATTCAGCTTACTTTTCTCTGGCTTTGGATGAATCTACTGACATATCAGACACAGCACAACTTTTAATTTTCATAAGAACTGTTTCAAAAGACTTTATTATCAATGAAGAGCTACTAGCTTTAGATTCATTGCATAATACGACCAAAGGTCAAGACATTTATAACTCAGTTATGAAAGTTGTTAACGGTATCGGTGACATAAACAGACTTTCAGCAATAGTGACAGATGGCGCTAAGTCAATGTGTGGTACTCAAACAGGTTTAGTTGGATTATTAAGGTGGGCTGGAATCCATTGCCCAGCATTACACTGCATTATACACCAGGAGGCGCTGTGTGGCAAGATTCTAGACGTGGAGGATGTAATGAAAACTGTAATAAAGTGTGTGAATTTAATAAAAGGCGGGAATCGGTCTTTGACACACCGACAGTTTATAAATTTTCTATCAGAAGTTAAGGCGGAATATGGCGATTTGGTGCTCTACACACAAGTACGCTGGCTAAGCAGAGGGAATTGTTTGAGGCGGTTTTTTGCTTTGAGAAACGAGATAAAGCAGTTTTTAGAGAAACATGATACCAACAAAGAACTGATCAGAAAAATGTCTGATCCACATTTTAACAGCGTATTGGCCTTTTTAACTGATATCACCCAGCACATGAATGAACTCAACGTGAAGCTACAGGGACGTTCCCAAACAGTCTCAGATTTGGTAGGACACCTAGAAGGATTTATAAGTCAACTAAAAGTTTTTAAATTTACCCTGGCCAAAGAAAACTTTATTCATTTTCCTTCGTGCAAAGAATTGATTGAGGAGCGCAGTGACACTGATTTCAAATTTTCTGTATTAATGTTAGACAAACTATTGGAGCAATTCAATGAACGATTTTCTGACTTCAGTGGTATACGACTTCAGTGGTATACGTGTTAGCTGATACAGAATGTGTAAATTAGCAGTGGAGGAGTATCTAGGTCTAGATAGATGGGATAGATAGATAGATAGATAGATAGATAGATAGATAGATAGATAGATAGATAGATAGATAGATAGATAGATAGATAGATAGATAGATAGATAGATAGATAGATAGATAGATAGATAGATAGATAGATAGATAGATAGATAGATAGATAGATAGATAGATAGTGGTATACGACCAGAACTGGCATTGTTTAACAACCCTATGAAGTGTGACATTTTCCAACAACATGACACTTTTCAGTTGCAGTTATGTAACCTCCAAAGTGACTCCTTTTTCCAATCAAGGATGGAGATATGAGTTGACTTTTGGAAACTTGTGCCACAGGAAAAATATCCCGCATTGAGTGATCGGTTTGAAAATTTCTTCTATGTTCGGAAGCACATATATATGTGAATGCGCTTTTTCAACAATGAAGGAGATTAAATCGTCACAAAGAAACCGACTCACTGATGGCCACCTTCAGGATTTATTACGAATATCATCATCATCTTTACACATTGACTTTGATGAACTTGTTGCTGCACATGAACGTCCACATTGTTCTCATTAAGGTTTGTTACATGTCAACTTTAAAATGACCTAACTAAAACATGTTTGTTAAACAATAAAAATCAACTAGGCATTTTTAACTCTGTTGCAACAAAATGATTTATGTAAGCAAATAATGCCGATAAATAACAAAAATATTACCTTAAAACAAATGCCAAGTTTATTTGTATTGATGTTGTTATGTGTGTGGCCCGCCACAAAAAAATAATTAAAAAGTGGCCCGCCATTTGAAAGAAATTGGTCATCCCTGTGTTAGACGAATGACAGGAAACAAACAGTATGAAAGACAAGATCAGAAATAAATAACTGAGAAAAAAGCTAGGATTAGCCCCCACCATAGAATATATAAAGAAAGAACAGATCAAATGATTTGGCCACGTGACAAGGCAGAAAGATCAAAGCACACTACACTGACAAATCTTCTAACATATAAGTATTTGAAAGTGTTTGACAACTACAATAAACCTTTTCTTGTGAGCTCTTTTTGTAAATGTAGTTTGACTTTTAGAACCACATCTGATCACATCCGTCTAAAAAAATAAACTAACTGCAATTTATGAAAGTCGGTAATTTCAAAGGTTGCATATTTTTGATCTTGTCAAGTTTATGAAAGATAATCATTTAAATTCTGGACTGAAAGAATTAAGTGAACTCAAATTTTAAAAAATGTCATCAGTACTATTCACTGAGTAAAAGTGAGAGATTTGAGGTTCAAGAAAATGGAAAATATACCTTGATAAAGTTACCACTATGAGAATCATACAGGCAGTAATATAGACAAGGGGGAACAGAGAATCATACAGGCAATAATATAGACAAGGGGGAACAGAGAATCATACAGGCAATAATATAGACAAGGGGGGGGGGGACAGAGAACCATACAGGCAGTAATATAGACAAAGGGGAATAGAGAACCATACAGGCAGTAATATAGACAAGGGGTAACATAGAATCATACAGGCAATAATATAGACAAGGGGGAACAGTGAACCATCTATCTATCTATTGACCTTTCGAGCCGTAACCGGCCCATAGGGCGTAGACCAAGATACACCTTCTCCTATATGAATTTTTGTTCTAGCAGTTTTCTTTTAAAGATATTTTATCAAATCTCGCCATCTGTCTCTGTTCTGTGCAAGCAGTTCTATCTCATTGAGGGAGCCGATTCCTGCTGCTCTTGCCTCTCTCATCAATGTTCTTCTCAGTGTCTCCCTGGGTCTTCCTCTTTTTCTTTTACCTGTTGTTTCCCATATGAGGGCTTGCTTTGCTATTCGATTATTATCTCTTCTCATCACATGTCCAACGTATGACCATCGTCTTTTCTTTATTACTGAAGATATTAGTGGTTGATTGGCGATTTCTCTAATTTCCTCGTTTGTTTTGAATTCGTTCCATTCTATACCAAGTATTTTCCTTAGACATTTATTTTCGAATGCGTTCAACTTTGTTTCTATATCTCTTGTTGTTTTCCAGCTTTCACACGCATACGTAAGGGTTGATAGTACATTTGATTTGAATAGCCTAAGTTTTGTGTTTGTGCTAATGAGTTTTGATTTCCACAACTTTTCAAGGCTTCTGAAAGACATTGCTGCTTTAGCCAGTCTGATTCTAATTTCTTTGCTCGTATCCCCTTCTCGATCAATGTGACTTCCAAGATAGATGAAGTGATCGATCTCTTCTACTGGTTTGTTTTCCATGTATATTTTGTCACTTTTTGGAATTAAACTTTTCATGACTTTAGTCTTTTCATGATTGACCTCAAGCCCAATTTTGCTGGCTATTGATGATAGTTCATTTGTGTTTTCCTGCATCGTTTTTATCTGATTGCTGATGAGAACTATGTCATCAGCAAAGTCCAGGTCCTCCAAATGGTCTCCTTGTATCCATTCGATGCCTTTATTACCAGTGCAGCATTTCTTCATTATGAAGTCCATAACAATTCCAAATAACAAGGGCGATAAAATACATCCTTGTTTAACCCCAGTTTCTATTGGAAAAAATTCGCTCAGTCCTTCCTCTGTTCGAACTGCACATGTGTAACCATCATACATGTCTTTGATAATATTTATGATTTTTGATGGTAAGCCATATTGCTTCAGAATTTTCCACAAAGAATCTCTATGAATACTATCAAATGCTTTTTTGAAGTCGATGAAGTTAAGTACAAAAGGTTTTTGCTTTTCAATGTGTTCCTCCAATATAAGTCGTAGAGTGAAAATGTGGTCAAGACAGCTTCTCCCTTTTCTAAACCCAGCCTGTTCTTCACGCATTACTGTATCTATTGAATCCTTTATTCTATTTAGGATGATTTTACAGAATAATTTTGAGGCAACTGACAAAAGTGTCACGCCTCTCCAATTGTTACAATCTCTAAGATTGCCCTTTTTTGGGATCTTAACAATGATTCCTTTTTTCCATTTATGAGGCGTCTTCTCTGTTTTCCAAATGATGTTGAACATTTTTTGGAGATGTATTAAATTATGGCTATCAATTGCCTTGAGGATCTCAGCTGTTAACTTATCCTCTCCAGCAGCCTTGTTATTGGTCATTAGCTTTAAGGTGGTTTCTATTTCACTCAAGGTGAAGTCATCTAAATTTACATCTAATTCTGCTGCTGGTGTTTCAGCTTCAAAATCTATTAAACTGTGAGGTAGTGGACGGTTAAGAATTTCTTTGAAGTGTTCCGCCCAACGGGCTTTTATGTCTGCGCTTGTTGTTAGCATTAATCCAGATTTGTCTAGAATTGGTGTTCCACTGGATGTATAGGTGTTTGTCAGCATCTTTTGTACAGTATAAAGAGTTCTGCTGTCTCCTGTAATTGCAGCTGTCTCTGCTTTCTCTGCCAAGTTGTCTATATAAGCTCTTGTATCTCTTCTTGCCGAACTTTTCACTTTGTTGTCTAATTCTTTGTATGTTGCTTTTGCCAGAACCTTTCCAAGATCTGTCTTTACATTAGTCATGGCTCTCTTCGCTTCTCTTCTTTCTTTGATGTATTTCCATGTGGTGTCTGAGATCCAAGCTCGTTTTTCCATTTTCTTCAGTCCAGCACTTGCTTCTGCTGCTGTCATTAGTATTTTGCTCTGTGAGTCCCACATTTCATTGATATCTAAGTCTATTTCACCAAGTGCTGAATAACAATTACTTAGCTCTATGTTAAACTTTTCCTTTATTGCTTCATCTTTCAGTTTATGACTATCAATTTTATGTGTAATTGACCTCTTCTGTTGGTTTCTAAATTTTAATCTTATTTTCCCAATGCACAGGTTGTGGTCACTATTAACATCAGCACCTCTGTATGCTCTTACATCTATTAATGATGATCTGAATTGTTGTTTAATACATAGGTGGTCAATTTGATTTGATGTTCTATCATCAGGAGATATCCATGTTGTTTTGTGGATATTTTTATGTGGAAATAATGTCCCACCTATAACTAAATTTTCTATTAAACATAATTCTATTAATCTTTCTCCATTCTGACTTGTTGTATTACAGTCTTCTCTCCCCATCACATGTTCCACTCCTGCGTTATCTTGTCCTACTTTGGCGTTGAAGTCTCCCATTACAATTAAAAGATCGTGTTTTGGTATTTTGTTTATAAGTTGTTGCAGTTGGTTATAAAAATCATCCTTAACTTCATCATCAGCTTCGTTAGTAGGCGCATAACATTGAATAATTGAAAGTCTTCCATGTTTTGTTTTGTATCGTGTTCGTATCAGACGGCTATTTACCGGTTCCCATTCTAATAAACTTCTTGCAGCTTTGTCTGTCATCATTATGCCTACTCCTTCACGGTGTTTTCCATCTTCCCTTCCAGAAAAAACTACTATTTTATTATCAATAGATCTCCTACCTGTTCCAGGCCAGCGCATTTCGCTTAATCCTAAAATATCTAGATCGTATCTGTCCATCTCGCTCGCGACCTGTGCATGTTTCGTCGGAGCGGCCATTGTTCGCACATTCCAGAATCCTATTTTTGTTGTTGTTTTAGGGCCGAAAAAACTATCACTACTATCTACTGCTAATTTACACATTCTGTATCAGGTCTACGTTTCATTAACAACATCGTTTTTACGATAGCGGCTTGTTAAACCTCTGATCAACGGTTCTATACCAAGCCGGAGAAAAATAATTCCTCCATTTTGGAAACAACCGGAAACGGATGTTCAGTGAACCATACAGGCAGTAATATATACAAAGGGTAACATAGAATCATACAGGCAATAATATAGACAAGGGGGGGGGAACAGAGAACCATAAAGGCAATAATATATACAAAGGGGGAACAGAGAACCATACAGGCAATAATAATATATACAAAGGGGGAACATAGAATCATACAGGCAATAATATATACAAAGGGGGAACAGAGAACCATACAGGCAATAATATAGACAAGGGGGAACAGTGAACCATACAGGCAGTAATATAGACAAAGGGGAACAGAGAACCATACAGGCAGTAATATAGACAAAGGGGAACAGAGAACCATACAGGCAGTAATATAGACAAAGGGGAACAGAGAACCATACAGGCAGTAATATAGAGAAAGGGTAACATAGAATCATACAGGCAATAATATAGACAAGGGGGAACAGTGAACCATACAGGCAGTAATATATACAAAGGGTAACATAGAATCATACAGGCAATAATATAGACAAGGGGGAACAGTGAACCATACAGGCAGTAATATATACAAAGGGTAACATAGAATCATACAGGCAATAATAAAGACAAGGGGGAACAGAGAACCATACAGGCAGTAATATATACAAAGGGTAACATAGAATCATACAGGCAGTAATATAGACAAAAGGGTAACATAGAATCATACAGGCAATAATATAGACAAGGGGGAACAGAGAACCATACAGGCAGTAATATAGAGAAAGGGTAACATAGAATCATACAGGCAATAATATAGACAAGGGGAACAGTGAACCATACAGGCAGTAATATATACAAAGGGTAACATAGAATCATACAGGCAATAATATAGACAAAGGGGAACAGAGAACCATACAGGCAGTAATATATACAAAGGGTAACATAGAATCATACAGGCAATAATATAGACAAAGGGTAACATAGCATCATACAGGCAATAATATAGACAAAGAGTAACATATAACCATAAAGGCAATAATATAGACAAAGGGGAACAGAGAACCATACAGGCAGTAATATAGACAAAGGGGAACAGAGAACCATACAGGCAGTAATATAGACAAAGGGGAACAGAGAACCATACAGGCAGTAATATAGACAAAGGGTAACATAGAATCATACAGGCAATAATATAGACAAAGGGTAACAGAGAATCATACAGGCAATAATATAGACAAATGGGGAACAGAGAACCATACAGGCAGTAATATAGACAAAGGGTAACATAGAATCATACAGGCAATAATATAGACAAAGGGGAACAGAGAACCATACAGGCAATAATATAGACAAAGGGTAACATAGAATCATACAGGCAATAATATAGACAAAGGGTAACATAGAATCATACAGGCAATAATATAGACAAAGAGGGAACAGAGAATCATACAGGCAATAATATAGACAAAGGGGGGAACAGAGAATCATACAGGCAGTAATATAGACAAAGGGGAACAGAGAATCATACAGGCAATAATATACACAATGGGGGGACAGAGAATCATACAAACAGTAATATAGACAAAGGGGAACAGAGAATCATACAGGCAGTAATATACACAAAGGGGAACAGAGAATCATACAGACAGTAATATTGACAAAGGGGAACAGAGGACCATACATGCGGTAATATAGACAAAGGGGAATGTAATAGTAAAGTAGTAGTGAACCAGAATATAGTAGGAAGTGTGCAAACAGGGAAATATAACATAGGTGCGTAAGTTCAAGATGGTTCGGTCTGGGCATTTCTAGAAGGGGAGCAAGAGATGACGTAATATGTAGTAACTAGGAAACAACGGAAAGTTAGAGTGGCAGAATTGGATTGATTGAAGCAGGAACCATGGGATAGCAAATAGGAGGATATATATGCCTAAGATGCCTAGGATAGATGAAAAAGCAAGAGAGAGAGAGAGAGAGAGAGAGAGAGAGAGAGAGAGAGAGAATTTTATAATCAGAGCAGAAGAACACACAACGTTTTAGTAGAGTAGAGTAGGTTTAGTCAGTAGGTGTAGTCAGAAGTAGCCGTTAGGCTCTCCAGTGTCAGTCCAGCGGTGTGAACAAGTACAAGAAGGTATGAAAAAACTTTGAAATGTAAAGAAATCTTGTTGGTCATTCATTAAATGGAAGTATGACCTTGCGTGTGGTGACACGGCAACAAGACTGATTTGGTCCACGCGACCAGGATAACGAAGTGTCAAAAGATTGTGGATACGAAAACGTTATCAAGAGCCTGGGTTAGTTGATTAGTAGTTAGTTGTTGGAGTTGATAGTTAGTTAGTCAGTAATTTAGTTAGTGTTTGGAGAGCAGAAACTAGGAGCCTGACCACACCAGTTCAAAATGAATACAGATGCTCTGAAGCGTTACAGCAAAAGTCTATATAGAAATGGGGCACAAAGACTATTTTGCACAGCAGTAATTGTTTTGTTGCATGTGGGCATGTGTACGAAGTGAACATAAGAAAGAAACCTGAAGAACGAGTAACGCAAATAACATCACGACAACGCAGGCGAAGTTCAGTGGAAGCCAAGTAGTGTGTAGGACTGAGAGGTTATTGGAAAGAAGGGAGAGGTAGAGTTTAGATAGGGATATTAATCAAGGACACGTGTGATGTTGTCAACCAGGTGTATTGAAAGACGAAAAGACGAGAGAGAGAGAAAAAAAATAATTAATTAGGTGATAGAAAATAAAATAATGGCGACTACGGAAGATATGACCAACGAAACACTGAGGTTGGTAACGGAAACGATGAGTGAACTAAGGATAGCCATAAACCATCAGAAAGTTAACAATAGTGTCACCATGTTTAAGGGAGAAACATCTAAATTTAAGGAATGGATAGAAAGAATAGAAAAAGTAGCTTATTTGACGAAGAACAAAGATAAGAGAGAGATATAGCATTTCAAACCTGCTCAGATGAAGTGTCGGCATTCCTGAGAATAGGATTAGAATCAGTGCCAGAGGAACGTGGGAGGAGACAAAACAAATACTAACCTCGAGGTATGGAGAAGAATGAAGTGCACAAGATGTGTTTGCAAAGCTACACAAAATAAAGCAGAAAGAAGGGGAGGCCGTATGTGCTTATGGAGAAAGAGTGATTAACTTAGCAGAAAGAGCATTTACACGAACTGGAGTTGGGAATGAAGAAATACAACTGCAAATCACTACTATCTTTGTTGAGAGGTTGAATAACAATACTTTAAGGTTGTACTTGCTTAGAAAAAAAATTAAAACCATCAATGAGGCACTGGAGCTGGCGACTAAAGAAGAAAACCATTTAAGAAGATGTGCAGAGGAAGACAATACAAACCGTGATAGGGGTGCGAGACACGAGGAAAACAGGAGTATAGGTAGAGGAAGACATTTCAAACATAGGCCAATGGACGTAGATCAAGAGACTAGTGAGGATGGAAGGGGAAGAGATTTCAAACATAGGCCAATAGTGCCTCCTGACTTCTTCGGTATAGCAACAAAGATAGATTTTAGTAGATCTTGAGGTATGTGCCCAGTGTTATATATGTCATTGAGTAATTTTGTTATGACTTGTACTCCCAGCTCTCCTAATGCATTTATCTCTTCGATTGTTATATTGTCAGGACCTGGAGCTTTGCCTCTTTTCATGTGTTGAATTGCGTCCTCCACTTCACTCTGCATTATTGGTGGTCCTGTGTCTATTGGTGTATAAGAGTGCATAAAGATAGTATCAATAAGACATCGTTCAGCACCCACATAGGTAGTTATGCCTGGAATGTTGTGCCTTTTGTATTAAAAAATACACCAGCCACTTATATGGGGTTGATGAATGAAGTGTTAGCAGGAATGCACAAATTTGTATTGGCATATATGGACGATATATTGGTATTCACGCACACCAATATACAGGACCACCTTAAACAATTGGAACTAGTATTTGAAAGACTGAGACACCACTATACAGGATCACCTCAAACAAATGGAGCTAGTATTTGAAAGACTGAGACACCAATATACAGGATCACCTTAAACAAATGGAGCTAGTATTTGAAAGACTGAAACACCAATATACAGGATCACCTCAAACAATTGGAGCTAGTATTTGAAAGACTGAGACACCAATATACAGGATCACCTTAAACAAATGGAGCTAGTATTTGAAAGACTGAGACACCACTATACAGGATCACCTTAAACAATTGGAGCTAGTATTTGAAAGACTGAGACACCAATATGCAGGATCACCTTAAACAAATGGAGCTAGCATTTGAAAGACTGAGACACCACTATACAGGATCACCTTAAACAATTGGAGCTAGTATTTGAAAGACTGAGACGCCACTATACAGGATCACCTTAAACAAATGGAGCTAGTATTTGAAAGACTGAGATACATCAATATACAGGATCACCTTAAACAATTGGAGCCAGTATTTGAAAGACTGAGACACCACTCAGTCAAGTTGAAGTTGAGCAAGTGTGAGTTTCTCAAAACAGAGACTAAATATTTGGGATTTGTATTTAATAGGGAAGGTATCCAGCCAGATGGAGATAAAATCAGAGCAATTAGAGAGATGGCGAGCCCGAATAAGACTAGAGAAGTCAGAAGCTTCATAGGAATGTGCAGTTACTACCGGAGGTTCATTCCGAATTTTTCTGTAATTGTAGAGCCATTGATTGCATTAACTAGGAAATTTGCCAGGTTTAGATGGACAACGGAGTGTTAGAAAGCATGTGAGTGTCTAAAGAAAGAATTAACTTCTATACCACTATTGGCACATCCAGATATGAATAAAGACATGATTTTGTATAGAGATACAGTAGCAGATATATCAGACAACGGAGTGTCAGAAAGCATTTGAGTGTTTAAAGAAAGAATTAACTTCTATACCACTATTGGCACATCCAGATATGAATAAAGACATGATTTTGTATAGAGATACAGTAGCAGATATATCAGACAACGGAGTGTCAGAAAGCATTTGAGTGTTTAAAGAAAGAATTAACTTCTATACCACTATTGGCACATCCAGATATGAATAAAGACATGGTTTTGTATAGAGATACAGTAGCAGATATATCAGACAACGGAGTGTCAGAAAGCATTTGAGTGTTTAAAGAAAGAATTAACGTCTATACCAATATTGGCACATCCAGATATTAATAAAGACATGATTTTGTACACAGATGCTTCAGAACAAGCTATTGGAGCGTGTTTGGCCCAGGATAGTGATGGAAGAGAAACCATACCAGGAATTAAGAATGAAAGGCCTATTGATTTGTTGTCTCACAGGCTAAGCAAATCCCAGAAGAATTGGTCCACAGTGGAAAAAGAAGCTTTTGCAATTCATTATGCTGTACAGAAACTAGATTTATATCTACGCCATGCCAATGTCATTATTAGAACTGACCACAAACCTCTAAAGAATATACTCCAGTCGCCGATGCAAAATAAAAAGATTCAAACTTGGGCATTAAATATACAGAGCTATGATGCACACATAGAGTATATACCGGGAACAGAAAATACATGTGCAGATCTCTTATCATTAAATATACAGGGCTATGATGCACACATAGAGTATATACCGGGAACAGAAAATACATGTGCAGATCTCTTATCATTAAATATACAGGGCTATGATGCACACATAGAGTATATACCGGGAACAGAAAATACATGTGCAGATCTCTTATCTAGAATTCCTTACAAGGAAGAGGATGAAGAACCAGAGATAGACGAAGGAAATCTCCAAGTGAATATAATCAACACTAACCGCAACTATAGTTCAGTTAGTCAGGAACAAACACAAGTAGAACGTAGTGACGGAACAGATAATGGTGGAGTAGACATGCAAGGATCTATAGTTAGGAGGGAACAAGAAAAAGACCCAGTGACCAGACAGATAATCAAAGATATAGAAGAGCACAGAAACAAGAAGAAATGGAAACAATTTTATATTGACGACGATAACATTCTTTGTTATATATCCAACAAAAGTACAGGGAATAGATGCCAAGTTGATATCCCTACAGGTTGTAGAGAACAGGTGTTGCAAGAATACCATAATAATAATGGACACGTAGGTAGAGATAAGGTACTCGATGCAATAGGAACAAAAGATTACTAGCCGAGGATGTTTCAAGATGTAGCGAATTATGTGAGAAAGTGTAAAACATGCAAGTTGAGGAATATGCAGATTGAAAAATGTCCATTACAAAGAATGGACTGACAATATTTTCCCATGCAGAAAGTCAGCATATATATTATAGGTCCTTATCCAAGAACACATTCAGGGAACAAGTATATAGTACATTTTACAGACAGTTATAGTAGATGGCCAGAAAGTTTTCCCGTGGCAGACAAAACCAGTGAGACAGTAATGGATGTACTAATGACCGAATTCATACCAAGGTATAGCTGTCCGCAAATAATACTAACAGATAATGCGGGAGAATTTACTAGTAACAAATTTGAGCAAGCCATGAAAAAGTTCAATATCAAGCATATCACCACTTCAATATACCACCCAGAGTCAAACGGCATCAACGAGAGACAACATTGAACGTTAAATGATGTTCTCGCTAAGACCACCAGCGAAGGAGGTAAATATTGGGATATGATACTGAATCACGCACTAGCTGCAATAAGAGTGAATAAAAATGAAAGCACGAATTAGCCCCATATTTTCTGTCATTTGGGAGAGACCCGATGTTACCGTTAGATAATTTGCTAAAACTACGGAGGAAATACTATGGAGAGGATAGTACAGAAATGATGTTACTACAAATGCATTGAGCACAACGCGCAGTTTGGGCCAATCTAAAAAGTACGGAAGATAAAAGAGATAAACAGTCAAAAGTAAAGCAAACACCTACTCTTGAGGTGGGGGAGAAAGTGTTGTATAGGAAACAACATACAAGTTCAAAGCTAGAACCCCGTTGGGAGGAAGGGTACAGAGTATTAAAGAAAACAGGACCAGCTAGTTATGTAATAAAACACCAACTAGGTAATAGAGTCATCAGAACTCATGTTAAATCCTTGAAAGCGGACACAGAAATATGGAACGAAACGATCGGTGAAAACAATACAGTAAGGAAACCACGTCAAACTACATGCGCTGTTCCCAGAGCAAATGAGAGTGAGTCGATGGGACGAAATAGAGCAACCAGCCATCAATATTATTCAAGAAGCGAACCAGAACAGTTAGTTATAGAAGATTCGACTTTACCAGAGTCATCGGACGAAGCTGAATTGCAAGCTCCGTTTCAGAATACGCGATTAGCCAGTAAGAAAAGAGAGGAACGAAATAAAAGAAGACTGCGAAGGGTAAGAACCCATTCATCTAATGAAAGTGTTGTACCTATCCCAGAACGAAGACAACGCCTAGTAGAGAGACCAGGCTTGCAGAAGAAAATAGGGATGAAAAAGTCACACAGACTAGAGAGGGAGAAACTAAAGAGTAGGATTAAAGAGATCGATAAATCATTTGTCTCACGACCAAGACACAAGCCCTGAATGTAAACGAATAGTTCAAGGACAACCTGCGTCAGGTTATGGAAATAGGGAGGATTCAAGCACATCAAGTGATGAAGACGAAATAGAAGCTTACGAAACTGAATTACCAGTTTCTTCAGATCATTATGAGACTGTATATGAAATGAGGGAACGAGTTAATAAACAGTTGTACGAACTGTCGTCAGATGAGATGCCATGTCAAAAAAGAGGAGAATTATGTGGTATATGTAGTAACTAGGAGACAACGGAAAGTTAGAGTGGCAGAATTGGATTGGTTGAAGCAGGAACCATGGGATAGCAAATAGGAGGATATATATAGCCCTAGGATGCCTAGGATAGATTCAAAAGCAAGAGAAAGAGAAGAGAGAAAGAGAGAATTTTATAATCAGAGCAGAACACACAACGTTTTAGTAGAGTAGAGTAGATTTAGTCAGTAGGTGTAATCAGAAGTAGCCGTTAGGCTCTCCAGGGTCAGTCCAGCCATGTGAACAAGTACAAGAAGGTATGAAAAAACTTTGAAATGTTGTAAAGAAATCTTGTTGGTCATTCATTAATTGGAAGTATGACCTTGCGTGTGGTGACACTGCAACAGAAACAGAGAATCATACAGGCAGTAATGTAGACAAAGGAGAACAGAATCATACAGGCAGTAATATAGACAAAAGGGAACAGAGAATCATACAGGCAGTAATATAGACAAAGGGGAACAGAGAATCATACAGGCAGTAAAATAGACACAGGGGAACAGAATCATACAATCAGTAATATAGACAAAGGGGAACAGAGAATCATACAGGCTGTAAAATAGACAAAGGGGAACAGAGAATCATACAGGCAGTAATATAGACAAAGGGGAACAGAGAATCATAGAGGCAGTAATATAGACATAGAAGGGGGAACAGAGAATCATACAGGTAGTAATATAGACAAAGGGGAATAGAGAATCATACAGGCTGTAATATAGGCAAAGGAGAACAGAGAATCATACAGGCAGTAATATAGGCAAAGGGGAACAAAATCATACAGGCAGTAATATAGACATAGAAGGTGGAACAGAGAATCAGACTGGCAGTAATATAGACAGAGGGGAATAGAGAATCAGACAGACAGTAATATAGAAAAAAGGAGAATAGAGAATCATACAAACAGTAATACAGACAAAGGGGAATAGAGAATCATACAGACAGTGATATAGATATAGAAGGGGGAACAGAGAATCATACAGGGAGTAATATAGAAAAAAGGGAACAGAGAATCATACAGGCAGTAATATAGAAAAAAGGGGAATAGAGAATCATACAGACAGTAATACAGACAAAGGTGAATAGAGAATCATACAGACAGTAATATAGAAAAAAGGGGAACAGAAAATAATACAGGCAGTAATATAGAAAAAAAGGGGAATAGAGAATCATACAGGCAGTAATATAGAAAAAAGGGGAATAGAGAATCATTCAGGCAGTAATATAGAAAAAAGGGGAACAGAGAATCACACAGGCAGTAATATAAAAAAAGGGGAATAGAGAATCATACAGACAGTGATATAGATATAGAAGGGGGAACAGAGAATCATACAGGGAGTAATATAGAAAAAAGGGGAACAGAGAATCACACAGGCAGTAATATAGAAAAAAGGGGAATAGAGAATCATACAGGCAGTAATATAGAAAAAAGGGGAATAGAGAATCATACAAGCAGTAATATAGAAAAAAAGGGGAACAGAGAATCATACAGGCAGTAATATGGACAAAAGGGAACAGAGAATCATACAGGCAGTAATATAGAAAAAAAGAGGAATAGAGAATCATACAGGCAATAATATAGGAAAAAGGGGAATAGAGAATCATACAGGCAGTAATATAGAAAAAAGGGGAATAGAGAATCGTACAGGCAGTAATAGAGAAAAAATGGAAATAGAGAATCATACAGGCAGTGATATAGAGAAAAAGGGGAACAGAGAATCATACATGCAGTAATATAGAAAAAAGGGGAATAGAGAATCATACAGTCAGTAATATACAAAAAAGGGGAATAGAGAATCATACTGGCAGTAATATAGACAAAAGGGAACAGAGAATCATGCAGGCAGTAATATATAAAAAAGGGGAACATAAAATCATACAGACAGTAATATAGAAAAAAGGGGAATAGAGAATCATACAGACAGTAATATAGACAAAGGGGAACATAGAATCATACAGGCTGTAATATACACAAAGGGGAACAGAGAATCATACACGAAGTAATATAGACAAAGGGGAACAGAGAATCATACACGCAGTAATATACACAAAGGGGAACAGAAAATCATACACGCAGTAATATACACAAAGGGGAACAGAGAATCATACACGCAGTAATATACACAAAGGGAAACAGAGAATCATACAGGCTGTAATATAGAAAAAGAGGAGCAGAGAATCTTACAAGCAGTAATATACACAAAAGGGAACGTAGAATCATACAAGCAGTAATATAGACCAAGGGGAACAGAGAATGATATAAGCAGTAATATAGACAAAGGGGAACAGAGAATGATACAATATATATAGTCAAAATATATATACAATATATATAGGGAAAAGGGAACGTAGAATCATACAAGCAGTATTATACACAAAGGGGAACGGAGAATCATATAAACAGTAATATACACAAACGGAAACGGAGAATCATACAGGCAGCATTATAGACCAAGGGGAACGTAGAATCATACAAGCAGTAATATACACAAAGGAGAACGGAGAATCATACAGGCAGTAATATAGACATAGAAGGGGGAACAGAGAATCATACAGGTAGTAATATAGACAAAGGGGAATAGAGAATCATACAGGCTGTAATATAGGCAAAGGAGAACAGAGAATCATACAGGCAGTAATATAGGCAAAGGGGAACAAAATCATACAGGCAGTAATATAGACATAGAAGGTGGAACAGAGAATCAGACTGGCAGTAATATAGACAGAGGGGAATAGAGAATCAGACAGACAGTAATATAGAAAAAAGGAGAATAGAGAATCATACAAACAGTAATACAGACAAAGGGGAATAGAGAATCATACACACAGTGATATAGATATAGAAGGGGGAACAGAGAATCATACAGGGAGTAATATAGAAAAAAGGGGAACAGAGAATCATACAGGCAGTAATATAGAAAAAAGGGGAATAGAGAATCATACAGACAGTAATACAGACAAAGGTGAATAGAGAATCATACAGACAGTAATATAGAAAAAAGGGGAACAGAAAATAATACAGGCAGTAATATAGAAAAAAAGGGGAATAGAGAATCATACAGGCAGTAATATAGAAAAAAGGGGAATAGAGAATCATTCAGGCAGTAATATAGAAAAAAGGGGAACAGAGAATCACACAGGCAGTAATATAAAAAAGGGGAATAGAGAATCATACAGACAGTGATATAGATATAGAAGGGGGAACAGAGAATCATACAGGGAGTAATATAGAAAAAAGGGGAACAGAGAATCACACAGGCAGTAATATAGAAAAAAGGGGAATAGAGAATCATACAGGCAGTAATATAGAAAAAAGGGGAATAGAGACTTATACAAGCAGTAATATAGAAAAAAAGGGGAACAGAGAATCATACAGGCAGTAATATGGACAAAAGGGAACAGAGAATCATACAGGCAGTAATATAGAAAAAAAGAGGAATAGAGAATCATACAGGCAATAATATAGGAAAAAGGGGAATAGAGAATCATACAGGCAGTAATATAGAAAAAAGGGGAATAGAGAATCGTACAGGCAGTAATAGAGAAAAAATGGAAATAGAGAATCATACAGGCAGTGATATAGAGAAAAAGGGGAATAGAGAATCATACATGCAGTAATATAGAAAAAAGGGGAATAGAGAATCATACAGTCAGTAATATACAAAAAAGGGGAATAGAGAATCATACCTGCAGTGATATAGAGAAAAAGGGGAATAGAGAATCATACAGTCAGTAATATAGAAAAAAGGGGAATAGAGAATCATACTGGCAGTAATATAGACAAAAGGGAACAGAGAATCATGCAGGCAGTAATATATAAAAAAGGGGAACATAAAATCATACAGACAGTAATATAGAAAAAAGGGGAATAGAGAATCATACAGACAGTAATATAGACAAAGGGGAACATAGAATCATACAGGCTGTAATATACACAAAGGGGAACAGAGAATCATACACGAAGTAATATAGACAAAGGGGAACAGAGAATCATACACGCAGTAATATACACAAGGGGAACAGAAAATCATACACGCAGTAATATACACAAAGGGGAACAGAGAATCATACACGCAGTAATATACACAAAGGGAAACAGAGAATCATACAGGCTGTAATATAGAAAAAGAGGAGCAGAGAATCTTACAAGCAGTAATATACACAAAAGGGAACGTAGAATCATACAAGCAGTAATATAGACCAAGGGGAACAGAGAATGATATAAGCAGTAATATAGACAAAGGGGAACAGAGAATGATACAATATATATAGTCAAAATATATATACAATATATATAGGGAAAAGGGAACGTAGAATCATACAAGCAGTATTATACACAAAGGGGAACGGAGAATCATATAAACAGTAATATACACAAACGGGAAAGGAGAATCATACAGGCAGCATTATAGACCAAGGGGAACGTAGAATCATACAAGCAGTAATATACACAAAGGAGAACGGAGAATCATACAGGCAGTATTATAGACAAAGGGGAACAGAGAATCATACAGGCAGTAATATAGACAAAGGTGAACAGAGAATCATGCAGGCAGTAATATAGACAAAGGGGAACAGATAATCATACACGCAGTAATATACACAAAGGGGAACAGAGAATCATACAGTCTGTAATATAGATATGGAAGGGGGAACAGAGGATCATGCAGGTAGTAATATAGACAAAGAGGGACAGAGAATGCTATTGGCAGTATTATAGACAAAGGAGAACAGAGAATCATACACGCAGTAATATACACAAAAGGGAACAGAGAATCATACAGTCTGTAATATAGATATGGAAGGGGGAACAGAGAATCATGCAGGCAGTAATATAGACAAAGGAGATCAGAGAATCATACAAGCAGCAATATAGACAAAAGGGAACGTAGAATCATACAAGCAGTAATATACACAAAGGGAACAGAGAATCATACAGGCGGTATTATAGACAAAGGGGAACGTAGAATCATACAAGCAGTAATATAGACAAAGGGGAACAGAGAATCATACAGGCAGTAAAATAGACACAGGGGAACAGAATCATACAGTCAGTAATATAGACAAAGGGGAACAGAGAATCATACAGGCTGTAAAATAGACAAAGGGGAACAGAGAATCATACAGGCAGTAATATAGACAAAGGGGAACAGAGAATCATAGAGGCAGTAATATAGACATAGAAGGGGGAACAGAGAATCATACAGGTAGTAATATAGACAAAGGGGAATAGAGAATCATACAGGCTGTAATATAGGCAAAGGAGAACAGAGAATCATACAGGCAGTAATATAGGCAAAGGGGAACAAAATCATACAGGCAGTAATATAGACATAGAAGGTGGAACAGAGAATCAGACTGGCAGTAATATAGACAGAGGGGAATAGAGAATCAGACAGACAGTAATATAGAAAAAAGGAGAATAGAGAATCATACAAACAGTAATACAGACAAAGGGGAATAGAGAATCATACAGACAGTGATATAGATATAGAAGGGGGAACAGAGAATCATACAGGGAGTAATATAGAAAAAAGGGGAACAGAGAATCATACAGGCAGTAATATAGAAAAAGGGGAATAGAGAATCATACAGACAGTAATACAGACAAAGGTGAATAGAGAATCATACAGACAGTAATATAGAAAAAAGGGGAACAGAAAATAATACAGGCAGTAATATAGAAAAAAAGGGGAATAGAGAATCATACAGGCAGTAATATAGAAAAAGGGGAATAGAGAATCATTCAGGCAGTAATATAGAAAAAAGAGGAACAGAGAATCACACAGGCAGTAATATAAAAAAAGGGGAATAGAGAATCATACAGACAGTGATATAGATATAGAAGGGGGAACAGAGAATCATACAGGGAGTAATATAGAAAAAAGGGGAACAGAGAATCATACAGGCAGTAATATAGAAAAAAGGGGAATAGAGAATCATACAGGCAGTAATATAGAAAAAAGGGGAATAGAGAATCATACAAGCAGTAATATAGAAAAAAAAGGGGAACAGAGAATCATACAGGCAGTAATATGGACAAAAGGGAACAGAGAATCATACAGGCAGTAATATAGAAAAAAAGAGGAATAGAGAATCATACAGGCAATAATATAGGAAAAAGGGGAATAGAGAATCATACAGGCAGTAATATAGAAAAAAGGGGAATAGAGAATCGTACAGGCAGTAACGGGTGTCCGGTTAGCGCAATCGATAGGCGGTTGGCTTACCACGGCAACAGCCGGGGTTCGTACCCTGGCGAGGACACCTGGGTTTTACTAATTCCCTAAAAATTAGTACCTCTGAAGTCGGAGTAAATCTGCCTGCATGGCGAGGGGCATCCTGTAATGGGATAAAAACAGACTTTACACGCAAAATTCAGTCCCACAAATTGAGTGGGTGGGACTTCGTCAGAGGTCAAAGCTGACGAAAGCGAACGAACGAACGAACAGGCAGTAATAGAGAAAAAATGGAAATAGAGAATCATACAGGCAGTGATATAGAGAAAAAGGGGAATAGAGAATCATACATGCAGTAATATAGAAAAAAGGGGAATAGAGAATCATACAGTCAGTAATATACAAAAAAGGGGAATAGAGAATCATACCTGCAGTGATATAGAGAAAAAGGGGAATAGAGAATCATACATGCTGTAATATAGAAAAAAGGGGAATAGAGAATCATACAGTCAGTAATATAGAAAAAAGGGGAATAGAGAATCATACTGGCAGTAATATAGACAAAAGGGAACAGAGAATCATGCAGGCAGTAATATATAAAAAAGGGGAACATAAAATCATACAGACAGTAATATAGAAAAAAGGGGAATAGAGAATCATACAGACAGTAATATAGACAAAGGGGAACATAGAATCATACAGGCTGTAATATACACAAAGGGGAACAGAGAATCATACACGAAGTAATATAGACAAAGGGGAACAGAGAATCATACACGCAGTAATATACACAAAGGGGAACAGAAAATCATACACGCAGTAATATACACAAAGGGGAACAGAGAATCATACACGCAGTAATATACACAAAGGGAAACAGAGAATCATACAGGCTGTAATATAGAAAAAGAGGAGCAGAGAATCTTACAAGCAGTAATATACACAAAAGGGAACGTAGAATCATACAAGCAGTAATATAGACCAAGGGGAACAGAGAATGATATAAGCAGTAATATAGACAAAGGGGAACAGAGAATGATACAATATATATAGTCAAAATATATATACAATATATATAGGGAAAAGGGAACGTAGAATCATACAAGCAGTATTATACACAAAGGGGAACGGAGAATCATATAAACAGTAATATACACAAACGGGAAAGGAGAATCATACAGGCAGCATTATAGACCAAGGGGAACGTAGAATCATACAAGCAGTAATATACACAAAGGAGAACGGAGAATCATACAGGCAGTATTATAGACAAAGGGGAACAGAGAATCATACAGGCAGTAATATAGACAAAGGTGAACAGAGAATCATGCAGGCAGTAATATAGACAAAGGGGAACAGATAATCATACAGTCTGTAATATAGATATGGAAGGGGGAACAGAGAATCATGCAGGTAGTAATATAGACAAAGAGGGACAGAGAATGCTATTGGCAGTATTATAGACAAAGGAGAACAGAGAATCATACACGCAGTAATATACACAAAAGGGAACAGAGAATCATACAGTCTGTAATATAGATATGGAAGGGGGAACAGAGAATCATGCAGGCAGTAATATAGACAAAGGAGATCAGAGAATCATACAAGCAGCAATATAGACAAAAGGGAACGTAGAATCATACAAGCAGTAATATACACAAAGGGAACAGAGAATCATACAGGCGGTATTATAGACAAAGGGGAACGTAGAATCATACAAGCAGTAATATAGACAAAGGGAAACAGAGAATCATACAGGCGGTAATATAGACAAAGGGGAACAGAGAATCATACAGGCAGTAATATACACAAAGGGGAACAGAGAATCATACAGGCAGTAATATAAACAAAGGGGAACAGAGAATCATACAGGCAGTAATTTAGACAAAGGGGAACAGATAATCATACAGGCAGTAATATAGACAAAGTGGAACAGAGAATCATACTGGTAGTAAAACCAACTAGCTGTTGGTTGGTTGGTTGGTTAGTTGGTTGGTTGGTTGGTTGGTTGGTTAGTTGGTTGGTTGATTGTTTGGTTACTTACTTACTTACTTACTTACTTACTTACTTAGATGGCTAATTAGTCGACAGATTATTTTCATTGTCAGGTACAACTCCGTAAATGTTTAGATCCTCTCTTCTCTCAGCTTCTAGCGACTCATTATTAGACCTATATTTGTTTTGGCACGGACTCGACAGCAGACGTACATTATCGTGACGACCACAGCACCAATAATGTTACTATTTTCTGTCGTCATTGCCTGGCAGATAACTATTTTATTTACTTCAGTTTTTTTTTTTAAGTTTTTTTTTTTTGTCGATAAACATTTTTCAAAACGCATATCGCTTGCACAAGACAAATGAAATTTTTGAGGCATGTTAAAAGACACAACAGCCTACTAAATGTAATATATTTGAAGGGAAAACTTGAAAAAAGAAGAGGCAGACCAAGACTAACATGGACGAGTAACATCAAAAGATGAACGAGTCAACCTATGGCAAAATGCACCATCAAAGCAAGAGACAGAGTGGAATGGCGCTCCATGGTAGCCAACCTTCGATGCGGAGACGGCACTCAATGATGACGAATGATGATATCACTTGCACTACATCCGCGAACAGCTGGTTGAATTGTGAACAACCGGAATGACGTCATAGGCCAAGGCTCCAATTAGCGGGAAGGCTTACTTTTCCAGTGGGGTGGTGGAAAACCGTTCTGTGTTGATTCACCAGTCTTAATGGCTCCTCGTGTAAGAACTCTTGTCTGGCATCGTCCGTAGTTTGACTTTGTGCTCTTGCTGTCTATTCAAGCTCATAGATTTACATTCATTGCTTGGAAGATTTACTCTTCCGCCAACCTGAGAGCATTTAGATTGTCAGACTGGCTGAACTATTCTTCACAACAGCCATCCCAGAGACCTTATCTGCTCGTTCATATCCTGTTACACCGCGTGTCCTGGCACACAAATTAGAATGATATGTTTTTAGTCAAGATCTTTCGGACTCCAATTGCTGGCATTGAACTTAGTCCATTATGATAGTTCAGATCATACTGGTTGAGTCATCCATTAAGGTCTTTATGACTGTACTCATTGAGTTACACATTAAGATCTTTATGACTGTACTCATTGAGTCACCCATTAAGATCTTTATGACTATACTCAGTGAGTCATCCATTAAGATCTTTATGAGTGTACTCATTGAGTCACCCATTAAAATCTTAATGACCATACTCATTGAGTCACCCATTACCACATTATCTGTTGTTTTTTTTATATATTCTATGGCGGGGGCTATTCCTAGCTTTTTTTCTCAGTTCTTCATTTCTGATCTCATCTCTCAGTCTGTTTCCTACCCTTCGTCTAACACATTTCATTTATGTAGAGATTATTTTTCTTGTTGTTCTTGCATCCAGGGTCCTGGACTGACATTGGTAGCACAACGTTGGGATGTAGATTGTATTATAGAGTGCCAGTTTTGTCTCAAGAAAAAAACTTGTTACTTCCTGGTTGTACAATAGTTATGATAGCTGCCCAATGATTTAACAAGCTTTGTTGCATCTTGAGTCTATTTCTGCTGTTTTTGAATTTTCGTTTGCCACTAGAATTCCTAAATATTTAAATTCATCTACTTGTTTTAGTTGTTTTAGGTAGAAGAGCGGATGTGAGAATGCACCGACCGTGATGACACCAGTCAAAACTAAAGACTAAAGACGTGTGATGCTTGCAATGGATGCCCATAGCAGCATAAAGAAAAGAATAGCTTTGTTGTTGCTCGTTAATATGCATCAACATTTTGTATAGCCACTGACTGAGTTGTTGGTTCATGAAGACGTAAAAAAAAAAGATAAAGAATCATGCAGAGCTATTTCTTCTAAAATGAGTAATAGACAAAAGCGTATCACAGCAATAGAATTGGAAAATATTTTGTTACTTAAAAATAAACAAGAAAGATTATCACATTTTAACTTACATTAATGCTTTGATATTCCAAGAGTTTGGTTACATAAAAATACACATCTTATCCTTACATGTAACAGGTCTGATCTGTAACTCCTTTATCAGGTAAAAGAACAAATTGCAACAATTTGGGCGTTGTTACAATTTAGATAGAGCTGTATCTCTGAAGTAGTGTGATAACAGGCAAGATTAGTCATCAAAATTGCGATGGATAAACAAAGGCAAATAGATTAGGACTTGTTTTTCTCGCATCTACAGCACACCAGTAAAGTGTTTTTTAAACAAAATAATTTCATATCAAACTGTCCATGAAGCAGATCTTTAGGCCGCTTTGTATGGTCTGCTTGCTTGCTTGCGTTCGCCCGATGACTTAAGGAGTGTACCTCGTCATCATCCGCCCTTAAAAGGACGTTAAGTAGGCGTGTCTGCGTTGTGTTGTGGTTTACAGTATAACTGTGATATTTGCGCCGTTCGGCCCAACATATCCGACTTCACCAGGACATTTTTGAGCACCGGATTGTCTTCCCTCTTCGATCCCTACTCGCTTGGCCAGACTAGACAGGTTAGTCTGTTTCTAGAGGCACCACGGAGAGGTGGAGCAGGGTCTGGATGGTTATGGTTCACCGATCCTGGCGCAAGCCATCAGCTGTGGGTCGCTGACAACTTCCAGCTCTGGTGCTGGGAGGCGCGCCTTAGCCTCCAAAGTATGGTCTGTACACAGCAACATTTTACAACAATAATTTATCTTGTATACAATTATTATTACTTTCCCAAGTGTGTTAACATATAGTTCGATACAAGATAGATATATTCCGCAATGGGTTTGTGTTGTCAAAATCTTCTTCCTCTTCTTTTTCATTCAGCCGTGTGAGCAGGGGTCCCTCGCCGCACAGGCAGATAACTCTGTTTTCAGCGATACTCATAATTTGTCTGCGTCCATGAGTAATTGACGTTTTAAGCTGGGCCTCGTTGCTGAGACCAGGGATGGTTGCCGCATAGAGAAATGATAAATAAAAAAATCTCAACTGGTGCAGCCGGGATTTGAACGTAAACCCTATCTTTCAAGGCGCTGGTCTCGAGACTAAACAATCCCCCGCCCCTCCCAATTTTTTTTGGGTTGCGTTTCTTCACAATAGTCAAAAGAGCATCACGTGTTATTAGTGTCATCATCATCATGTGCAATACCGTTGACGTAAGCGATCATGTCCTTCCACAATCTTCTATCCACTGTACATCGTATTAATCCTATTGTTGACTGTTTTCCATGTCATGACACCAAGATATGGAGATAAATAATAATAAATGAATATCATTATAGAGTGAAACTTCCGAGGCGATAATCAGCGAATCAATTCAGAGGAAGAGGTATGTTTACAGCACTCGGAAAAGAATCGATT
The DNA here is from genome assembly GCA_032433765.1 of Megaustenia siamemsis. NCBI lineage: Eukaryota > Metazoa > Mollusca > Gastropoda > Stylommatophora > Ariophantidae > Megaustenia > Megaustenia siamemsis. The sequence goes on along the minus strand of JAVIAB010000145.1, from coordinate 11,127,294 downwards.
CAGAGGAAGATTCTGTCAATTTTTCCGAGTGCTGTAAACATACCTCTTCCTCTGAATTGAGACATCAAGATATCTGCTATTTGGACATAATTTTACTTAGCAAAATAAGAAGGTTGTTAAGTTAGTCCTAATATATGGCTGTGAAACATGGAGAACAACAAAAATGACAATCATGAAGATATAGACTCTCATTAAAGGATGCATCATCATCATCATCAAGTACGTGCCTACTGGCGTAGGTGATCATGTCTCTCCACAAATTTCGATCTCGACAGTTATTTACCATTTCTGTTGTTGACCTTCTGCCAAGTCATTCTTTTAAGCTGTCTGGTATCTGTTCTCTTTGCTTCCCTCTATCTCTTCGTCCCTCAATTTTCCCAGTTGTTACAATATATTCCAGTTGTTCTCTTCTCATTACATGGCCAAAACATGATGATTGTTTCTTCCTAATATTGGAAATGAGCTCTCTTTTTGCTTTGGTCTCTTTCAGAACGTTTTCATTACTCTTCTTATCTGTCCATGGTATTCTCAAAATTCTTCTGTAACACCACATTTCTACAGACTCCCGTGATTTTCTTGTCTGTTGTCCTATTGCCCATGATTCACATTCATATGTTAAGACTGGCTCTACATAACATTTAAGAACTATTTAGGAACTCTTTTTCTTGTTTCTATTGTCAAAAATGGATTGCATAGTATCTTCCTCAATGGATTCTTGCGCATAATAAAATGATAGAAACGGCATAACAAAATCACTAACATAGAATTATGGAAATATACCAGTTAAATACCAGTGGATAAAGAGATACAGCGAATTCGATGGCGCTGGATAGAACGCACACTGCGGAAACCAATTGAGAGTATTACATAACAGGCCCTTTGTGGAATCCCCAGGGAAAAAGACATAGAGGAAGACCCATGTTTCTTGGAGAAGACAGAGGGAAGCAGAGATGAAGATGATGGGGAAGACATGGAATGATCTTAAAAGAATGGCAAGAAACAGAACGGCTAGGAAATTGTTTGTTGAAGACCTATGCTCTACAGGGAGCTGAAAGGTAGATGAAGAGAAATATAAGAAGACAGTTTTCCTTATTAGTGTCGACATGCAGTAAATATTTGGAATTTAATAAAGGCTTATGATGAGATGAAAGCATAGATGAATCATGGCTAATTTCTTGCCTCATATAAACAAACCAGATCTGATCAAGATCGTAATCTTTTTAGAGTGGAGCTGACAACAAACTAACTAGTCTGGTCAACGTCATGTGTAGCATAAGTCTCTTAAACAAACACTTTCAGCTCCCTGTAAAGTTTAGGTCTTCAACAAACACTTTCAGTTTCCTATGTAGCATAGGTCTTCAACAAACACTTTCAGTTTCCTATGTAGCATAGGATCTCAACAAACACTTTCAGTTTCCTATGTAGCATAGGACCTCAACAAACACTTTCAGTTTCCTATGTAGCATAGGACCTCAACAAACGCTTTCAGTTTCCTATGTAGCATAGGACCTCAACAAACACTTTCAGTTTCCTATGTAGCATAGGATCTCAACAAACACTTTCAGTTTCCTATGTAGCATAGGACCTCAACAAACACTTTCAGTTTCCTATGTAGCATAGGACCTCAACAAACGCTTTCAGTTTCCTATGTAGCATAGGACCTCAACAAACACTTTCAGTTTCCTATGTAGCATAGGATCTCAACAAACACTTTCAAAGTTGACCTGTTTCTTGCAGTTCTTTTCACATCATTCCATGTCTTCCGGTCATCTTCATCTCTGCTTCCAACTGTCTTCTCCTTGCAGCTTTCTCCGGATTACGTCATAGATCTCTTAAACAGAGACCCTTTATCTTTCCTGGATGGCGGATTTATTTGTTTCCTTTTTCTTTGACTAGTCCTTGTATGTGACATTATTTTTGTGGCTTATATTTTGTTGTTGTTGTCTTACAGTACATGTTAGCCAGTCCATTGTCAAACGCTCATTAGCGTTACAACAGTATTACAATTCTTTTTTTCTCCCCCTTACGGACCCCGCAGCGCATGGTAGAGATTTCATATCATAACAAAACAATTGCTTTGGGTAATTTATGAGTTTAGCGACCTAATTTAAAGCGATCTCCCCTTAGTTGAAGTTACAACAAGATTACAGTGTATCTCAAGTACTAAAAATAATCTCTATGTTCATCACTAACACATTTTATTTTTGGGTTTGAATTTTGAAACACATCGCGTTGTTTCTCTGTTTTCTGAATAAGGGAGAATCACTTTAATTTATGTTGCTAAACTAGTAGATCATGGTGTCTTGATTTACCTGTACACTAGACAAGCGGATGACAAAACAGACTGTAACTTAACTTAAAACCCTCTAGACAACCGGATGACAAAACAGACTGTAACTTAACTTACAAGCCCTCTAGACTCTAGACAACTGGATGACAAAACAGACTGTAACTTAACTTACAAGCCCTCTAGACAACCGGATGACAAAACAGACTGTAACTTAACTTAATAAGCCCTCTAGACTCTAGACAACTGGATGACAAAACAGACTGTAACTTAACTTACAAGCCCTCTAGACAACCGGATGACAAAACAGACTGTAACTTAACTTAACAAGCCCTCTAGACAACCGGATGACAAAACAGACTGTAACTTAACTTACAAGCCCTCTAGACAACCGGATGACAAAACAGACTGTAACTTAACTTACAAGCCCTCTAGACAACCGGATGACAAAACAGACTGTAACTTAACTTACAAGCCCTCTAGACAACCGGATGACAAAACAGACTGTAACTTAACTTAACAAGCCCTCTAGACAACCGGATGACAAAACAGACTGTAACTTAACTTACAAGCCCTCTAGACAACCGGATGACAAAACACACTGTAACTTAACTTACAAGCCCTCTAGACAACCGGATGACAAAACAGACTGTAACTTAACTTAAAACCCTCTAGACAACCGGATGACAAAACAGACTGTAACTTAACTTACAAGCCCTCTAGACAACCGGATGACAAAACAGACTGTAACTTAACTTAAAACCCTCTAGACAACCGGATGACAAAACAGACTTCAACTTAACTTACAAGCCCTCTAGACAACCGGATGACAAAACAGACTGTAACTTAACTTACAAGCCCTCTAGACAACCGGATGACAAAACAGACCTAATTTAAGGGGACACTAGACAACCAATGAGAACACAGACTTGAACTTACCTTACAAGCACGCTAGGCAACCGGATGACAAAACAGACTGTAACTTAAGTTAACAAGCCCTATAGACAACCGGATGACAAAACAGACTGTAACTTAACTTACAAGCCCTCTAGACAACCGGATGACAAAACAGACTGTAACTTAACTTACAAGCCCTCTAGACAACCGGATGACAAAACAGACCTAATTTAAGGGGACACTAGACAACCAATGAGAACACAAGACTTGAACTTACCTTACAAGCACGCTAGGCAACCGGATGACAAAATAGACAAGCACACTTAACAGCCATAACACGATTCATACTCTTACAAACAAACCAACAGCCTAACAACAGCACAGTAGATCAACTTACACACAGAGAGAGACCCGATTACAAGTCAGCCACAACCAAGTGGAAAGTCCACGTAGGAACGCCTCAAGTTATCTGATATAATTGACACGTGACTTGTTTTATCTTTATTAAGCACTGGAATAATGTATAGGTGCAGTAATGCAACTATATAGTTGTTGTCAATCTCCGAATAATATTGAATTAAATAGCAACTTTTACAAGTACAAAAAGAATCATTACCTGGCTAGTTCAAGACAATGAGCTCGACTTACTCCGTACCTTGCATGTAAAACAGCAGATCTTCTTGTGTGCCTTATTCTTTATGCACGCACAGGAGCCATCTTGTAGTAGGAGCCTCTACCACATCGCAGTCACAAAATGGGCAACCTTCGCACGTCCGTTAAATCCATTATCTCCGGAAGCTAAATTAGTGACGTTATTGCAGATTATAAACTGACTAATTCAAGGCTTGTCAAATATACATCACGAAAAGAAACCTCAGCTTCTTGAAAAGTAAAAGATTTTTTTTCATATTTGGTTCTTTGGTTATGGAGGGCCCCGGTTTCTATCTATCTATTGTCCTTTCGAGCCGAAGACGGCACATAGGGCAGAACTACAATTTCAAAAGCAGAAACCTTGCGTGCCAAAAATGGCACATATTGCAGAGATCACTGCTTCTAAAATCTATGGCTCTGTTTCCATAACAATACTTTTTTACAATGACAGCTTGTCAAGCCATCGATCAACCTCCTTAGTCGTCTCTTACGACATGCCTGGAAGGTCACATTGTCACTATTCTTTACTTCCCTCATAATGAGGCCCCGGTAACACACGGGATAGGAGGTATCACTGCAAACGAATTAAAACGAATTCGCTTCATATATAATGTTGCAGTAAAGTGTAGTCATTATCATGTGTCATACCGGTTGGCGTAGAGGATCACATCCTTTCGCAATCTTCTACCTACTGTGCATCGTATCAATTTTGTTGTTGGTTGTTTTCCATGCATGACACCAAGATATCCAGTATTTTATTTCTTTGTCGTCCGCGATCTCTCTTTCGATGTATTTTGCCAGTTGTAACCAAATATTCCAAGTTTGCTCTTCTCATGATGTGCCCGAAAAATGTTGATAGTTTCTTTCTGATGTTTCTTAGGGGCTCCCATTTTGTGTTGGCCTCTTTGAGAATTTCTTCGTTGGTTTTGTAGCTGTGCAGGGAACTTTAAACATTCTTCTGAGAAATCCCATCTCTGTGACCTCTAGTCATCTTTTCATTTGTTTGTTTACTGTCCATGATTCGCTTCCATAAGTCAGAATTTGCTCTATATAGCATCGATGAACTCTCTTTCTCACTTCCATTGACATAGACTTGTTGCATAAAATGTTTTTCATTTTCTGAAATTTAATTTTGGCCTGAGCTAATCTGCTTTTTATTTAAATGGTGCACCTTCCATCTGATGTTGTTATTGTGCCCAAGTATTTGACGCGTTGCACTTGTTTCAGATTTGACCCGCTTATTTGTATGCTGCATGATGGTGATGTTTGCTTCTTCGATATGACCATTACTTCTGTTTTCTTACTATTCAGACTGTGGCCTTACATGTTGCTTTTTAAAACTATTATGTCTATCATTTCTCGTAGTTCATTCTCTGTCTCTAGTATTAATGCTGCTGAAGTGTAGTATTGAAGTTACATTACAATACGACACAACAGAAGAAAAGAAATTAAATCAAAGTTAGAAGATAGGAGGCGATCCTGACTGATACGCAAATAGGATGACTGGAAATGAAACACAACGAGGTAATGCGCATTAATCTTTGATGGACTTGTCCATCCTAATCATGAAATCAGTTTCATTGCAGTTGGGACAGCCCAATACTCGCTCCACCGCTCGTCCGTAACATCATCATCACCATGATCATCAAGATCATCATCATCACCACCACCATCATCATTATAATCATCATCATCATCATCACCGAACATTTCTCGACGCGTATGCAGTCTTTCTCGACTCGTCTGCAGTATTACTGCAAGTAATATTAGAAGGGCAGAGGCAGACCAAGACTAACATGGACGAGTAACATCAAAAGATGGACAAGTCAATCTATGACAGCCTGCACCATCAAAGCAAGAAACAGAGTAGAATGGCGATCCATGGTAGCCAACCTTCGTTGCGGAGAAGGCACTCGATGATGATGATGATGATGATGATGATGATGCAGTCTGAGTGTTTCTGTTAGGTGTTGAACGTAGATCCATCTATTTTTCTTCTTTTTTTAAGTTGAAGTCATTCGCTGGTTCATCAAAGTTTGTTGCACGGGGTTGCTAATGTGGACGAATAACTTCAGGGGAAATGGTATGTTTCATCATCATCATCATGAAGTACCAAGCCTGCTGGGGTAGGTGATCATGTCTCTCCACAACTTTCGATCTTGACAGTTATTTATCATTTCTGTTGTTGACCTTCTGCCAAGCCATTCTCTTAATCTGTCTGGTGTCTTTTCTCTTTGCTTCCTTATATCTCTTCGTCCCTCGATTTTTGCAGTTGTTACTATATATTCCAGTTGTTCCCTTCTCATAACATGGCCAAAAAATGATGATTGTTTCTTCCTAATATTGGAAATGAGCTCTCTTTTTGCTTTGGTCTCGTTCAGAACGTTTTCATTACTCTTCTTAGCTGTCCATTGTATTCTCAACATTCTGTAAAACCCCATTTCTACAGTCTCCAGTGATTTTCTTGTCTGTTCTCCTATTGTCCATAATTCACATCTATATTTTAAGACTGACTCTACATAACATTTAAGAACTCTTGTGTGGTATGATAAAGTGTTATGTTTATAAAAGTCCTTAAAAAGTCACAAATAATCAAGAGAAAAAAAAATGCAAAAAAACAATAGATGGTGGGAAGCAGGATAAAACCCGTGCTCCTCGGCACAGCGCCTTGCCATGAGAACCAAACGCTTGAGCACACGAACAGCTAAAGTACCTAAAAAAGTAGCTATATTGGCGATGTCTTTCACGCATGTGTACTCATGACTATAGCATGCGGTTATGAACACATCTTGGGAATAACTTGCATATTTGTATTTTCCTATTAAGACAAGTCTGGAGTCCTACTCTGATTGAGTCCTGCTCGCAGAGAGAGAGACAAGTATCTCCCGGATATGGTTGCACCAAACACTTGCACTACAGACAAACAGTTATAGGACGAAACAGGACGAATAGTAGTTTTCGTTTGGCCTGTTTTCATCGTTATAATCTCAAATGTGAAGACTACTAATCTTTCAGTCATTAACGAAGCTTAAAGATGTTTTAATCAATCCCAGAGAAATCATCACCAACATCATAATCATCAACTTCTACTTTCCATCAAAATCATCGTCTTCTTCTTTCTCATCACCACCACCATCATCAACTCATTCTCATCACTGTCATCATTATTATCACAATCTTCTTTTTCTCATCATCATTATTATCGTTATAATTCCCTGAACAGCTAAAAAGACCAACGAGGAAATTCTCAAAGAGGCCAACGCAAAAAGGGAGCTCCTGAAAAACATCAGAAATAAACACCCGGTGTACCGCGGTACACGGCCTTGTCTCCTTTCTCTTGCGCCTTTTGTATTCTGAATTTGACATCAGCACTATCTCGAAAGTTGCTGTGCCATTTTTTATGTTTGCTCTCCATATGCTACGATATGCAACCAAATTTTCCCAGTTCCTTTCACTGATAGAAAATTCCCACAAGGAAGCCCTGCAAACATCTTTATATCTCAGCACTGGTCTGCCCTTTGGTCTCTTTCCGTCCTTGAGTTCGCCATACAATATTTGTTTGGGAATACGATGGTATAAGTTTTCTACATTCGTGAGGTTGGTGTTATCCAATCCTGGACATATGGTTCTAACGTTCCAAGTGCCGAATATGATAGATTGTGTCTTCCTTCTGCTGTGTCCTAACGAGGATGGAACTGACATTTCAGCTTGTTTGCTTTGCCTGGACCAATAATGTGGAGATAATGCTTTATACTATTAAAATTACCACATAGATTTTAACGACGTCACAAACATAAAAGTAAAAGTAAAGTACCCCTATCACGCCAAGTGGCGTAGAGGGAATATGGTGTTAGTGACCATAAATTTTACACACCTTCAGCACGTGATTTTTGGGGTAATGTGGTCGGTATTACGCCCGTGCCGCTTTACTTTCCCATAAAAAAATCCGGTACCCATTTAGGGCTGGGTGAACCCGGAAGCCGTCGGTTGGGATCGAACCTTGTCCTTTGAAGTCCATTTCACTAACCACTGAGCTATCGCGGCTCTCACGTCACAGACATGCGCATTCATTAATGTTACACTACAATTTCAATAAATACCAGGTCTACATTATAACGATTGTCAAAATGCCTGTCAATAATAAGATATCCGCGTTGATAGGCCACGAATGTGCAGACCTGAAGGTCCACATCGCCGTGTAGGCGATGTTAGGCTATCTAATATTTTTAACTCGTTTTAATAATAAACGTGTGTCACTATCTTCATGACGATACAACTTAATACAAGCACACACAAAATCAAAATGACGCAGACAACAAACACACATGTCAGAAAGATATGATCAAACTTGACCCACTTCGATGAGATAGTGAGGAGTTTAATGGCCAGTTTTTTAAATGAAATGTAATCTCGTGATGGGATATCTGTACACGGTTGAAATTGTTTAAACTTGGCAGTTATCGTCCGCAACGCTGGAATTTGACGACGATTATCGCCATCGCTGTTATTAGTTTTCTATGAGCGAGTACGTAAAAAAGTAGAGGGCCTCGACACACCAATTGGCTTATACGGAATATGGTGTTAGTGACCATAATTGTATAGTTTTTTAGCACATGATTTTTTAGATAATGTGGTCGATATTACCACCGTACCGCTTTACTCCCCTCCCCCACAAAATCCGGTACCCATTTAAGTCTGGGTGAACCCGGAAGCTGTCGGTCAGGATCGAACCCGACCTCTGATGCAAGTGATGGAGAGCATGTATAAGAAACGGTATAACATATTTTTAGACTGTGCTAACACACAACTTAGAAGCGATAGGACTCATGAAAAAGGATGGAAAACCCTGTGGATCAGTAGGCATGACTTGTTCATTCTGTGACCGTGTGTGTTTGTCAAACATTGGTAGAATTACACACGAGAGAAGCTGTTCGACAAAAACAAAACCTAAAAAAATAGCCTCTACTAGACCGTCTGACTAGACGAAAAGGGCCATCCATACACACAGTGGTGTGCTGCCAGCTTGCTTTGATTTTATTTTCAACTGCCAATGACTCCTTTATGAACTCAACATGAGTTCAAGATCTACATTGTATCATCCATCTCCAAAAAGACTCAGTACTCAAACTCCCCAAACCTGAGATAACAGTTTACTTAATGCGAGGTTTTGAGAATTATCTTTCTTTTATATTTCTTAATACTTTCGTTTTTTTAGCTCTCGTATACATAAGTTAAGAGTGAAGACTACATTTGTTTTGAAAATTCTAAGCTTTGTTTTCGTGCTGAGTAATTTTGATTTCTATATTTTCCCTAGTTTTCGAATGTTATTGCTGCCTTTACTCTTCCGGTTCTAATGCATGTATTTGTGTCTTCTTCTTAATCTATGCAGCTTCTGAGTTATACCTAGTGATTTATTTCATCAAATGCTATTTCTTCTAGGTTCATTTTTATCTGGATTTATTTAATTTTCGTGGTTGATCCAACGTCATATTATGTTAGTCTTTTAGTACGAACTGACGTCACCGAAGTCAGGGCATTCCCATATCTGCTCGGCCGCCCGTTCCAGCAACCATAGAACCATTCATCCACTGAAGGTTCATGTCCTGTATTGATTGACCGTGTTGGGTTCCTTCCTGCTGTCGTCCTTCATGACGCCGTGTTCCACCATTCTTTTGGTCCATGTTTCTTGTAGCCATCCTGTGAAAGGTGTTCTTTTAAAGCCATCATTATGTGATACATATATATTTTTTAAATTTCCATAAATTTTCTGGAGATCTTGTGGGCTTATGGACCTTTATCTATCACCTTTCCATTAGATTACACAACAAAATACCAATCACTCCGAACATCTCTTGTGACCAAGCCATCAGTGTAGATAATCAGGTCTCGAACTTGGGAGTGAAGCAGCAGTAAATATTCTGCTACCAATTGATGATAGGACATTTGTTTTTTCTTACACTGTTTTCACATAACTACAGATAAGAATTATTGTGTCTACAAAGTCAAGATCCTCTATACGAGACTCAAGTAACTATTCAATGCCTTTGGAACCTGTAAAGCATCACTACTGTATGAAGTCGATGGCAGTTCCATAAAACAAGAGAGATGAAGTACACTCTTGCTTCAACCCCTTCATCAATCTAAAATCATTCACTAAGCCCTGCCTCTGGGTGAACTGTACAAGAGAAAGTATCATACAGATCTTTGCTGATGTTTTACATGGATTGTGTTTTAACTAACATGAATTCCCCTTTGTCAAAGTTTTTGTTGCAAGCACTGTATTAACGAACTTAAATTTACAACGATTAAAGTTTAGTTTGAAGTACTGTATTAACTGTCTTAAATTTATGATTAAAATTTAGTTTGAGGTACTGTATTAACTGTCTTAAATTTATTATTAAAATTTAGTTTGAGATACTGTATTAACTGTCTTAAATTTATGATTAAAATTTAGTTTGAAGTACTGTATTAATGATCTTACATTTCCAAAGATTAAAGTTTAGTTTGATGTACTCTATGACTGTTTTACATTTCCAATGGTTAAAGTTTAAGTTATAAATACTGTTTTAAATATATAAAGTTTTCCTCCATTAAAATTTAGCTTTTAAAACGCTGTAATAAATGTCTCACATTTGACTTAGCACGAGTTTAGTTGCAAGTACTCTATTAATTCAACTATGTCAAACATAGTCCTACATTTAAGGTAGGCATATTAGAGAGAAAGATCACAACATGTGAAATGTCGCAACCATTACTGGTTACTATAAAATACAGAATAAGAAATTGTGAAATTCAGGAGAACTTTTGAAATCACAACTAGTACTAAATGCATAGAGACACAAACAAATTTTGGATTATATGCATTAAACCACTGAACCAGTAACTTGCTGTGTGCCAGCAAGAGTTGATAGATTGGTTTCAAGGCTCAAGGAAGACCAAAAGACATACAGATAGACTTTGTCACAGAAAACCCAACAGCAGTAAAGGTTAATAACTGTCAAATACAATACACTTAGACTCAGGACAAAAATATTGCAGCTCCTCACAATTCTTGGTGGTGCATGTACATAAGTCAGTAAGTAATCTTTTATTTTAAGAAAATGTATTTTTGTGTAAGGTTATGCCAACCTTTACTAAAAGCTTTATTGTTCCAGCTGAAGGCCATCTTGGCTGAAATGTTCTACTTTTGTTTTGTTTCTCACCTACGTAAAGCTATTACCATACCACTTTTGTTTTGTTTCTCACCTACGTAAAGCTATAACCATACCACTTTTGTTTTGTTTCTCACCTACGTAAAGCTATTACCATACCACTATTTCCTTTTTTAAAATTTTCATTATTATAATCAGTTTTACAGTAGCTTCAAATTTTATATGCATCTTAGTGCCTTTACCCAGTAACTAGTCTAATCTGGACAAATGGTTTGGGAAGACAATCCAGTACTGAAAAATGAAGCGTTGAAGTGTTGGGCCAAAAGTGGAAATATCAGAATTTTACTCCAAACCAGAACACAATACAACCACACTCACTTAACTTTCTTTTAGGGGTGGATGTAGAAGAGGCATACTCTTTTAGTCATCACATGATTACAAGCATTACCAACATTGAGGAGTGGAGTAAAGGGGCATCACTCTCTTGGTCACATTGTATATCTTCTTTATGCCATTACTTCCCTCACTACAGGTCATATATCTATTTTATTCAGCTGAGATAACTGATGAACCCAATCTCAAACCCTGGGCTCTTTGTGTAAAAAGAGGCAATTTCACCTTTAACAAGCAGGCCTACTTTGTACCTGTATATATGCTCTTGTGTAAAAGAAATAAATTAACAATAGTTAATACAAATTAATGAAACAGATTCTTTATTTCTTAGAGCATTAGTAACAATACAGAACATCACATCTAACAAGAGTGCTAACTGGTTGTCAGATGTCAGTAACAAATAATTGCTTTTGTTAAATTATATATTTGCACTTGATAAAAATACATGGATTTTGTTTACTTTCAAAATTAAATATGTCTAAAAGTTTTGATAACCTTTTACAAAATTCTTTGCAAAAAAATTGAATAGATTGACAAATAAATAAAATCATATATAATCTGACATCATAATAGCATGAAGGAAGCTATTCAACAATAAAATTCATGAACAAGAATTGTGGGCCTCATTGATTGCCCATGTCAAGGCATGAAAAAAGAATTGAACAAAATCAAATATACAGCAAGGAAGAAATAATGAAAGCCATCAAGCTATTAAAAAATGGTTAAGTCACAGGACCAGGTGAAATTCCTTTGGAAGCCATCAAAGCAGATATTAACACCTCTACCAAGATGTTACATAATCTATTAGATAAAATTTGGGAGAGGGAAGAAATACCTAAAGACTGGAAAGAAGGTTATATGATCAAACAACCAAAGAAAGGAAGTTTACATGAGTGCACAAATTATAGGGGAATTATGCTACTATCTGTGCCAGGAAAAAATATTAAGCAGAATCATTCTGGAGAGACTAAAAGAGGCCATAGAGAAACATTTGAGAGATGAACAATTTAGGAAGAACAGATCATGTGCTGATCAAATAACTACTCTACGTATAATAGTTGAACAAAGTTTAGAACTACAGTCCCCACTTTATATTGGATTCATAGATTACGAAAAGGCATTTGATAGTTTAGACAGAGGAATGCTTTGGAAGTTGTTGAGTCAATACGGAATCCCCACAAAATTGATTAATCTGATAACAACAATGTATGAAGAAATGAAATGTAGTGTGGTGCATGAAGGGCAGCTTACAAAAGAATTTGAAATAAAAACAGGAGTAAGGTAGGGATGCCTTTTATCTCCATTTCTCTTTCTACTGGCCATAGATTGGATTATAAAAATAACTCAAAACAACAGAAATGGAATCCAGTGGTCACTGACAAAGCTACTTGATGAATTTGACTTTGCTGATGACATAGCTTTCCTGTCGCACAACCATCAACAGGTGCAAGATAAAATGAGCATACTTGATGAGAGATCACAACAGATAGGAATGAAAATAGAGATAAGAACAAAATTATGAGAATTAATGCAGTTGACAATAACCAAATAAAATTAGGAGAATTACCACTACTAAACATACAATCTTACATATATCTTGGCAGTAATATAGACAAAGAGGGAGGAACAGAAAATGATACCAAAATAAGGATATCAAAAGCAAGAGGAGCATTTCTTCCACTGGGAAACATATGGAAGTCCAAAGAAATTAGGTTAAACACTAAAATAAAAATGTTCAACTCCAATATTCTATCTATCTATTGACCTTTCGAGCCGTAACCGGCCCATAGGGCGTAGACCAAGATACACCTTCTCCTATATGAATTTTTGTTCTAGCAGTTTTCTTTTAAAGATATTTTATCAAATCTCGCCATCTGTCTCTGTTCTGTGATAACTCCAATATTAAGTTAGTTTTAATATAAGACTGTGAAACATGGAGAACACAAAAATTTCAATCATGAAGATACAGACTTTCATTAATGGATGCTTGTGCAGAATAAAAGAATGGAAATGGTAGGACAAAATCACTAACATAGAATTATGAAAATGTACCAGTAAAATACCTATGTATAAAGAGATATAGCGAAGATGATGGTGTTGGATAGGACACACACTGTGGATGCCAGCTGAGAATATTACACAACAGGCCCTTTTTTGGAATCCCCAGGGAAAAAGACAAAGAGGAAGACTAAGGAATTCTTGGAGAAGATAGATAGAAGCTGAGATGAAGATGTTGGGGAAGACTTGGAATGATCTTAAATGAATGGTAAGAAACAGAATGTCTTGGAAAGTGTTTGTTGAAGACCTATGCTCCACAGGGAGCTGAAAGGTAGAATAAGAATAATAAGTTAAATGCCACTGAAGAGAAATGTGTCAGATAAATCATGGGAGCCAGCTTGACAGACAAAATCAGAAGTAAAGAACTAAGAACTAGGTTTGGGAACACCTCCAAAGAAGAATATATAATTAAACAATGAATTCAATAAGCCATAAATCAAGACAGAAACAACCAAACACAATCGATACAGTTATTAACAAATGCTATAAAACAAAAAAAACCAAGAGGATACCACTCAAATATGTTGGATAGACATAATACTAAACAGAAATGTGAAAGCAGAAGAGGAAATCAAAGAGCAAAACTCTATAAACTATTTCTCACCTAGATGTGAAAAGTAAATAAGGAAGGAAAGAAGAGGCAGAAGAAATGTACTACTTATTATAAATAAAGCAAACTGCAGACCCGTTTCAAGAACACTCTTTACCATCAAAACTGTAAAATACAGGTGAAGAGAAACATTTTTGTGTTGTTGATTATTACTGCAAAGTTGTCATCATTATTAATACCAAGTACCATGCTTGCTGGGGAGCTACGACAGCTCAGTGGTTAGTGAACTGGACTACAAAGGACAAGAGGTAGGGTTCGATCCCAATTGAAGCCTTCCGGGTTCACCCAGCCTTAAATGGGTAGCAGATTTTTTTCTGGGAAAGTAAAGTGGCATGGGCATAATACTGACCTCATTACTCCAAAAATCATGTGCCGAAGGTGTGTAAAATTTATGGTCACTAACACCATATTACCTATATGCCACTTGGTGTGATGGGGATACTTTACTTTTTTCTTTTTTTCCCAACACAAAATATCCCAGCAGTCACAAAATATAGAATTTGTCACAAAATATCCCAGCTATCACAAAGTCTTCCAGCTGTCACAAAATACCTTAGTTATCACAAAATATCCCAGATGTCACATAAATATCCCAGCAGTAACAAAATATCCCAGCTGTCACAAAATATCCTAGCTGACATAAAATATCTGAATTGTCACAAAATATATCAGTTGTCAAAAAATATCAAAGATGTAACACAATATTTTAGGTGACAATATCCCACATGCAAAGTATCACAGTGGTAAAAAATTATTCCAGCTGTCACAAAATATTTCAGTTGTCACAAAATGTCACAACAGTAAGAAAATATCCCAGCAGTAAAAAAATATCCAGGCTGTCACAAAATATATCAGCTGTACCAAAATATCCCTAGTGAAATAAAATATATTCCAGCAGTCAAAATATATCTCACTTCAAACAAAATATCGCAGCTGCAAACAAAATATCGCAGCTGCAAACAAAATATCTCAGCTGTCACAGAATATATCATTTGTCACAAAATATCACAGCTGTCACAAAATATCCCAGATGTCACAAAAAATCCCAGAAGTAACACAATATCCCAGCAGTAACAAAATATACAGCTATCATAAAATATCCCAACTATCACAAAATCATCCAGCTGTCTCAAATTGTCACAGCAGTAACAAAATATCCCAGTAGTAAAAAAATATCCCAGAAGTAGCAAAATATCCCTGCTATTAACAATTTCCCAGTTGTAACAAAATATACCAGCTGTCACAAAATATCCCAGCTGTCACAAAATATCCCAGCAGTCACAAAATATCCCAGCTGTCACAAAATATCCCAGCTGTCACAAATAATCCCAGCTGTAAAAAAACACCTAAGTTGTCACAAAATGTCTCATTTGTTACAAAATGTTACAGCTATAACAAAATATCCCAGCTTCAACAAAACATCCCAGCTGTCACAAAACATCCAAGCTATCACAAAACATCAGTTGTCATAAAATATCTCAGTTGCCACAAAATATCCCAGCTGTAACAAAATATCTCATTTGTCAGAAAATATCCCAGCTGGAACAATTTTATCAGTCATAACAAAATATTCCAGATGTTACAAAATATTTCAAATGTCACAGAATGTCACAGCAGAAAATCAATTCAGAGGAAGAGGTATGTTTACAGCACTCGGAATATGAATATAGCCCTACCCTCTATAGCCCGTTCAGCCCTACCCTATAATCACTGGTCACAGCAGTAACAAAATGTCCAAGCAGTAACAAAATATCCCAACAGTAACAAAATATACCAGCAATAACAAAATATCACAGCTGACACAAAATATTTGCCACAAAATATCTCAGTTGTCACAAGATATCAAAGCTATAACACACACATTGTATTGTCAGAAAATATCAAACATGCAAAAAGTATCCCAGTGGTAGAAAAATATTCAAGCTGTCACAAAATGTCACAGCAGTAACAAAATATCCCAGCAGTAACAAAATATCCTGAATGTTACAAAATAAACCAGCTGTACCAAAATATCCCTGATGTAATAAAATATATTCCAGCAGTCAAAATATATCTCAGTTCACACAAAATATCCCAGCTGCAGAAAAATATCCCAGCTATCACAGAAAATATTTGTCACAAAATATCACAGCTGTAACAAAATATTCCAGCTGTCACAAAATATCTCAGTTATAAAATATCCCAGATGTCACAAAATATCCCAGATGTCACAAAATATCCCAAATGTAACAAAATAGCCCAGCTGTCACAAAATATCTCAGATGACAAAAAACCCCAGCAGTAACAAAATATCTCAGCTGTAACAAAATATAATTCTCACAAAATATGCCAGCTGTTACAAAATATTAAGTTGTAACAAAATATCCCAGTTGTAACAAAATATCCCAGCTGTCACAAAACATCCCAGCTGTCACAAAATATCTCAGTTGTCACAAAAGACCACAGTTGTTCCCTTCTCCAGACATGACCCAAAGTGATGAATGTCTCCTGATGTTGGAAATTAGCTTTCATGTTTGATTTGGCATCTTTTAGAACATCCTAATTACTCTTTTAGAACATGCTAATTTCTCTATTAGAACATCCAAACATCCTAATTACTTTTTTAGAATATCCCCATTACTCTTTTATAACATTCCCATTACTCTTTTAGGATAACCTTGATATTTTTTAAGAACATCCACATTACTCTTTTAGAATATCCCCATTACTCTTAGAATATCCCCATTACTCTTTCAGAATATCCCCATTACTCTTTCAGAATATCCCCATTACTCTTTCATAATATCCCTTTAGTCTTTTAGAATACACTCGTTACTCTTTTAGAACATCCTCATCTATTACAAAAGTTGGACACAACTTAAAAGAACAAAATTAATATAAAAACTGCTTTATAGAATTGTTGTATTTTTGTGTTCTGTGATGGCTCTCTTGCAGTACTTTCTAACCATAGGATATGCATCAGGGGACAGACAACAATCCTGGACATGCAACTGCTGAAATGAAGAGTACCTATAAGCAATCATCGATATACCTTTGTCTGTTGTTACATCACATGACTTCATCTCAAACTTATGTAGATTTGGACAGTGCATAGATAAGGCATACAGTCCATCATCTGTTATGTCACATTTGCTTATGTCCAACGAGCAAAGCCTTGAGCAGTTTTGTGCCAGAAAATCTAAGCCATGTCTGAGATAGCCTCACAGCCCCGAGCGTTGAAGTAGCATAGCTTGTAGTTCTTAGTAATGTGAATGACCCCTTCTTCTGACACCTTGGTAAACATGAAACAATTTGTAAAAAGTTTATAACAGGCCTTTGTGAGCAATTATATATGTAAATATTTGTAAATAGTCCATATAAATATCTGTCAACAATTATAATATTTTTCTTTAAATATTGAAACATTGTACATAAACATAACACTAGTAAACATGTACAAATTAAATATAATTTCTTTTGATATATGGATGAATAATGGTGTTAGTGGTCATATTTTTTGTATGACCAACAGGACTTTTATAAAAGTCGTGACCAGAATCAAGCAATGCTGCACTACCTTTTCACATAAAGTAGATGTGGTAGATGTGTAAATACATTTTGGAAGCAGGCCATACATAACTATGTAAATATTTTAACTGACATAATTTCTATCACCAAGCTTGTTTAAACTATTCAATGAGAAAATCTTTAAAAACATCACAAAGATGCCAGGCACAAACAATAATGGAATGATAGTCAGTAACATAAGATTTGATGATACTGTATTTTTAAAAAAGGTAAAGTACCCCTGTCAGGCCAAGTGGCATATAGGGAATATGGTGTTAGTGAGTGACCATAAATTTTACAGACCTTCGGCACATGATTTTTGGGGTAATGTGGTCGGTATTACGCCCGTGCCGCTTTACTTTCCCAGAAAAAAAATCCAGTACCCATTAAAGGCTGAGTGAACCCAGAAGCCGTCGGTTGGGATCGAACCCTACTCCTTGTCCTTTGTGGTCCAGTTCACTAACCACTAAGCTATCGAAGCTCCCTGATGATACTGTATTACTAGCAGAAAATCCTGAAGATCTACATCAAATACTAAATGAAATAAACATGATAAGCGAAAAATATGGATTAGATATTAATATCAAAAAGACTAAAACTATGATCATAAACAAAGAAAGTACTCAAAACCTATAAGTGCATATCAAATTTCAAGAAATACACCTGAACACAGTTCAAAGCTCAACTACTTTGAACATAATATAACCAGTGATGGAAAATGTAAAACTGGAGAAAAAAAAAATAGAAAATGGCAAAAAGTAATTTTAATGTCATAAAAAATATACTAACATCAAAAGAAATAAAGCAGAGCTAAAACTAAGAATAGCAAAATGTTACATCTTCTCAACAATCATGTATGGTGCTGAAAGATGGACATTAGACAAGAAAACAGAACAGAGAAAATTTAAGCTTTTCAAATGTAGATGTATAGAAGAATAGGAAGAATTGAAAGGAAAGAAAAGAAAACAAACGATTCTTCCTCTTCTTTCCTCCCTCATTTGCCTTTCAGCATCGAGAGGAGATATAATTTGTGGTCTTTTGCTCTTCTGTTTGCCTCGGCTGCTGTAATGTTTCCTAGTGATTCTAATATTCCATCCATCCATCTTTTTGTGGTCGACCATTGGGTCTGGTATTCTCACATTTGTCGAAGGCTCATTAGGTTGTGGTTTGATTTTTCTGCTTTGTGGACTTTGTCATGTGGCCAAAAAATTGTATCTGTTGTTTCTTTATATATTCTATGGCAGGGGCTATTCCTAGCTTTCTCCTTAGTTCTTCATTTCTGATCTTATCTTTCAGACTGTTTCCTGTCATTCGTCTGACACATTTAATCTTAGTAGAGGTTATTTTTGTTATTGTTCTTGCATCTAGGGTCCAGGTCTGGCATTGGTAGCACAACGTTGGGATGAAGATTTTATTGTATAGTGCTCATTTTTCCCTATAGCATTATTTCCTTGTTGGACAATAGTGTTTAAACTGTTTAATGATTTGGATTGACAAACAAATGATGAAGTCTTAAAACAACTAAAATTTAAAAGAGAACAACTAAACACAACTCAAACAAGACAAATGAGATTTTTGAGGCAAATGTAAAAGACACAATGGTGTACTAAAAGTAATCTTGGAAGGGAAAATGCAAAGAGAATAATTAAAATTACAAAGAAAACAAGTTTTAAACAGTTAAACTGAATATTTAAATATTTACTGAATATTTTTTATTGTATAGAATATTATTTATTAACTGAATATTTATTTGTTTTATGCTCCATGTGAATGCAAATCAAACCAAAGAAAATAATACTTTTAAAAACTATCTAAAAAGATCTCTCTCTCTCTCTATATATATATATATATATATATATATATATGTTTCACAGATTATACCAGAGCATGTGATAAATTAAAGCACAAGAAATAATAAAAATTTTAGACGGCATAAACATTGAAGGCAAAGATCAAAGAATAATTAGAGTATGTACTGGCAACAAACAGCTCGAAATCCCACATGACTACATTGTTGTTATGTTCAAGACGTGGTCTAAGGCTAAACGGAAACATCCCTGGCCAAGAAGTGGGCAAAACCTGCAAGACAGCAATGCAACATTACACAAGGTTTATGGAAATGCTTTCAGAGACAGAGAGACAGACAGAGAGACATACACACATGTATATTACTAATATTTGTAATAAATTAATGTGTAAAATAACAAAATTAATAGAATCACTAATCTGACACTCTTTAGAGTGAAAATATAGCATCAAGTTGTGAGAAATCATGGTAGCTTTACATCTCATCAACAATTTTGAATTCCCTTATATGATTTCTAGAAATTAAAAGAGCATTAATGATGAGTGAAATCATTACAGAAGAGAGATTTTTAAAAGTACTATGCCGCTCTTCAACAAAGCCGGTGTTTCATTTCTTGGCAATTTCAGGATACTTTTTTTTTTTTTTTTACAAAAGACTAAAAAAAATACCTACTTAACAATTTTGATAAATTATCTGTAGAGCTCTTTTTTCTCTTCACATGGCATAATTATATATATTTTTTTCTCTTTCAAATTCAACCATAGGTCCTTAATCAATCCACTGTGTGATTCTCAAATAAATATGATTGTGAGAAACTGTAAAAAAAAATAACAGAGTTTAGAATTAATAATTAAATTTACATATTGTCTGTTTTTATTCAACAAAGAGAGCAGTCTGTTTTATTGTCTTGTACTAAAATAATTATCTTAATTTTTTAAGAAAAGTTTCTCCTTTATTTATACCCTAACTATAACTTAATAAGAATGTCTATACGATACAGCTTCTAATCCATTTTTATTCAGAACTGTATTAATTGTGACTGCAAAAAAAAGGAGTGTAAATAGTGTGTGTGAGAGAGCTATTAATATTACTGATTTAATTTAATTTATTTAATTTTAATATAACAATTAAGGTAATTCTTATTACTATTTGTAGTATTAGAATGACATGTAATCTTATTAATTATATATAATTTTACCTGTGGCAAACTTACTTAATTCTTTTTGAAGTTAGAATCATGAGAAATCATCATCATCAAGTATCAGGCCTGCTGGTGTAGGTGATCATTCTTCTCCACAGCTTTTGATCTCAACAGTTATCATTTCTGTTGTTGACCTTCAGCCAAGCCATTATCTTAAGCTGTCTGGTATTTTTCTTTTGGATTCCCTCTATCTCTTAGTCCTTCATGACAAATAGACAATGAATAATAATGAATGAATATTAATTCATTTTCAAAATAAAAATTGAAGTAGCAGTGGAAATATTATT
The DNA here is from genome assembly GCA_032433765.1 of Megaustenia siamemsis. Taxonomy (NCBI): domain Eukaryota; kingdom Metazoa; phylum Mollusca; class Gastropoda; order Stylommatophora; family Ariophantidae; genus Megaustenia; species Megaustenia siamemsis. The sequence continues at coordinate 11,106,406 of JAVIAB010000145.1, read as the reverse complement.
TATAAAATGCATTTTTTATCACTATTGAAGATATTCTAAGTAATTCTGTTAGAGAATCTGAAATAATATGGTCTCCATGTTCATGAAAATATTATTTGATTTTGACTATCCACTCTGCATTTTGTGAGGATAAGATAAAAATAAAAGATATTTTTTACATAGGTACCATTAACATAACAATCGTGGATTATTGTTGAATTGTATGCATACTGGATTATTTAAATTGCTATCATTTAAAAAAAAATTAATTTCCTATAGTTTGCACAAACGTAGAAGCACATATATTTATTGAATTTATTAAATCTATTTGCATTGCTAAACACGTCTAATGGTTAATATATGTTTACACCGGATGCGATTGTGAGTAAAATCGTGGAGTTCTAATGAATATTACGCATACTGGATAATTTTTAATTACTACCATCTAAAAACAAATTAATTTCATATTATTTGCACAAAACTTCGAAGTACATTTATTTATCGCATTAATTTAAATCTATATGCATTGCTAAACATGACTAATGATTAATATATTACTGAATGTTATGAACTGTCTAAAAGTTAAAGGAATTACCCTACGAACAATAACTTGTACTTTACGAAAAATTAAATTTTTGCAGTGACTTCCCTTAATAAACAAGGAAAATAATACTTTAAAAAAATTAATATAAAATAATATTTCCCATCTGCATCGTTAATTAAAGGCGCATAAACTTTCATTGATAATGTTTAATCCTAGTGCATTTTGATACATTGTATATATATTTTTTAAAAATATTTAAACATACGTACTTTTAAGAAAATGTTTTTTTAAAGTGATATGCAAACTTAGGTACTCTTATAATATTACGCTAGCAAGTGCTTTATATACTATTTATTAGTTTTATGACGTTCTAGTGGCCGCTTTCTCAGAAATACTAGTGTATATTTTGAGAAGGAACTGTCTGATTGTTGCCAATGATTAAAGACGTGACTGCTCGTGTCATCCTAGGTTCAGCTCCTGTGTTGCCTGCTCTAGCAGCACAGACTGTGTCATGTCGGCTACATGGCATAGTAGTCTTTGGGTACTGTGCTGATACCTCCCATTATGTCATTGTTTGAACGCAACATCAGAGGGGTGGAAGATGCGTGGTCGGACTAGGGTAACACCCGATGTTCTTAGTGCCGAGATTGCAATCGCGCACGGCTGTGTGCTGTTGAATCTGGGCTAGTTTCCACTAGCTAGGCAGCTCTAGCATAGAGCATCAGACCTAGTGAGGTGGGGATCCTGGGGACAGCAGCCCTTCCATTTACACAAATGACATGAATGGTTATCCTTCTGTTCCCTGCATTTCCTGCCTGAAAAAATACACGAGAACGCGCCCTCATCACTTCGGTCCCACATTCTACAAAACTTGCATTCAAGCCATCCAAGGACACGACAACTTATTACATCAAAAGACAAACGCCATTTACAAACACCTCATAAAAAGCAAGCACCTCCAGTACAGCTCAGAATCAAGCATGACACCCACAGGACAGGCAGCCAAATGTCAACTTTGCAGACGAAACATACAAGAAACTGAAGAACACATATTCTAAGAATGCAACGCAATCATACCAGCAAGAACAGAGTTACAACACACAATAGAAACACACACTATACAGATCTATCATACTTAACACACTGCCAAAAACAACACAACAATCTTACACAAAATCCCTAATTCTGTTATTGGAATATAGAAATTTAGTGTGGGCTTGCTGAATGCTGCCGTTTACCAATCCAAAACGTTCAATGCCAATTTCCCGGAGTGGTCGGGTTTATGAAATTCTAGTGAATATTTCAAACCCGCCATTTTTGTGCCAAAAGTGTTTTTCCTTTGGATTGTGCTTCATTATTGTGTATTCTGTGGTGACATATAGGTCACGATAAGATGGAGGTGCCTATGATCGACCTGGATTGTGACTTTGAGGGAAACCTCATTCACAGAAGTGGAACTCTAGTTATTAACATTACAGGTCAGGAAATTTCTAAAGTGAACTTTAACTTGTTATTGGGAGTTCTGTCCGGTCCTTTTGGAATCGGACAGAACAGCATCCCAGCCTTGTACCGCTTGGACAGCCCTTCAAGTGGTACTTCACTCTAAGTTCGGCGGCACACATTACTCATTATAAACGACTGGAAGGAAAGAAAATAGAGCTGGCTACACCTGAACTATCAATCGAGATCGAGCACGTGGAAAAAGAAAAACAGAAGGGGGTGATCCATTGGTTACCCCCAACCATCGACCAAGATCTCGTCCAAAAACTTGTCGCCAAAATATTAGGGGACAAAGAGGCTGATGCCAGAAGAATCGGAATCAGGTGCGACTGGATTTTTAGGTACAATCCAGTATAGAACATCACAATCCCACACTACATGAAGGTGAGATCCCGAAGTGGGAGAATTGTCACCACGTGGGTGACACTTCCAGGCCGCCGTACTCAGTGTACGCACTGTACCAGTGATGCTCACTGGGACAGTCAATTTCCACTGAGAAAGCAAAGACAAGAAAGACGACTCCGAGAGGAAAAGGAGAGAGAGGCAAATAGTTATTGCCGAGCAAATAGTTGTTGACGGAGACAACAAACAAGACCTCCCATCAGAGGAATCAAACGCTGTCGACCAGACAGTCAAAAAGACTGTAGAAAACAAAACCAAAGCCGACAGCACCAAAAGAAGCGAAACACGAGGCCGGCAAAAAGCGCCGGCACAACAGCCAGCATGAGAGAAATCCAACATCATCATCAGAGCTCGAGAGCGAAGAAGAGCTAACACAAACTGAAATCCTCACAATGGGGCGTTTAGTTATCAATACTGACATGGAAGACGATTCTATGCAGGAGATGCTGACGTCACGACAGAAAACCAATAAAAAAAGAACAAACAATAATTTTTAAAATTCATTATGTGTAGTGTGTGTGTGCTCATTTAATTTTTTAAATTCATTATGTGTAGTGTGTGTGTGCTAATTTAATTTTTTAATTCATTATGTGTAGTGTGTGTGTGCTAATTTAATTTTTTTAAATTCATTATGTGTAGTGTGTGTGCTAATTTAATTTTTCCAAAACCAGAAAAACACGTAAGTGTGTCATTTTACACTATAATAAAGTTTGGCGAGCATGGGGACGAATGTATTTATTTCATTATCAATTTCTGTGAGCACGGGAGCGAATGCATTTGTTTTATTATACATTTCTGTGAGCACGTGGATGAAAGTATGGGTTTTATTAGAACTTTATGTGAGCACGTGGGTGAATGTACCTGTTTATGTTAACTTGTTGGAAACACGTGGGTGAATGTACCTGTTTTATAATAACTTGTTGGGAGCACGTGGGTGAATGTACCAATTTTTTCAAACTTATTTGCGAGCACGTGGTTGAATGCAAGTACAGGTCTGTGTGCACGTATATTGTCACTACTATTTTATTTATAAATACTTCTACATGTATACATGTAAATAGAATGTATTTTTATAAATCAATTGGTAAATGGCAGCAACCATTATTATATTAACACTAATATTAGGGGCCTCAGGTCCAAATGAGATCACATCACAACACTCATACACAAACACAAGCCAGATTTCATCTTACTACAGGAAACAAACATACACACACACGACCACGCATCCCGCATCACAACACGGCTAGGCCTGCGGCACGCGTGCTTCAGCCTAGCCATAAACCATACAGGATCAGGGATGGCTATTTTACAAACATCAGACAGGTGGACGATCATTAGGAAAGACAGAGACAGTGACGGAAGGACAGCCATAGTTCAAGTAAAAGACGGCGACAAACACACATACACCATAGCCTGCATACACGCACCACCACATTACGGACAGCAACCTATCTTTTACGACAGACTAGAGAGTCTACTGGCAGGCTCATACAGGGGACAAAATATTATTTTAGGGGGGGACTTTAACTGCGTCCTGACAGATATGGACATCATTGGAGGAGAGGTCAGGAAGCAGATAAGGAAAACAAGTAAAGATGACAATCACCAACTTGACATTTTACACACAATAATTGACACCCACGGTTTGACCGATGCATATAGACACACACATCCACACGGCATGGACATCACACACACAAACCACTCCTACAACAGGGCTATACGGCTAGACAGGATCTATGTCCCGTCCACAAATTTCATCAGCCAGGCCACACATATCACAAAAACACTCAAGTTTACAGACCACAAGGCAGTCATTGCAACAATTAACACCGCATACACAAACACTCATTCCAGGAGGTCACCCCACTGGACATTCAACAACACCCTACTGCAAAACAAAACATATACAGAACACATTAAACAAATTATCCAGCTATACACTGACGACAAAGACATAGATGACATACAGCAGCATTGGGAACTCCTCAAAAACACTATACGAGAAAGAACACAAATTCTAGCACTACGGATAAACAAACACAGATTAAGACAAGAAACACTTCTAGAAGAAGCCATCAAATTAACAAAACAAATAGACAGACATGCACCCAACATCATCACACTAGAGGAGGAGTTGGAACAGCACAGACATCACAAATTCCACGGAGCACTGCTTCGCACAGGCTTAAAAACAATCACACAGGAAATTCCCACCAAACAATACATGGCAATAGAACAGAGCATACAACGAAACAGACAAATAGGGACAATAATAGACGTAGACGGCAACACACAGACTGACACTTCAAATATAACAAAAGCATTTGAAGACTACTACAGGAATCTCTATACGGAAAGTAACACACATCCAAACATACAAGACAAATTCATGCAATACACAAGGAAACTTCCAGAGTGACAGGGAAAAACTAGACGAAGAACTCACATTAGCTGACATAACAAACGCTATACAATCAATGCAAAAGAACAAATCTCCGGGACCTGACGGTCTCACAATAGAATTCTTCCAACATTTCTTTCCTCTCCTAGGCCCTCTTCTTCTCAAAATGTACACAGACTCATTCACAAAGAAACAACTTCCTCCAAGTTTAAACATGTCTTACATAACATTACTCCGCAAAGACAACACAGACAAATCACTTCTTAAAAACTACAGACCCATTTCACTACTTAACACAGACTACAAGATACTAACAAAAGCACTAACAAATAAACTAAAACCCTTCATGGCAACACTCATTCACAAAGATCAACAGTGCAGTGTACAGGGCAGAAACATCCACCAGCACACACATTTTATACGAGACATCATAACGTTCACTCATGACAAAGACAGTCAGTCTTCCATTCTATCTCTCGACCAAGAAAAAGCCTTCGACAGAGTATCTCATTCCTTTCTCCACAAGACACTACTGAACTGCAACTTAGGAACAAGCTTCAGACAGTGGATACAGATTATGTATTCTAGACCTGAAAGTAAAGTACTTGTGAACCATTCGTTCACAGAGGCCTTCGGACTAACTAGATCAGTCCGACAGGGATGTTCTCTCTCTCCTTTACTTTACGGACGGTTTGACCATAGAACCGCTCCTAGAGAGCATCAGACAAGACAGTTCCATTAAAGGTACATTCACACCAGGGAAAGGAGAGCAGAAATTGTTAGCCTACGCTGACGATACTGTCTTCTTTCCATCAAACATCACATCAATAGACAACATCCTCAATACTTTCACAGAATTTGGGAAAGGTAGCGGGGCACAGATAAACACACATAAATCATTCATCATGGGCATAGGCAGGTGGAAGAACAAAGTGACTTTCCCTCTGCTCTAACACCTGTTCCTAACATCAAGTTGTATGGAATTACATATCCTTGCAACCCAAACAGAACACACAAACCAACATGGCAGAACCTAGTCACACAGATAACAGACATGCTGCAGAGATACAAATACAAAACATTCACAATTTTTGGTAGAACAATCATTGTAAACACTTACATCATTCCAAAACTAATATACATAGCTACAGTTTTTAATCCACCTCAGCAAACAATAACAGACATAAGAAAACTCATAAGACATTTTGTTTTGGAAGCACTTTACACAGCATACAACACAAAACACTAATACAACACAAAAAACAAGGAGGTATTTCACTACAGGACATACACACAAAAATTAAAACTCTCAGAATAAGCCACGTAAGCCGCATCATCCAACAACCAGACAATCATATTTTCGCACACTATTACATGGGACTGAGATTACTCAAATTCAGAAACCCAACAACTCAATACCTCACCATTTCGGTCCCACACCCACATTCTACAAAAATTGCATTCAAGCCATCCAAGGACACGACAATCTATTACATCAAAAGACAAACACCATTTACAAGCACCTCATTAAACAGCAAGCACCTCAATTACAGTTCAGAATCAAGAGAGGCCAAAAATACTTTCTCACAGACTACACCAGCACTTTCACAAACCTCCACAACCCACACATCGCTCCCAAGGAGCAAGGGAAGTCACATACAGACTCATATACAGCATGACACCCACAGGACAAGCAGCAAAATGCCAACTTTGTAGGCGAAACATACAAGAAACAGAAGAACACATATTCTACAAATGCAGCACAATCATACCAGCAAGAACAGAGTTACAACACACACTAGAAACACACACTACACAGAAAGTAGACATATACAGATCTATCATGCTAAACACACTGCCAAAAACAACAACACAACAATCCTACACTAAATCCCTAATTCTATTATCGGAATATAGGAATTTGGTGTGTAGGTTAAGTTAGTTAAGTTAAGTTAAGTTAAGTTAGTTAAGTTAAATTTATGTTAAGATAGTTAAGTTAAAGTTAAGTTAGTTATGTTAAGTTTAAGTTATGTTAAGTTAGTTAAGTTTAAGTTAAGATAGTTAAGTTAAGTTTAAGCATCTGGACATCCTCATTCCTTACACCTGACACCGTGCAAATGCTCTTTCCGCTAAACTAATCAATCTGTCTCCATATGTACACACAGCTTCCCATTATTTTTTTTTCTTCTTGTGTAATTTTGCAAATAAATCTTGTGGACATCTTTCTTCTGCATACCTAAAGGTTAATATGTTTATGGTTATGGAAGGTCCCGGTATCACTGCAAACGAATTAAAATCCATAATTGCTCAACCACCCGTGCCAGTAGAATCATCCGAATTACTATCTCATCTCCCAAAAAAGAAAGGTATCTGTAGTCCCCATCATAGCAGTCTCAGCACACACCAAAAAGCATAAGGCGAAAACGCACAGAAAGTTAAACAAAAACCGTCTGTTCCCTGTCATACGATATAATAAATATCGGAAATTGGAATATTGAAACACGATTAAAATGGATGAAACACACAGCTCACGACGTGCACAGAGCACTTAACTCAGTAGCTCCTGCAACAAGCCGGACTTAGAAAATGAAGAAACTGCAACAAGGAACACTTTTCAGACATGGCCTCTAATCGTTCCTGCAGCCTCTCCACTATATTGACAGAATGTTCACGTTCTCGTGAAAATGATAATCGTCATTCATCATTCATCATTGAGTGCCTTCTCCGCAACGAAGGTTGGCTACCATGGATCGCCATTCTACTCTGTTTCTTGCTTTGATGATCAGGCTGTCATAGATTGACTTGTCCATCTTTTGATGTTACTCCTCCATGTTAGCCTTGGTCTGCCTCTGCCTCTTTTACCTTGTATTCTGCCTTCCACTATTACTTTTAGTAGGCAGTTGCGTCTTTTAACATGCCCCCAAAATTTCACTTTTTCTTGTCTTAATTGTATTTAGTAGTTTCTTTTTTATTTTCAGTTGTTTTAAAACGTCATTGTTTGTTTTCTTTTCTTTCCATCCAATTCTACCTATTCTTCTATACATCCACATTTCAATTTCAGGCTTCAATTTTCTGTTCTGTTTTCTTGTCTAATGTCCATGTTTCTGCACTACACAGGACTATTGAGAAGATGTAACATTTTGCCATTCTTAGTTTCAGCTCTGCTGATATTTGTTTTGTTGTTAGTATATTTTTCATGGCATTAAAATTACTCTATTGTATTCTACTAAATAATAATTCAGTAATTTTCATTTCAACAATCAATTCAAAATAGCAATCAATCAATTCCTAAATATAATTAAATAAGTAATCCACTCTTGATCCTTGGAAAATGAAAGTACACACGCGATGTTTATATTTCTTGAGCAAGAAGCAGGTTACACTCACGCGGTCACGTGATTACACGGCTCTCTCTCTCTCTCCAGACACGTTTTAAGTTCGGCGATCTCACAATGTCACAATGTTCCCTAGTTGACCTGGATTTGTCGTACGCTACTTGACGATTTCAATCTTAATCAGTCTTAAACGTGCTCTGTTATCTTGCAATATTTGAGAGTCTCGTGACCCTGACGGGCTGAAGTTACTTGAATTCTTTAGTTGTGAACTTGTTTGCATACGTTTGACTTGTCTCTATAACTTGAGCATATTTTGTCTTGAGCCGCATATTAAATACTAACTTGAATATATATCTATCTATCTATTGACCTTTCGAGGCGTAGCCGGCCCATAGGGCGTAGACCAAGATATACCTTCTCCTATCTGAATTTTTGTTCTAGCAGTTTTCTTTTAAAGATATTTTATCAAATCTCGCTATTTGTCTCTGTTCTGTGCAAGCAGCCTTATCTCATTGAGGGAGCCGAATCCTGCTGCTCTTGCCTCTCTCATCAATGTTCTTCTTAGTGTCTCCCTGGGTCTTCCTCTTTTTCTCTTACCTGTTGTTTCCCATATGAGGGCTTGCTTTGTTATTCGGTTATTATCTCTTCTCATCACATGTCCAACATATGAACATCGTCTTTTCTTTATTACTGAAGATATTAGTGGCTGATTGGCGATTTCTCTAATTTCCTCGTTTGTTTTGAATTCGTTCCATGCTATCCCAAGTATCTATCGTAGACATTTATTTTCGAATGCGTTCAACTTTGTTTCTATATCTCTTGTTGTTTTCCATCGCTCACATGCAATCGTAAGGGTTGATAGTACATTTTATACTCAGTAATTTTTCGAAAATTTTTCCCAGTGTTGCTGTACGTCGTCTATGTTTTTGTCGTCAGTGTATAAATGGATAATTTGGGTTATATGTTCTTTATATGATTTGTTCTGCAGTAGGGTGTTGTTGAATTTCCAGTGAGGTGACCTCCTGATGTGAGTGTTTGTGTGTGCGGTGTTAATGGTTGCGATGACTGCCTTGTGAACTGTAAACTGGAGTGTGTTTATAATGTTTGGTCTGGCTGATGTGAGTGTTTGTGTGTGCGGTGTTAATGTTTGCGATGACTGCCTTGTGGTCTGTAAACTGGAGTGTGTCTATAATGTCTGGTCTGTAAACTGGAGTGTGTCAATAATGTCTGGTCTGTAAACTGGAGTGTGTCTATAATGTCTGGTCTGTAAACTGGAGTGTGTCTAAAATGTCTGGTCTGTAAACTGGAGTGTGTCTATAATGTATGGTCTGTAAACTGGAGTGTGTCTATAATGTCTGGTCTGTAAACTGGAGTGTGTCTATAATGTCTGGTCTGTAAACTGGAGTGTGTCTATAATGTCTGTAAACTGGAGTGTGTCTATAATGTCTGGTCTGTAAATTGGAGTGTGTCAATAATGTCTGGTCTGTAAACTGGAGTGTGTGTATAATGTCTGGTCTGTAAACTGGAGTGTGTCTATAATGTCTGGTCTGGCTGATGAAGCGAGTGAACGGGATGTAAATTCTGTCTAATAGTGTTGCCCTGTTGTGATTTTTGTGTCTGATGTCCATGTCATGTGGGTGCGTGTATGCGTCAGTCAAACCGTGAGTGTCAATTATTGTCTGGAAAATATCCAGTGGTGGTTGCCTTCCTTTATTTCATCTTCTTATCTGCTTCCTAACATCTCCTCCCACGATGTCCATATGCGTCAGGACGCAGTCAAAGTCTCCCCCTAAAATAATATTACGTCCCCTGTATAAGCCAGCAAGCAAGCTCCCTAGTTCATCATAAAACCTAGGTTGCTGTTCGTATTGTGCTGGTGCGTGTATACAAACTATGGTATGTGTGTGTTTGTCGTCGTCTCTTACTTGAACTATAGCTGTCTTACCGTCGCTGTCCCTGTCCGTCCTAACGATCGTCCCCCTGTCTGATGTTTGTAGAATTGCAACTCCTGAACCCGTTTTTAGTGTGGCTAGGCCGAGCACGAGTTTAGCGAGCCCAGCCGTGTTGTGATGCGAGGTCGTCTGTGTGTATGTTTGTTTCCTGTAATAGAATGCAGTCTGGCTTGTGTTTGTGTAGGAGTGTTATGATGTGATCTCATTTCGACCTGATACCTTTAATATTTAATGTAAACATGATGACAGCTACTGCCATTTACCGAATGATTTGTATAAATAAACTATTTTCATATACATAAATGCAAAGGTATTTATCAAAATAATAGTTTGGACAACTTAAGTACACTCAGGCTTGCACTCACATTCACATACACCCACGTGCTCACACATCATCATCATCATGGGCCATACCGGTTGGCGTAGGCGATCATGTCCTTCCACAATCTTCTATCTACAGTGCATTTAATCAATTTTGTTGTTGAGCGTTTTCCATACCGTGACACCAAGCTATCCAGTATTTTCTCTCTTTGTGTTTTGTCGTTATTGTGCTGCCCAATATAAGAAGGTAGTTTGTCATTCCTTTCCTTCTTGGCAGTGACTGTCATCGTAGGAGACCGCAGCCTATACATGAGATCCTCTGCCTGCCATCACGGAGTGGGGACCATTACAGGTATTACTTGTCGGCTGCCCCTACAACACCATCCACCACCTGCTCCAATGGCTTCACGTAACCCTGATAGGGAGGCTAAACAGGAGCTCCACCTTGCCCAAGGGTGTCCCGAAGACTAGCGGAGGAAAGGAAACGACTTACTCCTCCTTTGGTAGGGCAGAACTCTACCCCGATAACCTAGTTCACACATAGTTAGAATAAAACTGGCACTTTCACTCAAATTCACATATCTGATAACCGGACTATTCAAATATTCAGCTGTCACACTTATGTGCCTCCATCGTGGTTGAAAACATAAAGTAAATCACAAAATGTAATTCCTGATAATGAATTTAAAGAAAGTTATGCTTTTGTCATTTGTGTATTTGTGTTTTTCCTTGGCGTTGACTTCTCATGTGTCAAATCTTCATCGGTGTCTGTGTCTATTTATAAGGGCCCTGCTGTCGAGATTTCAGATGGGATAGGTTCCTCCTCACTCTTGGGCTCTGTGGTTTCTATTGGAGCGCTTTTCCATTGGCTATGGTGACGACGCTTTTTTCCGGCATGAAATTTGACGAATCTATCGCTGGGTGCCTCGCTGGCTTTCTTCTTGTTAACAACTTTGGTCGGCTCTTTATCGATTGTCTCTTTTTGTGTAACTGTCTGCGTAACACAGTCAGGTTGTATCTGTTTCTCTGTTAGCTTTGATGGGAGGTCTTGCTTGTTGGTTTCTGTCGCCTCGGCAATAATTTGTTGCCTCTCCTGTTCCTCATCGAGACGTCTTTCTTGCCTCTTCTTTCTCAGTGGGCATTGACTGTCACAGTGGGCATCATTGGTACAGTGCGTACGCTGAGTAGAACCCATACAGTGTCAGCCACGTGGTGACGATCCTCCCATTTCATGACCGGACCTTCATGTAGTGAGGGATTTGAACACCTTGCGTTGGTTTATATCTAAAAATCCAGTCGCAAGTTAGACCTATTCTAGCCGCTTTTGCATCGTTGTCGCCTATCATTTTTGCGACAAAGTTTTTCAACTAAAATGTTGTCAATTGTTGGGGGTAGTCAATAGATGAGCCCTTTCTACTTTTCTTTCTCCAACTGCTCAATTTCGGTTCGATAATTTAGGTGAAGATAGCTCTATCTTTCTTCCTTCTAGTTTTTGGTAGTAAGTTATGTGAGCCTCCGAGCTGGGTGTAAAGTACCACTTGAAGGGGTATTCCAAGCGGTACAAACTTGTGATGCTGTTCTATCCGATTCTGGATGGACCGGACAGTACGCCCATCAGAATGTTGACATTCACCTAGGAAATGTCTGGTAATGAAATGCTTAGCACGAGCGTGCCATTCCAATGAATTAGGTTGCCTTCAAAGTCTCCGTCTAAATCATACATAGGCACCTATATTTTCGTGACTTGATCGTCACCATGATAAACATACACAGTAAATTAAATCTAATAGACATTAATATAACCACTCCACTACGTGATAACAAAAGGGCGAGAAACGGTCTGTTAAGAACACTTTGATCTTAGCCAGAAGGTCGAGAAGCGATGTAGCACATTAAGTGCCGATCAAAAATTAAACAAATTACTATATCCTGCATGTGTTGTCACAATCAGTTCAGATTATAATGAATCAGTGCGTAATGTCAGAAAATTAGATATAATTTGCGGTCGTTTGCTCTTCTGATGGTCTCTGCATCTTTTACGTTTTCTAGTATTTCTAATCTTCCTTCAATCCATCTTTCCATGGTCGACACTATAGTCTGGTGTTTACGCAAGGCTTTTGAGAGGCTCCATGTGTTTTGATATCCCTGTCTTATCACGTGGTTTTATCCATCTATTTTCTTCATCCATTGTATGCGTGTTTCCTCCGCACAGTCCGTGGAGTCTATTCTTCACTGGCAAGAACTGGCAGAAATTAGATCCCGAAGAAAAGAGGTCACTGCCGCAGTTATGAAATGATTGGAAAAACTGATTTCTTAGTTCCAACTAAGATTCAACATGCTCATTTTTTCCCCTTCTAATTTGTGGAATATTATAAGCTTCATGAAAACCTTGCATGACCAAACACTAGTTGCTTTCATAAGATATTATTTTATTTTCATTCATTCGTTCATTCGTTCATTCATTCGTGTATTCTTGTGAAAATAAAAAAGAACGTTAAGTTTAAACTCATTTATGCTGAGAGATTAAAAAAGAAAATAATGACAGCATTCTTTAAGGGAGACAACTTCAAAAATATAAATGTATTGCAGAATTTTTATGAACATTAAATGGACAATTCTAGAAATTGTCCCATGAGCAAGTATGAAATAGATACATATTTAGACAATTCTTGAAATTGTTCCATGAGCAAGTATGAAATAGATACATATTTAGACAATTCTTGAAATTGTTCCATGAGCAAGTATGAAATAGATACATATTTAGACAATTATATAAATTGTTTCACGAGCAAGTATGAAATAGATACATATTTAGACAATTCTATAAATTGTTTCACGAGCAAGTATGAAATAGATACATATTTAGACAATTCTATAAATTGTTTCACGAGCAAGTTTAAAATGGACAAATATTTAGACAATTCTATAAATTGTTTCACGAGCAAGTGTAAAATGGACAAATATTTAGACAATTCGAACAGTCTGGGTGAGATTTTTTTTATTTTTTAAGAGGAGAAGAGAACACTGTTCATGCATTTCGTTTTAAATGATTGCTAAATTACAACATGGGGAACTGGTTGGTCTCGATTTAAATGATTGCTAAATTACAACATGGGGAACTGGTTGGTCTCGAGACAAGACGCCGGTCTCGAGACAGAGTGGTTGTGAGTTCAAATCCTGCTAGCACCAGTTGGGATTTTTATTTATGATTTTTTTTTTGCGACGATCACACCTGGTCTCAGCAGCAAAGCCCGGATTGAACAGTCCATTACTCACCGACGGACAAAAAAATATGAGTATCTCCGAAGTTGGAGTTATCTGCCTGTGCAGTAAGGGACCCCTGTGCGTTTGGCTGCCAAAGAAAAAAGATAAACGCCCAAATACAGTTTATAGTCTCCATGGACTTCGCCAGAGGTGAAGGCTGAACATACACATCATTGAGTTATTGAGTTATTGAATTATTTGCGGGTCATCATCATTGCACTCCGGACATATACATATATATATACACATCATGTTTCCTACAATGACTGTTTTTATTTGCGTAAACATGCATTTTGTTGCTTTCAAAAATGATGAATCTGAATCTTTGACCACCACAACATGTGCTGCTTAATGATTGACACAGTTGAATAAGGCGGTCAAACAATTCTCACTCGTGACCAATTACATTAGAACCAAAGCTGGTTAATGTCTTGGTCACCTATTTTTAGTTGATCCGGAAGCAGAATGTTATCCAGCCCTGGGTGAGCGAGTGGGAAATCAAGAAGAAAGGCAACATTTTATTTCAAAATGTCTTGCTGACGTCGGATGTATTATTCTGAAAAATGCATTTTATTTGTGCGTGTGCTACTGTTGTGTGATATAAAAATAATAATGGACAATAGCGTGAGTATATGTCGAGAATGTGGGTAGGACTTAGTGATGGACAATAACGTGAGTATATGTTGAGAATGTGGGTAGGACTTAGTGATGGACAATAACGTGAGTATATGTCGAGAATGTGGGTAGGACTTAGTGAGGGACAATAACGTGAGTATATGTTGAGAATGTGGGTAGGACTTAGTGATAGACAATAACGTGAGTATATGTTGAGAATGTGGGTAGGACTGAGTGATAGACAATAACGTGAGTATATGTCGCGAATGTGGGTAGGACTTAGTGATGGACAATAACGTGAGAATATGTCGAGAATGTGGGTAGGGCTTATTGATGGACAATAACGTGAGTATATGTTGAGAATGTGGGTAGGACTTAGTGATGGACAATAACGTGAGAATATGTCGAGAATGTGGGTAGGGCTTAGTGATGGACAATAACGTGAGAATATGTCGAGAATGTGGGTAAGACTTAGTGATAGACAATAACGTGAGTATATGTCGAGAATGTGGGTAGGACTTAGTGATGGACAATAACGTGAGAATATGTCGAGAATGTGGGTAGGGCTTAGTGATGGACAATAACGTGAGTATATGTCGAGAATGTGGGTAGGACTTAGTGATGGACAATAACGTGAGTATATGTCGAGAATGTGGGTAGGACTTAGTGATGGACAATAACGTGAGTATATGTCGAGAATGTGGGTAGGACTTAGTGAGGGACAATAACGTGAGTATATGTTGAGAATGTGGGTAGGACTTAGTGATAGACAATAACGTGAGTATATGTGGAGAATGTGAGTAAGGCTTAGAGATGGACAATAAGTTGAGTATATGTCGAGAATATGGTTTAGTGACAAACATTAGTTTATATTAGTTTATTTATCAAGAATATTGGTAGGTTTTAGTGATAGACAATTACGTGAGTGTATATGCGTCATTGGAGATACTAAGGTCGAAATGAGGGAATCCATCGAAAGAGTGTCATCACCGCCAACATGATAGAGAATTGGCCAGGGAATCTGGCAAGTGTAGCATTACGGTGTCCAGCATGAGAATGAAGTTAGAAGCAGCAACGGCGGAGATAACAGGGTTGGTTAAACAGAACGTGGATCACGCAGTCTTGGTGACCGACTCTCAAAGTATGCAACAGAAGATTGATAAAGAATGTCTGCAGCAGGAGTGGATGCAGCTCCCGACAGACTACAATAATGGGAAAATGCCATAAAGATAGTTTTCAGACAGATCCGTCACAACTCCTTGTCACTAATATTTTAGTTGATTTTCTATTTGTCTATTTTGAGAAATACATATCCTTTGTCTATTGTAATTCAAGTTGATTGCACGAATTTATATATCTTAAATAATGAGAAAATTTGGGGCTGAACAATTAATTATTTCAAAACAGAACGTGTCAAATTTGACAAATTTTGAAGAAAATACAATTATAATTACTAGTATCATTCTATTAAAATATCATTCCTGCACTGATTAATTAAGCCAGAAGTTTGGTGCCTCGGTGGCTGAGTGGTTAGTATGAACATTGCTTGATTAGAAGGATCTCAGTTCGATTTCTAGAAGTGGATATTTTCGAACCGACAAGGCTTCAATCTTCACCCAGTCTCTGTAAATGGGTACTAGATGTTTTTTTTTTTTCCGGGAAGTATAGACGGCCTGCAGTGATACCGACCGCCTCACTAAACAATTTGCGTTGTAGACATTGTAAACATTGTTGTAGACTCAGGTCATCTTCACCTATTAAAGCTGCAAACGTGTCAATGTTGGAAGTAAAATGCCACTTTAAGATTGAAACAAGCAGCTGTGCCGTAGCTTTGACTTTAGAACGGAATGGCTTCACTACAGTCTGGGCACCTCCATATCTGCTCAGCCAGCAACCAACAAAATGTCCGTCTCAATCGTTCATACTTTTCCATAGAACATGCTGAGTTCTTCTGTCAAAACTTCTGTAAATGGTTGATGCATAGAAAACTGTGTAACATTGAACGAGCTGAAAGACGTGCAGCTCATAATGGACACACTCGAGTCACTGTAACGTCTGTCACAAGCAGCATAACTCTATGTGTCAGCAACAAAACCATGGACTTAAGATTAGTGAGCATGCCACAACAATAGTCGCTGTCCCAACAAGCGACAAAACCATGGACTTAAGATTAGTGAGCATGCCACAACAATAGTCGCTGTCCCAACAAGCGACAAAACCATGGACTTAAGATTAGTGAGCATGCCACAACAATAGTCGCTGTCCCAACAAGCGACAAAACCATGGACTTAAGATTAGTGAGCATGTCACAACAATAGTCGCTGTCCCAACAAGCGACAAAACCATGGACTTAAGATTAGTGAGCATGCCACAACAATAGTCGCTGTCCCAACAAGCTACAAAACCATGGACTTAAGATTAGTGAGCATGTCACAACAATAGTCGCTGTCCCAACAAATGAAGTCAGGCCACCACTTCCGTGAGACACTCAATCCGACCGCGGTCCAGCTTGTGGCAATTTTTTAATTGAAAACAGACAAATCATACATCCCGTACCAAGGCAAGGCCAAGGCCTGTTACCGTTCTACTAAACTCAAGAGCCAGTGGCACTGCAGCACTATCTCATCGCGTGGGCACGCGAAATTCATGTCACGGGAGAGGGAGAGAGGTAGTTTAAAATCGTAACATTAAAAGAGGGAGTGAGACAGTTTAAAATCCTAACATTAAGAGAGAGAGAGAAAGAGTGAAAAAAGAGATGCAGTTTAATATATTAAACATTAAGATATAGATAGAAGAGAGAGAGAAAGAGAGAGAGAGAGAGAGAGAGAGAGAGAGAAAGAGAGAGAGAGTTAAATTTCTGGCAGTAATATATAGAGATGGAGATTAAAATGAAGGAGTTAAGAGAGTTGAGAAAGTTTATACTTCTAGCATCGAAAGTTAACCATTTAAAAATCCTAGAATGACCAGAGAGACAATTTAAAGTACAAGCACGATGTGAAAAGCAGATTATAATATTGGTATGAAAAGAGATACAGTTAAAAATCCTACTATTAATAAAGAAACAGTTAGAAATACTAAAAAGGAAAATAAGAGCAGCTTAAAATAATGTTATGAAAAGAGAGATAGACAATTACAAAGCATTAAAGTAGTGAGAGACAGTCATTCTTTTTTATTTTATTTTTACATGAGAATCAAGTTCAGAATAATTGTTCAGCAAACTTGTAGAATAAAGTGTAATATGGGTTGTTTATAATGTCGCTATGGAGTGACTTGATCATTATTCTTGAAATGAAATACCGAAATTTCGAAATCACGAAAATGATGAAATTTACATCACATTCTGTGTCAACAATCCCGTCACAAACATAACACATTAAGCCGGTATTATATTCACGGTTTCATTGCAGAAGGGAAATGCTGTTATACAATGGAAACAGGATATTTTTTTTTTTAATACGTCTTCGGTAATGATAGCATATATACTGAAGAAGTTATTCAACAATTTGTGTTGAAATGTCCAGACTCACAAGTCTCCCACCGCAATGAGGCTATGACTTTGATTGACAAGTTTCGTGCTACGGATAGTGTTGTAGATGCATACGGATCTGGAGAGCCTTCAACTTCAGAAGACACAGAACTTGATATGCAAACCAGAATTACAATGAGCCCTAATAAATCTTTAAGGTGGTTGACTCAACATGCAAACTTTTCCAATGAATACCGCCCACAAGGTTCTGATGTGTTAGCTGCACTATCGTCCTTACAGATTAATTGAATCGTCTTAATTCCATGCAAGAGATTGTGAATCCAGATTGAACTACTGCATGTTGTTTCAGAACCTTATCTCTGAACAAGGGGATAAAGTCCTTGACGTGACATTCTTCACTGATGAGGCACGGTTTCATCTCTCCGGTTGCGTCAACAAGTAAGAACAACCGCATGTAGAGAAGTAAAAAAAAACCCGCATGAATTACATCAAGTACCACTTTACGTTCAGAAAGTTGTATGCGGATAATTGGGAAACATTTTTTTCAATGCAAAAATCAAGGCAGAACATTACCGTACTTTATTGCTGGAATCATTCATAGCCCACCTTACAGAGCGGGAAATTAAAGAAGCTCGGTTTCGGCAGGATGGGGCAACAGCACACACAGCCGCAACAGCACACACAGCCGCAACAACATCACTTACTTATTAGGAAAGCGTTTTTGCAAATCACATTATTTCACTCGTAATCTGGCCTGCTCGTTCACCAGACCTAACCCCGCCTAATTATTACCAGACCTAACCCCGCCTAATTATTACCAGACCTAGCCCCGCTTAATTATTACCAGACCTAACTCCGCCTAATTATTACCAGACCTAACCCCGTCTAATTATTACCAGACCTAACACCGCCTAATTATTACCATACCTAACTCCGCCTAATTATTACCATACCTAACCCTGCCTAATTATTACCATACCTAACTCCGCCAAATTATTACCATACCTAACCCCGCCTAATTATTACCAGACCTAACTCTGCCTAATTATTACCATACCTAACCCCGCCTAATTATTACCAGACCTAAACCTAATTATTACCAGACCTAACCCCGCCTAATTATTACCAGACCTAACCAAATTATTACCCTAACCCCACCTAATTATTACCAGACCTAACCCCGCCTAATTATTACCAGACCTAACCCCACCTAAACCTTATTACCAGACCTAACCCCGCCTAATTATTACCAGACCTAACCCACCTAATTATTACCAGACCTAACCCGCCTAATTATTACCAGACCTAACCCCGCTTAATTATTACCAGACCTAACCCCGCCTAATTATTACCATACCTAACCCCGCCTAATTATTACCAGACCTAACCCCACCTAATTATTACCAGACCTAACCCCGCCTAATTATTACCAGACCTAACCCCGCTTAATTATTACCAGACATAACCCCGCCTAATTATTACCATACCTAACTCTGCCTAATTATTTCCAGACCTAACCCCACCTAATTATTACCAGACCTAACTCCACCTAATTATTACCATACATAACTCCGCCTAATTATTACCAGAACTAACTCCGCCTAATTATTACCAGACCTAACCCCACCTAATTATTACCAGACCTAACTCCGCCTAATTATTATCATACCTAACTCCGCCTAATTATTACCATACCTAACTCCGTCTAATTATTACCAGACCTAACTCCGCCTAATTATTACCAGACCTAACTCCGCCTAATTATTACCAGACCTAACCCCACCTAATTATTACCATACCTAACCCCGCCTAATTATTTTCTGTGGGGGTGTGCTGAAAAGAAATGTTTATCGAATATTCTGAAGACAGATAATGACCTGAAGGCAGAAATCGTCACCCAGAGACAACAAATATCACCGGTCATTATCCAGAAGATTTATGTAGACAAACACCAGGCATACCAAGAGTTGTTAACCCCTACTGCCCATACCAGAACAGACTCCTTTAACAGAGGAATCAGGATTGTCAAAACAAACACGGAAAGAAGTGAAAGGAATACTTAACAAGGATGAAAAGAATAACCTGCAGCGTAAAACAATAACTCTCAGTTTCTTGGATGAAGAATACTCACAAGATCTATGGATTCGTGTGTACACAGATGGGTCAGTACAGATGCAGTAAAGAATGGCTGAGCATGTGCATATATAGAATACCCAAATAACACTAGTGATATGGATAAAATAGCAAAAGGGAAATAGCGTCACAATTACTATGCAGAAATGCAAGTAATAGAGTTGGCAATAGAAAAACTGCTGAACAATATTCTTAGCTCACAGCATGTAGTGTTTTTGACATATACAAGATCAGTACTCCAAGCACTGCAATCCAGAAAATTGCAACATCTGCAAACATTATTGACTGAACTCTGCAAACATCACAGGATTGTCCGGCAGTGGTCCCACCTTACTGTAAAATAGCAGGAAACGAGAGAGCAGATCAGATGGCAAATGAAGGTGAAACAGGCACACATAGAATATTTCCACAACAAATTTAGAAAAGATACATTTCCTTTAGTTTGATACTTTATGATTTGCAATTTCTTATAGAAATTTTCAAAGAACTTGCACATTTTATGAGAAAATTATTTTCTGGAAAATAATATGCATATGAATAAAACTTTTGACATTTTACAATTACAATATTTCGACGTATAAAGAATTCTTAACTTTTAATCTAACTGGAGTTGCTTCCCTTTTAATAAAGCAAGAAAACATTTAATTTCTTAAGCATATGTGTTTATATTCCCACTGAGTGGGAAATTCCAACCTACGAAGTCAATTTAGAAAACAAACACGAGAAAGACACATTGATGGCCACTATCGACGGCCCAGACGTCTCAAGAATTACCGTTTCTATGATGACGAGTATACTCATAGGCCCAGCTGGGGTTATGCTCAACGGTATAAACACCGTCTATCGCTTCAACGATACAAGGAAGTGGTTTTTCACTTTAAAACCTGAAGCTCATAGGCAAAACTACAAGGAGCTCGAGAACAAGACTATCCAATTAAAGGAACCCAATATCACAATGGTGATATGCCACCAAGAGAAGGAGCAGTTGAGAGTGTGCATCCAATGGATACCGCCAACCTTAAAACCAAAAATAATACAGAAACTTGTGTACGGAATTACAGGGGACAAGGAGGCCCAAGTAAAACAGGACACCTACCGAGCAGACAAGTGGATGTTTTGGTACAAGCCAACCCCACATGTAAAGATACCCCACTATATCAACATAAAAATAAAAGGAACAATCAGCGAAACGATCAAGCTCTTTGTTACCCTGCCAGGCAGGAGAACACGATGTCCTCACTGTGGACTGGATACACATTGGGAAAACCGGTGCCCCAAGAAGCCAGGCCTGAGACTGCAGGCGACAGTCGAGGGACCAGTCTGTACAGATCCAGTACAGACCTGCGATAACAAGACAACAGATACAGCAGCAACAGAAGAAGCAGTCAACGACACACCCCAACCACCTACGAAGAAGAAACGAAGCTCGAAACAAAAGAAAATAGAACAAACAACAAAAGACCATACACAGCAGCAGATTTCTAGAACGGAAGCCCAGATGCCCACATCAACAAATGCAGAAGAGGAACCTAGAAGGCAGAAACTTTCAGAAGTACAGGAATGCAACACACAACCCACACAAGAACTTCCACAAAACGAGGAAACAAACTACCATACACAGAAGGATGGCTGTAGTGGTGATGAGGAACAGCCACTTCCATTCAGCGAAACTTTCGTGTACGACCTTCGAGATTACCCCCGTTATAAGGGTTACAAACATGAATGGTGGTAAACAAGCTCTCTGTAACCTGCCAGGCAGGAGAACACGATGTCAAGACAGTCGAGGAAACAGTCCTTACTAAACCGGTCCAGACCATCGTTCCAAATACAACTACCGCAGCACCAGCAGTCAATGACACAGCCCACTACCTACAAAAAAGAAACGTAACTCTAAACAAAAAGAAACAGTACAAGTACCAAGGATGACACACAGCAGCAGACTCACATAACAAAACCCAGACGCCCACATCCACATTTTCCAAAGACGAGCCTAGAAGACAGAAACTTCTAGAAATACAGAATCACAGCACACAACCAGCACAAGAAATTCCACAAAACGAAGAACACCAATGGACAAACACAACTACTATTCAGATACAGATACAGAGTACCACGACTGGGAAGTGGAGATTGGAAACATTTCTACGACCCAGAGGACAACTATCAGTGACACCCTCATGCCCTTCTGAGGGCAACAAACACAAAATAATTTATGAAATTGTTCCCCTTTTATGAAATAAATAAAATTCTGGAAAATAAAAATTCCCCAAATAAAAAAAAAAATAAAAAAAAAAAAAAATCTATACTCTTACTACTAATACACTCAGTACTACTCTATTACTACTACTACTTCTAAAAAAAATAAAAATTAAGAGATTGAGAGAGAGAGAAAAAGCGAAAAAGACAGATGCAGTTATAGATATTAAACATTAAGATATATCGATAGAAAAAAGAGAATGAGAGATAGGCAAACAATAAAGTTGGCAATAGAAAAACTGCTGAACAGTAATCTTAGCCCACAGCCTGTAGAGTTTTTAATAGATGCAAGATCAGTGCTCCAGGCACTGCTATCCAGAAAGTTGCTACATCTGCAAAATTTATTGACTGAACTCTACAAATACCACATGATTGCCCTGCAGTAGATCCCATCTCACTATGGAATACCAGGAAACTAGAGAGCAGATCAGCTTTCAAAAGAAGGTGAAATAGGCACACAACCAGATGCGCCGGTTACATACCATCATAAGATACATATAATTAAATCAATCAGAAGATCAAATGCTCCAAATCAGGATGACTTTCATAATATGAATAGATGGGAACAAGTTATCATTATATGCATTAGAACAGGACACAATTGACTCCACAGTCACGTGTATACAAAATTCAAGATCGGTACCTCAACTAAATGTACATATGGACAGGCGCCCCAGACAGCGGAATGCATATTTCAAGAATGTACTGAATATAGAAGACTGTATAAAGTCCACTTATACCATTAACACAACACTACAGACAAGACTATATGCACCACTGCAAGAATGACAAAAGACGGTAACATTTATACAGGAAATGACATTGGAGTTATAGACAATACTTCAGGCGAACGAAAGATAGATATGTAGATCCAGAAGGTTTTCGAAAATAGTAAGAGATAAGTCTCAGAATGTCTTGAGGCCTGCAGTGGATATTTTGAACAATTGCTGTGAACAGATCTCCATCGTGTGAACAACTTCTTTACCAAATACAAGCCAGCCAAGAGCAGTAGTATGCATATTAATAAAACAAATTTTATATACAATTTCACATAATTTAAAAAAATAGGTTCACTGCACCGGACTTTATACAGCCTTATACTTTTTTAAGACAGAAATTGACTTTTCTGTGAGCAAAGGAAGGTAACTTTTATTTTTTAAGAGAAATTATAAATAATTAATATTTGCACTACAAATTGAGGAAATGTACATTTCTTTTAATTTGATATTTTAGGACTTGCAATTTCATATAAAAATTTTTTAAGATCTTTAAAATTTTATAAGAAAATTATTTTCCTGGCAACAATATGCATAGAAATTAAACTTTTGACAATTTACAATTACAATATATCGACGTATAAAGAATTCTTAACTTTTATTCAAACCAGAGTTGCTTCCCTTTTAATAAAGCTAGATAGCATTTAATTTCTCAAGCATATAAGGTTATATTAACATTTTCATCAACAATTCAACGGTAGAACACTTTTTTTGCATTTAAGTTATATATGTTAGAACGAACCATGCCTGTAAATATTATTCAACATTTAAATATTTATTCTTCAAAGAATTATTATATTTCTTAGCTGATAATCAACTGTTTAAAGTTTCTAAACATTTTTATAGATCACAGGTCCAAAGAAGTTAATTTACAAAAATTAGCTGATGCCGTCTCATCACTGTACTGTAGAGTCTAGAAGAGATAATGTTAGAGAGAGAGAGAGAGAGAGAGAGAGAGAGAGAGAGAGAGCGGTATCAATAACACAAGGAAAATACTGTGCAGTTGAAATTTAAAAATTCTAGTAGATAAAGGGAGAGGATTTGGAGATAGACATAAATCATATCACTGGAAGAGTGAGAGTGGCAGTTTAAAATTCTAACATTGAGAGATAGATAGAGAGAGAGAGAGCGAAAAATAGACATGCAGTTATATATATTAAATATTAAGATATAGATAGAAGAAAGAGAATGAGAGAGAAGCAATTAAAATTTCTAGCAGTAATAGACAGAGATTAAAATGTATGAGTTAAGAGAGTTGAGAGAGTTTATATTTCTAGCAGTAATAGATAGAGATTAAAATGTATGAGTTAAGAGAGTTGAGAGAGTTTATATTTCTAGCTTCAAAAGTTAGCCTTTTGAAAATCCTAGAATGACCAGAGAGACAATACTAGCATGAAGGAAAAAGTAGTTTAAAATCCTAGTATGAAAAGAAATACATTTAAAAATACTACCATTAAGAAAGAAGCAGATAATAATGCTAATATGAAAATGAAAGCAGCTTAAAATCCTGTTCACATTCACACATGAATTTCATGTGGGTGTTCCCTCTCTCTTCTACTTTACGCGCTGACCATAGAACCGTTCCTTGAGAGTATCAGACGAGACAGTTCCATAAAGGGCACATTCATGTCAGGGAAAGGAGAGCAGAAATTGTTAGCGTATGCTGACGTCACTGTCTTCTTTCCATCAAACACTAGATCAATAGACAGCATCCTCAATACATTCACAGAATTTGGACAATTTAAAAAAAAAACAGAATAAGTAAAAAGGGGTATGGTAACAGCTTTACGTGGTAATTAACGAAACAAAAGTCGACGTTTCGTCCAAGTAGGCCTTCAGTTGAAACAACAAACAGCAACACAAATATATATATATATATATATATATATATATATATATATATATATATATATATATATATATATATATATATATACGGATATATACACAAATCTAACTTGGTTATTGAGCGGTCGCTGGTGGGGAATAAGATGGTGTCCTCGGTGTATGCCTGAGCTTTTGTTGTCCTCCTGATATAAATTTACAGCTGATGGGGTTGTCTTTTCTTCTCGATTAGCGGCTCTAAGACTATGAGGTAGAGCAGCGGAGCCAAGGGCATCCTTGTTTGACGGACCTGGTTAGTGTGAAGGAATCCATGAATGTGCGATTTACAAGGACAAGGCCCTCAGGTCTGGAGTACAGGATGTTGATGCATCGTCGAAAGTTGTCTCCCATATTGCACTTGCGCAGCGTTTTCTGTAAGCAGGAGTGTACGACACCCTGTCAAAAGCCTTTTCCTGGTCAAAGGACAGAATCGATGAAGGTATGTTTCTTGTATGTGTGTAGGTGATGATGTATCGTATGAAGTGGTTGTGGTTGTTTTTATTTTAGCATTGGATGCTGCATTGCTGGTCTTCGGGGACGAGTGAGAACATGAACGGCTTTAGCTTATTCGTCAGGGACGATGTCAGTATTTTATAGTCTACGTTGAGCAGCGATATCGGTCTGTAGTTTGTTACTTGTATCTTCTCTATATTGTTCTTCAGGAGTCAGGAGATGTATGACACGCTG
This sequence comes from Megaustenia siamemsis, assembly GCA_032433765.1. Taxonomy (NCBI): domain Eukaryota; kingdom Metazoa; phylum Mollusca; class Gastropoda; order Stylommatophora; family Ariophantidae; genus Megaustenia; species Megaustenia siamemsis. The sequence continues at coordinate 11,080,864 of JAVIAB010000145.1, read as the reverse complement.
ATTCTCGGAGGTAGATGTCCTTTGTGGAAGGAAGGAATCCGTAAAAAAACCTTCAGCAATTCTACAAGTTCCTACAAAGGGGAAAAAATGTTTATAGAACTTCGCAGTGAGTCTGTTCCAGACGTTTTATCCTTATGCGAGGTTTTGAGAATTATCTTTCTTTTATATTTCTTAATACTTTCGTTTTTATTAGCTCTCGTATACATAAGTTAAGAGTGAAGACTACATTTGTTTTGAAAATTCTAAGCTTTGTTTTCGTGCTGAGTAATTTTGATTTCTATATTTTCCCTAGTTTTCGAATGTTATTGCTGCCTTTACTCTTCCGGTTCTAATGCATGCATTTGTGTCTTCTTCTTAATCTATGCAGCTTCTGAGTTATACCTAGTGATTTATTTCATCAAATGCTATTTCTTCTAGGTTCATTTTTATCTGGATTTATTTAATTTTCGTGGTTGATCCAAAGTCATATTATGTTAGTCTTTAGTGCGAACTGACGTCACCGAAGTCAGGGCATTCCCATATCTGCTCGGCCGCCCGTTCCAGCAACCATAGAACCATTCATCCTCTGAAGGTTCATGTCCTGCATTGATTGACCGTGTTGGGTTCCTTCCTGCTTTCGTCCTTCATGACGCCGTGTTCCACCATTCTTTTGATCCATGGTTTATCCTCAGCTTTCTTGTAGCCATCCTGTGAAAGGTGTTCTTTTAAAGCCATCATTATGTGATACATATATATTTTTTTTAGTTTTAATACATTTGCTGGAGATCTTGTGGGCTTATGCACCTTTATCTATCACCTTTCCATTAGATTACACAACAAAATACCAACCACTCCGAACATCTCTTGTGACCAAGCCATCAGTGTAGATAATCAGGTCTCGAACTTGGGAGTGAAGCTGCAGTAAATATTCTGCTACCAATTGATGATATGACATTTGTTTTTTCTTACACTGTTTTCACATAACTACAGATAAGAATTATTGTGTCTACAAAGTCAAGATCCTCTATACGAGACTCAAGTAACTATTCAATGCCTTTGGAACCTGTAAAGCATCACTACTGTATGAAGTCGATGGCAGTTCCATAAAACAAGGGAGATTAAGTACACTCTTGCTCCAACCCCTTCATCAATCTAATATCATTCACTAAGTCCTGCCTCTGGGTGAACTGTACAAGAGAAAGTATCATACAGATCTTTGCTGACGTTTTACATGGATTGTGTTTTAACTAACATGAATTCCCCTTTGTCAAAGTTTTTGTTGCAAGCACTGTATTAACGGTCTTAAATTTACAACGATTAAAGTTTAGTTTGAAGTACTGTATTAACTGTCTTAAATTTATGATTAAAATTTAGTTTGAGGTACTGTATTAACTGTCTTAAATTTATGATTAAAATTTAGTTTGAGGTACTGTATTAACTGTCTTAAATTTATGATTAAAATTTAGTTTGAGGTACTGTATTAACTGTCTTAAATTTATGATTAAAATTTAGTTTGAAGTACTGTATTAATGATCTTACGTTTCGAAAGATTAAAGTTTAGTTTGAAGTACTGTATTAAGTGTCTTAAATTTATGATTAAAATTTAGTTTGAAGTACTGTATTAACTGTCTTAAATTTATGATTAAAATTTAGTTTGAGGTACTGTATTAACTGTCTTAAATTTATGATTAAAATTTAGTTTGAAGTACTGTATTAATGATCTTACGTTTCGAAAGATTAAAGTTTAGTTTGAAGTACTGTATTAAGTGTCTTAAATTTATGATTAAAATTTAGTTTGAAGTACTGTATTAACTGTCTTAAATTTATGATTAAAATTTAGTTTGAGGTACTGTATTAACTGTCTTAAATTTATGATTAAAATTTAGTTTGAGGTACTGTATTAACTGTCTTAAATTTATGATTAAAATTTAGTTTGAAGTACTGTATTAATGATCTTACATTTCCAAAGATTAAAGTTTAGTTTGATGTACTCTATGACTGTTTTACATTTCCAATGGTTACAGTTTAAGTTATAAATACTGATTTAAATATATCAAGTTTTCCTCCATTAAAATTTAGCTTTTAAAACGCTGTAATAAATGTCTCACATTTGACTTAGCACGAGTTTAGTTGCAAGTACTCTATTAATTCAACTATGTCAAACATAGTCCTACATTTAAGGTAGGCATAATAGAGAGAAAGATCACAACATGTGAAATGTCACAACCATTACTGGTTACTGTAAAATACAGAATAAGAAATTGTGAAATTCAGGAGAACTTTTGAAATCACAACTAGCACTAAATGCATAGAGACACAAACAAATTTTGGATTATATGCATTAAACCACTGAACCAGTAACTTGCTGTGTACCTGCAAGAGTTGATAGACTGGTTTCAAGGCTCAAGGAAGACCAAAAGTCATACAGATAGACAATGTCACAGAAAACCCAGCAGCAGTAAAGGTTAATAACTGTCAAATACAATACAAATAGACTCAGGACACAAATATTGCAGCTCCTCACAATTCTTGGTGGTGCATATGCTTAAGTCAGTAAGTAATCTTTTATTTTAAGAAAATGTATTTTTGTGTAAGGTTATGCCAACCTTTACTAAAAGCTTTATTATTCCAGCTGAAGGCTTTCTTGGCTGAAATGTTCTACTTTTGTTTTGTTTCTCACCTACGTAAAGCTATTACCATACCACTTTTGGTTTGTTCCTCACCTACGTAAAGCTATTACCATACCACTTTTGGTTTGTTCCTCACCTACGTAAAGCTATTACCATACCACTTTTGGTTTGTTTCTCACCTACGTAAAGCTATTACCATACCACTTTTGGTTTGTTTCTCACCTACGTAAAGCTATTACCATACCACTTTTGGTTTGTTTCTCACCTACGTAAAGCTATTACCATACCACTTTTGGTTTGTTTCTCACCTACGTAAAGCTATTACCATACCACTTTTGTTTTGTTTCTCACCTACGTAAAGCTATTACCATACCACTTTTGTTTTGTTTCTCACCTACATAAAGCTGTTACCATACCCCTTTTGGTTTGTTTCTCATCTACGTAAAGCTATTACCATATCACTTTTGGTTTGTTTCTCACCTACGTAAAGCTATTACCATACCACTTTTGGTTTGTTTCTCACCTACGTAAAGCTATTACCATACCACTTTTGTTTTGTTTCTCATCTACGTAAAGCTATTACCATACCACTTTTGGTTTGTTTCTCACCTACGTAAAGCTATTACCATACCACTTTTGGTTTGTTTCTCACCTACGTAAAGCTATTACCATACCACTATTTCCTTTTTTTTTAAATTTTCATTATTATAATCAGCTTTACAGTAGCTTCAAATTTTATATGCATCTTGGTGCCTTTACCCAGTAACTAGTCTAATCTGGACAAATGGTTTGGGAAGACAATCCAGTACTGAAAAATGAAGCATTGAAGTGTTGGGCCAAAAGTAGAAATATCAGCATTTTACTCCAAACCAGAACACAACACAAGCACACTCACTTAACTTTCTTTTAGGGGTGGATGTAGAAGAGACATACTCTTTTAGTCATCACATGATTACAAGCATTACCAACATTGAGGAGTGGAGTAAAGGGGCATCACTCTCTTGGTCACATTGTATATCTTCTTTATGCCATTACTTCCCTCACTACAGGTCATATATCTATTTTATTCAGCTGAGATAACTGATGAACCCAATCTCAAACCCTGGGCTCTTTGTGTAAAAAGAGCCAATTTCACCTTTAACAAGCAGGCCTACTTTGTACCTGTATATATGCTCTTGTGTAAAAGAAATAAATTAACAATAGTTAATACAAATTAATGAAACAGATTCTTTATTTCTTAGAGCATTAGTAACAATACAGAACATCACATCTAACAAGAGTGCTAACTGGTTGTCAGATGTCAGTAACAAATAATTGCTTTTGTTAAATTATATATTTGCACTTGATAAAAATACATGGATTTTGTTTACTTTCAAAATTAAATATGTCTAAAGGTTTTAATAACCTTTCACAAAATTCTTTGCAAAAAATTGAATAGATTGACAAATAAATAAAATCATATATAATCTGACATCATAATAGCATGAAGGAAGCTATTCAACAATAAAATTCATGAACAAGAATTGTGGGCCTCATTGATTGCCCATGTCAAGGCATGAAAAATGAATTGAACAAAATCAAATATACAGCAAGGAAGAAATAATGAAAGCCATCAAGCTATTAAAAAATGGTAAAGCCACAGAACCAGGTGAAATTCCTTTGGAAGCCATCAAAGCAGATATTAACACCTCTACCAAGATGTTACATAATCTATTAGATAAAATTTGGGAGAGGGAAGAAATACCTAAAGACTGGAAAGAAGGTTATATGATCAAACAACCAAAGGAAGGAAGTTTACATGAGTGCACAAATTATAGGGGAATTATGCTACTATCTGTGCCAGGAAAAATATTAAGCAGAATCATTCTGGAGAGACTAAAAGAGGCCATAGAGAAACATTTGAGAGATGAACCATTTAGGAAGAACAGATCATGTGCTGATCAAATAACTACTCTACGTATAATAGTTGAACAAAGTTTAGAACTAAAATCCCCACTTTATATTGGATTAATAGATTACGAAAAGGCATTTGATAGTTTAGACAGAGGAATGCTTTGGAAGTTGTTGAGTCAATACAGAATTCCCACAAAATGTATTAATCTGATAACAACAATGTATGAAGAAATGAAATGTAGTGTGGTGCATGAAGGGCAGCTTACAAAAGCATTTGAAATAAAAACAGGAGTAAGGTAGGGATGCCTTTTATCTCCATTTCTCTTTCTACTGGCCATAGATTGGATTATAAAAATAACTCAAAACAACAGAAATGGAATCCAGTGGTCACTGACCAAGCTACTTGATGAATTTGACTTTGCTGATGACATAGCTCTCCTGTCGCACAACCATCAACAGGTGTAAGATAAAATGAGCATACTTGATGAGAGATCACAACAGATAGGAATGAAAATAGAGATAAGAACAAAATTATGAGAATTAATACAGTTGATAATAACCAAATAAAATTAGGAGAAATACCACTACTAAACATACAATCTTACATATATCTTGGCAGTAATATAGACAAAGAGGGAGGAACAGAAAATGATACCAAAATAAGGATATCAAAAGCAAGAGGAGCATTTCTTCCACTGGGAAACATATGGAAGTCCAAAGAAATTAGGTTAAACACTAAAATAAAAATGTTCAACTCCAATATTAAGTTAGTCTTAATATAAGACTGTGAAACATGGAGAACACAAAAATTTCAATCATGAAGATACAGACTTTCATTAATGGATGCTTGTGCAGAATAAAAGAATGGAAATGGCAGGACAAAATCACTAACATAGAATTATGAAAATGTACCAGTAAAATACCTATGTATAAAGAGATATAGCGAAGATGATGGTGTTGGATAGGATACACACTGTGGAAGCCAGCTGAGAATATTACACAACAGGCCCTTTTTTTGGAATCCCCAGGGAAAAAGACAAAGAGGAAGACTAAGAAATTCTTGGAGAAGATAGATAGAAGTTGAGATGAAGATGTTGGGGAAGACTTGGAATGATCTTAAAAGAATGGTAAGAAACAGAATGTCTTGGAAAGTGTTTGTTGAAGACCTATGCTCCACAGGGAGCTGAAAGGTAGAATAAGAATAATAAGTTAAATGCCACTGAAGAGAAATGTGTCAGATAAATCATGGGAGCCAGCTTGACAGACAAAATCAGAAGTAAAGAACTAAGAACTAGGTTTGGGAACACCTCCAAAGAAGAATATATAATTAAACAATGAATTCAATAGGCCATGAATCAAGACAGAAACAACCAAACACAATCGATACAGTTATTAACAAATGCTATAAAACACAAAAAAAAAACCAAGAGGATACCACTCAAATATGTTGGATAGACAGAATACTAAAAAGAAATGTGAAAGCAGAAGAGGAAATCAAAGAGCAAAACTCTGTAAACTATTTCTCACCTAGATGTGAAAAGTAAATAAGGAAGGAAAGAAGAGGCAGAAGAAATGTACTACTTATTATAAATGAAGGAAACTACAGACCTGTGTCAAGAACACTCTTTACCATCAAAACTGTAAAATACAGGTGAAGAGAAACAGAACAGAACAGAGTTGAGGCACAGGGTTGCAGAGTAGTAGTTCTTTCCTCTCTCATTTGATTTAACCAATGAGGAAAGATATAGTTTGTGGCCACAACATTTTTGTGTTGTTGATTATTACTGCAAAGTTGTCATCATTATTAATACCAAGTACCATGCTTGCTGGGGAGCTAAGACAGCTCAGTGGTTAGTGAACTGGACTACAAAGAACAAGAGGTAGGGTTCGATCCCAATCAACGGCTTCCGGGTTCATCCAGCCTTAAATGGGTACCAGATTTTTTTCTGGGAAAGTAAAGTGGCACGGGCATAATACTGACCTCATTACCCCAAAAATCATGTGCCAAAGGTGTGTAAAATTTATGGTCACTAACACCATATTACCTATATGCCACTTGGTGTGATGGGGATACTTTACTTTTTTCTTTTTTTTCCTACACAAAATATCCCAGCAGTCACAAAATATAGAATTTGTCACAAAATATTCCAGCTATCACAAAGTCTTCCAGCTGTCACAAAATACCTTAGTTATCACAAAATATCCCAGCTGTCACAAAATATCCTAGCTGACATAAAATATCTGAATTGTCACAAAATATATCAGTTGTCAAAAAATATCAAAGATGTAACACAATATTTTAGGTGACAATATCCCACATGCAAAGTATCACAGTGGTAAAAAAATTATTCCAGTTGTCACAAAATATTTCAGTTGTCACAAAATGTCACAAAAGTAAGAAAATATCCCAGCAGTAAAAAAATATCCCGACTGTCACAAAATATATCAGCTGTGCCAAAATATCCCTGATGCAATAAAATATTTTCCATCAGTCAAAATATATCTCACTTCACACAAAATATCCCAGCTGCAAAAAAATATCTCAGCTGTCACAGAATATATCATTTGTCACAAAATATCACAGCTGTCACAAAATATCTCAGTTATCATAAAATTTCCCAGATGTCACAAAAAATCCCAGCTGTCACAAAATATCCCAGCTGTCACAAAATATCCCAGCTGCAACAAAATATCCCAGCTGCCACAAAATATCCCAGCTGTCACAAAACATACCAGCTGTCACAAAACATACCAGCTGTCACAAAACATCCCAGCTGTCACAAAACATCCCAGCTGTCACAAAATATCCAAGTTGTCACAAAACATCCCAGCTGTCACAAAATATCCCAGCTGTCACAAAATATCCCAGCTGCAACAAAACATCCCAACTGTCACAAAATATCCCAGTTGTCACAAAATATCCCAGCTGTCACAAAATATCCCAGCTGCAACAAAACATCCCAGCTGTCACAATATATACCAGCTGTCACAAAACATCCCAGCTGCAACAAAACATACCAGCTGTCACAAAACATCCCAGCTGCAACAAAACATCCCAGCTGTCACAAAATATCCCAGCTGCAACAAAACATCCCAGCTGTCACAAAATATCCCAGCTGCAACAAAACATCCCAGCTGTCACAAAACATCCCAGCTGTCACAAAATATCCCAGCTGCAACAAAACATCCCAGCTGTCACAAAATATCCCAGTTGTCACAAAAGATCACAGTTGTTCCCTTCTCCTGACATGACCCCAAGTGATGAATGTCTCCTGATGTTGGAAATTAGCATTCATTTTTGATTTGGCCTCTTTTAGAACATCCTAATTACTCTTTTAGAACATGCTAATTTCTCTATTAGAACATCAGAACATCCTAATTACTCTTTTAGAATATCCCCATTAATCTTTTATAACATTCCCATTACTCTTAGAATACCCTTCATATTTTTTTAGAACATCCACATTACTCTTTTAGAATATCCAGATTACTCTTTCAGAATATTCCCATTACTCTTTCAGAATATCCCGTTAGTCTTTCAGAATATCCCTTTAGTCTTTTAGAATACACTCGTTACTCTTTTAGAACATCCTCATCTATTACAAAAGTTGGATACAACTCAAAAGAACAAAATTAATATAAAAACTGCTTTAAGAATTGTTGGATTTTTGTGTTCTGTAATGGCTCTCTTGCAGTACTTTCTAACCATAGGATATGCATCAGGGGACAAACAACAATCCTGGACATGCAACTGCTGAAATGAAGAGTACCTATAAGCAATCATCACTATTCCTTTGTCTGTTGTTACATCACATGACTTCATCTCAAGTTTATGTAGATTTGGACAGTGCATAGATAAGGCATACAGTCTATCATCTGTTATGTCACATTTGCTTATGTCCAACGAGCAAAGCCTTGAGCAGTTTTGTGCCAGAAAATCTAAGCCAATGTCTGAGATAGCCTCACAGCCCCGAGCGTCGAAGTATCATAGCTTGTAGTTCTTAGTAATGTGAATGACCCCTTGGTCTGACACCTTGGTAAACATGAAACAATTTGTAAAAGTTTATAACAGGCCTTTGTGAGCAATTATATATGTAAATGTTTGTAAATAGTCCATATAAATATCTGTCAACAATTATAATATTTTTCTTTAAATGTTGAAACATTGTACATAAACATAACACTAGTAAACATGTACAAATTAAACATCATCCCTTTTAATATATGGAGGAATAATGATGTTAGTGATCATATATTTTTATGACCAACAGGACTTTTATAAATGTCGTGACCAAAATCAAGCAATGCTGCACTACCTTTTCACATAAAATGGTAGATGTGTAAATACATTTTTGAAGCCGGCCATATAATAATATGTAAATATTTTAACAGTGACACAAATTCTATCACCAAGCTTGTTTAAGCTAATCAATGAGAAAATCTTTAAAAACATCACAAAGATGCCAGGCATAAACAATAATGGAATGATAGTCAGTAACATAAGATATGCTGATGATTCTGTATTACTAGCAGAAAATCCTGAAGATCTACATAATAACTAAATGAAATAAACATGATAAGCAAAAAATATGGATTAGATATGAATATCAAAAAGACTAAAACTATGACCATAAACAAAGAAAGTACTCAAAACCTACAAGTGGATATCAAATTTCAAGAAATACACCTGAAGACAGTTCAAAGCTACAACTACTTTGAACATACTATAACCAGTGATGGAAAATGGAAAACTGGAGAAAAAAAAATAGAAAATGGCAACAAGTAATTTTAATGTCATAAAAAATATACTAACATCAAAACAAATAAATCAGGGCTAAAACTAAGAATAGCAAAATGTTATATCTTCTCAACATTCATGTATGGTGCTGAAAGATGGACATTAGACAAGAAAGCAGAACAGAAAATGTAAGCTTTTCAGTGTGGATTTATAGAATAGGAAGAATTGAAAGGAAATAAAAGAAAACAAACGATTCTTCTGCTTCTTTCCTTCCTCATTTGCCTTTAAGCATCGAGGGGAGATATAATTTGTGGCTTTTGCTCTTCTGTTCGCCTCGGCTGCTGTAATGTTTCCTAGTGCTTCTAATATTCCATCCATCAATCTTTTTCGTGGTCGACCCTTGGGTCTGGTATTCTCACATTTGTAGAAGGCTCACTGTGTTGTGTTTTGATTTTTCTGCTTTGTCATGCGGCCAAAAAATTGTATCTGTTGTTTCTTTATATATTCTATGGCAAGGGCTATTCCTAGCTTTCTCCTTAGTTCTTCATTTCTGATCTTATCTCTCAGACTGTTTCCTGTCATTCGTCTAACACATTTCATCTTAGTAGAGGTTATTTGTCTTATTGTTCTTGCATCTAGGGTCCAGGTCTGGCATTGGTAGCACAACGTTGGGATGAATATTGTATTGTATAGTGCTCATTTTGCCTCTAGCGCTATTTCCTTGTTGGACAATAGTGGTGATAACTGTTTAATAATTTGGATTGAAAAACAAACGAAGAAGTTTTAAAACAACTAAAAATTAAAAGAGAACTACTAAACACAATTCAAACATGACAAATGAGATTTTTTGAGGCATGTTAAAAGACACAATGGTATACTAAAAGTAATCTTTGAAGGGAAAATGCAAGGTAAAAGATGGAGAGGTAGACCAAGACTAATATGGACAAGTATCATAAAAAGATGTTCACATCAGCCTATGATAATCTTTATCATCAAAGCAAGAGACAGAGCAGAAAGATGCTCCATGGTAGCCACAAAGTACAAAGAAAACAAGTTTTAAACAGTTAAACTGAATATTTACTGAATATTTATTTATTGTATAGAATATTATTTATTAACTGAATATTTATTTATTTTATGCTCCATGTGAATGCAAATCTATAACAGGTGAAATATACCAGATGGGCTATTAAAAACAATATTCATAGCCTCACCAAAGAATTCGGCAGCCGCGATAGCTCAGTGGTTAGTGAACTGGACTACAAAGGACAAGAGGTAGGGTTCGATCCCTACAACATCAAAGCAAGAGACAGAGCAGAAAGGTGCTCCATGGTAGCTAACTTTGGTTTTGGAGACAGCATTTAATGAATGACATAAATGAAAATGTCATTATACTTAGCTCTCTAAAGAAACAATTTTAAACTGATAAGCTGTGAAATTCTGTATCTTCATTGCAAAATTTTTATAAAATGTATTGTTTCCAATGTAAAGAAAAAAATTTTTTTTTTTTACTCTTCCAAAAAAAAGATTCCACGGTCTAGTGTCACATGCTTCCTTGTATTAGTTATCAAAATGGTGGATGCACTGAATACGTGTTAGAAGCTATAAGCTGTGATTGGAATTCTCAAAGTGGAAAGTTTTGAGCCTAAAACAATTCACAATGCTCTGTGGAATTTGCTTGAAGAGGAAGTTTTCAATCTTAAGTTATGGCAGTCTTGACACAAAGGAGAGGTTGTTAGTTCAAATCTGACTGTACAAGTTAGGATTTTTATTTGTGATTTCTCTCTGTGGCAACCACCCCTGGTCTCAGCAGTGAGCCCCAGCTTGACATGTCAATAACACAACAGAAAAAATATGAGTATCTCTGAAGATGGAGGTATCTGCCTGGGTGGCGATGGGCCCCTGTGCACATGGCTGCCAGGGTAAAATGAATCAACATGCAAAATTCAGTTCCTAGGCTATAGGGACTTTGCCTTAGGTGAAAGCTGTGAACGCAGAAAAAAAATATGTCTATACTGTACTTTTTTGGTTAACTATTTTCGTACTAAAGTTTTTTATCGACACAACAGAAGAGATTTCAGAGACAAAATTGTTCATGGTTTTAAGAATCAATCTATATATTTATATAACATTTAACATATTATATATGAATGTTTAGATAATTGAACAAGATATAAGATTTCAACAATATCCGGATGATATAAGACATGTAAAAAGAATAAAATGATGTGATGGCATTCACACTAATCAAATTGAGCGTTGCGCACTGTGTGGCGAAATGTACATTGCCGGAATCGCATTGCCGCACAGTGCGGTGAAACGTACGGAAAGAGTTAATGTAATAAATCATTTTAAATTAAAAATCTGAGTACAAGTGTTTGCGGTGATAAATATAGCATGATACACATTATACGTAGACCAATATTTTCTATTACAAATATTTGGCTGTTAAACTTGTAAATGCAGGTGGTTGGTGAGCTGGTACAAGATGGTACTTACTCACATCAAGTTCAGGACTAGTGGTTTCTTCAAGACGGTGTCTTTTCAATAATTGCTATCCTACCTTGTGTTTATACTTTTTCTTTAAAGTTGCGTAAGGTAGAATTTTAGCGAAGATTTAGAAGCTCGGCTTGAATAAGGACATAGGACAAAGTACACCGAAAACCCTGTGTGCCATCTGATAGCACTGCAGGGCATTAGAAGTAAGACAGTCATGGAAATATATGAGTACTAACATACTTTTCCCAAAACTTTTAAAAATAAAGAGACATTAGAATGTAAAATCCTCCATTACCTTTTTACATTTTGCCACAATGAGGTAACGTAGAGTCTTACATAATTTGGCCACTCTTGCATGCCTAGATCAGCTACACTTTTGCAATCACTCAGTCTCAGTTCTCGCAAGCTTGTCGAGGGAAGTTTTAATTGCTTGATGACATGACATAATAATAACAATTAAAATTGCAAAGAAAACAAGTTTTAAACAGTTAAACTGAATATTTGAATATTTACTGAATATTTATTTATTGTATAGAATATTATTTATTAACTGAATATTTATTTATTTTATGCTCCATGTGAATGCAAATCAAACCAAAGAAAATAATACTTTTTAAAACTATCTAAAAAGATCTATATATATATATATGTTTCATAGATTATACCAGAGCATTTGATAAAGTAAAGTACAAGAAATAATAAAAATTTTAGACGGCATAAACATTGAAGGCAAAGATCAAAGAATAATTAGAGTATGTACTGGCAACAAACAGCTCGAAATCCCACATGACTACATTGTTGTTATGTTCAATTTATGAAGCAAAAGTGACTTACACTTTTAATTTTGGATTGCAATCATGGTCTAATATAACATGAAAGATGTGGTCTAAGGCTAAAGGGATCATCCCTGGCTAAGAAGTGGGCAAAACCTGCAAGACAGCAATAGCAACATTACACAAAGTTTGTTGGGAAATGCTTTCAGAGACAGACAGAGAGACATACACACATGTATATTACTAATATTTGTAATAAATTAATGTGTAAAATAACAAAATTAATAGAATCACTAATCTGACACTCTTTAGAGTGAAATATAGCATAAAGTTGTGAGAAATCATGGTAGCTTTTACATCTCATCAACCAATTTTGAATTCCCTTATATGATTTCTAGAAATTAAAAGAGCATTAATGATGAGTGAAATCATTACAGAAGAGAGATTTTTAAAAGTACTATGCCGCTCTTCAACAAAGCCGGTGTTTCATTTTTTGGCAATTTCAGGATACTTTTTTTTTTTTTTACAAAAGACTAAAAAAAATACCTACTTAACAATTTTGATAAATTATCTGTAGAGCTCTTTTTTCACTGCACATTGGCATAATTATATATTTTTTTCTCTTTCAAATTCAACCATAGTCCTTAATCAATCCACTGTGTGATTCTCAAATAAATATAATTGTGAGAAACTGTAAAAAAAATAACAGAGTTTAGAATTAATAATTAAATTTACATACTGTCTGTTTTTATTCAACAAAGAGAGCAGTCTGTTTTATTGTCTTGTACTAAAATAATTATCTTAATTTTTGAAGAAAAGTTTCTCCTTTATTTATACCCTAACTATAACTTAATAAGAATGTCTATAAGATACAGCTTCTAATCCATTTTTTATCCAGAACTGTATTAATTGTGACTGCAAAAAAAATGGAGTGTAAATAGTGTGTGTGAGAGAGCTATTAATATTACTGATTTAATTTAATTTATTTAATTTTAATATAACAATTAAGGTAATTCTTATTACTATTTGTAGTATTAGAATGACATTGTAATCTTATTAATATATATATAATTTTTACCTGTGGCAAACTTACTTAATTTTTTTTGAAGTTAGAATCATGAGAAATCATCATCATCAAGTATCAGGCCTGCTGGTGTAGGTGATCATTCTTCTCCACAACTTTTGATCTCAACAGTTATCATTTCTGTTGTTGACCTTCAGCCAAGCCATTATCATAAGCTGTCTGGTATTTTTTCTTTTGGATTCCCTCTATCTCTTCGTCCTTCATGACAAATAGACAATGAATAATAATGAATGAATATTAATTCATTTTCAAAATAAAAATTGAAGTAGCAGTGGAAATATTATTTATAAAATGCATGTTTTATCACTATTTGAAGATATTCTAAGTAATTCTGTTAGAGAACCTGAAATAATATGGTCTCCATGTTCATGAAAATATTATTTGATTTTGACTATCCACTCTGCATTTTGTGAGGATAAGATAAAAATAAAATATATTTTTTACATAGGTACCATTAACATAACAATCGTGGATTTATTGTTGAATTGTATGCATACTGGATTATTTTAAATTGCTATCATTTAAAAAAAATTAATTTCCTATAGTTTGCACAAAACGTAGAAGCACATATATTTATTGAATTTATTAAATCTATTTGCATTGCTAAACACGTCTTATGGTTAATATATTGTTTACACCGGATGCGATTGTGAGTAAAATCGTGGAGTTCTAATTGAATATTACGCATACTGGATAATTTTTAATTACTACCATCTAAAAACAAATTAATTTCATATTATTTGCACAAAACTTCGAAGTACATTTATTTATCGCATTAATTTAAATCTATATGCATTGCTAAACATGACTAATGATTAATATATTACTGAATGTTATGAACTGTCTAAAAAGTTAAAGGAATTACCCCTACGAACAATAACTTGTACTTTACGAAAAATTAAATTTTTTCAGTGACTTCCCTTAATAAACAAGGAAAATAATACTTTAAAAAAATTAATATAAAATAATATTTCCCATTTGCATCGTAAATTAAAGGCGCATAAACTTTGATTGATAATGTTTAATCCTAGTGCATTTTTTGATACATTGTATATATATTTTTTAAAAATATTTAAACATACGTACTTTTAAGAAAATGTTTTTTTAAAGTGATATGCAAACTTAGGTACTCTTATAATATTACGCTAGCAAGTGCTTTATATACTATTTATTAGTTTTATGACGTTCTAGTGGCCGCTTTCTCAGAAATACTAGTGTATATTTTGAGAAGGAACTGTCTGATTGTTGCCAATGATTAAGACGTGACTGCTCGTGTCATCCTAGGTTCAGCTCCTGTGTTGCCTGCTCTAGCAGCACAGACTGTGTCATGTCGGCTACATGGCATAGTAGTCTTTGGGTACTGTGCTGATACCTCCCATTATGTCATTGTTTGAACGCAACATCAGAGGGGTGGAAGATGCGTGGTCGGACTAGGGTAACACCCGATGTTCTTAGTGCCGAGATTGCAATCGCGCACGGCTGTGTGCTGTTGAATCTGGGCTAGTTTCCACTAGCTAGGCAGCTCGTGGAACCTAGAGCATCAGTCCTAGTGAGGTGGGGATCCTGGGGACAGCAGCCCTTCCATTTTTACAAAAATGACATGAATGGTTATCCCCTTAACTTCTGTTCCCTACATTTCATGTGCCCCTTGTATGACGTAGACACGGGTAAACTAGTCCTCGCCAGCGTTGCTAAATCCTCAGACCTGTTTGATGACATATGCTCTTATTAGAATTATTGGTGTCTTATTCTTTATAATCTAATTAAGAAGCATTAAGTAAAATAAGCCTGAGTAGACAGACGCACAGAAGCGAGAGTATCCAGCAGAGATGTGAATTCTGTAATATGGTGTGTGACTGTCCGAGCGAGATGTGTGATCGCTGGCCGCTGTGAATAATTGTACATAGTTTCCATTGTTAGGGTTGTCGGAATAAAGATACATGATCTTTCAACATCAGCAGTGTGCAGACATATATTGATAACATTGATTTAATGATAACAGTCGCTACCTATGCCAGGGCGTTGAAACGAACTGAGAGTTCTCGCGGCACATACAAGACGGAGATTAAACAAGTCAGTTCAGTCAGATTACAGGTAAAGTGCTAGTTGAGGACGTGAGAACCTGACAGCTGAGACAGAGAGGTGAGCGCACGTTGACCACTGCACGTTTTTGTACCTTGTCAACGTCATCATCGACTGAGCATTAACATGTTTAAGTTAAGTTTAAGTTAAGTTAAGCTAAGCTTAAGTTAAGTTAGTTAGGTTAAGTTTAAGTTCAGATAGTTAAGTTAAGTTTAAGTTAAGTTTCAGTTAAGTTTAAGTTAAGTTAGTTAAGTTAAGTTTAAGTTAAATTTAAGTTAAGTTAAGTTTAAGTTAAGTTTAAGTTAAGTTAATTTAAGTTTAAGTTAAGCTTAAGTTAATTTAAGTTTAAGTTAAGTTAAGTTTAAGTTTAAGTTAAGTTTAAGTTAAGTTAAGTTTAACGTTTATGTTAAGTTAAGTTTAAGTTACGTTAAGTTTAAGTTAAGTTTAAGTTACGTTGTTTAAGTTAAGTTAGTAAGCATTAAGTGTAATTTAATTAGTTAGGTTAACTTAAGTTAGTTAGGTTTAAGTTAAGTTAGTTAGGTTAAGTTTAAGTTAAGTTAGCTAAGTTAAGTTTAAGCTAAGTTTGTTAAGTTAAAATTATGTTAAGATAGTTAAGATAAGATTAAGTTAAGTATTTATGTTAAGTTAAGTTAAGTTATTTTAGTTATGTTTAAGTAAGTTAAGTTTAAGGTAAATTCGTTAAGATAAGTTTCAGTTAAGTTTAAGTTAAGTTAGTTAAGTTAAGTTAAGTTAATAAAGTTTAATTTTAAGTTAAGTTAGATAAGTTTAAGTTAAGTTAAATTAAGTTAAATTTAAGTTAAGTTTAAGTTAAGTGAATTTTAAGTTAAGTTTAATTTAAGTTAAATTTATGTTAAGTTTAAGTTAAGTTAAGATAAGTTTAAGTTATGTTCAAGTTAAGTTAAATTAAGTTTATGTTAAGATAAGTTAAAGTTACGCTTAAGTTAAATTAAGTTTAACTTAAGTTTAACTTAAGTTTAAGTTAAGTTTAAGTTAAGTTATGTTTAAGTTAAGTTTAAATTAAGTTAAGTTTAAGTTGAGTTTAAGTTAAGTTATGTTTAAGTTAAATTTGTCAGCATTAAGTTTAAATTTAATTAGTTATGTTTAAGTTTAAGTTTAAGTTAAGTAGGTAAAGTTAATTTTAATTTAAGTTAGTAAAGTTAAGTTTATGTTAAGATAGTTAAGTTAAGTTTAAGTTAAGTTAGTTATGTTAGTTTAATTAAGATTAAGTTAAATTGAGTTCAGTTAAGTTTCATTTAAGTTTAAGTTTAAGTTTAAGTTAAGGTAGTTAAGTTAAGATTAAGTTAAGTTAGTTATGTTCATTTTAAGTTAAGTTAGCTAAGTTAAGTTTAATATACGTTAGGTAAGTTAATTTCAAATTAAGTTAGTTAAGTTTAAGTTTAATTTTAAATTAAGTTACTTAATTTTAATTTTAATTTATGTTAGTTAGGTTTAAGTTTAAGTTAAGTTTAAGTTAATTTTAAGTTAAGTTTAAGTTAAGTTAAAGTTAGGTTATGTTTAAGTTAAGTTAAGCTTCAGTTACGTTAGTTAAGTTAAATTTCAGTTAATTTAGTTAAGTTAATTTTAAGTTAAATTAGTTAAGATTAAGTTTATGTTATAAAGTTAGTTCAGTTTAAGTTAAGTTAGTCAAGTTTAAGTTAAGTTTAAGTTAAGTTCAAGTTAAATTAAATTTATGTTAAGTTTAAGTTAAGATTAAGTTAAGTTTAAGTTAAGTTTAAGTTTAGTTTAAGGTAAGTTTAAGTTAAGTTAAGTTTAAGTTAAGTTAAGCTAAGCTTAAGTTAAGTTAGTTAGGTTAAGTTTAAGTTCAGATAGTTAAGTTAAGTTAAAGTTAAATTTAAGTTTAATTTGAGTTTAAGTTAAGTTTAAGTTAAGTTAAGTTTAATTTAAGTTTAAGTTAAGTTAAGTTTAAGTTAAGTTTGAGTTACGTTGTTTAAGTTAATTTAGTAAGCATTAAGTGTAATTTAATTAGGTTAACTTAAGTTAGTTAGGTTTAAGTTAAGTTAGTTAGGTTAAGTTCAAGTTAAGTTAGCTAAGTTAAGTTTAAGATAAGATTGTTAAGTTAGAATTATGTTAAGATAGTTAAGATAAGATTAAGTTAAGTATTTATGTTAAGTTTAAGTTAAGTTATTTTAGTTATGTTTAAGTAAGTTAAGTTTAAGGTAAATTCGTTAAGATACGTTTCAGTTAAGTTTAAGTTAAGTTAGTTAAGTTAAGTTAAGTTAATAAAGTTTAATTTTAAGTTAAGTTAGATAAGTTTAAGTTAAGTTAAAATAAGTTAAGTTTAAGTTAAGTTTAAGTTAAGTTAAATTAAGTTTATGTTAAGATAAGTTAAAGTTACGCTTAAGTTAAATTAAGTTAAGTTTAACTTAAGTTTAAGTTAAGTTTAAGTTAAGTTATGTTTAAGTTAAGTTTAAATTAAGTTAAGTTTAAGTTGAGTTTAAGTTAAGTTATGTTTAAGTTAAATTTGTCAGCATTAAGTTTAAATTTAATTAGTTATGTTAGTTAGGTTTAAGTTTAAGTTAAGTTTAAGTTAATTTTAAGTTAAGTTTAAGTTAAGTTAAAGTTAGGTTGTGTTTAAGTTAAGTTAAGCTTCAGTTACGTTAGTTAAGTTAAATTTCAGTTAATTTAGTTAAGTTAAGTTTAAGTTAAATTAGTTCAGTTAAGTTTATGTTAAGATAGTTAAGTTAAGTTAAGTTTAAGATAAGTTAAGTTTGTTAAGTTAAGTGTAACTTAAGTTAGGTAAGTTAAGTTAAACTAAGTTAGTGAAGTTAAGTTTAAGTTAAGTTAGTTAAGTTAGTTAAGTAATTTAAATTAGTTAAGTTTAAGTTAAGTTAGTTAAGTTAAGTTTATATTAAGATATTTAAGTTAAATTTAAGTTAAGTTAGTTAAGTTAAGTTTAAGTTAAATTAATTAAGTTAAGTTTAAGTTTAGTGTAAGTTAGGTTAGTTAAGTTAGTTAAGTTAAGTTTAAGTTAAGTTCGTTAAGTTAAGTTTTTATTAAGATATTCAAGTTAAATTTAAGTTAAGTCAAGTTAGTTAAGTTAAGTTAGTAAAGTTAAGTTAGTTAAGTTAAGTTTAAGTTAAGTTAGTTAAGTTAAGTTTCAGTTAAGTTTAAGTTAAGTTATTTATATCAAGTTTAAGTTAAGTTAAGTTTTTAAGTTTAAGTTAAGTTAGTTAAGTTAAGTTTAAGTTAAGTTAGTTAAGTTAAGTTTCAGTTAAGTTTAAGTTAAGTTAGTTAAGTTAAGTTTAAGTTAAGTTTAAGATATGTTAAATTTATGTTAAGTTTCAGTTAAGTGTAAGTTAAGTTAGTTAAGTTAAGTGTAAGTTAAGTTTAAGATATGCTAAATTTATGTTAAGTTTTACTTAAGTGTAAGTTAAGTTTAAGTTAAGTTAAGATAAGTTCAAGTTAAATTAAGTTAAGTTTAAGTTAAGTTAAGCTTAAGTTAAGTTAGTTAAGTTAAGTTAAGTTTCAGTTCAGTTAGTTAAGTTAAGTTTAATTTAAGTTAGTTAAGTTAAGTTTAAGTTAAGTTAGTTAAGTTAAGTTTAAGTTAAGTTAGTTATGTTAAGTTTAAGATAAGTTAAGTTAGTTAAGTTTAAGTTAAATTAAGTTTAAGTTAAGTTTGTTAACTTAAGTTTCAGTTAAGTTTAAGTTTAATTTAAGTTAGTTAAGTTAAGTTTAAGTTAAGTTAGTTAAGTTGAGTTTAATTTAAGTTAGTTAAGTTAAGTTTAAGTTAAGTTTAAGTTAAATTTAATTTAAGTTAGTAAAGTTATCTTAGTTAATTTAAGTTAGTTAATTTAAGTTATGTTAGTTAAGTTAAGTTAGTTAAGTTAAGTTACTTTAGTTAAGTTAAGTTAAGCTAGTTAAGTTGAGTTAGTTAAGTTAGTTAAGATATGTTAGTTAAGTTAAGATAGTTAATTTAGAGTTAACTTAAGTTTAATTTAAGTTAAGATTAAGTTAAGATTAAGTTTAAGTTTAAGTTAAGTTACGTTAGTTAAGTTAAGTTAAGTTTAAGTTAAGTTTCAATTGAGTTAAGTTAAGTTTAATATAAGTTTAAATTGAGTTATTTTTAAGTTAAGTTATGTTTAAGATTAAGTTATGTTTAAGTTAAGTTATGTTTAAGTTAAGTTATGTTTAAGTTAAGTTATGTTTAAGTTAAAGTTTAAGTTAAAATTAAGTTAAGATTAAGTTAAGATTAAGTTTGAGATTAAGTTTAAGATTAAGTTTAAGTTAAGTTTAAGTTAAGTTTAAGTTAAGTTTAAGTTAAGTTTAAGTTAAGTTTAAGTTAAAGTTAAGTTAAGTTTAAGTTAAGTTTAAGTTAAGTTTAAGTTAAGTTTAAGTTAAGTTTAAGTAAGTTAAGTTAAGTTTAAGTTAAATTCGTTAAGTTAAGTTTCAGTTAAGTTTAAGTTAAGTTAGTTAAGTTCAGTTTAAGTGAAGTTAATTAAGTTTAATTTTAAGTTAAGTTTAAATTTTTTTTTTTAAGTTAAGGTTAGTTTTTAAGTTTAAGTTAAGTTAGTTAAGTTAAAGTTTAAGTTAAGTTAGTTAAGTTAAGTTTAAGTTAAGTTTAAGTTAAGTAAGTTAAGTTAAGTTTAAGTTAAGTTAATTAAGTTTAATTTTAAGTTAAGTTAGTTAAGTTTTAGTTAAGTTATGTGTTAGTAAGTTAAGTTAAATTAAGTTAGTTAAGTTTAAGTTAAGTTAGTTAAGTTTAATTTTAAGTTAAGTTTAAGTTAGTTAGTTAAGTTAGTAAAATTAGTTAAGTTAAGAGTTAAGTTAAGATAGTTAAGTTAAGTGTAAGTAAGTTATTAAGTTAAGTTAAGTTTTAGTTACGTTAAGTTTATTTAAGTTTAAGTTTAAGTTAAGTTAGTTAAGTTAACTTTATGTTAAGATAGTTAAGTTTATGTTAAGTTAAACTTCAGTTAGGTTTATGTTAAATTTTAAATGTTGTTAGGTTTAAGTTTAAGTTAATTAGTTAAGTTTAAATCTAAGTTAAGTTAGTTCAGTTTATGTTTAAGTTAAGTTAGTTATGTTTAAGTTTACGTTAAGTTAGTTAAGTTTAAGTTTCAGTTTGAGTTAAGTTAAGTTTAATTTAAGTTGAAGTTAAGGTTAAGTTTAAGTTAAGCTTAAGTTAAGTTAAGTTTCGTTAAGTTAGTTAAGTTAAGTTAGTTAAGTAAAGTTTAAGTTAAGTTAGTTAAGTTTAGTTTAAGTTAAGTTAGTTAAGTCAAGTTAGTTAAGTTAGTTAAGTTAAGTTTAAGTTAAGTTAGTTAAGTTAAGTTTAAGTTAAGTTAGTTAAGTTAAATTTATCTTAAGATAGTTAAGTTTAAGTTAAGTTAGTTAAGTTAATTTTCAGTTAAGTTAGATAAGTTTAATTTAAGTTATGTTTAAGTTAAGTTATGTTTAAGTTAAAGTTTAAGTTAAAATTAAGTTAAGATTAAGTTAAGATTAAGTTTGAGATTAAGTTTAAGATTAAGTTTAAGTTAAGTTTAAGTTAAGTTTAAGTTAAGTTTAAGTTAAGTTTAAGTTAAGTTTAAGTTAAAGTTAAGTTAAGTTTAAGTTAAGTTTAAGTTAAGTTAAGTTTAAGCATCTGGACATCCTCATTCCTTACACCTGACACCGTGCAAATGCTCTTTCCGCTAAACTAATAAATCTGTCTCCATATGTACACACAGCTTCCCATTATTTTTTTTCCTTCTTGTGTAATTTTGCAAATAAATCGTGTGGACATCTTTCTTCTGCATACATAAAGGTTAATGTGTTTATGGTTATGGAAGGTCCCGGTATCACTGCAAACGAATTAAAATCCATAATTGCTCAACCACCCGTGCCAGTAGAATCATCCGAATTACTATCTCATCTCCCAAAAAAGAAAGGTATCTGCAGTCCCCATCATAGCAGTCTCAGCACACACCAAAAAGCATAAGGCGAAAACGCACAGAAAGTTAAACAAAAACCGTCTGTTCCCTGTCATACGATATAATAAATATCGGAAATCGGAATATTGAAACACGATTAAGATGGATGAAACACACAGTTCACGACGTGCACAGAGCACTTAACTCAGTAGCTCCTGCAACAAGCCGGACTTAGAAAATGAGGAAACTGCAACAAGGAACACTTTTCAGACATGGCCTCTAATCGTTCCTGCCGCCTCTCCACTATATTGACAGAATGTTCACGTTCTCGTGAAAATGATCGTCATTCATCATTCATCATTGAGTGCCTTCTCCGCAACGAAGGTTGGCTACCATGGATCGCCATTCTACTCTGTTTCTTGCTTTGATGGTCAGGCTGTCATAGATTGACTTGTCCATCTTTTGATGTTACTCCTCCATGTTAGTCTTGGTCTGCCTCTGCCTCTTTTACCTTGTATTCTGCCTTCCACTATTACTTTTAGTAGGCAGTTGCGTCTTTTAACATGCCCCCAAAATTTCACTTTTTCTTGTCTTAATTGTATTTAGTAGTTTCTTTTTTATTTTCAGTTGTTTTAAAACGTCATTGTTTGTTTTCTTTTCTTTCCATCCAATTCTACCTATTCTTCTATACATCCACAGTTCAAAGGCTTCAATTTTCTGTTCTGTTTTCTTGTCTAATGTCCATGTTTCTGCACCACACAGGACTATTGAGAAGATGTAACATTTTGCCATTCTTAGTTTCAGCTCTGCTGATATTTGTTTTGTTGTTAGTATATTTTTCATGGCATTAAAATTACATTTTGCCATACCTATTCTTTTGTTTATTTCAATTTTACCTTTTCCATCAATGGTTATAGTATGTCCAAGGTAGTTGTAGCTCTGGACTGTCTCCAGATGTATTCCCTCAACTGTGATATTTAATTGTCTTGAGAATTCTCTTTGTTTATGATCATAGTTTTAGTCTTTTTGATATTCATATCTAGTCTATATATTTTACTTGTTATGTTTATCACATTAAGCAATTGTTGTAGGTCTTTAGGATTTTCTGCTAGTAGAACAATATCATCAGCATATCTTAGGTTATTGATTATCTTTCCATTAATGTTTGGGCCTGGCATATGATCGTCATATTTTTTGTTTTTATGTATAGCGCTTGAAGATGTTAGGATATCGTTTTTGTCTCCAAATCCGAAAATATGAAACACTGTTAGTCATCGGATTATCCTCGTCGAAATAAAAAAACAGACCAAAAGATCTACCCTGCAATGTGAATTTGTGAAATTATAAACCAGTTCACATGTCTACCATCTATCTCACAGTAACCCTCTTGAAACTAGACAACATCCATCCTGACTAACAGGAAACTATGGGAGTCACCCCGCTGCTGCAAAGTCATGAACAAAGCTCCGTCATGTCGTGTTTTACCATTAGCGTACGGCTGGTCTAGGAATATGTGATCAGCCATCAATATGATGACGTAGCACACACAACAATCAGGTTAATATTTGTTCGTATTCTCCCACGTTTCCTCCGGTAATGTTTTTAATCTTCTTCTTAAGAACGCAAACACTTCATCTGATCTGAAATTTATATTCCTTAGTTAAGTTCTTTATTTGTCGTTAAGTGAGCTAAATTTTCTATACTTTCTATCCACTCTCTAAACTCCGATGGTTCTCCTTTGAACGTGGCAATACTATTTGCTAAGATTTTGATAGTTCATTGCTAGCCTCAATTCACCTACCGTTTCAGTTACTAGTTGCATCGCTTCATTGCCAGGATCTAAGGTTTTTGCCATGTTTTATTATGTTATCTTTAGCAACAATATAATTTCTCACTTCGATCGATTGGCTCGGCTGTAAACAAATTTTCTATCGTCTGCTTATATCTAACTCTTGATTCTATGTGTGCAAGAGTTTGTTCCATATCTATATAATTAGGCAATTAACATTTGCCTTTTGTACCCAGTCAACATTTACATGAAACGATTGATAATTTAATCTAATTTAACAACATTTTTTCAATTCATAATACAAAGGTCTTGATTCGTCTCTCTGGAAGGAAAGCAAAGTTTATATTAACTGCTGTGGACAAATTTCAATTCAATTTATTGACTTAAAAATATATTTAAAATACTATTTTATAACGATTGTATTCTACTAAATAATAATTCAGTAATTTTCATTTCAACAATCAATTCAAAATGGCAATCAATAAATTCCTAAATATAATTAAATAAGTAATCCACACTTGATCCTTGGAAAATGAAAGTACACACGCGATGTTTATATTTCTTGAGCAAGAAGCAGGTTACACTCACGCGGTCACGTGACTACACGGCTCTCTCTCTCTCTCTCCAGACACGTTTTAAGTTCGGCGATCTCACAATGTCACAATGTTCCCTAGTTGACCTGGATTTGTCGTACGCTACTTGACGATTTCAATCTTAATCAGTCTTAAACGTGCTCTGTTATCTTGCAATATTTGAGAGTCTCGTGACATGACGGGCTGAAGTTACTTGAATTCTTTAGTTGTGAACTTGTTTGCATACATTTGACTTGTCTCTATAACTTGAGCATATTTTGTCTTGAGCTGCATATTAAATACTAACTTGAATATATATCTATCTATCTATTGACCTTTCGAGCCGTAGCCGGCCCATAGGGCGTAGATCAAGATACACCTTCTCCTATCTGAATTTTTGTTCTAGCAGTTTTCTTTTAAAGATATGTTATCAAATCTCGCCATTTGTCTCTGTTTTGTGCAAGCAGCTTTATCTCATTGAGGGAGCCGAATCCTGCTGCTCTTGCCTCTCTCATCAATGTTGTCTTAGTGTTTCCCTGGGTCTTCCTCTTTTTCTCTTACCTGTTGTTTCCCATATCAGGGCTTGCTTTGTTATTCGGTTATTATCTCTTCTCATCATATGTCCAACATATGACCATCGTCTTTTCTTTATTACTGAAGATATTAGTGGTTGATTGGCGATTTCTCTAATTTCCTCGTTTGTTTTGAATTCGTTCCACGCTTTCCCAAGTATCTATCGTAGACATTTATTTTCGAATGCGTTCAACTTTGTTTCTATATCTCTTGTTATTTTCCAGCTCTCACATGCATAAGTAAGGGTTGATAGTACATTTTATACTCGGTAATTTTTCGAAAATTACTGAGAGAATAGCCTAAGTTTTGTGTTTGTGCTGATGAGTTTTGATTTCCACAACTTTTCAAGGCTTCTGAAAGACATTGCTGCTTTAGCTATTCTGATTCTAATTTCTTTGCTTGTATCCCGTTCTCGATCAATGTGAATTCCAAGAAAGATAAAGTGATCGGTCTCTTCTACTGGTTTGTTTTCCATGTATATTTTGTCATCTGTTGGAATTAAACTTGTCATGACTTTAGTCTTTTCATGATTGATCTCAAGCCCAATTTTGCTGGCTATTGATGATAGTTCATTTGTGTTTTCCTGCATCGTTTATATATATATATATATATATAACTTGCTTATTCCTTGCACTGAACCTGACTTTTATTGCTACTTGATTTACTTCGTAAGTTAGATCCAATATCAACATTTTGTACTGTTAATATAATTCTTATTTTCTTGTTATTCTTTTGTATATGCGAATGTGTGTTACTTTCCGTATAGAGGTTCTTGTAGTAGTTTTAAAATGCTTTCGTTATATTCGGGGTATATGTCTCTGTGTTGCAGTCAGCGTCTATTATTTTCTCTATGTGCGGGTTGCGCTGTATGTTCTGTCCTATTGCCATGTACTGTTTTCTTGGAATTTCCTCTGTGATTGTCTTTAAGCCTGTGCGAAGCAGTGTTCCCTGGAATTTGTGATGTATGTGCTATTCCAACTCTTCCTCTAGTGTGGGGATGTTGGGTGCACGTCTGTCTATTTATTTTGTTAATTTGATTGCTTCTTCTAGCAATTTCTCATTTCTTAGTTTGTCTTTGTTTATCCGCAGTGCTAGAATCTGTGTTCTTTCTCGTATAGTGTTTGTCATGAGTTCCCAGTGTTGCTGTACGTCGTCTATGTTTTTATCGTCAGTGTATAAATGGATAATTTGGGTTATATGTTCTTTATATGATTTGTTCTGCAGTAGGGTGTTGTTGAATTTCCAGTGAGGTGGCCTCCTGATGTGAGTGTTTGTGTGTGCGGTGTTAATGGTTGCGATGACTGCCTTGTGGTCTGTAAACTGGAGTGTGTCTATAATGTCTGGTCTGTAAGCTAGAGTGTGTCTATAATGTCTGTTCTGTAAACTGGAGTGTGTCTATAAAACCTGGTCTGTAAACTGGAGTGTGTCTATAATGTCTGGTCTGGCTGATGAAGCGAGTGTGTCTATAACGGGGCGTAAATTCTGTCTAACAATGTTGCCCTGTTGTGGGAGTGATTTTTGTGTGTGATGTCCATGTCATGTGGGTGCGTGTATGCGTCAGTCAAACCGTGAGTGTCAATTATTGTCTGGAAAATATCCAGTTGGTGGTTGCCTTCCTTTATTTCAATTCCTTATCTGCTTCCTAACATCTCCTCCCACGATGTCCATATGCGTCAGGAAGCAGTCAAAGTCTCCCCCTAAAATAATATCACGTCCCCTGTATAAGCCTGCAAGAAAGCTCCCTAGTTCATCATAAAACCTAGGTTGCTGTTCGTATTGTGCTGGTGCGTGTATACAAACTATGGTATGTGTGTGTTTGTCGTCGTCTCTTACTTGAACTATAGCTGTCTTACCGTCGCAGTCACTGTCCGTCCTAACGATCGTCCCCCTGTCTGATGTTTGTAGAATTGCAACTCCTGAATCCGTTTTTAGTGTGGCTAGGCTGAGCACGAGTTTAGCGAGCCCAGCCGTGTTGTGATGCGAGGTCATCTGTGTATATGTTTGTTTCCTGTAATAGAATGCAGTCTGGCTTGTGTTTGTGTAGGAGTGTTATGATGTGATCTCATTTCGACTTGATACCTTTAATATTTAATGTAAACATGATGACAGCTACTGCCATTTACCGAATGATTTGTATAAATAAACTATTTTCATATACATAAATGCAAAGGTATTTATCAAAATAATAGTTTGGACAACTTAAGTACACTCAGGCTTGCACTCACATTCACATACACCCACGTGCTCACAGATCATCATCATCATGTGCCATACCGGTTGGCGTAGGCGATCATGTCCTTCCACAATCTTCTATCTACAGTGCATTTAATCAATTTTGTTGTTGAGCGTTTTCCATACCATGACACCAAGCTATCCAGTATTTTCTCTCTTTGTGTTTTGTCGTAATTGTGCTGCCCAATATAAGAAGGTAGTTTGTCATTCCTTTCCTTCTTGGCAGTGACTGTCATCGTAGGAGACCGCAGCCTATACATGAGATCCTCTGCCTGCCATCACGGAGTGGGGACCATTACAGGTATTACTTGTCGGCTGCCCCCACAACACCATCCACCACCTGCTCCAATGGCTTCACGTAACCCTGATAGGGAGGCTAAACAGGAGCTCCACCTTGCCCAAGGGTGCCCCTAAGACTAGCGGAGGAAAGGAAACGACTTACTCCTCCTTTGGTAGGGCAGAACTCTACCCCGATAACCTAGTTCACACATAGTTAGAATAAAACTGGCACTTTCACTCAAATGCACATATCTGATAACCGGACTATTGAAATATTCAGCTGTCACACTTATGTGCCTCCATCGTGGTTGAAAACATAAAGTAAATCACAAAATGTATTTCCTGATAATGAATTTAAAGAAAGTTATGCTTTTGTCATTTTTGTATATGTGTTTTTCCTTGGCGTTGACTTCTCATGTGTCAAATCTTCATCGGTGTCTGTGTCTATTTATAAGGGCCCTGCTGTCGAGATTTCAGATGGGATAGGTTCCTCCTCACTCTTGGGCTCTGTGGTTTCTATTGGAGCGATTTTCCATTGGCTATGGTGACGACGCTTTTTTCCGGCCTGGAATTTGACGAATCTGTCGCTGGGTGCCTCGCTGGCTTTCTTCTTGTTATCATCTTTGGTCAGCTCTTTATCGATTGTCTCTTTTTTGTAACTGTCTGCGTAACACAGTCAGGTTGTATCTGTATCTCTGTTAGCTTTGATGGGAGGTCTTGCTTGTTGGTTTCTGTCGCCTCGGCAATAATTTTTTGCCTCTCCTGTTCCTCCTCGAGACGTCTTTCTTGCCTCTTCTTTCTCAGTGGACATTGACTGTCACAGTGGGCATTGACTGTCACAGTGGGCATCATTGGTACAGTGCGCATGCTGAGTACGACGTCCATACAGTGTCACCCACGTGGTGACTGTCACTCCCATTTCGTGACCGGACTTCATGTAGTGTTCTCAGTGGGCATTGACTGTCACAGTGGGCATCATTGGTACAGTGCGCATGCTGAGTACGACGGCCATACAGTGTCACCCACGTGGTGACGATCCTCCCATTTCGTGACCGGACCTTCAGGTAGTGAGGGATTTTAACACCTTGCGTTGGTTTATATCTAAAAATCCAGTCACAAGTTAGGCCTATTCTAGCCGCTTTTGCATCGTTGTCGCCTATCATTTTTGCGATGAAGTTTTTCAACTAAAATTTTGTCAGTTGTTGGGAGTAGCCAATAGATGACTCCTTTCTACTTTTCTATCTCCAAGTGCTCAATTTCGATCGATAATTTAGGTGAAGATAACTCTATCTTTCTTCCTTCTAGTTTTTGGTAGTAAGTTATGTGAGCCGCCGAACTGAGTGTAAAGTACCACTTGAAGGGGTATTCCAAGCGGTACAAACTTGTGATGCCGTTCTGTCCGATTCTGGATGGACCGGACAGTACGCCCATCAGAATGTTGACATTCACCTAGGAAATGTCTGGTAATGAAATGCTTAGCACGAGCGTGCCATTCCAATGAATTAGGTTGCCTTCAAAGTCTCCGTCTAAATCATACATAGGCACCTATATTTTCGTGACTTGATCGTCACCATGATAAACATACAAAGTAAATTAAATTCAATAGACATTAATATAACCACTCCACTACGTGATAACAAAAGGGCGAGAAACGGTCTGTTAAGAACACTTTGATCTTAGCCAGAAGGTCGAGAAGCGATGTAGCACATTAAGTGCCGATCAAAAATTAAACAAATTACTATATCCTGCATGTGTTGTCACAATCAGTTCAGATTATAATGAATCAGTGCGTAATGTCAGAAAATTAGATATAATTTGCGGTCGTTTGCTCTTCTGATGGTCTCTGCATCTTTTACGTTTTCTAGTATTTCTAATCTTCCTTCAATCCATCTTTCCATGGTCGACACTATAGTCTGGTGTTTACGCAAGGCTTTTGAGAGGCTCCATGTGTTTTGATCTCCCTGTCTTATCACGTGGTTTTATCCATCTATTTTCTTCATCCATTGTATGCGTGTTTCCTCCGCACAGTCCGTGGAGTCTATTCTTCACTGGCAAGAACTGGCAGAAAATAGATCCCGAAGAAAAGAGGTCACTGCCGCAGTTATGAAATGATTGGAAAAACTGATTTCTTAGTTCCAACTAAGATTCAACATGCTCATTTTTTCCCCTTCTAATTTGTGGAATATTATAAGCTTCATGAAAACCTTGCATGACCAAACACTAGTTGCTTTCATAAGATATTATTTTATTTTCATTCATTCGTTCATTCGTTCATTCATTCGTGTATTCTTGTGAAAATAAAAAAGAACGTTAAGTTTAAACTCATTTATGCTGAGAGATTAAAAAAGAAAATAATGACAGCATTCTTTAAGGGAGACAACTTCAAAAATATAAATGTATTGCAGAATTTTTATGAACATTAAATGGACAATTCTAGAAATTGTCCCATGAGCAAGTATGAAATAGATACATATTTAGACAATTCTTGAAATTGTTCCATGAGCAAGTATGAAATAGATACATATTTAGACAATTCTTGAAATTGTTCCATGAGCAAGTATGAAATAGAACATATTTAGACAATTATATAAATTGTTTCACGAGCAAGTATGAAATAGATACATATTTAGACAATTCTATAAATTGTTTCACGAGCAAGTATGAAATAGATACATATTTAGACAATTCTATAAATTGTTTCACGAGCAAGTTTAAAATGGACAAATATTTAGACAATTCTATAAATTGTTTCACGAGCAAGTATAAAATGGACAAATATTTAGACAATTCGAACAGTCTGGGTGAGATTTTTTTATTTTTTAATTAAGAGGAGAAGAGAACACTGTTCATGCATTTCGTTTTAAATGATTGCTAAATTACAACATGGGGAACTGGTTGGTCTCGATTTAAATGATTGCTAAATTACAACATGGGGAACTGGTTGGTCTCGAGACAAGACGCCGGTCTCGAGACAGAGTGGTTGTGAGTTCAAATCCTGGTAGCACCAGTTGGGATTTTTATTTATGATTTTTTTTTTGCGACGATCACACCTGGTCTCAGCAGCAAAGCCCGGATTGAACAGTCCATTACTCACCGACGGACAAAAAAATATGAGTATCTCCGAAGTTGGAGTTATCTGCCTGTGCAGTAAGGGACCCCTGTGCGTTTGGCTGCCAAAGAAAAAAGATAAACGCCCAAATACAGTTTATAGTCTCCATGGACTTCGCCAGAGGTGAAGGCTGAACATACACATCATTGAGTTATTGAGTTATTGAATTATTTGCGGGTCATCATCATTGCACTCCGGACATATACATATATATATACACATCATGTTTCCTACAATGACTGTTTTTATTTGCGTAAACATGCATTTTGTTGCTTTCAAAAATGATGAATCTGAATCTTTGACCACCACAACATGTGCTGCTTAATGATTGACACAGTTGAATAAGGCGGTCAAACAATTCTCACTCGTGACCAATTACATTAGAACCAAAGCTGGTTAATGTCTTGGTCACCTATTTTTAGTTGATCCGGAAGCAGAATGTTATCCAGCCCTGGGTGAGCGAGTGGGAAATCAAGAAGAAAGGCAACATTTTATTTCAAAATGTCTTGCTGACGTCGGATGTATTATTCTGAAAAATGCATTTTATTTGTGCGTGTGCTACTGTTGTGTGATATAAAAATAATAATGGACAATAGCGTGAGTATATGTCGAGAATGTGGGTAGGACTTAGTGATGGACAATAACGTGAGTATATGTTGAGAATGTGGGTAGGACTTAGTGATGGACAATAACGTGAGTATATGTCGAGAATGTGGGTAGGACTTAGTGAGGGACAATAACGTGAGTATATGTTGAGAATGTGGGTAGGACTTAGTGATAGACAATAACGTGAGTATATGTTGAGAATGTGGGTAGGACTGAGTGATAGACAATAACGTGAGTATATGTCGAGAATGTGGGTAGGACTTAGTGATGGACAATAACGTGAGAATATGTCGAGAATGTGGGTAGGGCTTAGTGATGGACAATAACGTGAGTATATGTTGAGAATGTGGGTAGGACTTAGTGATGGACAATAACGTGAGAATATGTCGAGAATGTGGGTAGGGCTTAGTGATGGACAATAACGTGAGAATATGTCGAGAATGTGGGTAAGACTTAGTGATAGACAATAACGTGAGTATATGTCGAGAATGTGGGTAGGACTTAGTGATGGACAATAACGTGAGAATATGTCGAGAATGTGGGTAGGGCTTAGTGATGGACAATAACGTGAGTATATGTCGAGAATGTGGGTAGGACTTAGTGATGGACAATAACGTGAGTATATGTCGAGAATGTGGGTAGGACTTAGTGATGGACAATAACGTGAGTATATGTCGAGAATGTGGGTAGGACTTAGTGAGGGACAATAACGTGAGTATATGTTGAGAATGTGGGTAGGACTTAGTGATAGACAATAACGTGAGTATATGTTGAGAATGTGGGTAGGACTTAGTGATAGACAATAACGTGAGTATATGTGGAGAATGTGAGTAAGGCTTAGAGATGGACAATAAGTTGAGTATATGTCGAGAATATGGTTTAGTGATAAACATTAGTTTATATTAGTTTATTTATCAAGAATATTGGTAGGTTTTAGTGATAGACAATTACGTGAGTGTATATGCGTCTTTGGAGATACTAAGGTCGAAATGAGGGAATCCATCGAAAGAGTGTCATCACCGCCAACATGATAGAGAATTGGCCAGGGAATCTGGCAAGTGTAGCATTACGGTGTCCAGCATGAGAATGAAGTTAGAAGCAGCAACGGCGGAGATAACAGGGTTGGTTAAACAGAACGTGGATCACGCAGTCTTGGTGACCGACTCTCAAAGTATGCAACAGAAGATTGATAAAGAATGTCTGCAGCAGGAGTGGATGCAACTCCCGACAGACTACAATAATGGGAAAATGCCATAAAGATAGTTTTCAGACAGATCCGTCACAACTCCTTGTCACTAATATTTTAGTTGATTTTCTATTTGTCTATTTTGAGAAATACATATCCTTTGTCTATTGTAATTCAAGTTGATTGCACGAATTTATATATCTTAAATAATGAGAAAATTTGGGGCTGAACAATTAATTATTTCAAAACAGAACGTGTCAAATTTGACAAATTTTGAAGAAAATACAATTATAATTACTAGTATCATTCTATTAAAATATCATTCCTGCACTGATTAATTAAGCCAGAAGTTTGGTGCCTCGGTGGCTGAGTGGTTAGTATGAACATTGCTTGATTAGAAGGATCTCAGTTCGATTTCCAGAAGTGGCTATTTTCGAACCGACAAGGCTTCAATCTTCACCCAGTCTCTGTAAATGGGTACTAGATGTTTTTTTTTTTTTCCGGGAAGTATAGACGGCCTGCAGTGATACCGACCGCCTCACTAAACAATTTGCGTTGTAGACATTGTAAACATTGTTGTAGACTCAGGTCATCTTCATCTATTAAAGCTGCAAACATGTCAGTGTTGGAAGTAAAATGCCACTTTAAGATTGAAACAAGCAGCTGTGCCGTAGCTTTGACTTTAGAACGGAATGGCTTCACTACAGTCTGGGCACCTCCATATCTGCTCAGCCAGCAACCAACAAAATGTCCGTCTCAATCGTTCATACTTTTCCATAGAACACGCTGAGTTCTTCTGTCAAAACTTCTGTAAATGGTTGATGCATAGAAAACTGTGTAACATTGAACGAGCTGAAAGACGTGCAGTCATAATGGACACACCCGAGTCACTGTAACGTCTGTCACAAGCAGCATAACTCTATGTGTCAGCAACAAAACCATGGACTTAAGATTAGTGAGCATGCCACAACAATAGTCGCTGTCCCAACAAGCGACAAAACCGTGGACTTAAGATTAGTGAACAACAATAGTCGCTGTCCCAACAAGCTACAAAACACTTAAGTGAGCATTACTGTCCCAACAAGCGACAAAACCGTGGACTTAAGTGAGCATGCCACAACAATAGTCGCTGTCCCAACAAGCTACAAAACCATGGACTTAAGATTAGTGAGCATGCCACAACAATAGTCGCTGTCCCAACAAGCTACAAAAC
Source organism: Megaustenia siamemsis (assembly GCA_032433765.1). NCBI lineage: Eukaryota > Metazoa > Mollusca > Gastropoda > Stylommatophora > Ariophantidae > Megaustenia > Megaustenia siamemsis. The sequence continues at coordinate 11,047,742 of JAVIAB010000145.1, read as the reverse complement.
CATGGACTTAAGATTAGTGAGCATGCCACAACAATAGTCGCTGTCCCAACAAGCTACAAAACCATGGACTTAAGATTAGTGAGCATGTCACAACAATAGTCGCTGTCCCAACAAGCTACAAAACCATGGACTTAAGATTAGTGAGCATGTCACAACAATAGTCGCTGTCCCAACAAGCTACAAAACCATGGACTTAAGATTAGTGAGCATGCACAACAATAGTCGCTGTCCCAACAAGCTACAAAACCATGGACTTAAGATTAGTGAGCATGTCACAACAATAGTCGCTGTCCCAACAAGCTACAAAACCATGGACTTAAGATTAGTGAGCATGTCACAACAATAGTCGCTGTCCAACAAGCTACAAGACTTAAGATTAGTGAGCAACAACTAAACAAGACCATGGACTTAAGATTAGTGAGCATGTCACAACAATAGTCGCTGTCCCAACAAGCGACAAAACATGGACTTAAGATTAGTGAGCATGCCACAACAATAGTCGCTGTCCCAACAAATGAAGTCAGGCCACCACTTCCGTGAGACACTCAATCCGACCGCGGTCCAGCTTGTGGCAATTTTTTAATTGAAAACAGACAAATCATACATCCCGTACCAAGGCAAGGCCAAGGCCTGTTACCGTTCTACTAAACTCAAGAGCCAGTGGCACTGCAGCACTATCTCATCGCGTGGGCACGCGAAATTCATGTCACGGGAGAGGGAGAGAGGTAGTTTAAAATCGTAACATTAAAAAGAGGAGTGAGACAGTTTAAAATCCTAACATTAAGAGAGAGAGAGAAAGAGTGAAAAAAGAGATGCAGTTTAATATATTAAACATTAAGATATAGATAGAAGAGAGAGAGAAAGAGAGAGAGAGAGAGAGAGAGAGAGAGAGAAAGAGAGAGAGAGTTAAATTTCTGGCAGTAATATATAGAGATGGAGATTAAAATGAAGGAGTTAAGAGAGTTGAGAAAGTTTATACTTCTAGCATCGAAAGTTAACCATTTAAAAATCCTAGAATGACCAGAGAGACAATTTAAAGTACAAGCACGATGTGAAAAGCAGATTATAATATTGGTATGAAAAGAGATACAGTTAAAAATCCTACTATTAATAAAGAAACAGTTAGAAATACTAAAAAGGAAAATAAGAGCAGCTTAAAATAATGTTATGAAAAGAGAGATAGACAATTACAAAGCATTAAAGTAGTGAGAGACAGTCATTCTTTTTTATTTTATTTTTACATGAGAATCAAGTTCAGAATAATTGTTCAGCAAACTTGTAGAATAAAGTGTAATATGGGTTGTTTATAATGTCGCTATGGAGTGACTTGATCATTATTCTTGAAATGAAATACCGAAATTTCGAAATCACGAAAATGATGAAATTTACATCACATTCTGTGTCAACAATCCCGTCACAAACATAACACATTAAGCCGGTATTATATTCACGGTTTCATTGCAGAAGGGAAATGCTGTTATACAATGGAAACAGGATATTTTTTTTTAATACGTCTTCGGTAATGATAGCATATATACTGAAGAAGTTATTCAACAATTTGTGTTGAAATGTCCAGACTCACAAGTCTCCCACCACAATGAGGCTATGACTTTGATTGACAAGTTTCGTGCTACGGAAAGTGTTGTAGATGCATACGGATCTGGAGGCCTTCAACTTCAGAAGACACAGAACTTGATATGCAGACCAGAATTACAATGAGCCCTAATAAATCTTTAAGGTGGTTGTCTCAACATGCAAACTTTTCCAATGAATACCGTCCACAAGGTTCTGATGTGTTAGCTGCACTATCGTCCTTACAGATTAATTGAATCGTCTTAATTCCATGCAAGAGATTGTGACTCCAGATTGAACTACTGCATGTTGTTTCAGAACCTTATCTCTGAACAAGGGGATAAAGTCCTTGACGTGACATTCTTCACTGATGAGGCACGGTTTCATCTCTCCGGTTGCGTCAACAAGTAAGAACAACCGCATGTAGAGAAGTAAAAAAAACCCGCATGAATTACATCAAGTACCACTTTACGTTCAGAAAGTTGTATGCGGATAATTGGGAAACATTTTTTTCAATGCAAAAATCAAGGCAGAACATTACCGTACTTTATTGCTGGAATCATTCATAGCCCACCTTACAGAGCGGGAAATTAAAGAAGCTCGGTTTCGGCAGGATGGGGCAACAGCACACACAGCCGCAACAGCACACACAGCCGCAACAACATCACTTACTTATTAGGAAAGCGTTTTTGCAAATCACATTATTTCACTCGTAATCTGGCCTGCTCGTTCACCAGACATAACCCCGCCTAATTATTACCAGACCTAACCCCGCCTAATTATTACCAGACCTAGCCCCGCTTAATTATTACCAGACCTAACTCCGCCTAATTATTACCAGACCTAACCCCGTCTAATTATTACCAGACCTAACACCGCCTAATTATTACCGGACCTAACTCCGCCTAATTATTACCATACCTAACCCTGGCTAATTATTACCATACCTAACTCCGCCAAATTATTACCATACCTAACCTCGCCTAATTATTACCAGACCTAACTCTGCCTAATTATTACCATACCTAACTCCGCATAATTATTACCAGACCTATCTCCGCCTAATTATTACCAGACCTAACCCCGCCTAATTATTACCAGACCTAACCCCACCTAATTATTACCAGACCTAACCCCGCCTTATTATTACCAGACCTAACTCCGCCAAATTATTACCAGACCTAACCCCACCTAATTATTACCAGACCTAACCCCGCCTAATTATTACCAGACCTAACTCTGCCTAATTATTACCAGACCTAACCCCACCTAATTATTACCAGACCTAACCCCGCCTAATTATTACCAGACCTAACCCCACCTAATTATTACCAGACCTAACCCCGCCTAATTATTACCAGACCTAACCCCGCTTAATTATTACCAGACCTAACCCCGCCTAATTATTACCATACCTAACCACGCCTAATTATTACCAGACCTAACGCCGCCTAATTATTACCATACATAACTCCGCCTAATTATTACCAGACCTAACCCCGCCTAATTATTACCAGACCTAACCCCACCTAATTATTACCAGACCTAACCCCGCCTAATTATTACCAGACCTAACCCCGCTTAATTATTACCAGACATAACCCCGCCTAATTATTACCATACCTAACCACGCCAAATTATTACCAGACCTAACTCCACCTAATTATTACCATACATAACTCCGCCTAATTATTACCAGAACTAACTCCGCCTAATTATTACCAGACCTAACCCCACCTAATTATTACCAGACCTAACTCCGCCTAATTATTATCATACCTAACTCCGCCTAATTATTACCATACCTAACTCCGTCTAATTATTACCAGACCTAACTCCGCCTAATTATTACCAGACCTAACTCCGCCTAATTATTACCAGACCTAACTCCGCCTAATTATTACCAGACCTAACCCCACCTAATTATTACCAGACCTAACTCCGCCTAATTATTATCATACCTAACTCCGCCTAATTATTACCATACCTAACTCCGTCTAATTATTACCAGACCTAACTCCGCCTAATTATTACCAGACCTAACTCCGCCTAATTATTACCAGACCTAACCCCACCTAATTATTACCATACCTAACCCCGCCTAATTATTTTCTGTGGGGGTGTGCTGAAAAGAAATGTTTATCGAATATTCTGAAGACAGATAATGACCTGAAGGCAGAAATCGTCACCCAGAGACAACAAATATCACCGGTCAGTATCCAGAAGATTTATGTAGACAAACACCAGGCATACCAAGAGTTGTTAACCCCTACTGCCCATACCAGAACAGACTCCCTTAACAGAGGAATCAGGATTGTCTAAACAAACACGGAAAGAAGTGAAAGGAATACTTAACAAGGATGAAAAGAATAACCTGCAGCGTAAAACAATAACTCTCAGTTTCTTGGATGAAGAATACTCACAAGATCTATGGATTCGTGTGTACACAGATGGGTCAGTACAGATGCAGTAAAGAATGGCTGAGCATGTGCATATATAGAATACCCAAATAACACTAGTGATATGGATAAAATAGCAAAAGGGAAATAGCGTCACAATTACTATGCAGAAATGCAAGTAATAGAGTTGGCAATAGAAAAACTGCTGAACAATATTCTTAGCTCACAGCATGTAGTGTTTTTAACATATACAAGATCAGTACTCCAAGCACTGCAATCCAGAAAATTGCAACATCTGCAGACCTTATTGACTGAACTCTGCAAACATCACAGGATTGTCCGGCAGTGGTCCCACCTTACTGTAAAATAGCAGGAAACGAGAGAGCAGATCAGATGGCAAATGAAGGTGAAACAGGCACACAACCAGATGCACCGGTTACATACCATCATAAGATACAGATAATCAATTTAATCAGGAGACAACATGCCCTAAATCAGGATACTTTTCATAATATGAATAGATGGGAACCAGTTATCATTATACTCATTAGAACAGGACACAATTGACTCCACAGTCACGTGAATACACAATTCAAGATCGGTACTTCAACTACATGTAACTGTGGACAGGCGCCCCAGACTGCGGAAGGCATATTTCAAGAATGCACTGCATATAGTAGACAGGAAAATCCATTGGCCCATAAAAACAACACCATAGTCAAAACTATATGGGCCACTGCAAGAATTACGAAAGACAGTAACATTTATAGAGGAAATGTCATTGCAGATATAGACAATATTTCAGGCAAACGAGAGATAGGTCCAGAAGGCTTTAGAAAATATGAGGAGTTTAGTTACAGAATGTCTTGAGGCCTGTAGTGGATATTTTGAACACACGCTGTAAACACAACTCCATCGCGTGAACAACTTCTTTATATAGCCTTGTTTTCTTTGTTGACATTTCAGTAATTAAAGGTAGATCACTTTTAATTTTTAAAGGAAATTATAAATAATTGATATTTGCAACCACAAATGAAAGGAAGGTACATTTCTTTTAGTTTGGTTCTTCAGAAACTAAACGTTTCTTATAGATTTTTGCAAAAGAATGTGCACATTTAATGATCATTCTTATTTAGGAAGGCAATATGCATATGAATGACACTTTAGACAATTTACAATATACTGATATATCAAGAATTGTTTCTATTAATTTAACAGGAGTTGCTTCCCCTTTAACAAAAGAAGACAACTTTTAATTTCTGAAGCAGAAAAGAAATACATTAACATTTTCGTCAACAATTCAACGGTAGAACATTTTGCAAGTAAGTTTTATATATTATGACGAACCGTTCCTATAAATATTACGCAACATTAGAATTGTTTTCTTAGCTGATAATCAACTGATTAAAGTTTATAAGCATTTTTATACATTACAGGTGCAAAGGAAGTTAATTTACAAAAAGTAACCGACGCTGTCTAATCACTTCACTGTAGAGTCTAGAAGAGATAATTTGTTAGAGAGAGATAATCAATAACACAAAGAAAATACTATGCAGTTGAAATTTCAAATTTGTAGTAGAAAAGGGAGGGGAGTTGGAGATAGACAACTGCACGAAATTCATGTCACTGGAAGAAGGAGAGAGTCAGTTTAAATTTCTAGCAGTAACAGATAGAGATTAAAATGTAAGGGTTAAGAGAGCTGAGAGTTTATATTTCTAGCATACAAAGTTATCCATTTAAAAAAACTTAGAATGATCAGAGAGACAGTTAAAAATAAACCCATCTAATTATTATCTGTGGGGTGAGATGGAAAAAAAAGTTCATCAAATATTATGAAGACAGATAATGACTTGAAGCAAAAAATCGTTGCCCTGAGTACCAACAATATTACCGGTCATTGTCCAGAAGGTATTTGTAGACAAACACAGCCATATCATGCGTTGTTAACATTCTACTGCCCATACCGGAACAGACTCCCTTAACAAAGGAATCTGGATTGTCAATACAAATAAGTACAGAAGTGAAAGGAATACTCGACAAGCAGGAATAGAATAGTCAACAGCGTAAAACAACCACTTTCAATTTCTTGGATGAAGGATACACACACGACCTATGGATTCGTGTGTACACCGATGGGTCAGCACAGAATGCAGTAATGAAGAAGAGAGCAGTTGCCTACATAATGTACCCAAATAACACTAGTGATATAAATACAAAAGCAACAGGGAAATATTGTCACAATTACGATGCAGAAATGCAAGCAATAAAGTTGGCAATAGAAAAACTGCTGAACAGTAATCTTAGCCCACAGCCTGTAGAGTTTTTAATAGGTGCAAGATCAGTGCTCCAGGCACTGCTATCCAGAAAGTTGCTACATCTGCAAACTTTATTGACTGAACTCTACAAACACCACATGATTGCCCTGCAGCAGATCCCATCTCACTATGGAATACCAGGAAACTAGAGAGCAGATCAGCTTTCAAAAGAAGGTGAAATAGGCACACAACCAGATGCGCCGGTTACATACCATCAAACGATACATATAATCAAATCAATCAGAAGATCAAATGCTCCAAATCAGGATGACTTTCATAATATGAATAGATGGGAAGAAGTTATCATTATACGCATTAGAACAGGACAGAATTGACTCCACAGTCACGTGTCTACAAAATTCAAGATCGGTACCTCAACTAAATGTACATATGGACAGGCGCCCCAGACAGCGGAATGCATATTTCAAGAATGTACTGAATATAGAAGACTGAATAAAGTCCACTTATACCATTAATACAACACAACAGACAAGACTATATGCACCACTGCAAGAATGACAAAAGACTGTAACATTTATACAGGAAATGACATTGGAGTTATAGACAATACTTCAGCCGAACGAAAGATAGATATATAGATCCAGAAGGTTTTAGAAAATAGTAAGAGACAAGTCTCAGAATGCCTTGAGGCTTGCTGTGGATATTTTGCACAATTGCTGTGAACAGATCTCCATCGTGTGAACAACTTCTTTACCCAATACAAGCCAGCCAAGAGCAGTAGTATGCATATTAATAACACAAATTTTATATACAATTTCACATAATTTCAAAAATATGTTCACTGCACCGGACTTTATACAGCCTCGTTTTCTTTTTTAAGACAGAAATTGATTTTCTGTGAGCAAAGGAAGGTAACTTTTATTTTATTTAGAGAATTTATAAATAATTAATATTTGCACTACAAATTGAGGAAATGTACATTTCTTTTAATTTGATATTTTAGGACTTGCAATTTCATATAAAAATTTTCAAAGATCTTTAAAATTTTATAAGAAAATTATTTTCCTGGCAACAATATGCATAGAAATTAAACTTTTGACAATTTACAATTACAATATATCGACGTATAAAGAATTCTTAACTTTTATTCAAACCAGAGTTGCTTCCTTTTTAATAAAGCAAGATAGCATTTAATTTCTCAAGCATATAAGGTTATATTAACATTTTCATGAAGAATTCAACGGTAGAACACTTTTTTGCATTTAAGTTTGATATGTTAGAACGAACCATGCCTGTAATTATTATGCAACATTTAAATATTTATTCTTCAAAGAATTATTATATTTCTTAGCTGATAATCAACTGTTTAAAGTTTCTAAATATTTTTATAGATCACAGGTCCAAAGAAGTTAATTTACAAAAATTAGCTGATGCCGTCTCATCACTTCACTGTAGATTCTAGAAGAGATAATGTTATAGAGAGATAAAGAGGTTTAAAAAAAAAATAGGAAAATACTATGCAGTTGAAATTTCAAAATTGTAGTAGAAAAAGGGCGACGAGTTAGAGTTAGACAATTGCACATAATTCATGTCACTGGAGAGGGAGAGTGGCAGTTTAAAATTAAGAGACTGAGAGAGAGAGAGAGAGAGATAGAGAGAGAGAAAGCGAAAAATACAGATGCAGTTATATGTATTAAACATTAAGATATATTAATAGAAGAAGGAGAATGAGAGGAAGGCATTTTAAAATTTCTAGCATTAATAGATAGAGATTAAAATGTAGGAGTTAAGAGAGTTGAGACAGTTTATATTTCTAGCATCAAAAGTTAACTTTTTGAAAATCCTAGAATGACCAGAGAGACCATTTAAAATACTAGCATGAAGATAAAAGCAGTTTAAAATCTTAGTATGAAAAGATATACCTTTAAAGGTCCTACTATTAAGAAAGAAACAGTTAATAATGCTAATATGAAAATGAAATCAGCTTAAAATCCTGTTATGAAAATAGCGATAGACAATTACATCTCAAGCATTAAAATAGAGAGACAGTCATTCCTTTTTATTCTTTAATTGAGAATCAAGCTCTGAATAGTTTATCAAACTTGTGGTAACAAGTGTTATATAGGGTGTTTATAATGTCTCTGTGCGGTGACTCGATCAATATATAGAAAAGAAAGGGAGAGCGGGGGTCTACATAGAGTACCCAAAAAATAACACTAGGGATATGGAAAAGATAGCAACAGGGAAATATTATCACAATTACGATGCAGAAATGCAAGCAATAAAGTTGGCAATAGAAAAACTGCTGAACAGTAATCTCAGCCAACAGCCTGTAGAGTTTTTGATAGATGCAAGATCAGTGCTCCAGACACTGCAATCCAGAAAGTTGCTACATCTGCAAACTTTATTGACTGAACTCTACAAACACCACAGGATTGCCCTGCAGTAGATCCCATCTCTCTATGGAATACTAGGAAACTAGAGAGCAGATCAGCTTTCAAAAGAAGGTGCAATAGGCACACAACCAGATGCGCCGGTTACATACCATCATAACAAAAAGATAATCAAATTAATCAGAAGACAACATGCCTCAAATCGGGTTACTTTTCATAATATGAATAGATGGGTACATGTTATCATTATACGCATTAGAACAGGACACACTTGAAGCCACAGTCACGTGTCTACAAAATTCAAGATCGGGACCTTAACTAAATGTACATATGAACAGGCGCACCAGACAGCAGAACGAATATATTTCAAAAATTCACAGAATATGCAAGGAGTGAAGAAAGTCCACTTATACCATTAACAGAGCACAACAGACAAGAAAGACTGTATGCACCACTGCAAGAATGACAAAATACAAGTAACATTTATACAGGAAATGGCATTGGAGTTATAGACAATACTTCAGGCGAACGAAATATAGATATATAGATCCAGGTTTTCGAAAATAATAGTAAGAGACAAGTCTCAGAATATCTTGAGGCCTGCAGTGGATATTTTGAACAATTGCTATGAACGCAACTCTATCGTGTGAACAACTTCTTTACCCAATACAAGCCAGCCAACAGCAGTAGTATGTATATTAATAACACAAATTTTATATACAATTTCACGTAATTTAAAAAATTTGTTCACTGCACCGGACTTTATACAGCATCGTTTTCTTATTTAAGACTGAAGTTGACTTTTTTGTGAGCAATCGAAGATAACTTTTAATTTTTGAGAGAAATTATAATTAATTAATATTTCCACAACAAATTTAGAAAAGGTACATTTCCTTTAGTTTGATACTTTATGATTTGCAATTTCTTATAGAAATTTTCAAAGAACTTGCACATTTTATGAGAAAATTATTTTCTGGAAAATAATATGCATATGAATAAAACTTTTGACATTTTACAATTACAATATTTCGACGTATAAAGAATTCTTAACTTTTAATCTAACTGGAGTTGCTTCCCTTTTAATAAAGCAAGAAAACATTTAATTTCTTAAGCATATGTGTTTATATTCCCACTGAGTGGGAAATTCCAACCTACGAAGTCAATTTAGAAAACAAACACGAGAAAGACACATTGATGGCCACTATCGACGGCCCAGACGTCTCAAGAATTACCGTTTCTATGATGACGAGTATACTCATAGGCCCAGCTGGGGTTATGCTCAACGGTATAAACACCGTCTATCGCTTCAACGATACAAGGAAGTGGTTTTTCACTTTAAAACCTGAAGCTCATAGGCAAAACTACAAGGAGCTCGAGAACAAGACTATCCAATTAAAGGAACCCAATATCACAATGGTAATATGCCACCAAGAGAAGGAGCAGTTGAGAGTGTGCATCCAATGGATACCGCCAACCTTAAAACCAAAAATAATACAGAAACTTGTGTACGGAATTACAGGGGACAAGGAGGCCCAAGTAAAACAGGACACCTACCGAGCAGACAAGTGGATGTTTTGGTACAAGCCAACCCCACATGTAAAGATACCCCACTATATCAACATAAAAATAAAAGGAACAATCAGCGAAACGATCAAGCTCTTTGTTACCCTGCCAGGCAGGAGAACACGATGTCCTCACTGTGGACTGGATACACATTGGGAAAACCGGTGCCCCAAGAAGCCAGGCCTGAGACTGCAGGCGACAGTCGAGGGACCAGTCTGTACAGATCCAGTACAGACCTGCGATAACAAGACAACAGATACAGCAGCAACAGAAGAAGCAGTCAACGACACACCCCAACCACCTACGAAGAAGAAACGAAGCTCGAAACAAAAGAAAATAGAACAAACAACAAAAGACCATACACAGCAGCAGATTTCTAGAACGTAAGCCCAGATGCCCACATCAACAAATGCAGAAGAGGAACCTAGAAGGCAGAAACTTTCAGAAGTACAGGAATGCAACACACAACCCACACAAGAACTTCCACAAAACGAGGAAACAAACTACCATACACAGAAGGATGGCTGTAGTGGTGATGAGGAACAGCCACTTCCATTCAGCGAAACTTTCGTGTACGACCTTCGAGATTACCCCCGTTATAAGGGTTACAAACATGAATGGTGGTAAACAAGCTCTCTGTAACCTGCCAGGCAGGAGAACACGATGTCAAGACAGTCGAGGACCAGTCCTTACTAAACCGGTCCAGACCATCGTTCCAAATACAACTACCGCAGCACCAGCAGTCAATGACACAGCCCACTACCTACAAAAAAGAAACGTAACTCTAAACAAAAAGAAACAGTACAAGTACCAAGGATGACACACAGCAGCAGACTCACATAACAAAACCCAGACGCCCACATCCACATTTTCCAAAGACGAGCCTAGAAGACAGAAACTTCTAGAAATACAGAATCACAGCACACAACCAGCACAAGAAATTCCACAAAACGAAGAACACCAATGGACAAACACAACTACTATTCAGATACAGATACAGAGTACCACGACTGGGAAGTGGAGATTGGAAACATTTCTACGACCCAGAGGACAACTATCAGTGACACCCTCATGCCCTTCTGAGGGCAACAAACACAAAATAATTTATGAAATTGTTCCCTTTTATGAAATAAATAAAATTCTGGAAAATAAAAATTCCCCAAATAAAAAAAAAATTAAAAAAAAAAAAAATCTATACTCTTACTACTAATACACTCAGTACTACTCTATTACTACTACTACTTCTAAAAAAAAATTAAAATTAAGAGATTGAGAGAGAGAGAAAAAGCGAAAAAGACAGATGCAGTTATAGATATTAAACATTAAGATATATCGATAGAAAAAAAGAGAATGAGAGATAGGCAAACAATAAAGTTGGCAATAGAAAAACTGCTGAACAGTAATCTTAGCCCACAGCCTGTAGAGTTTTTAATAGATGCAAGATCAGTGCTCCAGGCACTGCTATCCAGAAAGTTGCTACATCTGCAAAATTTATTGACTGAACTCTACAAATACCACATGATTGCCCTGCAGTAGATCCCATCTCACTATGGAATACCAGGAAACTAGAGAGCAGATCAGCTTTCAAAAGAAGGTGAAATAGGCACACAACCAGATGCGCCGGTTACATACCATCATAAGATACATATAATTAAATCAATCAGAAGATCAAATGCTCCAAATCAGGATGACTTTCATAATATGAATAGATGGGAACAAGTTATCATTATACGCATTAGAACAGGACACAATTGACTCCACAGTCACGTGTATACAAAATTCAAGATCGGTACCTCAACTAAATGTACATATGGACAGGCGCCCCAGACAGCGGAATGCATATTTCAAGAATGTACTGAATATAGAAGACTGTATAAAGTCCACTTATACCATTAATACAACACTACAGACAAGACTATATGCACCACTGCAAGAATGACAAAAGACGGTAACATTTATACAGGAAATGACATTGGAGTTATAGACAATACTTCAGGCGAACGAAAGATAGATATGTAGATCCAGAAGGTTTTCGAAAATAGTAAGAGATAAGTCTCAGAATGTCTTGAGGCCTGCAGTGGATATTTTGAACAATTGCTGTGAACAGATCTCCATCGTGTGAACAACTTCTTTACCAAATACAAGCCAGCCAAGAGCAGTAGTATGCATATTAATAAAACAAATTTTATATACAATTTCACATAATTTAAAAAAATAGGTTCACTGCACCGGACTTTATACAGCCTTATACTTTTTTAAGACAGAAATTGACTTTTCTGTGAGCAAAGGAAGGTAACTTTTATTTTTTAAGAGAAATTATAAATAATTAATATTTGCACTACAAATTGAGGAAATGTACATTTCTTTTAATTTGATATTTTAGGACTTGCAATTTCATATAAAAATTTTCAAAGATCTTTAAAATTTTATAAGAAAATTATTTTCCTGGCAACAATATGCATAGAAATTAAACTTTTGACAATTTACAATTACAATATATCGACGAATAAAGAATTCTTAACTTTTATTCAAACCAGAGTTGCTTCCCTTTTAATAAAGCTAGATAGCATTTAATTTCTCAAGCATATAAGGTTATATTAACATTTTCATCAACAATTCAACGGTAGAACACTTTTTTTGCATTTAAGTTATATATGTTAGAACGAACCATGCCTGTAAATATTATTCAACATTTAAATATTTATTCTTCAAAGAATTATTATATTTCTTAGCTGATAATCAACTGTTTAAAGTTTCTAAACATTTTTATAGATCACAGGTCCAAAGAAGTTAATTTACAAAAATTAGCTGATGCCGTCTCATCACTGCACTGTAGAGTCTAGAAGAGATAATGTTAGAGAGAGAGAGAGAGAGAGAGAGAGAGAGAGAGAGAGAGAGAGAGAGCGGTATCAATAACACAAGGAAAATACTGTGCAGTTGAAATTTAAAAATTCTAGTAGATAAAGGGAGAGGATTTGGAGATAGACATAAATCATATCACTGGAAGAGTGAGAGTGGCAGTTTAAAACTCTAACATTGAGAGATAGATAGAGAGAGAGAGAGCGAAAAATAGACATGCAGTTATATATATTAAATATTAAGATATAGATAGAAGAAAGAGAATGAGAGAGAAGCAGTTAACATTTCTAGCAGTAATAGACAGAGATTAAAATGTATGAGTTAAGAGAGTTGAGAGAGTTTATATTTCTAGCATTAATAGATAGAGATTAAAATGTATGAGTTAAGAGAGTTGAGAGAGTTTATATTTCTAGCTTCAAAAGTTAGCCTTTTGAAAATCCTAGAATGACCAGAGAGACAATACTAGCATGAAGGAAAAAGTAGTTTAAAATCCTAGTATGAAAAGAAATACATTTAAAAATACTACCATTAAGAAAGAAGCAGATAATAATGCTAATATGAAAATGAAAGCAGCTTAAAATCCTGTTCACATTCACACATGAATTTCATGTGGGTGTTCCCTCTCTCTTCTACTTTACGCGCTGACCATAGAACCGTTCCTTGAGAGTATCAGACGAGACAGTTCAATAAAGGGCACATTCATGTCAGGGAAAGGAGAGCAGAAATTGTTAGCGTATGCTGACGTCACTGTCTTCTTTCCATCAAACACTAGATCAATAGACAGCATCCTCAATACATTCACAGAATTTGGACAATTTAAAAAAAAACAGAATAAGTAAAAAGGGGTATGGTAACAGCTTTACGTGGTAATTAACGAAACAAAAGTCGACGTTTCGTCCAAGTAGGCCTTCAGTTGAAACAACAAACAGCAACACAAATATATATATATATATATATATATATATATATACGGATATATACACAAATCTAACTTGGTTATTGAGCGGTCGCTGGTGGGGAATAAGATGGTGTCCTCGGTGTATGCCTGAGCTTTTATTGTCCTCCTGATATAAATTTACAGCTGATGGGGTTGTCTTTTCTTCTCGATTAGCGGCTCTAAGACTATGAGGTAGAGCAGCGGAGCCAAGGGCATCCTTGTTTGACGGACCTGGTTAGTGTGAAGGAATCCATGAATGTGCGATTTACAAGGACAAGGCCCTCAGGTCTGGAGTACAGGATCTTGATGCATCGTCGAAAGTTGTCTCCCATATTGCACTTGCGCAGCGTTTTCTGTAAGCAGGAGTGTACGACACCCTGTCAAAAGCCTTTTCCTGGTCCAAGGACAGAATCGATGAAGGTATGTTTCTTGTATGTGTGTAGGTGATGATGTATCGTATGAAGTGGTTGTGGTTGTTTTTATTTTAGCATTGGATGCTGCATTGCTGGTCTTCGGGGACGAGTGAGAACATGAACGGCTTTAGCTTATTCGTCAGGGACGATGTCAGTATTTTATAGTCTACGTTGAGCAGCGATATCAGTCTGTAGTTTGTTACTTGTATCTTCTCTATATTGTTTTTCAGGAGTAAGGAGATGTATGACACGCTGATCCTCGGAGGTAGATGTCCTTTGTGGAAGGAAGGAATCCGTAAAAAAACCTTCAGCAATTCTACAAGTTCCTACAAAGGGGAAAAAATGTTTATAGAACTTCGCAGTGAGTCTGTTCCAGATGTTTTATCCTTATGCGAGGTTTTGAGAATTATCTTTCTTTTATATTTCTTAATACTTTCGTTTTTATTAGCTCTCGTATACATAAGTTAAGAGTGAAGACTACATTTGTTTTGAAAATTCTAAGCTTTGTTTTCGTGCTGAGTAATTTTGATTTCTATATTTTCCCTAGTTTTCGAATGTTATTGCTGCCTTTACTCTTCCGGTTCTAATGCATGCATTTGTGTCTTCTTCTTAATCTATGCAGCTTCTGAGTTATACCTAGTGATTTATTTCATCAAATGCTATTTCTTCTAGGTTCATTTTTATCTGGATTTATTTAATTTTCGTGGTTGATCCAAAGTCATATTATGTTAGTCTTTAGTGCGAACTGACGTCACCGAAGTCAGGGCATTCCCATATCTGCTCGGCCGCCCGTTCCAGCAACCATAGAACCATTCATCCTCTGAAGGTTCATGTCCTGCATTGATTGACCGTGTTGGGTTCCTTCCTGCTTTCGTCCTTCATGACGCCGTGTTCCACCATTCTTTTGATCCATGGTTTATCCTCAGCTTTCTTGTAGCCATCCTGTGAAAGGTGTTCTTTTAAAGCCATCATTATGTGATACATATATATTTTTTTTAGTTTTAATACATTTGCTGGAGATCTTGTGGGCTTATGCACCTTTATCTATCACCTTTCCATTAGATTACACAACAAAATACCAACCACTCCGAACATCTCTTGTGACCAAGCCATCAGTGTAGATAATCAGGTCTCGAACTTGGGAGTGAAGCTGCAGTAAATATTCTGCTACCAATTGATGATATGACATTTGTTTTTTCTTACACTGTTTTCACATAACTACAGATAAGAATTATTGTGTCTACAAAGTCAAGATCCTCTATACGAGACTCAAGTAACTATTCAATGCCTTTGGAACCTGTAAAGCATCACTACTGTATGAAGTCGATGGCAGTTCCATAAAACAAGGGAGATTAAGTACACTCTTGCTCCAACCCCTTCATCAATCTAATATCATTCACTAAGTCCTGCCTCTGGGTGAACTGTACAAGAGAAAGTATCATACAGATCTTTGCTGACGTTTTACATGGATTGTGTTTTAACTAACATGAATTCCCCTTTGTCAAAGTTTTTGTTGCAAGCACTGTATTAACGGTCTTAAATTTACAACGATTAAAGTTTAGTTTGAAGTACTGTATTAACTGTCTTAAATTTATGATTAAAATTTAGTTTGAGGTACTGTATTAACTGTCTTAAATTTATGATTAAAATTTAGTTTGAGGTACTGTATTAACTGTCTTAAATTTATGATTAAAATTTAGTTTGAAGTACTGTATTAACTGTCTTAAATTTATGATTAAAATTTAGTTTGAAGTACTGATCTTACGTTTCGAAAGATTAAAGTAAAGCTTTAAAATTAAGCTTTTAAACCGCTGTAATAAATGTCTCACATTTGACTTAGCACGAGTTTAGTTGCAAGTACTCTATTAATTCAACTATGTCAAACATAGTCCTACATTTAAGGTAGGCATAATAGAGAGAAAGATCACAACATGTGAAATGTCACAACCATTACTGGTTACTGTAAAATACAGAATAAGAAATTGTGAAATTCAGGAGAACTTTTGAAATCACAACTAGCACTAAATGCATAGAGACACAAACAAATTTTGGATTATATGCATTAAACCACTGAACCAGTAACTTGCTGTGTACCTGCAAGAGTTGATAGACTGGTTTCAAGGCTCAAGGAAGACCAAAAGTCATACAGATAGACAATGTCACAGAAAACCCAGCAGCAGTAAAGGTTAATAACTGTCAAATACAATACACTTAGACTCAGGACACAAATATTGCAGCTCCTCACAATTCTTGGTGGTGCATATGCATAAGTCAGTAAGTAATCTTTTATTTTAAGAAAATGTATTTTTGTGTAAGGTTATGCCAACCTTTACTAAAAGCTTTATTATTCCAGCTGAAGGCTTTCTTGGCTGAAATGTTCTACTTTTGTTTTGTTTCTCACCTACGTAAAGCTATTACCATACCACTTTTGGTTTGTTCCTCACCTACGTAAAGCTATTACCATACCACTTTTGGTTTGTTCCTCACCTACGTAAAGCTATTACCATACCACTTTTGGTTTGTTTCTCACCTACGTAAAGCTATTACCATACCACTTTTGGTTTGTTTCTCACCTACGTAAAGCTATTACCATACCACTTTTGGTTTGTTTCTCACCTACGTAAAGCTATTACCATACCACTTTTGGTTTGTTTCTCACCTACGTAAAGCTATTACCATACCACTTTTGTTTTGTTTCTCACCTACGTAAAGCTATTACCATACCACTTTTGTTTGTTTCTCACCTACATAAAGCTGTTACCATACCCCTTTTGGTTTGTTTCTCACCTACGTAAAGCTATTACCATATCACTTTTGGTTTGTTTCTCACCTACGTAAAGCTATTACCATACCACTTTTGGTTTGTTTCTCACCTACGTAAAGCTATTACCATACCACTTTTGTTTTGTTTCTCATCTACGTAAAGCTATTACCATACCACTTTTGGTTTGTTTCTCACCTACGTAAAGCTATTACCATACCACTTTTGGTTTGTTTCTCACCTACGTAAAGCTATTACCATACAACTATTTCCTTTTTTTTTAAATTTTCATTATTATAATCAGCTTTACAGTAGCTTCAAATTTTATATGCATCTTGGTGCCTTTACCCAGTAACTAGTCTAATCTGGACAAATGGTTTGGGAAGACAATCCAGTACTGAAAAATGAAGCGTTGAAGTGTTGGGCCAAAAGTAGAAATATCAGCATTTTACTCCAAACCAGAACACAACACAAGCACACTCACTTAACTTTCTTTTAGGGGTGGATGTAGAAGAGACATACTCTTTTAGTCATCACATGATTACAAGCATTACCAACATTGAGGAGTGGAGTAAAGGGGCATCACTCTCTTGGTCACATTGTATATCTTCTTTATGCCATTACTTCCCTCACTACAGGTCATATATCTATTTTATTCAGCTGAGATAACTGATGAACCCAATCTCAAACCCTGGGCTCTTTGTGTAAAAAGAGCCAATTTCACCTTTAACAAGCAGGCCTACTTTGTACCTGTATATATGCTCTTGTGTAAAAGAAATAAATTAACAATAGTTAATACAAATTAATGAAACAGATTCTTTATTTCTTAGAGCATTAGTAACAATACAGAACATCACATCTAACAAGAGTGCTAACTGGTTGTCAGATGTCAGTAACAAATAATTGCTTTTGTTAAATTATATATTTGCACTTGATAAAAATACATGGATTTTGTTTACTTTCAAAATTAAATATGTCTAAAGGTTTTAATAACCTTTCACAAAATTCTTTGCAAAAAATTGAATAGATTGACAAATAAATAAAATCATATATAATCTGACATCATAATAGCATGAAGGAAGCTATTCAACAATGAAATTCATGAACAAGAATTGTGGGCCTCATTGATTGCCCATGTCAAGGCATGAAAAATGAATTGAACAAAATCAAATATACAGCAAGGAAGAAATAATGAAAGCCATCAAGCTATTAAAAAATGGTAAAGCCACAGAACCAGGTGAAATTCCTTTGGAAGCCATCAAAGCAGATATTAACACCTCTACCAAGATGTTACATAATCTATTAGATAAAATTTGGGAGAGGGAAGAAATACCTAAAGACTGGAAAGAAGGTTATATGATCAAACAACCAAAGGAAGGAAGTTTACATGAGTGCACAAATTATAGGGGAATTATGCTACTATCTGTGCCAGGAAAAATATTAAGCAGAATCATTCTGGAGAGACTAAAAGAGGCCATAGAGAAACATTTGAGAGATGAACCATTTAGGAAGAACAGATCATGTGCTGATCAAATAACTACTCTACGTATAATAGTTGAACAAAGTTTAGAACTAAAATCCCCACTTTATATTGGATTAATAGATTACGAAAAGGCATTTGATAGTTTAGACAGAGGAATGCTTTGGAAGTTGTTGAGTCAATACAGAATTCCCACAAAATGTATTAATCTGATAACAACAATGTATGAAGAAATGAAATGTAGTGTGGTGCATGAAGGGCAGCTTACAAAAGCATTTGAAATAAAAACAGGAGTAAGGTAGGGATGCCTTTTATCTCCATTTCTCTTTCTACTGGCCATAGATTGGATTATAAAAATAACTCAAAACAACAGAAATGGAATCCAGTGGTCACTGACCAAGCTACTTGATGAATTTGACTTTGCTGATGACATAGCTCTCCTGTCGCACAACCATCAACAGGTGTAAGATAAAATGAGCATACTTGATGAGAGATCACAACAGATAGGAATGAAAATAGAGATAAGAACAAAATTATGAGAATTAATACAGTTGATAATAACCAAATAAAATTAGGAGAAATACCACTACTAAACATACAATCTTACATATATCTTGGCAGTAATATAGACAAAGAGGGAGGAACAGAAAATGATACCAAAATAAGGATATCAAAAGCAAGAGGAGCATTTCTTCCACTGGGAAACATATGGAAGTCCAAAGAAATTAGGTTAAACACTAAAATAAAAATGTTCAACTCCAATATTAAGTTAGTCTTAATATAAGACTGTGAAACATGGAGAACACAAAAATTTCAATCATGAAGATACAGACTTTCATTAATGGATGCTTGTGCAGAATAAAAGAATGGAAATGGCAGGACAAAATCACTAACATAGAATTATGAAAATGTACCAGTAAAATACCTATGTATAAAGAGATATAGCGAAGATGATGGTGTTGGATAGGATACACACTGTGGAAGCCAGCTGAGAATATTACACAACAGGCCCTTTTTTTGGAATCCCCAGGGAAAAAGACAAAGAGGAAGACTAAGAAATTCTTGGAGAAGATAGATAGAAGTTGAGATGAAGATGTTGGGGAAGACTTGGAATAATCTTAAAAGAATGGTAAGAAACAGAATGTCTTGGAAAGTGTTTGTTGAAGACCTATGCTCCACAGGGAGCTGAAAGGTAGAATAAGAATAATAAGTTAAATGCCACTGAAGAGAAATGTGTCAGATAAATCATGGGAGCCAGCTTGACAGACAAAATCAGAAGTAAAGAACTAAGAACTAGGTTTGGGAACACCTCCAAAGAAGAATATATAATTAAACAATGAATTCAATAGGCCATGAATCAAGACAGAAACAACCAAACACAATCGATACAGTTATTAACAAATGCTATAAAACACAAAAAAAACCAAGAGGATACCACTCAAATATGTTGGATAGACAGAATACTAAAAAGAAATGTGAAAGCAGAAGAGGAAATCAAAGAGCAAAACTCTGTAAACTATTTCTCACCTAGATGTGAAAAGTAAATAAGGAAGGAAAGAAGAGGCAGAAGAAATGTACTACTTATTATAAATGAAGGAAACTACAGACCTGTGTCAAGAACACTCTTTACCATCAAAACTGTAAAATACAGGTGAAGAGAAACAGAACAGAACAGAGTTGAGGCACAGGGTTGCAGAGTAGTAGTTCTTTCCTCTCTCATTTGATTTAACCAATGAGGAAAGATATAGTTTGTGGCCACAACATTTTTGTGTTGTTGATTATTACTGCAAAGTTGTCATCATTATTAATACCAAGTACCATGCTTGCTGGGGAGCTAAGACAGCTTAGTGGTTAGTGAACTGGACTACAAAGAACAAGAGGTAGGGTTCGATCCCAATCAACGGCTTCCGGGTTCATCCAGCCTTAAATGGGTACCAGATTTTTTTCTGGGAAAGTAAAGTGGCACGGGCATAATACTGACCTCATTACCCCAAAAATCATGTGCCAAAGGTGTGTAAAATTTATGGTCACTAACACCATATTACCTATATGCCACTTGGTGTGATGGGGATACTTTACTTTTTTCTTTTTTTTCCTACACAAAATATCCCAGCAGTCACAAAATATAGAATTTGTCACAAAATATTCCAGCTATCACAAAGTCTTCCAGCTGTCACAAAATACCTTAGTTATCACAAAATATCCCAGCTGTCACAAAATATCCTAGCTGACATAAAATATCTGAATTGTCACAAAATATATCAGTTGTCAAAAAATATCAAAGATGTAACACAATATTTTAGGTGACAATATCCCACATGCAAAGTATCACAGTGGTAAAAAAATTATTCCAGTTGTCACAAAATATTTCAGTTGTCACAAAATGTCACAAAAGTAAGAAAATATCCCAGCAGTAAAAAAATATCCCGACTGTCACAAAATATATCAGCTGTGCCAAAATATCCCTGATGCAATAAAATATTTTCCATCAGTCAAAATATATCTCACTTCACACAAAATATCCCAGCTGCAAAAAAATATCTCAGCTGTCACAGAATATATCATTTGTCACAAAATATCACAGCTGTCACAAAATATCTCAGTTATCATAAAATTTCCCAGATGTCACAAAAAATCCCAGCTGTCACAAAATATCCCAGCTGTCACAAAATATCCCAGCTGCAACAAAATATCCCAGCTGCCACAAAATATCCCAGCTGTCACAAAACATACCAGCTGTCACAAAACATACCAGCTGTCACAAAACATCCCAGCTGTCACAAAACATCCCAGCTGTCACAAAATATCCAAGTTGTCACAAAACATCCCAGCTGTCACAAAATATCCCAGCTGTCACAAAATATCCCAGCTGCAACAAAACATCCCAGCTGTCACAAAATATCCCAGTTGTCACAAAATATCCCAGCTGTCACAAAATATCCCAGCTGCAACAAAACATCCCAGCTGTCACAATATATACCAGCTGTCACAAAACATCCCAGCTGCAACAAAACATACCAGCTGTCACAAAACATCCCAGCTGCAACAAAACATCCCAGCTGTCACAAAATATCCCAGCTGCTACAAAACATCCCAGCTGTCACAAAATATCCCAGCTGCAACAAAACATCCCAGCTGTCACAAAACATCCCAGCTGTCACAAAATATCCCAGCTGCAACAAAACATCCCAGCTGTCACAAAATATCCCAGTTGTCACAAAAGATCACAGTTGTTCCCTTCTCCTGACATGACCCCAAGTGATGAATGTCTCCTGATGTTGGAAATTAGCTTTCATTTTTGATTTGGCCTCTTTTAGAACATCCTAATTACTCTTTTAGAACATGCTAATTTCTCTATTAGAACATCAGAACATCCTAATTACTCTTTTAGAATATCCCCATTACTCTTTTATAACATTCCCATTACTCTTAGAATACCCTTCATATTTTTTTAGAACATCCACATTACTCTTTTAGAATATCCAGATTACTCTTTCAGAATATTCCCATTACTCTTTCAGAATATCCCGTTAGTCTTTCAGAATATCCCTTTAGTCTTTTAGAATACACTCGTTACTCTTTTAGAACATCCTCATCTATTACAAAAGTTGGATACAACTCAAAAGAACAAAATTAATATAAAAACTGCTTTAAGAATTGTTGGATTTTTGTGTTCTGTAATGGCTCTCTTGCAGTACTTTCTAACCATAGGATATGCATCAGGGGACAAACAACAATCCTGGACATGCAACTGCTGAAATGAAGAGTACCTATAAGCAATCATCACTATTCCTTTGTCTGTTGTTACATCACATGACTTCATCTCAAGTTTATGTAGATTTGGACAGTGCATAGATAAGGCATACAGTCTATCATCTGTTATGTCACATTTGCTTATGTCCAACGAGCAAAGCCTTGAGCAGTTTTGTGCCAGAAAATCTAAGCCAATGTCTGAGATAGCCTCACAGCCCCGAGCGTCGAAGTATCATAGCTTGTAGTTCTTAGTAATGTGAATGACCCCTTGGTCTGACACCTTGGTAAACATGAAACAATTTGTAAAAGTTTATAACAGGCCTTTGTGAGCAATTATATATGTAAATGTTTGTAAATAGTCCATATAAATATCTGTCAACAATTATAATATTTTTCTTTAAATGTTGAAACATTGTACATAAACATAACACTAGTAAACATGTACAAATTAAACATCATCCCTTTTAATATATGGAGGAATAATGATGTTAGTGATCATATATTTTTATGACCAACAGGACTTTTATAAATGTCGTGACCAAAATCAAGCAATGCTGCACTACCTTTTCACATAAAATGGTAGATGTGTAAATACATTTTTGAAGCCGGCCATATAATAATATGTAAATATTTTAACAGTGACACAAATTCTATCACCAAGCTTGTTTAAGCTAATCAATGAGAAAATCTTTAAAAACATCACAAAGATGCCAGGCATAAACAATAATGGAATGATAGTCAGTAACATAAGATATGCTGATGATTCTGTATTACTAGCAGAAAATCCTGAAGATCTACATAATAACTAAATGAAATAAACATGATAAGCAAAAAATATGGATTAGATATGAATATCAAAAAGACTAAAACTATGACCATAAACAAAGAAAGTACTCAAAACCTACAAGTGGATATCAAATTTCAAGAAATACACCTGAAGACAGTTCAAAGCTACAACTACTTTGAACATACTATAACCAGTGATGGAAAATGGAAAACTGGAGAAAAAAAAAATAGAAAATGGCAACAAGTAATTTTAATGTCATAAAAAATATACTAACATCAAAACAAATAAATCAGGGCTAAAACTAAGAATAGCAAAATGTTATATCTTCTCAACATTCATGTATGGTGCTGAAAGATGGACATTAGACAAGAAAGCAGAACAGAAAATGTAAGCTTTTCAGTGTGGATTTATAGAATAGGAAGAATAGAAAGGAAATAAAAGAAAACAAACGATTCTTCTGCTTCTTTCCTTCCTCATTTGCCTTTAAGCATCGAGGGGAGATATAATTTGTGGCTTTTGCTCTTCTGTTCGCCTCGGCTGCTGTAATGTTTCCTAGTGCTTCTAATATTCCATCCATCAATTTTTTTCGTGGTCGACCCTTGGGTCTGGTATTCTCACATTTGTAGAAGGCTCACTGTGTTGTGTTTTGATTTTTCTGCTTTGTCATGCGGCCAAAAAATTGTATCTGTTGTTTCTTTATATATTCTATGGCAAGGGCTATTCCTAGCTTTCTCCTTAGTTCTTCATTTCTGATCTTATCTCTCAGACTGTTTCCTGTCATTCGTCTAACACATTTCATCTTAGTAGAGGTTATTTGTCTTATTGTTCTTGCATCTAGGGTCCAGGTCTGGCATTGGTAGCACAACGTTGGGATGAATATTGTATTGTATAGTGCTCATTTTGCCTCTAGCGCTATTTCCTTGTTGGACAATAGTGGTGATAACTGTTTAATAATTTGGATTGAAAAACAAACGAAGAAGTTTTAAAACAACTAAAAATTAAAAGAAACATGACAAATGAGATTTTTTGAGGCATGTTAAAAAGACAGACAACCAATGGTATACTAAAAGTAATCTTTGAAGGGAAAATGCAAGGTAAAAAGATGGAGAGGTAGACCAAGACTAATATGGACAAGTATCATAAAAAGATGTTCACATCAGCCTATGATAATCTTTATCATCAAAGCAAGAGACAGAGCAGAAAAGATGCTCCATGGTAGCCACAAAGTACAAAGAAAACAAGTTTTAAAACAGTTAAACTGAATATTTACTGAATATTTATTTATTGTATAGAATTTATTTATTAACTGAATATTTATTTATTTTATGCTCCATGTGAATGCAAATCTATAACAGGTGAAATATACCAGATGGGCTATTAAAAACAATATTCATAGCCTCACCAAAGAATTCGGCAGCCGCGATAGCTCAGTGGTTAGTGAACTGGACTACAAAGGACAAGAGGTAGGGTTCGATCCCTACAACATCAAAGCAAGAGACAGAGCAGAAAGGTGCTCCATGGTAGCTAACTTTGGTTTTGGAGACAGCATTTAATGAATGACATAAATGAAAATGTCATTATACTAGCTCTCTAAAGAACAATTTTAAACTGATAGCTGTGAAATTCTGTATCTTCATTGCAAAATTTTTATAAAATGTATTGTTTCCATGTAAAGAAAAAATTTTTTTTTTTACTCTTCCAAAAAAAGATTCCACGGTCTAGTGTTCACATGCTTCCTTGTATTAGTTATCAAAATGGTGGATGCACTGAATACGTGTTAGAAGCTATAAGCTGTGATTGGAATTCTCAAAGTGGAAAGTTTTGAGCCTAAAACAATTCACAATGCTCTGTGGAATTTTTTTTGCTTGAAGAGGAAGTTTTCAATCTTAAGTTATGGCAGTCTTGACACAAAGGAGAGGTTGTTAGTTCAAATCTGACTGTACAAGTTAGGATTTTTATTTGTGATTTCTCTCTGTGGCAACCACCCCTGGTCCTCAGCAGTGAGCCCCAGCTTGACATGTCAATAACACAACAGAAAAAATATGAGTATCTCTGAAGATGGAGGTATCTGCCTGGGTGGCGATGGGCCCCTGTGCACAGGCTGCCAGGGTAAAATGAATCAACATGCAAAATTCAGTTCCTAGGCTATAGGACTTTGCCTTAGGTGAAAGCTGTGAACGCAGAAAAAAAATATGTCTATACTGTACTTTTTGGTTAACTATTTTCGTACTAAAGTTTTTTATCGACACAACAGAAGAGATTTCAGAGACAAAATTGTTCATGGTTTTAAGAATCAATCTATATATTTATATACATTTAACATATTATATATGAATGTTTAGATAATTGAACAAGATATAAGATTTCAACAATATCCGGATGATATAAGACATGTAAAAGAATAAAATGATGTGATGGCATTCACACTAATCAAATTGAGCGTTGCGCACTGTGTGGCGAAATGTACATTGCTGGAATCGCATTCCGCCCAGTGCGGTGAAACGTACGGAAAGAGTTAATGTAATAAATCATTTTAAATTTAAAAATCTGAGTACAAGTGTTTGCGTGATAAATATAGCATGATACACATTATACGTAGACCAATATTTTTCTATTACAAATATTTGGCTGTTAAACTTGTAATGCAGGTGGTTGGTGAGCTGGTACAAGATGGTACTTACTCACATCAAGTTCAGGACTAGTGGTTTCTTCAAGACGGTGTCTTTTCAATAATTGCTATCCTACCTTGTGTGTTTATACTTTTTCTTTAAAGTTGCGTAAGTAGAATTTTAGCGAAGATTTAGAAGCTCGGCTTGAATAAGGACATAGGACAAAGTACACGAAAACCCTGTGTGCATCTGATAGCACTGCAGGGCATTAGAAGTAAGACAGTCATGGAAATAATGAGTACTAACATACTTTTCCCAAAACTTTTAAAAATAAAGAGACATTAGAATGTAAAATCCTCCATTACCTTTTTACATTTTTGCCACAATGAGGTAACGTAGAGTCTTCTTACATAATTTGGCCACTCTTGCATGCCTAGATCAGCTACACTTTTTGCAATCACTCAGTCTCAGTTCTCGCAAGCTTGTCGAGGGAAGTTTTAATTGCTTGATGACATGACATAATAATAACAAATTAAAATTGCAAAGAAAACAAGTTTTAAACAGTTATTAAAATGAATATTTGAATATTTACTGAATATTTATTTATTGTATACATATTATTTATTAAAGAATATTTATTTATTTTATGCTCCATGTGAATTGCAAATCAACCAAAGAAAATAATACTTTTAAAACTATCTAAAAAGATCTATATATATATATATGTTTCATAGATTATACCAGAGCATTTGATAAAGTAAAGTAAAAGAAATAATAAAATTTTAGACGGCATAAACATTGAAGGCAAGATCAAAGAATAATTAGAGTATGTACTGGCAACAACAGCTCGAAATCCCACATGACTACATGTTGTTATGTTCAATTTATGAAGCAAAAGTGACTTACACTTTTAATTTGATTGCAATCCTGGTCTAATATAACATGAAAGATGTGGTCTAAGGCTAAAGGGATCATCCCTGGCTAAGAAGGGCAAAAACTGCAAGACAGCAATAGCAACATTACACAAAGTTTGTTGGGAAATGCTTCTTTCAGAGACAGACAGAGAGACATACACACATGTATATTACTAATATTTGTAATAAATTAATGTGTAAAATAACAAAATTAATAGAATCACTAATCTGACACTCTTTAGAGTGAAATATAGCATAAAGTTGTGAGAAATCATGGTAGCTTTTACATCTCATCAACCAATTTTGAATTCCCTTATATGATTTCTAGAAATTAAAAGAGCATTAATGATGAGTGAAATCATTACAGAAGAGAGATTTTTAAAATACTATGCCGCTCTCAACAAAGCCGGTGTTTCATTTTTTGGCAATTTCAGGATACTTTTTTTTTTTTTTTACAAAAGACTAAAAAAAATACCTACTTAACAATTTTGATAATTATCTGTAGAGCTCTTTTCACTGGCACATTGGCATAATTATATATTTTTTTTTCTCTTTAAATTCAACCATAGTCCTTAATCAATCCACTGTGTGATTCTCAAATAAATATAATTGTGAGAAACTGTAAAAAAAAATAACAGAGTTTAGAATTAATAATTAAATTTAAATACTGTCTGTTTTTATTTCAACAAAGAGAGCAGTCTGTTTTATTGTCTTGTACTAAATAATTATCTTAATTTTTGAAGAAAAGTTTCTCCTTTATTTATACCCTAACTATAACTTAATAAGAATGTCTATAAGATCAGCTTCTAATCCATTTTTTATCCAGAACTGTATTAATTGTGACTGCAAAAAAATGGAGTGTAAATAGTGTGTGTGAGAGAGCTATTAATATTACTGATTTAATAATTTATTTAATTTTAATATAACAATTAAGGTAATTCTTATTACTATTTGTAGTATTAGAATGACATTGTAATCTTATTAATATATATATAATTTTTACCTGTGGCAAACTTACTTAATTTTTTTGAAGTTAGAATCATGAGAAATCATCATCATCAAGTATCAGGCCTGCTGGTGTAGGTGATCATTCTTCTCCACAACTTTTGATCTCAACAGTTATCATTTCTGTTGTTGACCTTCAGCCAAGCCATTATCATAAGCTGTCTGGTATTTTTTCTTTTGGATTCCCTCTATCTCTTCGTCCTTCATGACAAATAGACAATGAATAATAATGAATGAATATTAATTCATTTTCAAAATAAAAATTGAAGTAGCAGTGGAAATATTATTTATAAAATGCATTTTTTATCACTATTTGAAGATATTCTAAGTAATTCTGTTAGAGAACCTGAATAATATGGTCTCCATGTTCATGAAAATATTATTTGATTTTGACTATCCACTCTGCATTTTGTGAGGATAAAGATAAAAATAAAATATATTTTTTACATAGGTACCATTAACATAACAATCGTGGATTTATTGTTGAATTGTATGCATACTGGATTATTTTAAATTGCTATCATTTTAAAAAAATTAATTTCCTATAGTTTGCACAAAACGTAGAAGCACATATATTTATTGAATTTATTAAATCTATTTGCATTGCTAAACACGTCTTATGGTTAATATATTGTTTACACCGGATGCGATTGTGAGTAAATCGTGGAGTTCTAATTGAATATTACGCATACTGGATAATTTTTAATTACTACCATCTAAAAACAAATTAATTTCATATTATTTGCACAAAACTTCGAAGTACATTTATTTATCGCATTAATTTAAATCTATATGCATTGCTAAACATGACTAATGATTAATATATTACTGAATGTTATGAACTGTCTAAAAAGTTAAAGGAATTACCCCTACGAACAATAACTTGTACTTTACGAAAAATTAAATTTTTTCAGTGACTTCCCTTAATAAACAAGGAAAATAATACTTTAAAAAATTAATATAAAATATATTTCCCATTTGCATCGTAAATTAAAGGCGCATAAACTTTGATTGATAATGTTTAATCCTAGTGCATTTTTTGATACATTGTTATATATATTTTTTTAAAAATATTTAATCATACGTACTTTTAAGAAAATATTTTTGTAAAGTGATATGCAAACTTAGGTACTCTTATAATATTACGCTAGCAAGTGCTTTATATACTATTTATTAGTTTTATGACGTTCTAGTGGCCGCTTTCTCAGAAATACTAGTGTATATTTTGAGAAGGAACTGTCTGATTGTTGCCAATGATTAAGACGTGACTGCTCGTGTCATCCTAGGTTCAGCTCCTGTGTTGCCTGCTCTAGCAGCACAGACTGTGTCATGTCGGCTACATGGCATAGTATCTTTGGGTACTGTGCTGATACCTCCCATTATGTCATTGTTGAACGCAACATCAGAGGGGTGGAAGATGCGTGGTCGGACTAGGGTAACACCCGATGTTCTTAGTGCCGAGATTGCAATCGCGCACGGCTGTGTGCTGTTGAATCTGGGCTAGTTTCCACTAGCTAGGCAGCTCTAGCCTAGGGCATCAGTCCTAGTGAGGTGGGGATCCTGGGGACAGCAGCCCTTCCATTTACAAAAATGACATGAATGGTTATCCCCTTTTCTGTTCCCTACATTTCATGTGCCCCTTGTATGACGTAGACACGGGTAAACTAGTCCTCGCCAGCGTTGCTAAATCCTCAGACCTGTTTGATGACATATGCTCTTATTAGAATTATTGGTGTCTTATTCTTTATAATCTAATTAAGAAGCATTAAGTAAAATAAGCCTGAGTAGACAGACGCACAGAAGCGAGAGTATCCAGCAGAGATGTGAATTCTGTAATATGGTGTGTGACTGTCCGAGCGAGATGTGTGATCGCTGGCCGCTGTGAATAATTGTACATAGTTTCCATTGTTAGGGTTGTCGGAATAAAGATACTGATCTTTCAACATCAGCAGTGTGCAGACATATATTGATAACATTGATTTAATGATAACAGTCGCTACCTATGCCAGGCGTTGAAAACGAACTGAGAGTTCTCGCGGCACATACAAGACGGAGATTAAACAAGTCAGTTCAGTCAGATTACAGGTAAAGTGCTAGTTGAGGACGTGAGAACCTGACAGCTGAGACAGAGAGGTGAGCGCACGTTGACCACTGCACGTTTTTGTACCTTGTCAACGTCATCATCGACTGAGCATTAACATGTTTAAGTTAAGTTTAAGTTAAGTTAAGCTAAGCTTAAGTTAAGTTAGTTAGGTTAAGTTTAAGTTCAGAATAGTTAAGTTAAGTTTAAGTTAAGTTTCAGTTAAGTTTAAGTTAAGTTAGTTAAGTTAAGTTTAAGTTAAATTTAAGTTTAAGTTAGTTTAAGTTAAGTAAGTTTAAGTTAAGGTTAAAGTTAATTTAAGTTTAAGTTAAGTTAAGTTTAAATTTAATTTAAGTTTAAGTTAAGTTAAGTTTAAGTTACGTTTAAGTTAAGTTAAGTTTAAGTTACGTTTAAGTTTAAGTTACGTTGTTTAAGTTAAGTTAGTAAGCATTAAGTGTAATTTAATTAGTTAGGTTAACTTAAGTTAGTTAGGTTTAAGTTAAGTTAGTTAGGTTAAGTTTAAGTTAAGTTAGCTAAGTTAAGTTTAAGCTAAGTTTGTTAAGTTAAATTATGTTAAGATAGTTAAGATAAGATTAAGTTAAGTATTTATGTTAAGTTAAGTTAAGTTATTTTAGTTATGTTTAAGTAAGTTAAGTTTAAGGTAAATTCGTTAAGATAAGTTTCAGTTAAGTTTAAGTTAAGTTAGTTAAGTTAAGTTAGTTAATAAAGTTTAATTTTAAGTTAAGTTAGATAAGTTTAAGTTAAGTTAAATTAAGTTAAATTTAAGTTAAGTTTAAGTTAAGTTAATTTTAAGTTAAGTTTAATTTAAGTTAAATTTATGTTAAGTTTAAGTTAAGTTAAGATAAGTTTAAGTTATGTTCAAGTTAAGTTAAATTAAGTTTATGTTAAGATAAGTTAAAGTTACGCTTAAGTTAAATTAAGTTAAGTTTAACTTAAGTTTAAGTTAAGTTTAAGTTAAGTTATGTTTAAGTTAAGTTTAAATTAAGTTAAGTTTAAGTTGAGTTTAAGTTAAGTTATGTTTAAGTTAAATTTGTCAGCATTAAGTTTAAATTTAATTAGTTATGTTTAAGTTTAAGTTTAAGTTAAGTAGGTAAAGTTAATTTTAATTTAAGTTAGTAAAGTTAAGTTTATGTTAAGATAGTTAAGTTAAGTTTAAGTTAAGTTAGTTATGTTAGTTTAATTAAGATTAAGTTAAATTGAGTTCAGTTAAGTTTCATTTAAGTTTAAGTTTAAGTTTAAGTTAAGGTAGTTAAGTTAAGATTAAGTTAAGTTAGTTATGTTCATTTTAAGTTAAGTTAGCTAAGTTAAGTTTAATATACGTTAGGTAAGTTAATTTCAAATTAAGTTAGTTAAGTTTAAGTTTAATTTTAAATTAAGTTACTTAATTTTAATTTTAATTTATGTTAGTTAGGTTTAAGTTTAAGTTAAGTTTAAGTTAATTTTAAGTTAAGTTTAAGTTAAGTTAAAGTTAGGTTATATGTTAAGTTAAGTTAAGCTTCAGTTACGTTAGTTAAGTTAAATTTCAGTTAATTTAGTTAAGTTAATTTTAAGTTAAATTAGTTAAGATTAAGTTTATGTTATAAAGTTAGTTCAGTTTAAGTTAAGTTAGTCAAGTTTAAGTTAAGTTTAAGTTAAGTTCAAGTTAAATTAAATTTATGTTAAGTTTAAGTTAAGATTAAGTTAAGTTTAAGTTAAGTTTAAGTTTAGTTTAAGGTAAGTTTAAGTTAAGTTAAGTTTAAGTTAAGTTAAGCTAAGCTTAAGTTAAGTTAGTTTGGTTAAGTTTAAGTTCAGATAGTTAAGTTAAGTTTAAGTTAAATTTAAGTTTAAGTTGAGTTTAAGTTAAGTTTAAGTTAAGTTAAGTTAATTTAAGTTTAAGTTAAGTTAAGTTTAAGTTAGTTTGAGTTACGTTGTTTAAGTTAATTTAGTAAGCATTAAGTGTAATTTAATTAGGTTAACTTAAGTTAGTTAGGTTTAAGTTAAGTTAGTTAGGTTAAGTTCAAGTTAAGTTAGCTAAGTTAAGTTTAAGATAAGATTGTTAAGTTAGAATTATGTTAAGATAGTTAAGATAAGATTAAGTTAAGTATTTATGTTAAGTTTAAGTTAAGTTATTTTAGTTATGTTTAAGTAAGTTAAGTTAAGGTAAATTCGTTAAGATACGTTTCAGTTAAGTTTAAGTTAAGTTAGTTAAGTTAAGTTAAGTTAATAAAGTTTAATTTTAAGTTAAGTTAGATAAGTTTAAGTTAAGTTAAATAAGTTAAGTTTAAGTTAAGTTTAAGTTAAGTTAAATTAAGTTTATGTTAAGATAAGTTAAAGTTACGCTTAAGTTAAATTAAGTTAAGTTTAACTTAAGTTTAAGTTAAGTTTTAGTTAAGTTATGTTTAAGTTAAGTTTAAATTAAGTTAAGTTTAAGTTGAGTTTAAGTTAAGTTATGTTTAAGTTAAATTTGTCAGCATTAAGTTTAAATTTAATTAGTTATGTTAGTTAGGTTTAAGTTTAAGTTAAGTTTAAGTTAATTTTAAGTTAAGTTTAAGTTAAGTTAAAGTTAGGTTGTGTTTAAGTTAAGTTAAGCTTCAGTTACGTTAGTTAAGTTAAATTTCAGTTAATTTAGTTAAGTTAAGTTTAAGTTAAATTAGTTCAGTTAAGTTTATGTTAAGATAGTTAAGTTAAGTTAAGTTTAAGATAAGTTAAGTTTGTTAAGTTAAGTGTAACTTAAGTTAGGTAAGTTAAGTTAAACTAAGTTAGTGAAGTTAAGTTTAAGTTAAGTTAGTTAAGTTAGTTAAGTAATTTAAATTAGTTAAGTTTAAGTTAAGTTAGTTAAGTTAAGTTTATATTAAGATATTTAAGTTAAATTTAAGTTAAGTTAGTTAAGTTAAGTTTAAGTTAAATTAATTAAGTTAAGTTTAAGTTTAGTGTAAGTTAGGTTAGTTAAGTTAGTTAAGTTAAGTTTAAGTTAAGTTCGTTAAGTTAAGTTTTTATTAAGATATTCAAGTTAAATTTAAGTTAAGTTAAGTTAGTTAAGTTAAGTTAGTAAAGTTAAGTTAGTTAAGTTAAGTTTAAGTTAAGTTAGTTAAGTTAAGTTTCAGTTAAGTTTAAGTTAAGTTATTTATATCAAGTTTAAGTTAAGTTAAGTTTTTTAAGTTTAAGTTAAGTTAGTTAAGTTAAGTTTAAGTTAAGTTAGTTAAGTTAAGTTTCAGTTAAGTTTAAGTTAAGTTAGTTAAGTTAAGTTTAAGTTAAGTTTAAGATATGTTAAATTTATGTTAAGTTTCAGTTAAGTGTAAGTTAAGTTAGTTAAGTTAAGTGTAAGTTAAGTTTGAGATATGCTAAATTTATGTTAAGTTTTACTTAAGTGTAAGTTAAGTTTAAGTTAAGTTAAGATAAGTTCAAGTTAAATTAAGTTAAGTTTAAGTTAAGTTAAGCTTAAGTTAAGTTAGTTAAGTTAAGTTAAGTTTCAGTTCAGTTAGTTAAGTTAAGTTTAATTTAAGTTAGTTAAGTTAAGTTTAAGTTAAGTTAGTTAAGTTAAGTTTAAGTTAAGTTAGTTATGTTAAGTTTAAGATAAGTTAAGTTAGTTAAGTTTAAGTTAAATTAAGTTTAAGTTAAGTTTGTTAAGTTAAGTTTCAGTTAAGTTTAAGTTTAATTTAAGTTAGTTAAGTTAAGTTTAAGTTAAGTTAGTTAAGTTGAGTTTAATTTAAGTTAGTTAAGTTAAGTTTAAGTTAAGTTTAAGTTAAATTTAATTTAAGTTAGTAAAGTTATCTTAGTTAATTTAAGTTAGTTAATTTAAGTTATGTTAGTTAAGTTAAGTTAGTTAAGTTAAGTTACTTTAGTTAAGTTAAGTTAAGCTAGTTAAGTTGAGTTAGTTAAGTTAGTTAAGATATGTTAGTTAAGTTAAGATAGTTAATTTAGAGTTAACTTAAGTTTAATTTAAGTTAAGATTAAGTTAAGATTAAGTTTAAGTTTAAGTTAAGTTACGTTAGTTAAGTTAAGTTAAGTTTAAGTTAAGTTTCAATTGAGTTAAGTTAAGTTTAATATAAGTTTAAATTGAGTTATTTTTAAGTTAAGTTATGTTTAAGTTAAGTTATGTTTAAGTTAAGTTATGTTTAAGTTAAGTTATGTTTAAGTTAAAGTTTAAGTTAAAATTAAGTTAAGATTAAGTTAAGATTAAGTTTGAGATTAAGTTTAAGATTAAGTTTAAGTTAAGTTTAAGTTAAGTTTAAGTTAAGTTAAGTTAAGTTTAAGTTAAGTTTAAGTTAAAGTTAAGTTAAGTTAAAGTTAAGTTTAAGTTAAGTTTAAGTTAAGTTTAAGTTAAGTTTAAGTAAGTTAAGTTAAGTTTAAGTTAAATTCGTTAAGTTAAGTTTCAGTTAAGTTTAAGTTAAGTTAGTTAAGTTCAGTTTAAGTGAAGTTAATTAAGTTTAATTTTAAGTTAAGTTTAAATTTAATTAGTTAGGTTTAAGTTTAAGTTAAGTTAGTTAAGTTAAGTTTAAGTTAAATTCGTTAAGTTAAGTTTCAGTTAAGTTTAAGTTAAGTTAGTTAAGTTAAGTTTAAGTTAATTAAGTTTAATTTTAAGTTAAGTTAGATAAGTTTTAGTTAAATTATGTGTTAGTTAAGTTAAGCTTAAATTAAGTTAGTTAAGTTTCAGTTAAGTTAGTTAAGTTTAATTTTAAGTTAAGTTTAAGTTAGGTTAGTTAAGTCTATGTAAAATTAGTAAAGTTAAGATTATGTTAAGATAGTTAAGTTAAGTTTAAGTTACGTTAAGTTTAAGTTACGTTAAATTAGTTAAGTTTAAGTTTAAGTTAAGTTAGTTAAGTTAACTTTATGTTAAGATAATTAAGTTTATGTTAAGTTAAACTTCAGTTAGGTTTATGTTAAATTTTAAATGTTGTTAGGTTTAAGTTTAAGTTAATTAGTTAAGTTTAAATCTAAGTTAAGTTAGTTCAGTTTATGTTTAAGTTAAGTTAGTTATGTTTAAGTTTACGTTAAGTTAGTTAAGTTTAAGTTTCAGTTTGAGTTAAGTTAAGTTTAATTTAAGTTGAAGTTAAGGTTAAGTTTAAGTTAAGCTTAAGTTAAGTTAAGTTTCGTTAAGTTAGTTAAGTTAAGTTAGTTAAGTAAAGTTTAAGTTAAGTTAGTTAAGTTTAGTTTAAGTTAAGTTAGTTAAGTCAAGTTAGTTAAGTTAGTTAAGTTAAGTTTAAGTTAAGTTAGTTAAGTTAAGTTTAAGTTAAGTTAGTTAAGTTAAATTTATCTTAAGATAGTTTAGTTTAAGTTAAGTTAGTTAAGTTAATTTTCAGTTAAGTTAGATAAGTTTAATTTAAGTTATGTTTAAGTTAAGTTATGTTTAAGTTAAAGTTTAAGTTAAAATTAAGTTAAGATTAAGTTAAGATTAAGTTTGAGATTAAGTTTAAGATTAAGTTTAAGTTAAGTTTAAGTTAAGTTTAAGTTAAGTTTAAGTTAAGTTTAAGTTAAGTTTAAGTTAAAGTTAAGTTAAGTTTAAGTTAAGTTTAAGTTAAGTTAAGTTTAAGCATCTGGACATCCTCATTCCTTACACCTGACACCGTGCAAATGCTCTTTCCGCTAAACTAATAAATCTGTCTCCATATGTACACACAGCTTCCCATTATTTTTTTTCCTTCTTGTGTAATTTTGCAAATAAATCGTGTGGACATCTTTCTTCTGCATACATAAAGGTTAATGTGTTTATGGTTATGGAAGGTCCCGGTATCACTGCAAACGAATTAAAATCCATAATTGCTCAACCACCCGTGCCAGTAGAATCATCCGAATTACTATCTCATCTCCCAAAAAAGAAAGGTATCTGCAGTCCCCATCATAGCAGTCTCAGCACACACCAAAAAGCATAAGGCGAAAACGCACAGAAAGTTAAACAAAAACCGTCTGTTCCCTGTCATACGATATAATAAATATCGGAAATCGGAATATTGAAACACGATTAAGATGGATGAAACACACAGTTCACGACGTGCACAGAGCACTTAACTCAGTAGCTCCTGCAACAAGCCGGACTTAGAAAATGAGGAAACTGCAACAAGGAACACTTTTCAGACATGGCCTCTAATCGTTCCTGCCGCCTCT
Organism: Megaustenia siamemsis; assembly: GCA_032433765.1. Classification (NCBI taxonomy): domain Eukaryota; kingdom Metazoa; phylum Mollusca; class Gastropoda; order Stylommatophora; family Ariophantidae; genus Megaustenia; species Megaustenia siamemsis. Next base: position 11,011,839 of record JAVIAB010000145.1, on the reverse strand, counting down.
CCACTATATTGACAGAATGTTCACGTTCTCGTGAAAATGATAATCGTCATTCATCATTCATCATTGAGTGCCTTCTCCGCAACGAAGGTTGGCTACCATGGATCGCCATTCTACTCTGTTTCTTGCTTTGATGGTCAGGCTGTCATAGATTGACTTGTCCATCTTTTGATGTTACTCCTCCATGTTAGTCTTGGTCTGCCTCTGCCTCTTTTACCTTGTATTCTGCCTTCCACTATTACTTTTAGTAGGCAGTTGCGTCTTTTAACATGCCCCCAAAATTTCACTTTTTCTTGTCTTAATTGTATTTAGTAGTTTCTTTTTTATTTTCAGTTGTTTTAAAACGTCATTGTTTGTTTTCTTTTCTTTCCATCCAATTCTACCTATTCTTCTATACATCCACAGTTCAAAGGCTTCAATTTTCTGTTCTGTTTTCTTGTCCAATGTCCATGTTTCTGCACCACACAGGACTATTGAGAAGATGTAACATTTTGCCATTCTTAGTTTCAGCTCTGCTGATATTTGTTTTGTTGTTAGTATATTTTTCATGGCATTAAAATTACATTTTGCCATACCTATTCTTTTGTTTATTTCAATTTTACCTTTTCCATCAATGGTTATAGTATGTCCAAGGTAGTTGTAGCTCTGGACTGTCTCCAGATGTATTCCCTCAACTGTGATATTTAATTGTCTTGAGAATTCTCTTTGTTTATGATCATAGTTTTAGTCTTTTTGATATTCATATCTAGTCTATATATTTTACTTGTTATGTTTATCACATTAAGCAATTGTTGTAGGTCTTTAGGATTTTCTGCTAGTAGAACAATATCATCAGCATATCTTAGGTTATTGATTATCTTCCATTAATGTTTGGGCCTGGCATATGATCGTCATATTTTTTGTTTTTATGTATAGCGCTTGAAGATGTTAGGATATCGTTTTTGTCTCCAAATCCGAAAATATGAAACACTGTTAGTCATCGGATTATCCTCGTCGAAATAAAAAAACAGACCAAAAGATCTACCCTGCAATGTGAATTTGTGAAATTATAAACCAGTTCACATGTCTACCATCTATCTCACAGTAACCCTCTTGAAACTAGACAACATCCATCCTGACTAACAGGAAACTATGGGAGTCACCCCGCTGCTGCAAAGTCATGAACAAAGCTCCGTCATGTCGTGTTTTACCATTAGCGTACGGCTGGTCTAGGAATATGTGATCAGCCATCAATATGATGACGTAGCACACACAACAATCAGGTTAATATTTGTTCGTATTCTCCCACGTTTCCTCCGGTAATGTTTTTAATCTTCTTCTTAAGAACGCAAACACTTCATCTGATCTGAAATTTATATTCCTTAGTTAAGTTCTTTATTTGTCGTTAAGTGAGCTAAATTTTCTATACTTTCTATCCACTCTCTAAACTCCGATGGTTCTCCTTTGAACGTGGCAATACTATTTGCTAAGATTTTGATAGTTCATTGCTAGCCTCAATTCACCTACCGTTTCAGTTACTAGTTGCATCGCTTCATTGCCAGGATCTAAGGTTTTTGCCATGTTTTATTATGTTATCTTTAGCAACAATATAATTTCTCACTTCGATCGATTGGCTCGGCTGTAAACAAATTTTCTATCGTCTGCTTATATCTAACTCTTGATTCTATGTGTGCAAGAGTTTGTTCCATATCTATATAATTAGGCAATTAACATTTGCCTTTTGTACCCAGTCAACATTTACATGAAACGATTGATAATTTAATCTAATTTAACAACATTTTTTCAATTCATAATACAAAGGTCTTGATTCGTCTCTCTGGAAGGAAAGCAAAGTTTATATTAACTGCTGTGGACAAATTTCAATTCAATTTATTGACTTAAAAATATATTTAAAATACTATTTTATAACGATTGTATTCTACTAAATAATAATTCAGTAATTTTCATTTCAACAATCAATTCAAAATGGCAATCAATAAATTCCTAAATATAATTAAATAAGTAATCCACACTTGATCCTTGGAAAATGAAAGTACACACGCGATGTTTATATTTCTTGAGCAAGAAGCAGGTTACACTCACGCGGTCACGTGACTACACGGCTCTCTCTCTCTCTCTCTCCAGACACGTTTTAAGTTCGGCGATCTCACAATGTCACAATGTTCCCTAGTTGACCTGGATTTGTCGTACGCTACTTGACGATTTCAATCTTAATCAGTCTTAAACGTGCTCTGTTATCTTGCAATATTTGAGAGTCTCGTGACATGACGGGCTGAAGTTACTTGAATTCTTTAGTTGTGAACTTGTTTGCATACATTTGACTTGTCTCTATAACTTGAGCATATTTTGTCTTGAGCTGCATATTAAATACTAACTTGAATATATATCTATCTATCTATTGACCTTTCGAGCCGTAGCCGGCCCATAGGGCGTAGATCAAGATACACCTTCTCCTATCTGAATTTTGTTCTAGCAGTTTTCTTTTAAAGATATGTTATCAAATCTCGCCATTTGTCTCTGTTCTGTGCAAGCAGCTTTATCTCATTGAGGGAGCCGAATCCTGCTGCTCTTGCCTCTCTCATCAATGTCTTAGTGTTTCCCTGGGTCTTCCTCTTTTTCTCTTACCTGTTGTTTCCCATATCAGGGCTTGCTTTGTTATTCGGTTATTATCTCTTCTCATCATATGTCCAACATATGACCATCGTCTTTTCTTTATTACTGAAGATATTAGTGGTTGATTGGCGATTTCTCTAATTTCCTCGTTGTTTTGAATTCGTTCCACGCTTTCCCAAGTATCTATCGTAGACATTTATTTTCGAATGCGTTCAACTTTGTTTCTATATCTCTTGTTATTTTCCAGCTCTCACATGCATAAGTAAGGGTTGATAGTACATTTTATACTCGGTAATTTTTCGAAAATTACTGAGAGAATAGCCTAAGTTTTGTGTTTGTGCTGATGAGTTTTGATTTCCACAACTTTTCAAGGCTTCTGAAAGACATTGCTGCTTTAGCTATTCTGATTCTAATTTCTTTGCTTGTATCCCGTTCTCGATCAATGTGAATTCCAAGAAAGATAAAGTGATCGGTCTCTTCTACTGGTTTGTTTTCCATGTATATTTTGTCATCTGTTGGAATTAAACTTGTCATGACTTTAGTCTTTTCATGATTGATCTCAAGCCCAATTTTGCTGGCTATTGATGATAGTTCATTACTGTTTTCCTGCATCGTTTATATATATATATATATATATAACTTGCTTATTCCTTGCACTGAACCTGACTTTTATTGCTACTTGATTTACTTCGTAAGTTAGATCCAATATCAACATTTTGTACTGTTAATATAATTCTTATTTTCTTGTTATTCTTTTGTATATGCGAATGTGTGTTACTTTCCGTATAGAGGTTCTTGTAGTAGTTTTAAAATGCTTTCGTTATATTCGGGGTATATGTCTCTGTGTTGCAGTCAGCGTCTATTATTTTCTCTATGTGCGGGTTGCGCTGTATGTTCTGTCCTATTGCCATGTACTGTTTTCTTGGAATTTCCTCTGTGATTGTCTTTAAGCCTGTGCGAAGCAGTGTTCCCTGGAATTTGTGATGTATGTGCTATTCCAACTCTTCCTCTAGTGTGGGGATGTTGGGTGCACGTCTGTCTATTTATTTTGTTAATTTGATTGCTTCTTCTAGCAATTTCTCATTTCTTAGTTTGTCTTTGTTTATCCGCAGTGCTAGAATCTGTGTTCTTTCTCGTATAGTGTTTGTCATGAGTTCCCAGTGTTGCTGTACGTCGTCTATGTTTTTATCGTCAGTGTATAAATGGATAATTTGGGTTATATGTTCTTTATATGATTTGTTCTGCAGTAGGGTGTTGTTGAATTTCCAGTGAGGTGGCCTCCTGATGTGAGTGTTGTGTGTGCGGTGTTAATGGTTGCGATGACTGCCTTGTGGTCTGTAAACTGGAGTGTGTCTATAATGTCTGGTCTGTAAGCTAGAGTGTGTCTATAATGTCTGTTCTGTAAACTGGAGTGTGTCTATAAACCTGGTCTGTAAACTGGAGTGTGTCTATAATGTCTGGTCTGGCTGATGAAGCGAGTGAACGGGGCGTAAATTCTGTCTAACAATGTTGCCCTGTTGTGGGAGTGATTTTTGTGTGTGATGTCCATGTCATGTGGGTGCGTGTATGCGTCAGTCAAACCGTGAGTGTCAATTATTGTCTGGAAAATATCCAGTTGGTGGTTGCCTTCCTTTATTTCAATTCCTTATCTGCTTCCTAACATCTCCTCCCACAATGTCCATATGCGTCAGGAAGCAGTCAAAGTCTCCCCCTAAAATAATATCACGTCCCCTGTATAAGCCTGCAAGAAAGCTCCCTAGTTCATCATAAAACCTAGGTTGCTGTTCGTATTGTGCTGGTGCGTGTATACAAACTATGGTATGTGTGTGTTTGTCGTCGTCTCTTACTTGAACTATAGCTGTCTTACCGTCGCAGTCACTGTCCGTCCTAACGATCGTCCCCCTGTCTGATGTTTGTAGAATTGCAACTCCTGAATCCGTTTTTAGTGTGGCTAGGCTGAGCACGAGTTTAGCGAGCCCAGCCGTGTTGTGATGCGAGGTCATCTGTGTATATGTTTGTTTCCTGTAATAGAATGCAGTCTGGCTTGTGTTTGTGTAGGAGTGTTATGATGTGATCTCATTTCGACTTGATACCTTTAATATTTAATGTAAACATGATGACAGCTACTGCCATTTACCGAATGATTTGTATAAATAAACTATTTTCATATACATAAATGCAAAGGTATTTATCAAAATAATAGTTTGGACAACTTAAGTACACTCAGGCTTGCACTCACATTCACATACACCCACGTGCTCACAGATCATCATCATCATGTGCCATACCGGTTGGCGTAGGCGATCATGTCCTTCCACAATCTTCTATCTACAGTGCATTTAATCAATTTTGTTGTTGAGCGTTTTCCATACCATGACACCAAGCTATCCAGTATTTTCTCTCTTTGTGTTTTGTCGTAATTGTGCTGCCCAATATAAGAAGGTAGTTTGTCATTCCTTTCCTTCTTGGCAGTGACTGTCATCGTAGGAGACCGCAGCCTATACATGAGATCCTCTGCCTGCCATCACGGAGTGGGGACCATTACAGGTATTACTTGTCGGCTGCCCCCACAACACCATCCACCACCTGCACCAATGGCTTCACGTAACCCTGATAGGGAGGCTAAACAGGAGCTCCACCTTGCCCAAGGGTGCCCCTAAGACTAGCGGAGGAAAGGAAACGACTTTCTCCTCCTTTGGTAGGGCAGAACTCTACCCCGATAACCTAGTTCACGCATAGTTAGAATAAAACTGGCACTTTCACTCAAATGCACATATCTGATAACCGGACTATTGAAATATTCAGCTGTCGCACTTATGTGCCTCCATCGTGGTTGAAAACATAAAGTAAATCACAAAATGTATTCCTGATAATGAATTTAAAGAAAGTTATGCTTTTGTCATTTTTGTATATGTGTTTTTCCTTGGCGTTGACTTCTCATGTGTCAAATCTTCATCGGTGTCTATGTCTATTTATAAGGGCCCTGCTGTCGAGATTTCAGATGGGATAGGTTCCTCCTCACTCTTGGGCTCTGTGGTTTCTATTGGAGCGATTTTCCATTGGCTATGGTGACGACGCTTTTTTCCGGCCTGGAATTTGACGAATCTGTCGCTGGGTGCCTCGCTGGCTTTCTTCTTGTTATCATCTTTGGTCAGCTCTTTATCGATTGTCTCTTTTTTGTAACTGTCTGCGTAACACAGTCAGGTTGTATCTGTATCTCTGTTAGCTTTGATGGGAGGTCTTGCTTGTTGGTTTCTGTCGCCTCGGCAATAATTTTTTGCCTCTCCTGTTCCTCCTCGAGACATCTTTCTTGCCTCTTCTTTCTCAGTGGACATTGACTGTCACAGTGGGCATTGACTGTCACAGTGGGCATCATTGGTACAGTGCGCATGCTGAGTACGACGGCCATACAGTGTCACCCACGTGGTGACGATCCTCCCATTTCGTGACCGGACCTTCAGGTAGTGAGGGATTTTAACACCTTGCGTTGGTTTATATCTAAAAATCCAGTCACAAGTTAGGCCTATTCTAGCCGCTTTTGCATCGTTGTCGCCTATCATTTTTGCGATGAAGTTTTTCAACTAAAATTTTGTCAGTTGTTGGGAGTAGCCAATAGATGACTCCTTTCTACTTTTCTTTCTCCAAGTGCTCAATTTCGATCGATAATTTAGGTGAAGATAACTCTATCTTTCTTCCTTCTAGTTTTTGGTAGTAAGTTATGTGAGCCGCCGAGCTGAGTGTAAAATACCACTTGAAGGGATATTCCAAGCGGTACAAACTTGTGATGCCGTTCTGTCCGATTCTGGATGGACCGGACAGTACGCCCCATCAGAATGTTGACATTCACCTAGGAAATGTCTGGTAATGAAATGCTTAGCACGAGCGTGCCATTCCAATGAATTAGGTTGCCTTCAAAGTCTCCGTCTAAATCATACATAGGCACCTATATTTTCGTGACTTGATCGTCACCATGATAAACATACATAGTAAATTAAATTCAATAGACATTAATATAACCACTCCACTACGTGATAACAAAAGGGCGAGAAACGGTCTGTTAAGAACACTTTGATCTTAGCCAGAAGGTCGAGAAGCGATGTAGCACATTAAGTGCCGATCAAAATTAAACAAATGACTATATCCTGCATGTGTTGTCACAATCAGTTCAGATTATAATGAATCAGTGCGTAATGTCAGAAACTTCGTATTATTCTTTATCAGTAAAGACAATATCGTCAATAATACATTATTATCGTATAGAAAGATTCTTGTCTAAATGAATCAACCTTTGAAAGTTTTCGTTCCAATTTCAATGATAATTTTATATAATATTCAATGTATTTTTCTGAAAATAATTAACGTAATTTGTATTTAGTAAGAGTTGACTACTTTAAGAAAAGAAATAAAATATTATCTCCCGTAACTGTTCTCCTCATAAAATATTTACAATATATAAATTGTTTTAAAACAATAACAATGACAGATTCATTTGTAACAAAAGACAGTCAAAGACTGGCAAAATGAATGAAACGAGCAAAGAAGTGAGTGACTTGTACTAAAGAACCAGATAACTAACTATTTTACCTCTTATATATTGTCTTCTTTTAAACATTATTGTTTTTAATTGTCAATTTATGCCTTTGAAGTTTTTAATATACTGGGTGGCTGTGTGGACATAGGTTAAAGTTGAAGGTCAGAAAGAAGGTTATAACAAAGTTCTCGGAAGGGCACAGCGAGACACATAGAAAGCCTGGGTGCTCGTTCACATTCTACTAGTATGTATAATTACATTGTATTATTATTGTTATTATTTCCTTCCTCATTTGCCTTTCAGCGTCGAGCAGGGAGATATAATTTGCGGTCGTTTGCTCTTCTGATGGTCTCTGCATCTTTTACTTTTTCTAGTTTTTCTATTAGTAAGAAACAGAAGTAATGGTTATATCGAAGAAACAATCATAACGATCATGCAGCATAAAAATAAACGAGACAAATCTGAAACAAGTGCAACGTTTCAAATACTTGGGCACAATAATAACATCAGATGGGAGATGCACCACAGAAATAAAAAGCAGACTAGCTCAGGCCAAAATAGCATTTCAGAAAATGAAAAATATCTTATGAAACAAATCTGTCAATAAAAATGAGAAAGAGAGTTCATCGGTGCTATATAGAACCAATTCTGACCTATGGAAGCGAATCATGGACAGTAGACAAACAAATGAAAAGACGGTTAGAGGCCACAGAGATGGGATTTCTCAGAAGAATGTTGAATGTTCCCTGGACAGCTAAAAAGATCATTGAGGAAATTCTCAAAGAAGCCAACACAAAAAGGCAGCTCTTTAAAAAAATCAGAAAGAAACAATCAACATTTTTCGGGCACATCATGAGAAGAGGAAAGTTGGAATACTTGGTTACAGCTGGCAAAATAAAAGGAAGGAGAGATCGCGGACGACAAAGGAGAGAAAATACTGGATAGCTTGGTGTCATGGCATGGAAAACAGTCAACAACAGAACTGATACGATGCACTGTAGATAGAAGATTGTGGAGGGACATGGACACCTACGCCAACCGGTAAGGCACATGATGATGATGAAATTACAACATGGGAAACTGGTTGGTCTCGAGACAAGACGCCGGTCTCGAGACAGAGTGGTTGTGAGTTCAAATCCTGGCAGCACCAGTTGGGATTTTTATTTATGATTTTTTTCTGCGACAATCACACCTGGTCTCAGCAGCAAAGCCCGGATTGAACCGTCCATTACTCTACGACGGAAAAAAAATATGAGTATCTCCGAGGCTGGAGTTATCTGCCTGTGCAGTGAGGGACCCTGTGCGTTTGGCTGCCAAAGAAAAACAGATAAACGCCCAAATACAGTTTATAGTCTCTACGGACTTCGCCAAAGGTGAAGGCTGAACATACATCATTGAGTTATTGAGTTATTGAGTTATTTGCGGGTCATCATCATTGCACTCCGGACATATACATATATATATACACATCATGTTTCTTACAATGACTTTTTTTATTTGCGTAAACATTGCATTTTTTTGCTTTCAAAAATGATGAATCTGAATCTTTGATCACCACAACATGTGATGCTTAATGATTGACAAAGTTGAATAAGGCGGTCAAACAGTTCTCACTCGTGACCAATTACAGTAGAACCAAAGCTGGTTAATGTCTTGGTCACCTATTTTTAGTTGATCCGGAAGCAGAATGTTATCCAGCCCTGGGAGAGCGAGTGGGAAATCAAGAAGAAAGGCAACATTTATTTAAAATGTCTTGCTGACGTCGGATGTATTGTTCTGAAAAATGCATTTTATTTGTGCTTGTGCTGCTGTTGTGTGATATAAAAATAATAATGGACAATAACGTGAGTATATGTCGAGAATGTGAGTAGGGCTTAGAGATGGACAATAATTTGAGTATATGTCGAGAATATGGGTAGGATTTAGTGACAAACATTAGTTTATATTAGTTTATTTATCAATAATATTGGTAGGGTTTAGTGATAGACAATTACGTGAGTGTATATGCGTCTTTGGAGATACTAAGGTCGAAATGAGGGAATCCATCGAAAGAGTGTCATCACCGCCAACATGATAGAGAATTGGCCAGGGAATCTGGCAAGTGTAGCATTACGGTGTCCAGCATGAGAATGAAGTTAGAAGCACCAACGGCGGAGATAACAGGGTTGGTTAAACAGAACGTGGATCACGCAGTCTTGGTGACCGACTCTCAAAGTATGCAACATAAGATTGATAAAGAATGTCTGCAGCAGGAGTGGATGCAGCTCCCGACAGACTACAATAATGGGAAAATGCCATAAAGATAGTTTTCAGACAGATCCGTCACAACTCCTTGTCACTAATATTTAGTTGATTTTCTATTTGTCTATTTTGAGAAATATATATCCTTTGTCTATTGTAATTCAAGTTGATTGCACGAATTTATATATCTTAAATAATGAGAAAATTTGGGGCTGAAAAATTAATTATTTCAAAACAGAACGTGTCAAATTTGACAAATTTTGAAGAAAATACAATTATAATTACTAGTATCATTCTATTAAAACATCATTCATGCACTGATTAATTAGCCAGAAGTTTGGTGCCTCGGTGGCTGAGTGGTTAGTATGAACATTGCTTGATTAGAAGGATCTCAGTTCGATTTCCAGAAGTGGATATTTTTGGACCGACAAGGCTTTAATCTTCACCGAGTCTCTGTAAATGGGTACCGGATGTTTATTTTTTTCCCTGGAAATATAGACGGCCTGGAGTGATACCGACCGCCTCACTAAACAATTTGCGTTGTCATGGAAACATATGGTCACTAACACCATATTCCACATATGCATAGTAATGCAGGGAAGTGAACCGTAACTTTTACTTGTTAGCTTGACTAGACAAGCTTCATGACAAAGCTTCACTTTGTGTGTGTGTGTGTGTGTGTGTGTGTGTGTGTGTGTGCGTGCGTGCGTGCGTGCGTGCGTGCGTGCGTGCGTGCGTGTGTGTGTGTGTGTGTGTGTGTGTGTGTGTGTGTGCGTGCGCGTGCGTGCGTATGTGTGTGTGTGTGTGAAACCACTTCCATAAATTATATATTTTTGAATGGACACATTGTTGTAGACTCAGGTCATCTTCACCTATTAAAGCTGCAAACATGTCAATGTTGGAAGTAAAATGCCACTTTAAGATTGAAACAGGCAGCTGTGCCGTAGCTTTGACTTTAGAACGGAATGGCTTCACTACAGTCTGGGCACCTCCATATCTGCTCAGCCAGCAACCAACAAAATGTCCGTCTCAATCGTTCATACTTTTCCATAGAACACGCTGAGTTCTTCTGTCAAAATGGTGTGCTACTTGATGCATAGAAAACTGTAATATTGAACGCGCTGAAATCTGTACAAAAGACGTGCAGCTCATAATGGACACACTCGAGTCACTGTAACGTCTGTCACAAGCAGCATAACTCTATGTGTCAGCTACAAAACTGTGGACCTAAGATTAGTGAGCATGTCACAACAATAGTCGCTGTCCCAACAAGCGACAAAACCATGGACTTAAGATTAGTGAGCATGCCACAACAATAGTCGCTGTCCCAACAAGCGACAAAACCATGGACTTAAGATTAGTGAGCATGTCACAACAATAGTCGCTGCCCCAACAAGCGACAAAACCATGGACTTAAGATTAGTGAGCATGCCACAACAATAGTCGCTGTCCCAACAAGCGACAAAACCATGGACTTAAGATTAGTGAGCATGCCACAACAATAGTCGCTGTCCCAACAAGCGACAAAACCGTGGACTTAAAGATTAGTGAGCATGCCACAACAATAGTCGCTGTCCCAACAAGCGACAAAACCATGGACTTAAGATTAGTGAGCATGTCACAACAATAGTCGCTGTCCCAACAAGCGACAAAACCATGGACTTAAGATTAGTGAGCATGCCACAACAATAGTCGCTGTCCCAACAAGCGACAAAACTATGGACTTAAGATTAGTGAGCATGCCACAACAATAGTCGCTGCCCCAACAAGCGACAAAACCGTGGACTTAAGATTAGTGAGCATGTCACAACAATAGTCGCTGTCCCAACAAGCTACAAAACCATGGACTTAAGATTAGTGAGCATGCCACAACAATAGTCGCTGTCCCAACAAATGAAGTCAGGCCACCACTTCCGGGAGACACTTGATCCGACCGCGGTCCTGCTTGTGGCAAATCTTTACTCGAAAACAGACAAATCATACACCCCGTACCTAGGCAAGGCCGAGGCCTGTTACCGTTCTACAAAACTCAAGAGCCAGTGCCACCTCAGTACTATCTCATCGCTTGGACACGCGAAATTCATGTCACGGGAGAGGGAAAGAGGTAGTTTAAAATCGTAACATTAAAAGAGAGAGTGAGACAGTTTAAAATCCTAACATTAAGAGAGAGCGAGAGTGCGAAAAAAGAGATGTAGTTTAATATATTAAACATTAAGATATAGATAGAAGAGAGAGAGAGAGAGAGAGAGAGAGAGAGAGAGAGAGAGAGAGAGAGAGTTAAATTTCTGGCAGTAATATATAGAGATCGAGATTAAAATGAAGGAGTTAAGAGAGTTGAGAAAGTTTCTACTTCTAGCATCAAAAGTTAACCATTTAAAAATCCTAGAATGACCAGAGAGACAATTTAAAGTACATGCACGATGTGAAAAGCAGATTATAATATTGGTATGAAAAGAGATACAGTTAAAAATCCTACTATTAATAAAGAAACAGTTAGAAATACTAAAAAGGAAAATAAGAGCAGCTTAAAATAATGTTATGAAAAGAGATAGACAATTACAAAGCATTAAAGTAGTGAGAGACAGTCATTCTTTTTTATTTTATTTTAAAATGAGAATCAAGTTCAGAATCAAACTTGTAGACTAAAGTGTAATATGGGGTGTTTATAATGTCGCTATGGAGTGACTTGATCAATATTCTTGAAATGAAATACCGAAATTTCGGAATCACGAAAATGATTAAATTTACATCACATTCTGTGTCAACAATCCCATCACAAACATAACACAGTAAGCCGCTATTATATTCACGGTTTCACTTGGTTCTCGTGTACAAATACGTCTAAAAATTCTGAACCTACTTTCCGGTTTAATTACAACGACACCACATGTAACTCGGACACAAATTCTACATCAGTTGAGGCAACTCTCAACCAATCTTTGCTGTTCTCATGGTTTAGGATTTATGTAAATGACTTAATAGTTCCGGACAGTTTCACGACAATACTAAATGGTTCTGCCTCAAGTAGCAATGATTCAAGGTTTGTAGTTAGTCAGCACGAGATTGATGTCTTTTGCTCTGGGGCTGGTCTGATCAACAAGTTATGGATTGCAGGGGCGATAGTTGCAAATATCTGCTCCATCTACATTGGCGGGGGTTGGAATGTGGCTCTCAAACAGAACACAAACCAGGCCGACACTTTCAATTCTTGTTATACAGGTGACGAATGTGGACCAGAGGCTGCAGTAAATTGCAAAAGAAGGACCAATCTCTATGACAATGGCTGCACACACACAAAACTGAGAAGTGAAAACAGTCCTGTTTACTGGTATCTGAACTTTGCCACGCCCCAGAAGATTCACACCATTCGATTCTATCATCAAGCTAGCACTATGATTCGGGTAAAGAATGTCACTCTAAAGGCTTTCTCTGACAGTGGCGGTGTAGTGTTCCAGTCTAATGATATATCATACCCAAATGTTACTATGAACACTATTGTAGTCACCACACAAACGCCAATGGCACACATTAAGACTGAGTTCTCACCGACCATTTCGCAGGCCGGCAGTGAACTGACTGTGTGTGAGGCGCAAACATTTGCAGACACCTATTGTCTGGACGGGTATTCTTTGTCGTTTTGTGCAGTGTGTAGTGGGTGTAGCAAAAGCTGCGACTTCATCATTGGTACGTGTCACGGCAAATGCTCACATGGGGTCTATGGACACGATTGCTCCAGGTCTTGCCTCAGTGTCTGTCCTATATGTGGGAAAAATCTGGAAAATGACTACAATGTAAACATCCTGGCTATACTTGTAATGCACTTGTCCCGATGGCAATTTTGGGCTACAGTGCGAACAGACGTGTTCTGATGGCTGTCACATCATATGTGACCCGGAAAGAGCAGACTGCACGTGCAAGGAAACGTACTACGGGTCAGACAGCACTCTCAAATGTCCAGACAACTGTTTCAACGACACATGTGAACAGTCAGCCGGGAACAGTGCATGCAAGGGAAAGTTCTACGTGTCAGATTGCATTCTCAAATCTCCGGACAACTGTTTGAACGAAACCTGCGGACAGTTAATCGAAGCCAGCGTCTCGTATGTCAATGATTCACACGTTAAGAAGAGTCTGCAGACTAACCCAAACATATGGATACCTCAATGTGATTATGTGCTAGACTTGACTCATTTCTTGGTGTTTTTCCGTGAAGACATGACTCATATCTTAATGTTTTTCTGTGCTAGTCATGGCTCATATCTTGGGGTGTTTCTGTGCTAGCCATGACTAAAATCTTAGCTCGTGTGTGTGTTGTGTGTGTGTGTGTGCTAGCCATGGCTCATATCCAGATGTGTGTCATGTTAGTCATATCTCATATCTTGGTGTGTCCGTGTTAATCATGTCTCTTATCTTTATGTGCGTCTGAGTTTAGTAATATATCATAACTTAGTGTGTATCTGTGTTAGTCATGTGTCATATCTTTGTGTGTGCATGTCTGGGTTAGGGATATCTCATATCTATGTTTGCATGTTTATGTTAGTCATATCTCATATCTTTGTGCGTATATGTCTGTGTCTGTTACATCTCATATTCTTGTGTGTGCATGGCTATGTTAGTCACATCTCATATCCTTGTGTGTGCATGGCTATATAAGTTACATCTCATATCTTTGTGTGTGCATGCCTATGTTAGTCATATCTTATATCTTTGTGTGTATGTCTATGTTAGGCATGTGTCATATCTTTGTGTGCGCATGTCTAAGTCAGTCATATCTCATATCTTTATATGCATGTCTATGTTAGTCATGTATCATATATCTTGATGTGTGTCGGTGTTAGTCATGTCTCGTATTGCTGTGTGCATGTCTGTGTTATTCACATCTCATATCTCTGTGTGTGCATGTCTGTGTTAGTCACCTCTAGTGACTCGGGCAGATGGTGCTCGTAAACCTGGGAGGGTAGACCATCTTAGGGCAGAATCCCCTACAGAAAAGATAATCTGCTGCCTTGCAGGAAGATTGGGGACAATCAAAGGTTAAGGAAAGCAAACCTGAAAAAATGCTGGCTGAAATCGGATGCACTGGGCCACTGGCGCAGAACACAGTGCAACGTATTAACGGGTGTTCAGTCAGAGTGGATCTGGCGGACTCTAAATGTGACGTTCTGTCTGTGGGGGCGATCAACACACTTAACCTGACAGCTGACTTCATGTGGGAGTCTGGAATCCTACTCTGACTGATTCCTGATCGCAGAGAGAGAGAGAGAGAGAGAGAGAGAGAGAGAGAGAGAGAGATATTCACGGTTTCATTGCAGAAGGGAAATGCTGTTATACAATGGAAACATGATATTTTTTTTTAAATACGTCTTCGGTAATGATAGCAAATATAGAGAAGAAGTTATTCAACAATTTGTGTTGAAATGTCCAGACTCACAAGTCTCCCACCACAATGAGGCTATGACTTTGATTGACAAGTTTCGTGCTACGGATAGTGTTGTAGATGCATACGGATCTGGGGGCCTTCAACTTCAGAAGACACAGAACTTGATATGCAAACCAGAATTACAATGAGCCCTAATAAATCTTTAAGGTGGTTGACTCAACATGCAAACTTTTCCAATGAATACCGCCCACAAGGTTCTGATGTGTTAGCTGCACTATCGTCCTTACAGATTATTTGAATCGTCTTAATTCCATGCAAGAGATTGTGAATCCAGATTGAACTACTGCATGTTGTTTCAGAACCTTATCTCTGAACAAGGTGATGAAGTCCTTGACGTGACATTCTTCACTGATAAGGCACAGTTTCATCTCTCCGGTTGCGTCAACAAGTAAGAACAACCGCATGTAGAGAAGTAAAAAAAAAAAAACCCGCATGAATTACATCAAGTACCGCTTTACGTTCAGAAAGTCGTATGCGGATAATTGGGAAACATTTTTTTCAATGCAAAAATCAAGGCAGAACATTACCGTACTTTATTGCTGGAATCATTCATAGCCCACCTTACAGAGCGGGAAATTAAAGAATCTCGGTTTCGACTTTATCGTGTGAACAACTTCTTTACCCAATACAAGCCAGCACACAGCAGTAGTATGTATATTAATAACACAAATTTTATATACAATTTCACGTAGTTTCAAAAATGTGTTCACTGCGCCGGACTTTATAGAGCCTCGTTTTCTTATTTAAGACAGAAGTTGACTTTTCTGTGAGCAAAGGAAGATAACTATTAATTTTTAAGAGAAATTATAATTAATTAATATTTCCACAACAAATTAAGGAAAGGTACATTTCCTTTTGTGTGATAGTTTATGATTTGCAAATTTTTATAAAAATTTTCAAAGACCTTGACATTTTATGAGAAAATTATTTTCTGAGAAATAATATGCATATGAATAAACCTTTTGACATTTTACAATTACAATATATCGACGTATAAAGAATTCTTAACTTTTAATCTAACTAGAGTTGTTTCCCTTTTTAATAAATCAAGAAAACCTTTAATTTCTTAAGTTTTTTCTTATAGACACAATGCCTCCCAAGGTCTCGAGTAAAGGTGCGAAAAAGGCTGGCAATTGACACAGATGTCATGAGATTCTAAGAAACTGAAAAAGAACAATGATTTAAAAGAACAGACGATTTGTTGCAAGACAGAGAAATCTATTAAATGAAATAGAGATTACACAAGAATAAGAATAAAATAAACTCGCACGGAAGACGAAATCATGCCGAAGAAAACGCCAAACACAGGGAAGAAAACAATCCCAACTACCCAAGCCTTCCAGACGAATTCAGAAGAAAGAACAGAGCAGATCAAGATTACCCAAGCCTTCCAGACGACTTCAGAAGAGAGATCCAAAACAGAGCAGGTCCAGATGCCTCCCAAGCGGTCAGATAAAGCGGAACACGCAACACACGAGTTTGACATAGACGAGAAGCACGTGAAAGGCACTTTGGTGGCAAATGTCAGCGGCCCAGACGCCTCAAAAATCTCAATTTCCTTGATGACAAGCATCCTTGTAGGCCCCGCCGGGGTCATGTTCAACGGTATAAACACCTTGTACCGATTTAGCGACACGAGAAAGTGGTTTTTTACTTTAAAACCCGAAGCACACGAGCAGAGATACAACGATCTCCGAGACAAACTATTCTACTAAAAGATCCAAACGTCACAATAGTGATATGCCACCAAGAAAAGGAGCGAGCAAGAGGATGCATCCACTGGATGCCACCAACACTGAAAAGCCAAAATGTACAAGATATGGTATACAAAATGACCGGAGATAAAGAGGCCCAAGTAAAACAAGACTCCTTCCAAGCCGACAGGTGGACATTTTGGTATAAGCCAACCCCAGAGGTGGAAATACCATACTACATGAAAATAAGACTTACAGGGAAAATAAACGAAACTATCAAAGTTTTCGTGACCTTGCCAGGCAGGAGAACACCATGTTCCCACTGTGGTCTCGACTCACACTGGGAAAACCGGTGCCCCAAGAGACAAAGCCTGAGAGTCAAGACAGTCGAGGAACCAGTCCTTACTAAACAGGTCCATACCGCAGATCCAAATACAACTACTGCAGTAAATGACACAGCCCCGCCAACTAAAAAGAAGAAATGTAACACCAAACAAAAAGAAACAGTACAAGTATCAAAGGATGACACACAGCAACAGATTCACAGAACAAAAACCCAGACGCCCACATACACATTTTCCAAAGACGAGCCTAGAAGACAGAAACTCCAAGAAATACAAAAGTACAACACACAACCAGCACGCCTCTCCAGTTGTTACAATCTCTAAGATTGCCCTTTTTTGGGATCTTAACAATGATTCCTTTTTTCCATTTATGAGGCGTCTTCTCTGTTTTCCAAATGATGTTGAACATTTTTTGGAGATGTATTAGATTATGGCTATCAATTGCCTTGAGGATCTCAGCTGTTAACTTATCCTCTCCAGCAGCCTTGTTATTGGTCATAAGCTTTAAGGTGGTTTCTATTTCACTCAAGGTGAAGTCATCTAAATTTACATTTAATTCTGCTGCTGGTGTTTCAGTTTCAAAATCTTATTAAACATTAAGATATATTAAATAAACCTGAGTGATACACAATGGGAAATACTCATATGGGAAACAACAGGTAAGAGAAAAAGAGGAAGACCCAGGGAGACACTGAGAAGAACATTGATGAGAGAGTCAAGAGCAAGAGGATTCGGCTCCCTCAATGAGATAGAGCTGCTTGCACAGAACAGAGACAAATGGCGAAATTTGATAAAATATCTTTAAAAGAAAACTGCTAGAACAAAAATTCAGATATGAGAAGGTGTATCTTGGTCTACGCCCTATGGGCCGGCAACGGCTCGAAAGGTCAATAGATAGATAGATAGATACACAATGGATTACGATGGGATTTCAATTAGATATATTTGAACAAAAGGTGAGCATCTTAACCTCAGTGCTTCGGTGACTCCCTTAATCAAATGTGGCGAGCACTTTAACCTCAATACAGTGAGTCTCTTCTATCAACACTTATCAGAATATCATAAATTTAAATCAAATCTTTCTCAAAATACATATAAAAGATAATCATTATAGATTCTGTTAAGTGTTTATGAAAAGCGAGTTGTGATAGATAATACTTGTGATAAGTGACGAAGCCTCTAAAGAAGATAGAAGAAGGGAATTATTTTATTTTTCTTGTTCTTTGTCACAAAGTTAAAAAGATGTCGATGAATGACTCACCTTTTGATGTTTTTCAGGGCAACACAAAATCTCTTGACTCACATCCCTGGTTATAGTTTTGTAAAGTACCTCTAGTCTGGTCCACACTGTTATTTGGTTATGGAAGGCCCTGGTATCACTGCAAATGAATTAAAATTCATAATTGCTCAACCGCCCGTGTCAGTGGAATCATCTGAATTACTAACTCATCTCCCAATCAAAGAAAGGTAGCTGTAGTCCCCATCATAGCAGCCTCAGCACACGCCAAAAGACATAAGCCGAAACCACACAGAAAGTGAACACAGCCAACTGTTCCCCGTCATACGATATCATCATTCATTATAAACAATTGGAATATCGAAACATGATCAAACTGGATGAAACACACAGCTCACGGCGTGCACAGAGCACCTAACTCAGTAGCTCCTGCAACAAGCCGGACTTGGAATATGAGGAAACTGCAACCAGGAACACTTTCACACACTGTGTACCCATGTATCACCACTGTTCTCTGTTAGGTTTTCTATTCTTTTGTACTTCCGTACAATCTGACGGTTTCATCTATAACAGATCAGATCTGTTACCTTGAAACATTATAATAGGAAACTTGTTATACAGAGATTCTCAGCAGGAGGCAATCTGAGCATCAGAATTTTACCCCCTTCAAGCAAGTGTTTCTGAGGAATGTCTTCTTTTGTTGTAAATACTTTAAAGTGCTGTTTGATGTCTTAAAATCTCTCCTCTTGAGCACTTGTACAAATTTGTTCCTTATTATGTGTAGAGTGGTAAAAATACAAGACTCAAGGGCCGATCAAGAAAAAGATGGATTGATGGAATATTAGAAACACTAGGAAACATAGCTACAGCTCAAGCCAACACAAGAGCAAAAGAAGAATTGATGGAATATTAGAAACACTAGGAAACATAGCTACAGCTCAAGCCAACAGTAGAGAAAAAGAAGGATTGATGGAATATTAGAAACACTAGGAAACATAACAGCAGGACAAGCCAACACAAGAGCAAAAGAAGGATTGATGGAATATTAGAAACACTAGGAAACATAACTACAGCACAAGCCAACACAAGAGCAAAAGAAGGATTGATGGAATATTAGAAACACTAGGAAACATAACAGCAGGACAAGCCAACACAAGAGCAAAAGAAGGATTGATGGAATATTAGAAACACTAGGAAACATAGCTACAGCACAAGCCAACAGTAGAGAAAAAGAAGGATTGATGGAATATTAGAAACACTAGGAAACATAACAGCGGGACAAGCCAACACAAGAGCAAAAGAAGGATTGATGGAATATTAGAAACACTAGGAAACATAACAGCAGGACAAGCCAACACAAGAGCAAAAGAAGGATTGATGGAATATTAGAAACATTACTGCACACAATCTAACAGAAGAGCAAAAGACCATAAACAATATCTCCCATCGACACTGGAAGGCAGATAAGGAAGGACATAAAAAAAAGTAGAAGATCACGTTTAGTGGCCTGCTATCCTCTATGACTCAACACAAGATAGCACATCACAAAGAAACACCTTATACAGAGTATATGTATTCCCACCTTGTACTATCAGTGCCAAACATAGTCACTCACAAATAAACTAGTCAACAGAGAGATGAGATATTTGAGAAAAGTGCTTGGAATGAGCATTAGAAACAGAGATGAGATGTTTGAGTGAGAAAAGTGCTTGGAATGAGCAGAAGAAACAGAGATGAGATGTTTGAGTGAGAAAAGTGCTTGGAGTGACGAGAAGAAACAAAGATGAGATGTTTGAGTGAGAAAAGTGCTTGGAGTGACGAGAAGAAACAAAGATGAGATGTTTGAGTGAGAAAAGTGCTTGGAGTGACGAGAAGAAACAAAGATGAGATGTTTGAGTGAGAAAAAGTGCTTGGAGTGACGAGAAGAAACAAAAATGAGATGTTTGAGTGAGAAAAAGTGCTTGGAGTGACGAGAAGAAACAAAGATGAGATGTTTGAGTGAGAAAAGTGCTTGGAGTGACGAGAAGAAACAAAGGTGAGATGTTTGAGTGAGAAAAGTGCTTGGAGTGACGAGAAGAAACAAAAATGAGATGTTTGAGTGAGAAAAGTGCTTGGAGTGACGAGAAGAAACAAAGATGAGATGTTTGAGTGAGAAAAGTGCTTGGAGTGACGAGAAGAAACAAAGAGATAAGAGAGAGTTTCGGCTTTGAATTAGTTCTAAACAACATACAAAGACAACAAATGTAATGGTCTACCCATGAGGAAAAAAATGTCCAGATATTCTATGCCACACAAAAAATAAATTAAAAGAGGATATAGAAGAAGAGCCTGTTGTAGACCCAGAGTAAGATAGACTGGCAACATCCGAGAAATGATCATCAAACAACGATCTCATCTACAATTAAGGAAAGAAGATGGACACATGTTGAACACGTGCTGAGAAGAGACAACAAGAGTAATCCAAAAAAGGCTTTTTTGTGGGAAACATCAGGATATAATAAAGAGAAAAACCTAAAGAGACTGAAAAGTACACCTATAAGAGAAGCAAAGTTGGCAGGCATAGACTCATTAAATAAAATTGAACATGTCGCCCAGAGTAGAGATGTGTGGCAAAAAACACTAAAAGCCCTATGTGATATCTCAGAGCATGGGAAGGTTCAAGGTCAAGCTATAAAATATGAGCTTATCCAAATATGCAACATAAAAAAGTAGTAAAGTACCTCTGTCACACCAGGTGGCGTATACGGAATATGGTATTAGTGACCATAAATTTTACAGACCCTCAGCACATCATTTTTGGAGTAATGTGATCAGTATTATGCTTGTGCCACTTTACTTTCCCAGAAAAAAATTCGGTACCCATTTAAGGCTGGGTGAACCAGGAAGCCGTTGGTTGGGATCGAACCCGACCTCTTGTCCTTTGTAGTCCAGTTCACTAACCAGCGAGCTATCGCGGCTCCCAAATATGCAACATCATCATCATCATCATGTGCCATACCGGTTGGCGTAGGTGATCATGTCCCTCCACAATCTTCTATCTACAGTGCATCGTATCAGTTCTGTTGTTGACTGTTTTCCATGCCATGACACCAAGCTATCCAGTATTTTCTCTTTTTGTCGTCCGCGATCTCTCTTTCCTTTTATTTTACCAGTTGTAACCAAGTATTCCAACTTTCCTCTTCTCATGATGTGCCCGAAAAATATTGATTGCTTCTTTCTGATGTTTTTTAAGAGCTCCCTTTTTGTGTTGGCCTCTTTGAGAACTTCCTCATTGGTCTTTTTAGCCTGTCCAGGGAACTTTCAACATTCTTCTGAGAAATCCCATCTCTGTGGCCTCTAATCGTCTTTTCATTTGTTTGTCTACTGTCCATGATTCGCTTCCATAGGTCAGAATTAGTTCTATATAGCACCGATGAACTCTCTTTCTCATTTCCATTGACATAGATTTGTTGCATAAGATATTTTTCATTTTCTGAAATGGCATTTTGGCCTGAGCTATTCTGCTTTTTATTTCTGTGGTGCATCTCCCATCTGATGTTATTATTAACATAAGCTTGTAAAATTATCAATCACTGTGATACTCGCATACATGGTTTTTGTATGCATGCAAATTTCCTATTTTAAATCCCTTGACATGCATTTTTTTCTTCTGAGTGGAAGAGGTGGAGAGAGTGATATAAGAACAAGAGAGAGCGCATAAGAGAATGAAGAGAAATTTATAGATAAATAATCCATGCAAGGATACAAAGATGACAAAAAAAAAGTCAAATTTACAGAAGTCCAACACGAAGTAATGTTGTGAAATATAATATACTATTATTATAAAATATTTGATACAACACTGACATCTTATGATACACAGCAAGTGTTATAAAGTATATGTTCCAACACATGGCATTTTATGATACAAATGTAATCATTTTTAAAGTATATGACACAACACAGGACATTTTATGATACACAGCAAGTGTTATGATATAGATGGTTCAACACATGGCATTTTATGATACAAATGTAAACTTTTTAAAAGTATATGACACAACACAGGACATTTTATGATACACTAGTTATTCTTAAAATATGTGACAACATATGACATCTTATAATACACTGTAGTTATTACAAAATATTTAATACAACAAACAACATCTTATAATACATGTAACTGTTATAAAATATATGATACAACATTGACATCTCATGACAAAGTGCAATCGTTATAAAATATAACATAAACTCATTACATTTTATAATACACTACAACTGTTTAAAATGATAGAATGATACATGTAATTTTATGATACACTGTAATAATTATATTAAAAAAATAATAATTATAAAAATTATAATACAAAATCTAAAACATTAATCTAGGAAAAACAATAATGCTCAAACTAATATTAACCAGTCTAAATAATAATTACCATTTCTTTAATAGCAAAATACAAAATGATAGACCAATGACTTAAAAGAGAAAAAGTTAGTGTATTGAAAGAGGTAACATGTACTCAAGTACCTAGAAAAAAGTAAGAGTTCTCTCCCCTGCCTTGCTTGGCATATGGTGCTTATCATCATCATCAGGTGCCATACTGGTTGGCATAGGTGATCATGTCCTTCCAGAATCTTCTATCCACCGTGCATCAGATCAATTCTGTTGTTGACTGTTTTTCATGCCATGACATCAAGCTATCTAGTATTTTCTCTCTTTGTCGTCCACAATCTCTTTTTCCCTGTATTTTGCCAGTTGTAACCAAGTATTCAATCTTTCGTCTATTTAAGATGTGCCCGAAAAATGTTGATTGTTTCTTTCTGATGTTTTTTAGGAGCTCCTTTTTTTGTGTTGGCCTCTTTGAGAATTTCCTCATTGGTCTTTTTAGCCTGTCAAGGGAACTTTCAACATTCTTCTGAGAAATCCCATCTCTGTGGCCTCTAATCGTCTTTTTATTTGTTTGTCTACTGTTCGTGGACGCTTTCATAGATCAGAATTGGCTCTATATAGCACTTATGAACTCTCTTTCCCACTTCTATTGACATAGATTTGTTGCATAAGACATTTTTCATTTACTGAAATGCTAGTGACCATATTTTTTTTTGATCACTGCACATCTTTGGGTGATGTTGGACTGTATTTACTTCTCAGAAAAAATCTCTGGTACCCATTTTTAGAGAGTGGTTGAACCACAGAGCCTTGTCAGTCTGATAAAAAAGCTGCCACTTCTGGGAGGTGGAACCCAGACCTCTCTGATCAGGAAAAGAAAACACACTCTCCACTCAGCCACCAAGGCTCCTAAGTACCTAGGCAATATATATATATATATATATTGTCAGTATCGCCCACTAAACTTCATTATTTGCACATTGTCTTATTTTTCTTATCTCCCTTAGTTCTATTAGTGAGTACTGTTGATAAATAATTATGTTTGAGTACTATTGATGAGAAGAGATAATAACCGAATAGCAAAGCAAGCCCTTATGTGGGAAACAATAGGTAAGAGAAAAAGAGGAAGACCCAGGGAGACACTGAGAAGAACATTAATGAGAGAGGCAAGAGCAGCAGGATTCGGCTCCCTCAATGAGATAGAGCTGCTTGCACAGAAGAGAGACAGATGGTGAGATTTGATAAAATATCTTTAAAAGAAAACTGCTAGAACAAAAATTCAGATAGGAGAAGGTGTATCTTGGTCTACGCCCTATGGGTCGGCTACGGGAAAGGTCAATAGATATATATATATATATATATATATATATATATAATTATACAAGAGTTATGTGAACATATATATATATAAAATATATATATATATATATATATATATACATAACTCATATATAGATATATATGTTCAAAACAAACAAAGAAATTACAGAAATCTCCAATCAACCACTAATATCTTCAGAAAAGACGATGGTCATATGTTGGACATGTGATGAGGAGAGATAATAAACGAATAACAAAGCAAGCCCTCATGTGGGAAACAACAGGAAACAGGAGAAGAGGCTGACCTAGAGAAACACTGAGAAGTACATTGATGAGAGAGGCAAGAGCAGCAGGAATTGGCTCCCTCAATGAGATAGAGTTGCTTGCACAGAACAGAGACAAATGGCAAGATTTGATAAAATATCTTTAGAAGGATTTAAAACTGCTAGAATAAAAATTTAGATAAAAGAAAGAGTATCTGGGCCTATGCCCCATGGGTGGCTATGGCTCAAAAGGTCAATAGATATATATATATATATATATATATATATATATATATATATATATATATATATATATATATATATATATATATATATATATATATATGTATATATATGTATGAGTTATGTACTTTCAATAGTTCAATATGAATTTTCTTCATGTTTTTCATGTTTAGTTTCCTTTGCTCAGTATATTACATAGACAGACAAGTCATTATGAATTTAATAACTAACAGGAGGTCATTATCAATATTCCTTAGTTTGTATGCAAATTGTCCATCTTGGGACCTATATTCAGTTCTTATTTCTCTATACAGTTATCATGTTTGAAGGGCATGTTCTGGAACATGTAGACACACTTGACATGTACACTATGGGGGTGTTATCATTTGGATTCTGCACGAAGAAGCTTGTAGTCTCACTCTACATAGGTATTCCTTCTTCTTAGCATTCATCCCTTTAACACATTTTCTGACAAGTGATTTACCAAGCCATTTTTCTACATTTTTATAAAATTTGAAATAAAAGCAAGAAAATTAATTAAAATTTATCTAAAAACACAGTTTGTTGGGGTAATTTGCTCAGAAAGGAGGACAATAGGTTTAAATAAGAGAAGTACAAGGTTTTAGTTAAAATAAGTTCAAAGATGTCAAAATAAAATGACCATATGTTGCTTGTGGGTTTTCTGCACTGGTTACTAGAGCCATGATTTGTGGCTCCTGGTACAGAACATGTTAAGTGTGGGTTAAGTGTGTTGTTGTGTTAGTTTATGGAAAAGCTGCAATATTTGCTCCTTTCAGACCAACACATCCATCTTCAGCATGGGCTTTGTTAATTAATTTTGTTGAAACAGCAGATATTTTGGTCTACTCTTTGTAACTTCTAACTGCCAAGAGTTCTTTAACATGCATGACATGAAAGGACAGGGAACCTAGTGATTTTCTCTGTTATCTGAGAGGGCTAGACATTGGATCCCACTACCCAGAGACCAGGGGAGAGTATAACCATATGTTATGAGGACATTCATGGTATATTTGGGATGGTGTGGTATATTTAGTTAGCTTAGTGGCAGTGTTCCCTATGTTTGGCTTTTCAGGGCAAGACGCTGTGCCACTGAGTACGGGTTCAATCCTACTTCAGTTCATATATTGTTCTTTGTTTTTTTTTCTGTTGTTGATTATTTGCCATTTTTTCCAAGTGCTGTAAACATACCTCTTCCTCTGAATTAATTCGCTTATTATCGCCCCAGAAGTTTCCCTCTATAATAATATTTATTTATTATTATTTGTCCCCGAGAGTATAACCACAAGGAAACCATGAATTCAGAGTGAGAAATTTTCACCACATGTGGTAGGATTTGATCCTGAGACATTCTTGTCCAGAGGCCAACCCCCCCCCCCCCTGCCGCATGGATTTGAATGCCAATGAATAAGAGAGAATTAAAATAAGAGATTACCAACATTTCACATAAGCTGCCCCAGAAAACTTGACATTGCACAGTGAGGTTTGGGTTGTTTTCATTTTTTTGGGTATGTATTCAGTCTAAATATAGTGACACTGGTGACCTTCCAGGCATGTCGTAAGAGGCGACTAAGGAGATTGATCGATGGCTTGATAAGCTGTCATTGTAAAAAGTATTGTTATGGAAACAGCGCCATATATTTTAGAGTAGTGATCTCTGCAATATGTGCCATTTTGGCACGCAAGGTTTCTGTTTTTGAGATTGTAATTCTGCCCTATGTGCCGTCTTCGGCTCGAAAGGACAATAGATAGATTAACTTTTAGGGAGTATGGCTCAGTACTTTATTACAGGATTCCTTTTCTTCCACGACCAAAAACCAGGTAAATTTAACAATATATTTACATAATGAATGGCAACATCCAAACAAAAAAATAAAACAACGAATTATATTAATAATAAGCATAACATTTGTTGGGACCCACGTGTTATTTGTGCAAAAAAATTAATCAGTTATCTTTTATCACACATTTGGCAGTACATGTAGCTTTTCCATATTAAAACATTAATTCAACATTTGGACAAAATCTGGCTCATCACAGACAATCATATATGCGCCAGATAAGCTGTTGGGAAATTTAAAAAATTAATAAAACAAAGAACAAATTAAATAAACAAACAAATGTAGATCAAACAGTATTACCTCTGCCAAAACTGCTATTGTTACATTTCCTTTTTTTTTATGAGTTCTATTTTTCATGCTACAAGTTCTCAAGTGAATTTTAATTTGATTTTTAAATTTGTTTTTAAAAAAAGTGCATTATTTTGATTTTGTAGGTAACTTTTACAAAATAACTGTTTCTAATTTTAAAGCATGTTTTGCAAAATTTCAATTTAAACATTTCTATTACTGTTTTAACTCATTCTATACCACCAGCCAAAAAATGTGGTTCTAGCAGTCAATGTGAGTAATTCAGGAGCCAAATTTTGCGGCTGTTAATTTTTTAATGTTTCCTCAAAAATTTATACGAGAACCTTGTGATTCTACAAACATCTTTTCTGACTTCCTGAGCAAATTCTCAAAATAAATCATGTTTTAGATTAATTCTTATTTATTTTCTTGCTATTGTTTCAAATTTTTTTTTTTATTCCGAAAAATGCCATGGCCACAGCGTTTTAACCCTTCGGTAGTAAATGTGTTTAAAAATGTTTCTATAAAATATTGCATTTCCGATTTTAAGTTTTCATTAATAAATTTTTTGTAAATGGTCAATCATGATTTTACAGTAAGTCATTTAGTGTGGTGGATGGTTTCACGTGATTTTAAATATTTCTGGCATAATTTAAATCCGATTATAACAATATTCCTGTGTGTTACCGGGGCCTCATTATGAGGGAGGTAAAGAATAGTGACACTGTGACCTTCCAGGCATGTTGTAAGAGGCGACTAAGGAGGTTGATCGATGGCTTGACAAGCTGTCATTGTAAAAAGTATTGTTATGGAAACAGAACCATACATTTTAGAGCAGTGATCTCTGCAATATGTGCCATTTTGGCACGCAAGGTTTCTGTTTTTAAGATTGTAGTTCTGCCCTATGTGCCGTCTTCGGCTTGAAAGGACAATAGATAGATAGCTAGATAACAATATTATATATCAATGTGATTACATTTTCTGAATTTTTCAGGAATAATTTGTTGTTATTTTTATTGATGATTTGCTATTAACTTTCACACTAAAAAACATTAGCAACATATATTTTAGCACATTTTAAACAGACTTTTAATTGGACAAAAAATTATCAACTCTGCTACTATGATTGGTCATAAATATTTCATTTGTGCTTCGAACATGATGAAATTCACCTGATTTGTGTAAATATAGATACATTATGAAAGGAAACTCATCTTATATATTTTTGCGTTTTGCTCTGAATCAGGGAAATCATAAATGAAAATTGTATTCTAATTTCTGTTGTCGTTATTTGTTTACACACTGCAGAATATTCTTTGCCACTTTCATCATACAAACATCTTACACTATTGTAAATAAAAGAGTTCATTCTTAAACATTCTGAAATATAAGGCATGATTTGACAATGAAAAATAGCAGATACTATTATTTAATTTGTTGCAGATGCCACATGTCAAAATGTGTATTGAAAAATGGGACTTGGTTTTGGCATGCGTTCTTGAAGGGTTTAAAAATTAGCTTTATCAAATGAGCTTATTTTATATGTATCATAATTGTTGATACTAAAAGTACATGGAAACATTCAATCCAGGAAAATATATATATATAAATATTTGAATCGTAATGGCTCATCGTACAGCTCTAGACCGGCCGTACGCTAATCTTACGGTCTGTTGTTTGATGTGCTACAGGGATAATCTGATGACTAACTGTGTGTCTATATGTTCGGAATTGGAGTCAACAACGATGGCCTAACATCATCAAGAGCTATACATTTTTAAAAATATACGACAATCACCATTTTCAAGAGGACGTGATCTTCCGGTATATGGTGGATAGGCGGCAGGAACAATTGAAGGCTATGCTTGAAAAGTGTTCCTTGTTGCAGTTTCCTCATATTCCTAGTCCAGCTTGTTGCAGGAGCTACATCAGTTTTGATCATATTTTTATATTCCAATTGTTTACGATGAATGATGATATCGTATGACAGGGAACAGTTGGCTGTGTTCACTTTCTGCTCGGTTTCGCCTTATGTCTTTTGGTGTGTGCTGAGACTGCTACGATGGGGACTACAGTTACCTTTCTTTGTATGGGAGATGAGATATTAATTTGGATGATTACGCTGGCACGGGCGGTTGAGCAATTATGGATTTGAATTCGTTTGCAGTGATACTGGGGCCTTCCATAACCAAATAACCATATATATATATATATATATATATATATATATATATATATATATATATATATATATATATATTTACTGGCAACAAACAGCAGCTATACAAATTAACAACCAAACAGGACAATTTCAATTTATAAAACAAGGCTGTGTTCTGTCGCCGGATTTGTTTTCACTTTACAGCGAACATATTATGAGATCAATAGTAGACAAAAAAGGAATTGAAGTTAACGGTCACAACATAAATAATTTATGATATGCGGATGACACAGTCGTAATAGCAGAGACAAAGAATGAGCTACAAGAAATGATAGACATAATAGTAAAAGAAAGCAACAAGAAAGGTCTCAGTCTGAATGGTAAGAAAACAGAAGTAATGGTTATATTGAAGGAACAATCATCACCATCATGCAGCATAAAAATAAACAAGACAAATCTGAAACAAGTGCAACGTTTGAAATACTTGGGCACAGTGATAACATCAGATGGAAAATGCAACACAGAAATAAAAAGCAGAATAGCTCAGGCCAAAATAGCATTTAAGAAAATTAAAAATATTTTATGCAACAAATCTACTATGTCAATAGAAATGAGAAAGAGAGTTCATCGATGCTATATAGAACCAGTTCTGACCTATGGAAGTGAATCATGAACAATAGACAAACAAATGAAAAGATGATTAGAGGCCACAGAGATGGGATTTCTCAGAAGAATGTTGAAAGTTCCCTGGACAGCTAAAAAGACCAATGAGAAAGTTCTCAAAGAGGCCAACACAAAAAGGGAGCTCCTAAAAAACATCAGAAAGAAGCAATCAACATATTTTGGGCACATCATGAGAAGAGGAAAGTTGGAATACTTTGTTACAACTGGCAAAATAAAAGGAAAGAGAGATCGCAGACTACAAAGAGAGAAAATACTGGATAGCTTGGTGTCATGACATGGAAAACAGTCAACAAAAGAACTCATATGATGCACTGTGGATAGAAAATTGTGGAAGGACATGATCACCTACACCAACGAGAAGACATAACCGAATAACAAAGCATGCCCTCATGTAGGAAATAACAGATAAGAGGAAAAGAGGCCAACCCAGAGAGACACTGAGAAGAACATTGATCAGAGAGGCAAGAGCAGCAGGTATCAGCTCCATCAATGAGATAGAGTTGCTTGCACAGAACAAAGACAAATGGCGAAATTTGATAAAATATCTTTAGAAGGATTGAAAACTGCTAGAATAATAATTTATATAAAAGAAAGAACATCTTGGTCTATGCCCTATGGGCTGGCTATGACTCGAAATGTCAATAGATAGATAGATAGATAGATAGATAGAAATTGAAACCACTTCCATAAATTATTGATTTTAAGAACAAGAGGACTGTACTGGACTCAGGACATATTCATCCATAAATGTTGCAACATTTCCTAGGTTAGAACTAAAATGTCACTTTGAGATGAAGACAAACAACTGTGCAGAACTCAGCTTCTTTAAGAAGACTCAAAGTGACTGGGAATGAATTGAGGCAAAGTTAATATATTTTAAAGAGGCAGATATGTCCTGGGACTTTTGTTGAGAAAGAAAAGTGCAGCACACTTAGTGTGGATGTTGAGTCTGTTGTTAGGTGATCATAAATTCAGAGAATGCTTTTGAATCTGTGAAGATGTTCCACAACCATTGCTATAAAAACACAGAATTTCGAAGATTAACATTGTCTCATTTGTTACCTGGGAGCTGCGATAGCTCAGTGGTTAGTGAACTGGACTACAAAGGACAAGAGGTCGGGTTCAATCCTGATCAACGGCTTCTGGGTTCACCCAGCCTTAAATGGGTAACGGATTTTTTCTTGGAAAGTAAAACAGCAATGGCATAATACTGACCACATTACCCCAAAAACCATTTGCTGGAAGTCTATAAAAATTATGGACTACCACCATATTCTCTATACGCCACTTGGCGTGATGGGGATCTTTACTTTTTACTCTATTTGCTACCTGACTGTATCTCTTTTCTATTCTATTCTAGATCTCTTTCTATTCTATTCTAGATCTCTTTCTATTCTATTCTAGATCTCTTTCTATTCTATTCTAGATCTCTTTTCTATTCTATTCTAGATCTCTTTCTATTCTATTCTAGATCTCTTTTCTATTCTATTCTAGATCTCTTTCTATTCTATTCTAGATCTCTTTCTATTCTATTCTAGATCTCTTTCTATTCTATTCTAGATCTCTTTCTATTCTATTCTAGATCTCTTTCTATTCTATTCTAGATCTCTTTCTATTCTATTTTAGATCTCTTTCTATTCTATTCTAGACCTCTTTTCTATTCTATTCTAGATCTCTTTCTATCTACCTATTGACCTTTTAAGCCATAGGAGCCCATAGGGCATAGACACAGATACTCTTTCCTTGTTTCAAAATTGTGTTTCTAGCAGTCTCAGTCCTCGCAAAGATCTTTTGTCAAATCTCACCATTTGTCTCTGTTCTGCACAAGCATCTCGATCTCATTGAGGGAGCCAATTCCTGCTGCCTTTGCCTCCCTGATCAACAATCTTCACCTGACTCTACAGAACTTAAATGAATGATGCTGCCTCATCCTCTTCTTTTCTCCTACATTTGCCTTTAAGCATCGAGGAAAATAATTTGGGGTCTTTTACTCTTCTGTTGGCCTTCGTTGCTACTATGCTTTGTAGTGTTTTGAATATTCCATTGATCCATCTTTTCTGTAGTCAATCCTTCAGTCTAAGTTCTCACAACATTTATTAAAGTCTCATTGTGTTGTATTTGGGTCTTTCTGTCTTACCACATGACGAAATCATTTTATGTGTTTTTTCTTTATATATTCTATAAACATGCTGAGTACAGCTTATCCATTTCTGATTTAAACAAATCCCCCCCCAAATTGATAGATGTACTATTTGTACCTAGAGCTGCGATAGCTCAGTGGTTAGTGAACTGGACTACAAAGGACAAGAGGTAGGGTTCGATCCCAACCGACGGCTTCCGGGTTCACCCAGCCTTTAATGGGTACCGTATTTTTTCTGGTAAAGTAAAGCGGCACGGGCGTAATACTGACCTCATTACCCCAAAAATCATGTGCCGAAGGTCTGTAAAATTTATGGTCACTAACACCATATTACCTATACGCCACTTGGCGTGACGGGGGTACATTTTACTTTTACTTTTTGTACCTACATCATGCTAACATGTTAGACATGGACAGTCCTTGAAAAACACATGAGTAAAATCACATCATGTGAAATTAGATGTGCAAGTATTACTGTAAAAAAAAGGGGGACAGAGTAAAGAATGATAGTGAAAAAAACCTTAGAGGTAATTTCAGCAAATGATAGCTATCTATTTACTGCAGGATGTTATCAGCCAGGAAATAACAGGGCTATCTATTTACTGCAGGATGTTATCTATCTATCTATTGACCTTTCGAGCCGTAACCGGCCCATAGGGCGTAGACCAAGATACACCTTCTCCTATATGAATTTTTGTTCTAGCAGTTTTCTTTTAAAGATATTTTATCAAATCTCGCCATCTGTCTCTGTTCTGTGCAAGCAGTTCTATCTCATTGAGGGAGCCGATTCCTGCTGCTCTTGCCTCTCTCATCAATGTTCTTCTCAGTGTCTCCCTGGGTCTTCCTCTTTTTCTTTTACCTGTTGTTTCCCATATGAGGGCTTGCTTTGCTATTCGATTATTATCTCTTCTCATCACATGTCCAACGTATGACCATCGTCTTTTCTTTATTACTGAAGATATTAGTGGTTGATTGGCGATTTCTCTAATTTCCTCGTTTGTTTTGAATTCGTTCCATTCTATACCAAGTATTTTCCTTAGACATTTATTTTCGAATGCGTTCAACTTTGTTTCTATATCTCTTGTTGTTTTCCAGCTTTCACACGCATACGTAAGGGTTGATAGTACATTTGATTTGAATAGCCTAAGTTTTGTGTTTGTGCTAATGAGTTTTGATTTCCACAACTTTTCAAGGCTTCTGAAAGACATTGCTGCTTTAGCCAGTCTGATTCTAATTTCTTTGCTCGTATCCCCTTCTCGATCAATGTGACTTCCAAGATAGATGAAGTGATCGATCTCTTCTACTGGTTTGTTTTCCATGTATATTTTGTCACTTGTTGGAATTAAACTTTTCATGACTTTAGTCTTTTCATGATTGACCTCAAGCCCAATTTTGCTGGCTATTGATGATAGTTCATTTGTGTTTTCCTGCATCGTTTTTATCTGATTGCTGATGAGAACTATGTCATCAGCAAAGTCCAGGTCCTCCAAATGGTCTCCTTGTATCCATTCGATGCCTTTATTACCAGTGCAGCATTTCTTCATTATGAAGTCCATAACAATTCCAAATAACAAGGGCGATAAAATACATCCTTGTTTAACCCCAGTTTCTATTGGGAAACATTCGCTCAGTCCTTCCTCTGTTCGAACTGCACATGTGTAACCATCATACATGTCTTTGATAATATTTATGATTTTTGATGGTAAGCCATATTGCTTCAGAATTTTCCACAAAGAATCTCTATGAATACTATCAAATGCTTTTTTGAAGTCGATGAAGTTAAGTACAAAAGGTTTTTGCTTTTCAATGTGTTCCTCCAATATAAGTCGTAGAGTGAAAATGTGGTCAAGACAGCTTCTCCCTTTTCTAAACCCAGCCTGTTCTTCACGCATTACTGTATCTATTGAATCCTTTATTCTATTTAGGATGATTTTACAGAATAATTTTGAGGCAACTGACAAAAGTGTCACGCCTCTCCAATTGTTACAATCTCTAAGATTGCCCTTTTTTGGGATCTTAACAATGATTCCTTTTTTCCATTTATGAGGCGTCTTCTCTGTTTTCCAAATGATGTTGAACATTTTTTGGAGATGTATTAAATTATGGCTATCAATTGCCTTGAGGATCTCAGCTGTTAACTTATCCTCTCCAGCAGCCTTGTTATTGGTCATTAGCTTTAAGGTGGTTTCTATTTCACTCAAGGTGAAGTCATCTAAATTTACATCTAATTCTGCTGCTGGTGTTTCAGCTTCAAAATCTATTAAACTGTGAGGTAGTGGACGGTTAAGAATTTCTTTGAAGTGTTCCGCCCAACGGGCTTTTATGTCTGCGCTTGTTGTTAGCATTAATCCAGATTTGTCTAGAATTGGTGTTCCACTGGATGTATAGGTGTTTGTCAGCATCTTTTGTACAGTATAAAGAGTTCTGCTGTCTCCTGTAATTGCAGCTGTCTCTGCTTTCTCTGCCAAGTTGTCTATATAAGCTCTTGTATCTCTTCTTGCCGAACTTTTCACTTTGTTGTCTAATTCTTTGTATGTTGCTTTTGCCAGAACCTTTCCAAGATCTGTCTTTACATTAGTCATGGCTCTCTTCGCTTCTCTTCTTTCTTTGATGTATTTCCATGTGGTGTCTGAGATCCAAGCTCGTTTTTCCATTTTCTTCAGTCCAGCACTTGCTTCAGTTATCAGCCAGGAAATAACAGGGCTATCTATTTACTGCAGGATGTTATCAGCCAGGAAATAACAGGGCTATCTATTTACTGCAGGATGTTATCAGCCAGGAAATAACAGGGCTATCTGTTTACTGCAGGATGTTATCAGTCAGGAAATAACAAGGCTATCTGTTTACTGCAGGATGTTATCAGCCAGGAAATAACAAGGCTTTCTGTTTACTGCAGGATGTTATCAGCCAGGAAATAACAGGGCTATCTATTTACTTCAGGATGTTATCAGCCAGGAAATAACAGGGCTATCTATTTACTGCAGGATGTTATCAGCCAGGAAATAACAGGGCTATCTGTTTACTGCAGGATGTTATCAGCCAGGAAATAACAAGGCTTTCTGTTTACTGCAGGATGTTATCAGCCAGGAAATAACAAGGCTTTCTGTTTACTGCAGGATGTTATCAGTCAGTAATTAACTAGGCTATATGTTTACTGCAGGATGTTATCAGCCAGGAAATAACAAGGCTTTCTGTTTACTGCAGGATGTTATCAGTCAGTAATTAACTAAGCTATCTGTTTACTGCAGGATGTTATCAGCCAGGAAATAACAAGGCTTTTTGTTTACTGCAGGATGTTATCAGTCAGTAATTAACTAGGCTATATGTTTACTGCAGGATGTTATCAGTCAGTAATTAACTAAACTATCTGTTTACTGCGGGATGTTATCAGCCAGGAAATAACAAGGCTTTTTGTTTACTGCAGGATGTTATCAGTCAGTAATTAACTAGGCTATATGTTTACTGCAGGATGTTATCAGCCAGGAAATAACAAGGCTTTCTGTTTACTGCAGGATGCTATCAGTCAGTAATTAACTAGGCTATATGTTTACTTCATACGTTGGACATGTGATGAGAAGAGATAATAATCGAATAGCAAAGCAAGCCCTCATATGGGAAACAACAGGTAAAAGAAAAAGAGGAAGACCCAGGGAGACACTGAGAAGAACATTGATGAGAGAGGCAAGAGCAGCAGGAATCGGCTCCCTCAATGAGATAGAACTGCTTGCACAGAACAGAGACAGATGGCGAGATTTGATAAAATATCTTTAAAAGAAAACTGCTAGAACAAAAATTCATATAGGAGAAGGTGTATCTTGGTCTACGCCCTATGGGCCGGTTACGGCTCGAAAGGTCAATAGATAGATAGATATGTTTACTGCAGGATGTTATCAGCCAGGAAATAACAAGGCTTTCTGTTTACTGCAGGATGTTATCAGTCAGTAATTAACTAGGCTATATGTTTACTGCAGGATGTTATCAGTCAGTAATTAACTAAGCTATCTGTTTACTGCGGGATGTTATCAGCCAGGAAATAACAAGGCTTTCTGTTTACTGCAGGATGTTATCAGTCAGTAATTAACTAGGCTATATGTTTACTGCAAGATGTTATCAGCCAGGAAATAACAAGGCTTTCTGTTTACTGCAGGATGTTATCAGCCAGTAAGTAATAAGACTATCTGTTTATCACAAGAAGCTGTTTATAATTAAATGTGTTATGTGCTTGCTGCAAGATGTTTTTTTTTCTGGTAAATGTGTCATTTATCAAAACTATTTCATTCATTTTTAAGGATAGAATTTTTCATCAGCATTACACTTATTCCGGACGTTTCCGGTTGTATCCAATATGGAGGAATTATTTTTCTCCGGCTTGGTATAGAACAGTTGGTCAGAGGTTTAACAAGCCGCTATCGTAAAAATGATTTTGTTAATGAAACGTAGATTGAAAACTGTTGGAACAGAAATTCAGATAAGAAAGGGAGTATCTTGGTCTATGCCCTATGGGCCGGCTTCGGCTCAAAAGGTCAATAGATAGATAGATTACACTTCTTTTCTTTTACTAATATGAATACATGCTGCTCTAGACTCTTTCTATTACATGCAGATTCTAGAATTTCTAATTTCATAATTTGTTACCTTTCTTTTTTATTTTGCAGTTAATGTCCATGTTTGGCATTGATAGTATAATGTTGGCATTAACAAATTAATGCCAGTACCATTAAAAAAGGGCCTTAAAGAGGGAAATGTGTACTCAACTACATGGAAGAAGACTTTTATAAATGTGAAAAACTTCCAACCCAAAAAATTGGGGGAAAAAATGAAACAAAGGAGCAAACTTATATTTTGATGTGTTATACTTGTTGGCACATAGGATTAGAAAATATAAATATTTACAAACCAATGTTTACAAAAATAATTATTCACTGAATTAAAATATCCAGAATACAAAACACAAGAAATATAAATAATAATACACATTTATGAGTGAAAATTAAGGTTGTACGTTCAACAATTCAATATAAAAATACACCAGCTACTTTGTGAAGACTAAAAAGTGATATTTTTGTTCCAGTTCTAAAGATATAATTAAATTTGTATGAGGTGTAACAAAAATTTGCTGCATTTCACATAAAAAGTTTTAAAGTAAGTACAAATTTACACATCAACAGGCCAACATTTAGCATATTCAAACTTTTATTGTAACAGACACTTCAGGGTTCATGTTAACATCATTAGTCACAGATGAAGTCACTCGAACTAGAGAATATTGAAACTTTTATTGTAACAGACACTTCAGAACTCATGTTAACACCATCGGTCACAGTTTAAGTCACTCGAACAAGAGAATATTGAAAACATGGTCCTTGTAAACACCAGGAGACAAACAACAAGTTTTAAAATGGCTATTTCTTTTAAAAATTAACCTACTTGTGACATAAAATTGTATAACTTGTATTTTTTAGATAAAATTTCAGGTTTTTAAAACACAAATAATGTAAAAATTTAATTGTAAATTAAAAAAAAAATAATATTGAACGAATCTTGTAAAATTATGTTAAATATTTTTCTGACAAAACAGAAAAAACAATAATAAGCTTTTATGAGACTTCCTGGCAAAATATTTAAAAGTAGAGCTGAACACTTTATCTTTCTCTCACCTGGCAATCATCTTCACTGCAGACCACTTTTTCACAAGTGACATTGAAAAAGATTTGGTTCATTTTGACAAAGCATACAATTTACAAGATTCTTGATGTTAGTGGTAGCAATACAAATAAAAGTCTCGCAATGTAATATGAAAGATCAAACATTTAACTTCACAGTTTTATTAGAAGTAGGATACAATTATTTCAGTAATTGTTGAAATAATAAATGAATTTAATGTTTTTATAAGTACTTAATATCGTCGTCGTCTTTCTTCCTTTCAACTCCCAGTGGATCACAAGTCTTCAACCCCTCCTTCATGAAACACAACAAACAGTCAAATTTGCATGATCACAAGACTTGAATGTTGAAGCAGAAGAAGTCCTCAACAAACACTTCCCAATAAGTCCTGTGTGGTGGCATTCATTTAAGATCGATCCAAGTCTTCCCCCTCTTCTTCCTTGCTGCTTCTACCAATCTACTTGATCACTACTTCTACCAATCATCTTCATGTATATTTTGATCATCTTCATGTATATTTTGGTCTTCTCTTTTGGTTCCTCTCCTGGGGATTCCCAAAAAAACGGGCCTGTCATGTAAGACTCTCAGTTGGCTTTTGTAGTGTGTCATATCCTGTGCCAATGTCCTTGCTACATCCCTTTGACACTGGTATTTGTTTGGTACCTTACCAAAGCTTCGGGTTAGTAATTTTGTCCTGCCATTTCCCGCTTTTTTATTTTGCAAAAGCATTAATCAATGAAATCCTATACTACTGTGACTTTTATTTTTACCTCATATTTCACAACCATATAGTATGGTTGATTTCATATTTCACAGCCATACAGTATGGTTTATTTCATATTTCACAGCCATACAGTATAGCCAATTTCCCTTTAGACTGACACAGCTTTACAGTTCATCCATTCTCTGGGTACTAGAACATTTTTCTGGAAAAGTATAGCAACCTGGTGTGATTCCAGCCATATACTTAAACTGTACTTTTGGTCTTGAAATATATGAGCATTATCTACATATTTCCTCCAACAAACTCAAGACAAGAAGGAAATCTCCCTCCCCTTGTCCCCTAACATTTTGATTTGTCTGATCAAAATGTCTCAAGTGGCAGACATAATCAGTCTTTTGGTGAAACTTCTCTGTCAGTTTCTTCTCTTAATAATTTATTCAGATCTAATGGGGTAAAAGCAAGCACTCAGGTGAGAAACAACAGGAAGGAGGAAAAGAAGTCAACCCAGAGAAACACTGAGAAGAACATTGATC
This sequence comes from Megaustenia siamemsis, assembly GCA_032433765.1. Taxonomy (NCBI): domain Eukaryota; kingdom Metazoa; phylum Mollusca; class Gastropoda; order Stylommatophora; family Ariophantidae; genus Megaustenia; species Megaustenia siamemsis. Next base: position 10,973,485 of record JAVIAB010000145.1, on the reverse strand, counting down.
AGAGAGGCAAAGGCAGCAGGAATTGGCTCCCTCAACGAGATCAAGATGCTTGCATAGAACAGAAGATAAAAGATCTTTGCAAAAATTGAGAGTAGGCCTACTAGACAGAAAATTTAGAAAAAGAGAAAGTGTATCTGGGTCTATGCCCTATGAGCCGGCCATGACTCGGAAGGTCAATAGATAGATAGAAGGGGTAAACCAAACTCGTTACAGGAATTTCAGTTGCAATCACTTAGTAACAAGACACATTGTAACGGATTGTATATTATAAATTTCCAGTGCAGTGTGTTTGCTAAATCTTGGACAAGCTCTGACTGATTAAATCATCATTCAATTCTGGGCATTAGAGGGCCTGGATGCATGCCTTAGGATTCTAGAAATGAATGCATTATTCCTTTGTTAAATCACTTTATTCAGTCTTTCTGTGCTAGACTGTCTTAAATGATTATTCAGTTTCTTTTGTACTAGCCTTCTTAGTGTCTTGTTCAGTCTTTCTGTGTCATTCTCTTTGGATATCTTTAGTCTTTCTATGTCAGACTGTTTTAATGAACGATTCAATCTTCTTTGTACAATACTGGCTGAATTGTTTTGTTCAGTATTTCTGCGTCACGACCTTCTACCTTCTAACTTCTAGTTTAAACTTTCTGTGTCAGGCCCTTCTAACTTCTAGTTTAATCTTTCTGCATCAGGCCCTTCTATCTTCTAACTTCTATTCTGATCTTTCAGCGTCAGGCCCTATCTACCTTCTAACTTCTAGTTTAATCTTTCTGCATCAGGCCCTACTAACTTCTAGTTTGATCTTCAGCGTCAGGTCCTTCTAACTTCTAGTTTAATTTTTCTGCATCAGGCCCTCTACCTTCTAACTTCTAGTTTAATCTTTCTGCATCAGGCCCTTCTACCTTCTACCTTGATCTTTCTGCATCAGGCCCTTGTAATTTCTAGTTTAATCTTTCTGTGTCAGCGTCAGGCCCTTCTACCTTCTAGTTTAATCTTTCTGCATCAGGTCCTTCTACCTTCTACCTTGATCTTTCTGCATCAGGCCCTTCTACTTTCTAGTTTAATCTTTCTGTGTCAGCATCAGGCCCTTCTACCTTCTAGTTTAATCTTTCTGCATCAGGCCCTTCTACCTTCTACCTTGATCTTTCAGTGTCAGGCCCTTCTACTTTCTAGTTTAATCTTTCTGTGTCAGGCCCTTCTATCTTCTAACGTCTAGTTTAATCTTTCTGCATCAGGCCCTTCTACCTTCTAACTTCTAGTTTAATCTTTCTGCATCAGGCCCTTCTACCTCTACCTTCTAACTTCTAGTTTAATCTTTCTGCATCAGGCCCTTCTACCTTCTAACTTCTAGTTTAATCTTTCTGTGTCAGGCCCTTCTACCTTCTAACTTCTAGTTTAATATTTCTGCATCAGGCCCTTCTATCTTCTAACATCTAGTTTAATCTTTCTGCATCAGGCCCTTCTACCTTCTAACTTCTAGTTTAATCTTTCTGCATCAGGCCCTTCTACCTTCTAACTTCTAGTTTAATCTTTCTGTGTCAGGCCCTTCTACCTTCTAACTTCTAGTTTAATCTTTCTGCATCAGGCCCTTCTATCTTCTAACTTCTAGTTTGATCTTTCTGCATCAGGCCCTTCTATCTTCTAACTTCTAGTTTAATCTTTCTGCATCAGGCCCTTCTACCTTCTAACTTCTAGTTTAATCTTTCTGCATCAGGCCCTTCTATCTTCTAACATCTAGTTTAATCTTTCTGCATCAGGCCCTTCTATCTTCTAACATCTAGTTTAATCTTTCTGCATCAGGCCCTTCTATCTTCTAACATCTAGTTTAATCTTTCTGCATCAGGCCCTTCTATCTTCTAACTTCTAGTTTAATCTTTCTGCATCAGGCCCTTCTACCTTCTAACTTCTGGTTTAATCTTTCTGCATCAGGCCCTTCTACCTTTTAACTTCTGGTTTAATCTTTCTGCATCAGGCCCTTCTACCTTCTAACATCTAGTTTAATCTTTCTGCATCAGGCCCTTCTACCTTCTAACTTCTAGTTTAATCTTTCTGCATCAGGCCCTTCTATCTTCTAACGTCTAGTTTAATCTTTCTGCATCAGGCCCTTCTACCTTCTAACATCTGGTTTAATCTTTCTGCATCAGGCCCTTCTACCTTCTAGTTTAATCTTTCTGCATCAGGCCCTTCTACCTTCTAGTTTAATCTTTCTGCATCAGGCCCTTCTATCTTCTAATTTAATCTTTCTGCATCAGGCCCTTTTATCTTCTAACTTCTAGTTTAATCTTTCTGCATCAGGCCCTTCTATCTTCTAACATCTAGTTTAATCTTTCTGCATCAGGCCCTTCTATCTTCTAACATCTAGTTTAATCTTTCTGCATCAGGCCCTTCTATCTTCTAACATCTAGTTTAATCTTTCTGCATCAGGCCCTTCTATCTTCTAACGTCTAGTTTAATCTTTCTGCATCAGGCCCTTCTACCTTCTAACTTCTAGTTTAATATTTCAGTGTCAGGCCCTTCTACCTTCTACCTTCTAGTTTAATCTTTCTGCATCAGGCCCTTCTATCTTCTAACTTCTGGTTTAATCTTTCTGCATCAGGCCCTTCTACCTTCTAGTTTAATCTTTCTGCGTCAGGCCCTTCTACCTTCTAGTTTAATCTTTCTGCATCAGGCCCTTCTACCTTCTAGTTTAATCTTTCTGCATCAGGCCCTTCTATCTTCTAATTTAATCTTTCTGCATCAGGCCCTTTTATCTTCTAACTTCTAGTTTAATCTTTCAGTGTCAGGCCCTTCTACCTTCTAGTTTAGTCTTTCTGCATCAGGCCCTTCTATCTTCTAACTTCTAGTTTGATCTTTCTGCATCAGGCCCTTCTATCTTCTAACTTCTAGTTTAATTTTTCTGCATCAGGCCCTTCTACCTTCTAACTTCTAGTTTAATCTTTCTGCATCAGGCCCTTCTATCTTCTAACATCTAGTTTAATCTTTCTGCATCAGGCCCTTCTATCTTCTAACATCTAGTTTAATCTTTCTGCATCAGGCCCTTCTACCTTCTAACTTCTGGTTTAATCTTTCTGCATCAGGCCCTTCTATCTTCTAACGTCTGGTTTAATCTTTCTGCATCAGGCCCTTCTACCTTCTAACTTCTAGTTTAATCTTTCTGCATCAGGCCCTTCTACCTTCTAACTTCTAGTTTAATCTTTCTGCATCAGGCCCTTCTATCTTCTAACATCTAGTTTAATCTTTCTGCATCAGGCCCTTCTATCTTCTAACTTCTAGTTTAATCTTTCTGCATCAGGCCCTTCTACCTTCTAGTTTAATCTTTCTGTGTCAGGCCCTTCTATCTTCTAGTTTAATCTTTCTGCATCAGGCCCTTCTATCTTCTAACTTCTAGTTTAATCTTTCTGCATCAGGCCCTTCTATCTTCTAACTTCTATTCTGATCTTTCAGCGTCAGGCCCTATCTACCTTCTAACTTCTAGTTTAATCTTTCTGCATCAGGCCCTTCTAACTTTTAGTTTAATCTTTCTGCATCAGGCCCTTCTATCCTTCTAACTTCTAGTTTAATTTTTCAGCGTCAGGCCCTTCTACCTTCTAGTTTAATCTTTCTGCATCAGGCCCTTCTACCTTCTACCTTGATCTTTCTGCATCAGGCCCTTCTACTTTCTAGTTTAATCTTTCTGCATCAGGCCCTTCTATCTTCTAACATCTAGTTTAATCTTTCTGCATCAGGCCCTTCTATCTTCTAACATCTAGTTTAATCTTTTTCTTAGTCAGGCCCTTCTACCTTCTACCTTGATCTTTCTGCATCAGGCCCTTCTACTTTCTAGTTTAATCTTTCTGCATCAGGCCCTTCTATCTTCTAACATCTAGTTTAATCTTTCTGCATCAGGCCCTTCTATCTTCTAACATCTAGTTTAATCTTTCTGTGTCAGGCCCTTCTACCTTCTACCTTGATCTTTCTGCATCAGGCCCTTCTACTTTCTAATTTAATCTTTCTGTGTCAGGCCCTTCTATCTTCTAACATCTAGTTTAATCTTTCTGCATCAGGCCCTTCTATCTTCTAACATCTAGTTTAATCTTTCTGCATCAGGCCCTTCTATCTTTTAACTTCTAGTTTGATCTTTCTGTGTCAGGCCCTTCTATCTTCTAACTTCTAGTTTAATAATCTTTCTGCGTCAGGCCCTTCTATCTTCTCTTCTAGTTTAATCTTCCTGCGTCAACCGCTGTGCAACTAGATTCAATTATTATATTGCACAGTGACTTATGACCAGGTCTAGTCCACCTTCACCAGGTGTCTTTGATATTTGGTCTAATTATTATATCAAATTTTTAGTTTTTACTGTCAGTGCCAGGCTGTCTTATCCAACTTTTGCTAGAGGCAACACAAGTTCTTTCCCTTGGCAGTCACCTCTTATGTTTACACTGTATCAAGACTCTTGAATGATGTTTACAGGATGGTCTATTTAAATAAAAGTTACTGATGCACAAACAAGTATTTGATCTTATTTAATGTTAACATTTATCAAGTGTATGTTACAACCTCATATTGTAAATGTTATAAATCTTATGTTATAAATAAACAGCAATAACAACACTCATGCATAATAAAACAATAGTGTGAACATACAATGTTAAGGCAAATAAAGTTCTGTCTGCATTCAATGAAATAATTTCCTCTAAAATAAAGAATGAGAAACCTGGAAGAATTCATACAGGCCATTAACTTGAATGATTTTTGCGTCCCTTGAGTTAAAATATTCACATATACCCTAAAAATTTAAAAAAATTATTTTCCTCTGTAAATGTCTTTATGAGTCAATTAAAATGGTTTCCTCAAAGTGTTTCAAATTACGTGTTTGGAACAGTTTTTTTTAACTTGCTTTTTCTTTCACTGTATTTCTTAATAAAAAATCCTAAAATATGATTTTTGAAAGAACGCAAAAATAAAGGACTCAGCCTTAATAGCAAAAAGATAGAAGTAATGGTAACAAGAAAGAAAAAGTCATCACCGCAGTGCACAATAAAGACAAGTGGAACAATATTAAAACAGGTAAATGAATTTAAATATCTGGGAACAAAGTTAACCTCAGATGCAAAATGTATAACAGAGGTGAGATGCAGAATGGCTCAGGCAAAAGCAGCTTTCCAAAAAATTAGGAAGATACTGTGCAATTTTTGACACTAGAAACAAGAAAAAGAGTTCTTAAATGTTATGTAGAGCCAGTCTTAACATACGGATGTGAATCATGGATAATAGGATAACAGACAAAAAAATCACTGGAGTCTGTAGAAATGTGGTTTTATAGAAGAATGTTGAGAATACCATGGACAGCTAAGAAGAGTAATGAAAATGTTCTGAAAGAGGCCAAAGCGAAAAGAGAGCTAATTTCCAATTTTAGGAAGAAACAATCATCATTTTTTGGCCATGTAATGAAAAGGGAATAGCTGGAATATATTGTAACAACTGGAAATCAAGGGATGAAGAGATAGAGGGAAGCAAAGAGAAATGATACCAGACAGTTTAAGAGAATCACTTGGCAGAAGGTCAACAACAGAAATGATATATAACTTTCAAGATAGAAAATTGTGGAGAGACATGATCCCCTATGCCAGCAGATTTGGTACTTGATGATGAAATTATGACTCAGAGTCTCCCTATTTAATGTTATTTATTTAGAATTTATTATAATTAATTTGTATTTATTGATTTCAATAAATAGATTATGCAAAAATGAGAGTGATTTACCTTTACTAAGTTTGATATAAGAGAATGACAAAACAAGACAAGATGCAAAAATAAAAAAGACTGATTAAATATTAAGAACGTCAAAAAGAAAGACAAGACAATGGGAATCAGTTTTCTTGTTTAGACTGAGAGGCTCACACAGAAGAGTTAATGTCCTGTGCAAAGTCTAATATTATTGAAAGAGTAACAGCAATAAATTGTTAAACATGGAAAGTTTGTGATTTCTGTCCCTTTTGCAGGGGAAACTCAAGCATGGTAACATTTGACCATCACAGCAGGGTCAGTTGACCATCAGCTGACCAGGACCTTGCCTTGAACTCCTAACTGGTCTCACAGCATCAAAGCAGGCTGGCTAATAAAGACAAAGATTTGTTCATTCCTCATATTTGTGGTATTTACTGAAATAGTTCCTCTCGGGGCTGAAAACTGCACTTAGGACTGAAGTCATAGTTCTCCACAATTGATGATTTGCTGTTAGTTCTTGTAGGTCTTGATTGTTTATTAGTCACATAGTTGAGCCTTCCCTAGTAATTGTTCTGTGCAGCATTTCTTTTGATTTTCCTTGTTTTCTTTTACCAGATCGTTCCAACATGAGTATCTGATGGGGCAGTATTTTCTATATAGAAGACCTAGTATTGCAGTTATCACTCATCTTCATCTTGATGATGTGCCATACCGGTTGGCGTAGGCGATCATGTCCTTCCACAATCTTCTATCTAAAGTGCATCGTATAAATTCTGTTCTTGGCCATTTTCCATGTCATGACACCAAGCTATCCAGTATTTTCTCTCTTTGTTGTCCGCGATCTCTCTTTCCATTTATTTTACCAGTTGTAACCAAGTATTCCAACTTTCCTCTTCTCATGATGTGCCCGAAAAATATTGATTGCTTCTGTCTGATGTTTTTTAGGAGCTCCCTTTTTGTGTTGGCCTCTTTGAGAACTTCCTCATTGGCCTTTTTAGTTGTTCGGGGAACTTTCAACATTCTTCTGAAAAATCCCATCTCTGTGGCCTCTAATCATCTATTCTTTTGTTTGTCTATTGTCCATGATTCGCTTCCATAGGTCAGATTTGGCTCTATGTAGCACAGATGAACTGTTTTTCTCACTTCTATTGACATAGATTTGTTGCATAAGAAATTTGTAATTTTCTTAAATGCTATTTTGCCCTGAGCTATTCTGCTTTTTATTTCTGTGGTGCATCTTCCATCTTATGTTATTATTATGCCAAAGTATTTGACGCGTTGCGCTTGTTTCAGATTTATCCTGTTTATCGAATGAAACTAATAAACTAATTTATGATGCGAAGATTTTAAAAAAGTTATTTTGAGCCATTCTTCTTAATTGGATTCCTTAGTAACAAATAGGTTTACTAACTGCTACTTCATAAAACTTAGCATTATTAATCTTCTTATCTTTTTCAGTACGGAAGGTTTTTATCAACACAGCGGAAGCAATTTCTGAGAGAAAAATTTTCATAGTTTTAAATATCAATCTACATGCTTTTTATATTTACCTAAAATATGACATATTATTGGTTATGTTATGAGATGAGACAACAAAAGGATCTCAAAGCAGACCTTCAAATGGGAACCAGAGGGTAAAAGAAAAAGAGGGTTAACCTAGAGAAACATTAATAGAACATTAAAACGAGAGGCAACAATAATAGGCATCAGTTCCTTCACCAAGATTGAACAATTTGCCCAGAACAGAGCCATGTGGTGAGACACAATGCAGGTCTTGTGCAAGGTCTGACTGTTGAAAGATTGTCCAGGAGTCTAGAATTTCTGCCTTATGTGATGTCTTCAGCTCGAAAGAACAAATAGAGTGATAACATTTTATATATGAATTTGTAGATAATTGAACAACAAACTATATTTCACTAATGCCAAAATGATACAAGACATGTAAAAGAAATAAGGTTTGATGACGGTTCACACTAATCAAATTGAGAATGATACACTCTGTGGTTAAACTAATGTGACTGAAATCAGCATGATGTACAGTGCGTCGAAACGTACGGAAAAAGTTAAAGGTTGTCTACACTGATAAACATATTTATTTCATAATATTTTTTGTATGGTAACAACCCTTTCAGATAACTAGCTGAAGCAATTATTACAACCCTTACGTATGCGTGTGAGAGCTGGAAAACAACAAGAGACATAAAAACAAAGTTGAACGCATTCGAAAATAAATGTCTAAGGAAAATACTCGGTATAGCGTGGAACGAATTCAAAACAAATGAGGAAATTAGAGAAATCGCCAATCAACCACTAATATCTTCAGAAAAGACGATGGTCATATGTTGGACATGTGATGAGAAGAGATAATAACCGAATAGCAAAGCAAGTCCTCATATGGGAAACAACAGGTAAGAGAAAAAGAGAAAGACCCAGAGAGACGCTGAGAAGAACATTGATGAGAGAGTCTAGAGCAACAGGAATCGGCTCCCTCAATGAGATAGAGCTGCTTGCACAGAACGGAGTCAAATGGTGAGATTTGATAAAATATCTTTAAAAGAAAACTGCTAGAACAAAAATTCAGATGAAGGAGTATCTTGGTCTACGCCCTATGGGCCGGCTACGGCTCGAAAGGCCAATAGATAGATAGAATTATTACATTCTTGTATTCTTAATATTAGATATTCCTTCATTTCGTCACCGCGGGGAGCTGTTCTGGCTTCACTGACAAACTTAGTCAACCTTTTCCATTTTTATCTTCAAACATTCTTTAGGACTGCAAAGTCAAGGCCTATCCACTCTTTGACGTTATCTTTCCATCTCTTTCTTTGTTTACTTCTCTTTCTTACTGAATATTAAATTATGCAAAAAAGAGCATCAAAATATTTCATTAGCAAGTATTTTCTGTTTAGTGAACATTTGTTTGTACAGAAAGTGTTTGGTTTGAAAAGATACAAAAAATAAATCTGTTACATTACAAACTCTAGCAGTCCTTATATTTATTAGAAGAAAATATTATTACATGCCTTTGAAAAACATAAATATTTATATTCATGAGGGTTTTCTATCCTTTCATTGAAATAAATGAAATGTCCTTCCTCTGAAATAAATGAAATGTCCTTTCACTTAAAAAGTAAAAGGAAATGTCCCCTCTCTGAAATAAATGTAATGTCCTTTCACTGAAATAGTGAAATGAAATGTTCTTTCTCTGAAATAGTGAAATGAAATGTCTTTTCATTGAAATACATGAAATATCCTTCCACTGAAATAAATGAAAGTTCCAACAATGAAAGTTTGCTGAAAGTGATTATTGGCATAAGGATTCAGTGCCTGAACTGACGGTAGCACGTTCCTAAAGAAAGAGCACCAGTGAACAATGAGAGCTTCACACTTTTGCTTCATATCTAGTGAACTGTATGCCAGGTGTGTTCACTTCTGTGTTAACAGTTTGTAAAATATTTTGGGTGGGGTAAGGAGAATTATTCAAGTTCTTGTATGGAGGTTTTAGAGCGCTGTTGTTGTTCTGATGGACTGGAGATGTGGATGGTACCGGCATGTAGCCGTTGTGGTGAGTATTTGGTTTTTTCCTCATTTGAGACATCTCCTCAAAATAATCGGGATTATCAACGGCTGTACGAACTGCTGTTGCTGCTTTGAAAGGGTAGTTGCTGTTTGAGTAATGATGCTTACTGTCATTGGCTGCATGCGTAGGAGCTGAAGGGACATCAATTAACTGGTCAAGCATGTGCTCCATTTCATTTGAGAAGGGATCATCTTCTTCTGAGAACATTTCTTTCTCATTTTTATAGTAACCTGCAAGTGGAGAATTGAATGAATTAGATATGAGAGTTTACACTTTCTTATTTTTATATAAACCTGCAAGTGGAGAATTGAATGAATTAGATATGAGAGTTTACACTTTCTTATTTTTATAGTAACCTGCAAGTGGAGAATTGAATGAATTAGATATGAGAGTTTACGCTTTCTCATTTTTATATAAACCTGGAAGTGGAGAATTGAATGAATTAGATATGAGAGTTTACGCTTTCTCATTTTTATAGTAACCTGCAAGTGGAGAATTGAATGAATTAGATATGAGAGTTTACACTTTCTCATTTTTAAAGTAACCTGCAAGTGGAGAATTGAATGAATTAAATATGAGAGTTTACACTTTCTTATTTTTATAGTAACCTGCAAGTGGAGAATTGAATGAATTAGATATGAGAGTTTACGCTTTCTCATTTTTATATAAACCTGGAAGTGGAGAATTGAATGAATTAGATATGAGAGTTTACACTTTCTCATTTTTATAGTAAATTGGAAGTGGAGAGATATAAATTTAAAAAATATATTAATTGTATGTTGCAGTTTAATACTATATATCAGGATCAAATAAGTTATCAATTTAAGGTGTCTTCATTATAACTCCCATAGCCTTACCTTTCTTTGCCTTATTTCTATAGTAATAAAAGAAAATATGTGAAAATGAGTTTGTGGAATCAAGATGATGGTGAGATGGAGTTGCAAATTACCAAAAAAATATTGACACAGCAACTGTCTTAATGTAATCTTCCCATTCTAATGCTTATTAGCAGATTGCTTTTCATTGTGCTTTGCTCCTAGCAGTTAAATGTGTTAATCTTCAGTTTGTATTTTTTAAAATGTTTTCCAGCTTTTACCTCTGACGAAGTCCCTAGAGACTAGGAACTGAATAATGTGTGTTAATACGTTTTTCCCTGGTAGCCATGTGCACAGTGGTCCCTCACAGCACAGGCAGATAATTCCCATCTTCAGAGGTACTCATAATTTTTCCGTCCATGAGTAATTGACGTTTCAAGCTGGGCCTCGCTGTTGAGATCAGGGGTGGTTGCCGCAGAGAGAAATCATAAATAAAAATCCCAACTGGTGCAGCCGGGATTTAAACCCACAACCTCTCTGTCTCGAGGCTGGCGTTTTGCCTCGAGACCAACCAGCCCCCATAGTTTGTATTTGTTCAGGACTGCTTTTCTAGCCCTTGCTTTTCCATGGCCTTCTTAAGGCTTCTTACAAGGCTGCTTTGTTTTTAGTCAGAGTTATTTCTCCTAAGAAAACAGTCCCACGGGACTTGCATGTTCCTCCTATTTTGATTTGTGATTCAAGTTATCTTTCTCATAACACACTCATTACCAAGGGTTTGACATACAGTGGCATGACCATTTTTTACAAATTGAAAACTTTTTGAGTCAGAATGTTCATTTGTCTAATCTCATCAAAGTAAACTTTGTGAGTCAAAATGTTCATTTGTCAAATCTTGTCAAGATAAACTTTGTAAGTCAAAATGTTCATTTGTCTAATCTCGTCTAAGTAAACTTTGTGAGTCAAAATGTTCATTTGTCTAATCTCGTCTAAGTAAACTTTGTGAGTCAAAATGTTCATTTGTCTAATCTCGTCAAAGTAAACTTTGTAAGTCAAAATAATGTTCATTTATTCAACCCTATCATATTAAACGTTTTGAGTCAAAATGTTCTTATATTTAATCTTGTCATATTTCTCAAGCTCATTCGTTCTATTATCTAGTTATTTTTTATTCCAAAAAAGAAAAAGAGTGAATTATTTAAGAAAAGAAACAAATTGCCTACCACGACCATCTAGGTCCAGATAAGCCAAAGACTGTGCTGTTGCCCCTGGCCGCAAGTAGTCCTCTTCATCAACAGGTAAAATTGCTGACACTGGCAACTGAGAGGATTTGGGAACTCTTAAGAGTTTCTGGGAAGAAGTTACATTATCCTGACCCCAGTCAATTTCTTCTGGAGAGATAATTATTTGATGTTTTAGATGCATGCAGCAGAGTCTGTAGACACTTTGTATTGATATGCAGCAGATGGAGACATGAGGGTTAACAGAGAAATCACAGTTAATGGAGACATGTGGGTTAACAGAGAAATCACAGTCAGTGGAGACATGAGGGTTAACAGAGGAATCACAGTCAGTGGAGACATAAGGGTTTAACAGAGAAATCACAGTTAGTGGAGACATAAGGGTTTAACAGAGAAACCACAGTCAGTGGAGACATAAGGGTTTAACAGAGAAACCACAGTCAGTGGAGATATAAGGATTTAATAGAGAAATCACAGTCAGTGGAGACATAAGGGTTTAACAGAGAAATCACAGTCAGTGGAGATATAAGGATTTAATAGAGAAATCACAGTCAGTGGAGACATAAGGGTTTAACAGAGAAATCACAGTCAGGTCAGTGGAGACATAAGGGTTTAACAGAGAAATCACAGTCAGTGGAGATATAAGGGTTTAACAGAGAAATCACAGTCAATGGAGACATAAGGGTTTAACAAAGAAATCACAGTCAATGGAGACATAAGGGTTTAACAAAGAAATCACAGTCAATGGAGACATAAGGGTTTAACAGAAAAATCAGTCAGTAGAGACATAAGGGTTTAACAGAGAAATCACAGTCAGGTCAGTGGAGACATAAGGGTTTAACAGAGAAACCACAGTCAGTGGAGACATAAGGGTCTAACAGATAAATCACAGTCAATGGAGACATAAGGGTTTAACAGAGAAACCACAGTCAATGGAGACATAAGGGTTTAACAGAGAAATCACAGTTAATGGAGATATGATGATCTGAAGACAGATGGTGACATTTTATGTTAACAACAGAAACATATCTAACATAATCTAACAACAGAAATGTATCTTACATAATCTAACAGAAACATATCTTACATAATCTAACAACAGAAACATATCTTACATAATCTAACAACAGAAACATATCTTACATAATCTAACAACAGAAACGTATCTTACATAATCTAACAACAGAAACATATCTTACATAATCTAACAACAGAAACATATCTTACATTATCTAACAACAGAAACATATCTTACATAATCTAACAACAGAAACATATCTTACATAATCTAACAACAGAAACATATCTTACATAATCTAACAACAGAAACGTATCTTACATAATCTAACAACAGAAACATATCTTACATAATCTAACAACAGACACATATCTTACATTATCTAACAACAGAAACATATCTTACATAATCTAACAACAGAAACATATCTTACATAATCTAACAACAGAAACATATCTTACATTATCTAACAACAGAAACATATTTTACATAATCTAACAACAGAAACATATCTTACATAATCTAACAACAGAAACATATCTTACATAATCTAACAACAGAAACATATCTTATATAATCTAAAACAGAAACATATCTTACATAATCTAACAACAGAAAATATCTTACAACAGAAACATATCTTACATAATCTAACAAAAAACACATTTCAAACCACCTAACAAAAACACAATTTACACCACCTCCCAAAAACACAATTTAAACCATCTTCCAAAAACAATTTACACCATCTAACAAAAACACAATTTACAACATCTAACAAAAACACAATTTACAACATCTAACAAAAACACAATTTACAACATCTAACAAAAACACAATTTACAACATCTTACATAAACACAATTTACAACTTCTAATAAAAACACAATTTAAAACATGTAACAAAAACACAATTTACAACATCTAACAAAAACACAATTTAAACCATCTAATAAAAACACAATTTAAAACATCTAATAAAAACACAATTTACAACATCTAATAAAAACACAATTTACAACATCTTACATAAACACAATTTACAACTTCTAATAAAAATGCAATTTACAACATGTAACAAAAACACAATTTACAACATCTAATAAAAACACAATTTACAACATCTAATAAAAACACAATTTACTACATTTTTGATAAAAACACAATTTACTACATCTAATAAAAACACAATTTACAACATCTAACAAAAACACAATTTACTCCTTTTTCTTCTTCTTCAGACAGAGCAACAGAGTAGGCTTTATCATCAACCCAGAACACACAAAGAACATTCTTGAAATAAAGTATTACTCAGAAAAATTATCACAACCAGACTACTAGAAGATGACTGAAAAACAACTTACATACAGATTTATACACCTTATAACAACAATGAAGAAAACAGCCAAGAATTCTATGACACAGTAAATGAAATTGTCAACAACAACAACAACAACAACAACAACAACAAAAATGTCAACAAGACTGATGAAAGCAACAATATGTTAGTGATGGGAGATTTTAATGGAAGGTTTGGGAAGTGTAACAGTGAGAAGAGAGATATGCTGGGACCCTTTTGGGGATAAGACAGCCGAAATAACAAAAATTGAAGCAGACTGCTGGAATTGTGTAATCAAAATGATTTGTTTATCACCAACACATTCTTCAAACACAGAGAATCACAATAATATACCTGGTACAAATGGAATGACACAACATGCAGAAGCCAGATAGATTTTATACTAACAAGAAAACAGAACAAAAAAAAGTAAATGACAGCAGAGCTATCACTAATATCACAGATTTCAGAGACCACAAAATGGTTATTATTACACTCAAGACAGCCAAAAACAAAGAGAAGATATGGAAACAAACAAAAGAAGCAAAAGGAACAGATAATAAAAATAAAACAATTAAAAGATCAAGAATCAATGAAAACCCTAAAAGAAACACAACAGAGGAATTCAAGAAACTCCTAAATGAACATTTCACACCACCTAACAAAAACACATTTTTCATAATTTTGAACATTTACAATGCCTGATAAAAACACATTTCACAAAAGTAAAACATTATGACATCATAAAATCATGTTTCAACACATTTTATAGCTTCTAAAACACAGAATTTACATTGTCTAACAAAAACACATTTACACCACCTAGCTAAAACACATTTTATAGCTCTGTTAAGAACACATTTTACATGGCCAACCAAAAATACATTTAGCATCTTCTAAAGCACACATTCCAATATTAGGAAGAAACAATCATCATTTTGTGGCCATGTAATGAGAAGAGAACAGCTGGAATATATTGTAACAACTGGGAAAATTGAGGGACAAAGAGATAGAGGGAAGCAAAGAGAAAATATACCAGACAGCCTAAGAGAATGGCTTGGCAGAAGGTCAACAACAGAAATGATAAATAACTGTTGTGATAGAAAGTTGTTGAGAGACATGATCACCTACGTCAGCATGCCCGGTACTTGATGATGATGATGAAAGCATACATTTAATGCACAGTTAAAAAGACAAAAGAAAATATATGACTGAAACATATTAACGCAAATGTACAAAAATATTACTGTCACTTTCTGACCAACCAGGTCTCACCTTTATCCCGCAGGAATTTAATGGGATCTGAGCTGTATCTGGAACTGACAGTGTCACCTCGATGATGAGGTAACTCTCTTTCCTCTTTAGCTCGTGCCGCAGCTGTTAGATGTCCATACTTCCTCTCTCTAATTTTCTGACTGTCTCGTCTGCGGTTGTCTCCCTTTTCAACCTCAGATAGGTCACTGTGATTCATGTTAGGAGCAGAATGCTGGAATGAAACATGCACAACAAATTGCTAGTAAATGAGCTCAAAGTTCATGAGTCTTAATTATGGTTTCATTTTAAAAATTTAACTCTTTCTGGACTTTGGCGGCCTTTAGGTTTTCTTTAGTTTCGGATCTTGGATCCATCCATTCGGATGGATGGTGAAAAACACTACATGCCCTAAGTGACATCTAATGATTCAGGAAGGATCAAGATTTGATGATTTTCTCATTTAATGGAATGGGATGATTAAAAAATGAAGGTTCATTTCAAACTTTGCTAGGCATCCAGGGAATATAGTGTTGTAACCATTATCATGACCACAGCATTTTTGTGAGTGATGCGGTCAGTATCATGACCACAGCATTTTTGTGAGTGATGCGGTCAGTATCATGACCACAGCATTTTTATGAGTGATGCGGTCAGTATCATGACCACAGCATTTTTGTGAGTGATGCGGTCAGTATCATGACCACAGCATTTTTATGAGTGATGCGGTCAGTATCATGGCCACAGCATTTTTGTGAGTGATGCGGTCAGTATCATGACCACAGCATTTTTGTGAGTGATGCAGTCAGTATCATGACCACAGCATTTTTGTGAGTGATGCAGTCAGTATCATGACCACAGCATTTTTGTGAGTGATGCGGTCAGTATCATGCCAGGCTGCCTTTAACTTTAATAAAACGGGATGATAAGAGTTTTTAAAACATTGGTTATTGGTTATGGAAGGCCTCGGTATCACTGCAAGGGAATTAAAATCCATAACTGCTCAACCGCCCGTGCCAGTGGAATCATCCGAATTATAACTCATCTTCCAAACAAAGAAAGGTAACTGCAGTCCCCATCATAGCAGTCTCAGCACACGCCAAAAGACATAAGGCGAAACCTTATTTTAAAACATTTCCTTTAGAAAAGGAATCAGATTAGACAAGATATATAAAGAGGCTACTCACTGTTGACACATTGCTGTGTTGTCTGTCATAAGACCAACCTGCTGAGACAGGTCTTTGTTGTTGCTGCTCTACTGGACACAGGTACTCCTCAGCCTCCATCACGCTCTCTGAACCATCTGTGCTGATACCATGGACAAGATCATTCTTGTCGTAGGAGACACTTGGCAACCTCATGAGAGCATCACCCTGGAAGGTACAGACAGATCTCTCTAGTAAAACATTAACACAAGTAACAGCTGTTTCTTCTTTTTCTTCTACCTTTCAGCTCCCTGTGGAGCATAGGCCTTCAACAAACACTTTCAGCTCCCTGTGGAGCATAGGTCTTCAACGAACACTTTCAGCTCCCTGTGGAGTATAGGTCTTCAACAAACACTTTCAGCACCCTGTGGAGCATAGTTCTTCAACAAACACTTTCAGCTCCCTGTGGAGCATAGGTCTTCAACAAACACTTTCAGCTCCCTGTGGAGCATAGGTTTTCAACAAACACTTTCAGTTCCCTGTGGAGCATAGGTCTTCAACAAACACTTTCAGCTCCCTGTGGAGCATAGCTCTTCAACAAACACTTTCTAAGTCATCCTGTTTTATGCTATTGTCTTAAGATCATTCCACATCTTCCCCATCCTCTTCATCTCTGCTTTCACCTGTCTTCTCCTAGTATATTTCGGAGTTTTCCTTTGTTTCTTCCCTGGTGATTCCAAGAAAATGACTTGTGTAATACTCTCAGTTGGTTTCCACATTGTGTGTCATATTTAGCTATATCATTTTTGTCCTATCTCTTTGTTCTCTTATGCTTGTCAGGTACGCTACTCATAGTTCTAAGTTAATGATTTCGTTCTGATATTTCCATCCTTTCATTCTGCACGACAATTAACTACTGAGATCTATATCTTTATGAGTGCAATGTTTATTGTTCTCCATGTTTCAAGGCCATAAAATAGCATACAACTGTTTCTTTAATCATATTATGGCATTTTAGCTGTATTCAAAATCTGTAATCTCAGTATGATGAGTTATGATTGCAGCAGCAGAAGAAAATTGGGATTTGTGCTTAATAAACACATAGGAGCAATCACCATCAGTACATAGCCCACTCTCAACCAACAATTTCAGAACAAACTGTACATAAAGGGTTACCTCAATCACTAAGTAGCGGCCAGGATCTCGCGACATCTTAGCAAATTCCTCTTGTAGGTCTTTGAATGATGGTCTTGAATCAGCATCCAACATCCAACCTGGCAAGATCACAACAATATTATGCAGAAAATATTTAAAAAGCTTTTTTATTTTTCCTCTTCTCTTTAATTTGCTCACTTTTCTTTCATCAATGACAGAGATAACGTCATAGTCTGTTCCTAAAAAATCATCATCAAGTACCGGGCACTGCTGGCGTAGGTGATCATGTCTCCCCACAACCTTCAATCACGAAAGTTATTTATCATTTCTGTTGTTGACCTTCTGCCAAGCCATTCTCTTAAGCTGTCTGGTATTTTTTTTCTTTGCTTCCCTCTATCTCTTCGTCCCTCAATTTTTCTAGTTGTTACAATATATTCCACTTGTTTCTTCTCATTACAAGGCCAAAAAATGATGATTGTTTCTTCCTAATATTGGAAATTAGCTCTCTTTTTACTTCCAGAACATTTTCATTACTCTTCTTAGCTGTCCATGATATTCTCAACATTTTTCTGTAAAACCACATTTCTACAGACTCCAGTGATTTTCTTGTCTGTTGTCCTATTGTCCATGATTCACATCCATATGTTAAGACTGGCTCTACATAACATTTAAGAACTCTTTTTAGAAACTGTTGGTCAAGGTATTTAGATTATTCTTCTGTAGCACTTTACCTTAATATATAAAATAAATAAATGTATATATATATATATATATGCCCGTGTGTTTACCGGGACCTCATTATGAGGAAAGTAAAGAATATTGAAACTGTGACCTTCCAGGCATGTCGTAATAGGCGATTATGGAGGTTGATCGATAGCTTGACAAGCTGTCATTGTAAAAAGTATTGTTATGGAAACAGAGCCATAGATTTTAGAAGCAGTGATCTCTGCAATATGTGCCATTTTGGCATGCAAGGTTTCTGTTTTTGAGATTGTGGTTCTGCCCTATGTGCCGTCTTCGGCTCGAAAGGACAATAGATAGATAGATAGATAGATATATATATATGCATGTATAAAATAATGTTATCAATCCAGAACAATTGCTTGATGGGAAGGAACACTACACTTCTAATGATCAGATTTTCTACTGCTGCAAAGCTCTAAATAAAGATATTCCTATCACCCTTTTGGTAACCATGATAGCTCAGTGGTTAGTGAACTGGACAACAATGGACAAGAGGCTGGGATTAATCCTGATTGACAGCTTCCAGGTTCTATCTATCTATCTATTGACCTTTCGAGCCGTAGCCAGCCCATAGGGCGTAGACCACGATACTCCTTCTCTTATCTGAATTTTTGTTCTAGCAGTTTTCATTTCTTTTAAAGAAATTTTATCAAATCTCGCCATATGTCTCTGTTCTGTGCAAGCAGCTCTATCTCATCGAGGGAGCCAATTCCTGCTGCTCTTGCCTCTCTCATCAATGTTCTTCTCAGTGTCTCTCTGGGTCTTCCTCTATTCCTCTTACCTGTTGTTTCCCACATGAGGGCTTGCTTTCTTATTCGGTTATTATCTCTTCTCATCACATGTCCAACATATGACCATCATCTTTTCTTTATTACTGAAGATATTAGTGGTTGATTGGCGATTTCTCTGATTTCCTCGTTTGTTTTGAATTCGTTCCACGCTATACCAAGTATTTTCCTTAGACATTTATTTTCAAATGCATTGAACTTTGTTTCTATGTCTCTTGTTGTTTTCCAGCTTTCACACGCATGCGTAAGGGTTGATAGTACATTTGATTTGAATAGCCTAAGAGACTATTTTTGTGTTCCAGGTTCACCCAACTTCAAATGGGTACCAGATTTTTTCTGGGAAAGTAAAGCGGCACGGGCATAATACCAACCACATTACCCCAAAAATCATGTGCTGAAGGTCTATAAAAAGTATGGTCATTAACACCATATTCCCTCTACACCACTTCTGATGGGGCTCTTTACTTACTTTTATCATGCTCTCGATTGAAGCTAAAAATCAATATTTCACTACTATATCTCACACACCATCCTGTATATATGATAAATATCCATATTTATTTATCTTTTTCATAGATAAATACATCAACTTACATTTTACCATAATCATATAAACATCAATAGTGCAGATAATTGGCTGCTGGAGTCGCTCGCCCTTCTCTAGAAGAATGGGTACATCCTTAGTTCTTACTCCATCGTAAGGTTTCTTTCCCAAGGTGAAGAGCTCCCAAATTGTAATACCTAATAAAAGAAACATTTTAGGTCAAGTTATGTCCTCAAATAAAAGAGTTCTTAAATATTATGTAGAACCAGTCTTAACATATGGATGTGAATTGTGGACAATAGGACAACAGACAGAAAATTACAGGAGGCTGCAGAAGTGTGGTTTTACAGAAGAATATTGAGAATACTATGGACAGCTTAAAGGAGTAATGAAAACGATCTGAAAGAGGGCAAAACAAATTGGGAGCTAATTTCCAATATTAGAAAGAAACAATCATAATTTTTTGGCCATGCAGTGAGAAGGGAACAACTGGAATATATTGTAACGACTGGGAAAATTGGGGGACGAAGAGATAGAGGGAAGCAAAGAGAAAAAATAACAGACAGCTTAAGAGAATGGCTTGGCAGAAGGTCAACAACAAAAATGATAAATAACTGTCGAGATAGAAAGTATTGGAGAAACCTGATCACCTACGCCAACAGGCACGGTACTTGATGATGATGATGATGAAGTTCTCAAATGGGAACCACAGGGAAAAGAAAACAGAGGCAGACCAAGAAAAACTAAAAAGAACCTTGAGAGGCAACAACAACAGACATCAGCACCCTCACTGAGATTGTACAAGTCACTCAGAACAGAAATGTTTGGTGAGATATAATGTGGTCTCTGTGTAAAGTCTGACACTTGATAACAAAGATCATCGGACATGAAGAGTCTAGAATTTCTGCACTTTGTTCCATCTTTGCCTTGAAAGGACAATAAATAGATAGATATCTCCCTCAAATCAGAAACAGCAGATGAAACAAAAAGGAACTAAACTAAAAAAAACGCTACAAATAAGACTGATAAGAGTTGCAATGACAATGAGCTTTGTCTGAGATTGAGAGGAGAAATAAAAAAAATAAAAATAAATAGAAAAAACTTTATAGTTAAAGCTTTATGTAATAAGTGGATGACACAAATTATAACAATGTTTCAGCTCGATAGGTCTTCAGCAGGAACAAACATACAACACACATACAACAAACATACAACAAACATACAACAAACATACAACAAACATACAACACACATAAAACACACATACAACAAACATACAACACACATACAACACACATACAACAAACATACAACAAACATACAACACACATACAACACACATACAACACACATACAACACACATACAACAAACATACAACAAACATACAACACACATACAACAAACATACAACACACATACAACACACATACAACACACATACAACAAACATACAACAAACATACAGCACACATACAACAAACATACAACACACATACAACACACATAAAACAAACATATAACACACACAGGCATGTATTTAAAATAAAAAATAATAAATAATTTAAAAAATAATAATAATTTTAAACTGCGATGAGACATATAAATAAAAAAAAAGAATAAAATATCTTCTCTGTAAACTGCACTGTGGACAGAAGGAAAAATTAGAAATAAAAATAAAATGTTTGTATATCAGCACATGAGATTAAGAGGCTTGCCTATAACAGAGATCTGTGATGAGACTGAAAGTCTTTATGTAAAGACTGTTGAGACTAGAGGATAACAGTAGATAATCATTGATTGAGTCAGTTGCAAGTTGCTGACTGCTATCAGCCCATTTGCTGATGGATGTCTTGGTCTTCACTGGTAATCTGCCACAAGATTTGATGTAGTAAGTTTTCCCCAACCTAAGAGTTACTCATAGACATGTCCCAGGATGAAAATAGTGACCACACACAACCCTAATTATTAAAGAAATTGCTATTTACCTCATTAAGAAGAAATTCTGTGCTTGTAACATGGGTTTTGAATGGATCTATCTATCTATCTATCTTTCGTTCGCCTGAAATATTGTCTATATCTGCAATGTTGTTTCCTGTATAAATTTTACTGTCTTTTGTAATTCTTGCAGTGGCCCATATAGTTTTGTCTGTAGTGTTGTATATATGGGCCAATGGATTTTCCTCAGTCTACTATATTCAGTGCAGTCTTGAAGTATGTGTTCAGCAATCTGGGGCGCCTGTTTGAATGGATATATGTGACACTTAATTAAAAAACTATTCTATCCATGAAACCAGTTTTATTGCAGTCAAGAGTTTCCATTATCCGTTCCATCACTTATCACAGCATTATCAAAAGTGCATCAGTAAATTCCGTTAACAAGGTTGCTCTATGCACAAACTACTCAACCTCACAGCGGCAATTCCAAACCTCCTCAGTCGCCTCCTACAACATGCTTGGCAGATAACTGTGGCTCTATTCTTTTCTTCCCTCACTGTAGGAGTCGTCTCTGCATTCAAAATTAGAAAACTGATTTTGTGGATGACATAGTCCTTATTAGTGGCAACATGAATGCAATGTAAGAAAAAACAGGTCCCCAGTCATCAGTTACTAGCAGAATATGACTTGAGATCAAAAGAGAAAGACTAAGACAAAAGATAGAATCTCTGTTTACTTATGATGATGGTCCCCCCTCCCTCTGGTGTTACTATCTATCTATTGAGCTTTTGAGCCGTAGCCGGCCCATAGAGCATAGACCCAGATACTCCTCTTATCTAAACTTTTATTCTAGCAGTTTTCAACACTTTTAAAGATATTTTATCAAATCTCGTCATATGTCTCTGTTCTGTGCAAGCAGCTCTATCTCATTGAGGGAGCCAATTCCTTCTGCTCTTGCTTCTCTCACCAATGTTCTTCTCAGTGTCTCTCTGGGTCTTCCTCTTTTCCTCTTACCTGTTGTTTCCCACATGAGGGCTTGCTTTGCTATTCGGTTATTATCTCTTCTCATCACATGTCCAACATATGACCATCGTCTTTTCTTTATTACTGAAGATGTTAGTGGTTGATTGGCAATTTCTCTAATTTCCTCGTTTGTTTTGAATTCGTTCCATGCTATATCAAGTATTTTCCTTAGACATTTATTTTCAAATGTGTTCAACTTTGTATGGTGTTACTATCTAACCAAATATATCACACACACACACATTATTGTAATACAAATTCTTACCATAACTCCAAACATCACTCTTGTGTGTGAAAATTCTGTGAAGAATGCACTCTAAAGCCAGCCATTTAATTGGCATCTGTGTTTAGGAAAACAAGTTATAAACTTTATCTAATATTAAAATACCTAAAAAAAAAAAAAAAAAAAAAAAAAAAAAATTACAGGTAAATTCTTAACTAATGTGGTTTTGTGTCATCTCATCACTTTGGCATTACAAATGTAATTCTTAAAATTTTAGAAATTTGCAACAATCATACAAATAATTAGACTACATATGGATAAACATTAACATGATAATGTAATTTGTGTTTGAAAAGTGTGCAGTATTTATGCTTAAAGTTTTGAAGAAACTAGGCATAAGTTACAGGAGAGAAGCTGTTTAGGAAAACAACATCCAGCATAAGGCACTAATATTTTACCAAAATATTGACTTATCATGATTGCTTGCTACCAACCATTTGCCAAAGACACCAAAGGCCACATATATATATATATATATATATATATATATATGGGAGCCGTGATAGTTCAGTGGTTAGTGAACTGAACTACAAAGGACAAGATGTAGGGTTCGATCCCAACTAACAACTTCCAGATTCACCCAGCTTTAAATGGGTACCTGATTTTTTCTTGGAAAGTAAAGCGGCACGGGCGTAATATCGACCACATTACCCCAAAAATCATGTGTTGAAGGTCTGTAAAATTTATGGTCACTAACACCATATTCCCTATACGCCACTTGGCGTGACGGGGGTACTTTACTTTACTTTTTAAAATACTGACTTATCATGATGGCTTGCAACCAACCATCTGTCAAAGACACCAAAAGCCATATATATATATATATATATATATATATATATATATATATATATATATATAATCTAAATCATGTGCATAAATAAATGAGCCTCTTACCAGTCCTCCAGATGAGTGGTACTCCAGGGAATCGGAGTCTAGTAGCTTGGCCAGGCCAAAGTCTGTGATTTTTACCTGATTGGGCGTCTGTACTAGAACATTACGGGCAGCTAGGTCACGATGGACTATACCTCTCTCTTCCAGGTATGCCATTCCCTATATCATTAGATAAAACAGCAAAATAACACGACTGTAGCCTTCCAATATGTAAGTGACATTATACAGCTGTAACAACTCAATATGTAAGTGACATTACACAACTGTAACAACTCAATATGTAAGTGACTTTACACAAATGTAACAACTCAATATGTAAGTGACATTATACAACTGTAACAACTCAATATGTAAGTGACATTACACAAATGTAACAACTCAATATGTAAGGGACATTACACAATTGTAACAACTCAATATGTAAGTGACATTACACAACTGTAACAACTCAATATGTAAGTGACATTATACAACTGTAACAACTCAATATGTAAGTGACATTACACAACTGTAAAAAGTAAAGTACCCCCCGTCACGCCAAGTGGCGTATAGGGAAATATGGTGTTAGTGACCCTATATTTTACAGACCTTCAGCACATGATTTTTGGGGTAATGTGGTCGGTATTACGCCCGTGCTGCTTTTACTTTCCCAGAAAAAATCCGGTACCCATTTAAGGCTGGGTGAACCCGGAGCCGTCGGTTGGGATCGAACCCTACCCCTTGTCCGTAGTAGTCCAGTTCACTAACCACTGAGCTATCGCGGCTCCTACTAATTTTTAGGGAATTAGTAAAACCCAGGTGTCCTCGCCAGGATTACGAACCCCGGCTGTTGCCGTGGTAA
This sequence comes from Megaustenia siamemsis, assembly GCA_032433765.1. Taxonomy (NCBI): domain Eukaryota; kingdom Metazoa; phylum Mollusca; class Gastropoda; order Stylommatophora; family Ariophantidae; genus Megaustenia; species Megaustenia siamemsis. The sequence goes on along the minus strand of JAVIAB010000145.1, from coordinate 10,949,187 downwards.
GCCAACCGATTACACAACTGTAACAACTCAATATGTAAGTGACATTACACAACTGTAACAATTCAATAGGCAAATGACATTATACAACTGTAACAACTGAATATGTAAGTGACATATTAGTTCTTAATGTAGTTTTTCATTATGTAAGTGATTGCAATCTATATTTCAAACTACAACCTTTACTTATATTCTTGTTTGATATTGTCCATGTTTTTAATCAATACAGTAGGATTGATTTGATATTTATAGCACCATATACTAAAAGCTTTCAGCTAGAACATGATTTTAAATAAGAAAATGTTACCCTAGCTATTTGTGTACACCAGTTGAGGAGAGCTTTAGAACCAATGTGTTGTGCATTTGTCCGAACGTAGTTCAGTAAGTTCCCATGGGGCATCAACTGTGTCACAAGCATCATTTGAGACTTCATGCAAACAGCAAGGATTCGAACACAGCAGATGTTGTCAACGCTGCTCATGACTCGTGCCTCTTCCAAAAGTTCTGTGCACTGGTTTGGTGAAGTGCCTTCCTGTAAGATTTTTATAGCAACAGGGATCTTCACATTTTCACCCTGTGGAACCCAAATGCCCTGTAACGAGAACAAAAATATGGGGATGAGTGGACAATGTTACGTGTATGCTTCTTGGATTATGAGCTAATCTTTAATTCACATAAGAAAAGTAGGGGGTGTTCAAACTGTATGGCATTAGGAATTACAGCTTTTATTGATTGTATTCTTCAGACAGAAGATGTACAACAGAGGTAAGATGGTAGATGTACAAAAGAAATGAGATGGTAGATGTACAACAGAGGTAAGATGGTAGATGTACAAAAGAAGTAAGATGGTAGATGTACAACAGAGGTAAGATGGTAGATGTACAAAAGAAGTCAGATGGTAGATGTACAAAAGAAGTGAGATGGTAGATGTACAACAGAGGTAAGATGGTAGATGTACAAAAGAAGTCAGATGGTAGATGTACAACAGAGGTGAGATGGTAGATGTACAACAGAGGTGAGATGGTAGATGTACAAAAGAAGTGAGATGGTAGATGTACAAAAGAAGTGAGATGGTAGATGTACAACAGAGGTAAGATGGTAGATGTACAAAAGAAGTCAGATGGTAGATGTACAACAGAGGTGAGATGGTAGAAGTACAAAAGAAGTGAGATGGTAGATGTACAACAGAGGTAAGATGCAGAATGACTCAGGCAAAAGCAGCTTTCCAGAAAATGAGGAAGATACTATGCAATCCATTTTTGACAATAGAAACAAGAAAAAGAGTTCTTAAATGTTATGTAAAGCCAATCTTAACATATGGATATGAATCATGGACAATAGGACAACAGACAAGAAAATCACTGGAGTCTATAGAAATGTGGTTTTATAGAAGAATGTTGAGAGTATCATGGACAGCCAAGAAAAGTAATGAAGATATTCTGAGAGAGGTCACAGCAAAAAGAGAGCTAATTTCCAATATTAGGAAGAAACAATTATAATTTTTTGGCCATGTAATGATAAGAAAACAATCTTGAATATATTGTAACAACTGGAAAAATTGAGGGACGAAGAGATATATAGGGAAGCAAAGATAGAAAATACCAGACAGCTTAAGAGAATGGCTTGGCAGAAGGTCAACAACAGAAACGATAAATAGCTGCCGAGATCGAAAGTTGTGGAGAATCATGATCATCTTGATGATGATGATGATTGATTGTAAAGAAAAGTAAGGGTGATCAAACTGTCTGCTTATCTTTTAACCAGACTCTATGTAAATCCTGGCTACCATCTTTCACCACCACTTTTTAGACGTGTGTTGTGTCTTCAGGCTTGGATTTATGTGTTTAATTTGTATTGTTTCTTATACTTGATGAATGTTTTTGCCAAAACGTTGAACTCTGTCTTGTCTTACTAATGGTTTAGCTGCTATATAACATTTTATGTGTTAAAAGATTAAAGACAAAAAAAATGATCCTATAATATAAGTTTGCCTTGTACTGCAGATCTGTTATTTGAATGCTGGCTGTTGGGGACTGGTTGGTCTCGAGAGAAAATGCCGTTCTTGAGACAAAGAGGTTGTGAGTTCAAATTGTGATTTCTCTCTGAGTCAACCACCCCTGGTCTCAGCAAGGACTTGAAATGTCAATTACTCATTGACAGAAAAAATATGAGTACCTCCGAAAACAGAGTTATCTGTCTGTGTTGTGAAAGACCCCGGAGCACACAGCTGCCAGTGAAAAATGGATTAACACACAAAATTCAGTTCCTAGTCTCTAGGGACTTCACAAGAGGTTACAGCTGGTGCACGCTAAAACGAAAAAAAATGTTGGTAGATTTAACTATGAAAGAAGTTTATTGGCAAAATTGTGATTGGCATTTACTCCGGAGGATCTACACCAACTTGCTTTAAACCATATCTAGAGATATTGAAGGCTTTGTATATAAGGAAGGAAGGAAGGAAGGGAGGAAGGAAGGAAGGAAGGGAGGGAGGGAGAGAGGGAGGATAGGAGGAAGGGAGTGAGTGAGTGAGTGAGTGAGTGAGTGAGTGAGTGAGTGAGTGAGTGAGTGAGTGAGTGAGTGAGTGAGTGAGTGAGTGAGTGAGTGAGTGAGTGAGGGAGGGAGGGAGGGAGGGAGTGAGGGAGGGAAGGAGGGAAGGAGGGAAGGAAGGAAGGAAGGAAGGACGGAAGGACGGAAGGAAGGACGGAAGGAAGGAAGGAAGGAAGGACGGAAGGAAGGAAGGAAGGAAGGACGGAAGGACGGACGGAAGGACGGACGGAAGGACGGAAGGACCGAAGGACGGAGGGAAGATATCGGCCATACAATCTAAAAACTAGCAACAGACAAATCTATGAATGATCTGTACACTTACCACAAATATGTATTGTATTAAAACAACCACTATCTCATCCACTAAACCATCATACCTTATACACTGTACCAAAGGCTCCAGATCCAATAATAGCTCCTCGTCTTAGCTCCAATTCACTGATCACTCTCATCTGAGCCAAATCAGGCTTAACATTTGTTGGTGTCATTGGCTGCATCAAAATATGTGGATTAATCAAATTCAAGAAATTAAGATGATCAAATTCTGACCCCAAAAAAAAATATTTTGAAACAATTATAAATATCATTTCATTTTCAGAAACTGTGTGATAAGAATTAAAAATCAAGTGAAGAAAAATTTGTTGTAATTGCTTTTTAAAATTAAAATATCAATTTAAGTAAATGATTAGCATAAAGAGTTAACAATTAATAATAAGAAGTTATGAAAAAAACTCAAATAATTCCATCTAAACAATTATTTTTATGTTTATTCGCCATTTTATTTTTGAGCAACATATAGGTCATTACAATAAAAAAAAATGTTCAACTTCAATGTTAAGTTAATCCAATTATATGGCTGTGAAACATGGAGAACAACAAAAGTGACAATCATCGAGATACAAACTACATTAATGGATGTTTGCACAGAAAAAAGGATAGAAATGGCAGGACAAAATCATTAATGTAGAGTTATGGGGAAAGTAACAATAAAAATAACAGCGCCATAGATTTTAGATCTGTGATCTCTGCAATATGTGCCATTTTGGCACGCAAGGTTTCTGTTTTTGAGATTGTGGTTCTGCCCTATGTGCCGTCTTCAGCTTGAAAGGACAATAGATAGTTAGATAGAACAATCAAATACCAGTGAACAAAGAGATATAGCGAAGATAATGGCGCTGGATAGGACACACATTGTGAAAGCCAACTGAGAGTATTACATGAAAGGCTATTTTTTTGGAATCATCAGAGAAGAAGACAAAGAGGAAGACCAAATTATTTTTGGACAAGACAGATGGAAACAGAGATGAAGATGATGGGGAAGACATGGAAGGATCTTAAAAGAATGGAAAGAAACAGAACGGCTTAGAAAGTGTTTGTTGAAGACCTACCTATTCTCCACAGGGAGTTGAAAGGTAGAAGAAGTATGTATAGGCCATTACAGTCCATGTGATATTAACAATACCATGTTTACAGAAGAAAATCTTAACTCTTTGAGGACAGAAAGAAAGAAAGAAAGAAAGAAAGAAAGAAAGAAAGAAAGAAAGAAAGAAAGAAAGAAAGAAAAAAAAGAAAGAAAGAAAGAAAGAAAGAAAGAAAGAAAGAACCTTCCTCAATGCAGCATTTAGGGTGTATGATATTATAGAGAATATAGAGTATATAGGGAATCAGATGTTAGTGTCTATATAACTACAGTGTTGGGGGAATATGGTCAGCACCTATAAAGGTTTGCCTTTTTAACCAAGAAAAAACAATCCAGTACCCATTTACAGATATGAATGATGACAGATTAAATAACTGTCAAGATCGAATGTTGTGAAGAGACCCTTAAACCGGCAGGCATAGTACTTGATGATGGTGATAGATGTGGACCAAAAGATATTGCCAGCTTGGACTTGGAATGAAAGTGTTTAGCTCAAACTACAAACCTCAATCTCTTCTACTCCAGCAATCTTAGCTGTGTACTCAGCTGCTTTCATGTTGTTTTGGGCTTTCTTGTGACAGAAATATGTCACCACAATTGCCATGATCACAAAAATGATGGTCAAAGGCACTGTCACAAAAAGGATGATGTTCAGCTTTTGTTTCTCTTCTCTTAAAAAAAAAATATATTAAAAAAATGAAATGTCAAATCAAATTAGTGCAGGTTACAAATATTTGATCAGTTTTTGTTGTAAAGATAAAATGTCAAATGTCAAATCAAATTAGTGCAGGTTAAAAATATTTCATCAGTGTTTGTTGTAAAGATAAAATGTGAAATGTCAAATCAAATTAGTGCAGGTTAAAAATATTTCATCAGTGTTTGCTGTAAAGATAAAATGTGAAATGTCAATTCAAATTGGTGCAGGTTACAAATATTTTGTCAGTTTTTGCTGTAAAAATAAAATGTGAAAAGTTGTTTTTTCCTCCCAACATAAAAAAGGTGCTTTCCCCTTTTCCAGCAAAGAATCTTTTTTTACCATTTTTTTCATGATTAAAATGTTAATTTTTTTTCAGTAAATGATTATCCTTCTTCTTCCTCTTTCTTTGATTATAGATGGGACAAAGCAGCCAGCATTTGGATAATAACAAATTGACTTCACTATATGTCATATGTGGCATATATTGGTCTAGTTCACAACCCTCCACCAGCTTGTGATTGGTTTGCCTCTCTTTTGTATTCCTTGTGGAGTTTACAGTAGGGCACTTCTTGTGATAGTTTTCAAATATGGAAGGAGTTGGAGTTGGAGAACAAAAATTGTTATTATTTAGAATAAAAATATGAGACTGAAGTGAGTGGGAAGTGATTTACAACTCCTTAGCTCTGACAACTTATTTGACCTTAACTCTGAGCTACAACAAAGTATGAATGTCATGAGAATGACAACTCAATAGCACTGCCAACAAGAGTAAACTCAACTCTGAGCAGTAACAAAATATGAATGTCATGAGAAAAGAAGCACCAAGAAAGGGCAGAGCTGCCAGCATCACACTTCAAAAAAATTTAGTTTAGTCTACAGGTTATCCTCGTTGTACATCTGACAAGTCATTAGTGTCCAGATCTCCTCCTAAGTTTATCCCTCAATGTGTGGCAACTAACCAGTGTTGTAAAGGTAAAGGTAAAGTACGAGACTTGAACCGACATCTTAGCACGCGAGTTTACACCCATATGTGCTCGGCCACCTATCCAGAAATGTTCGGAAATTTCTGGATAGTGGCGCCTCAAGCATCGAAACTCAGATGCGAGGCAACATTCCTCACCTTCCCAGGGTAATACCCTGGTACCCATTTCTGCCAATGGCTGGGTCGACCTAGGGGGTATTTTTTTCTTTTTTTGGCAACCATGAGTTCAATTCACACTGCTCCCAGCGGGAATCGAACATGGGTTGTTCGAACGTCGGTAGCCCGGTCGGGTGGTTTTCCCAACTCGGCTACCGAGGCCCCCTAACCAGTGTTGTGTTTTTTCACAAGTCTTCTTTGGCTTTCTGTTTAGCACTCCAGTCTAGCATCTCCCACTTTGATATGATATTCATGCAGTCTGTTCCTTGTTTTAGATTCAGATTCATTTTTTGAGTTGGTCTTTCGTCCAGCGTTCCTGTGAGGGTATTAAGAATGTTAGCGAGGTCCATTGTTCTGCCGCACCCTACATCAGCCAAACTAGCAAGACTGTCAGGGCACTCATTACCTCTCACACCTGTGTGCTCTGCTATGAAAATAAAAAAGACTTTTGTTACACTTGACTTAAACGGAGACTTTAACCATCACCCTCAAACCCAACCGGTAATGATCTTTCTGAGTATATCGTTGCATTACTGAGGAAAAAAGGGAGCTGCGATAGCTCAGTGGTTAGTGAACTGGACTACAAAGAGCAAGAGGTAGGGTTCGATCCCAACTGATGGTTTCCGGTTCACCCAGCCTTTAATGGGTACCTGATTTTTTTCTGGGAAAGTAAAGCGGCACAGGCGTAATACCGACCACATTACCCCAAAAATCATGTGCCGAAGGTCTGTAAACTTTATGGTCACTAACACCATATTACCTATACACCACTTGGCGCGACGGGGTACTTTTTTTACTCTTTACTGAGGGAAAAATTATGCGTATAAATTTGTGTTTCAAGCCATGTTAATATTTTAGTAACAATCATATGATCATCATCATCATCATCAAGTCCCAGGCTTGATGGCGTAGGTGATCACGCCTCTCCACAACTTTTGATCTCGACAGTTATTTATCATTTCTATTGTTGACCTTCTGCCAAGCCATTCTCTTAAGCTGTCTGGTATTTTTTCTCTTTGCTTCCCTCTATCTCTTCGTCCCTCAATTTTCCCAGTTGTTACAATATATTCCAGTTGTTCTCTTCTCCTTACATGGCAAAAAAATGATGATTGTTTCTTCATAATATTGGAAATTAGCTCCCTTTTTGTTTTGCCCTCTTTCAGAACATTTTCATTTCTCCTTTTAGCTGTCCATGGTATTCGAAACATTCTTCTGTAAAAACCACAATTCTCCACCCCTCAGTGATTTTCTTGTTTGTTGTCCTATTGTCCATGATTCACATCAATATGTTAAGACTGGCTCTACATAACATTTAAGAACTTATGATAGTCAAACAATTTGTAGTCTGAGTGAGCACCACTGTCTTCCTTCACAGTTCCTACTCCAACCTGAGCTGTGAAAACCCATAAACTCCATACTTGCCGAGTAACATATACACCTGTGTAACTGATTGCGTCACTCTTAGAAGAGTTCTTTAAAGTCAAGGCCTGCATTTCTGCCTCAACAACCAAGGGATTTTGTTATCTGCATTAACTGCCCAGTGTGATGATGATGGATAAGGATCCATAGCAGTCTGATGACATGTCTATTATTTCTTCATCAGGTTGTATGGTCCTCGATTGAACAAACCTGCTAAGAAATATCTACAGCCTGACCCATCAATGATTTTCCTCTGTTACAATCTGCCTAGCTTTTGTATTCATAAACTCACTGTCCTACGGATGTTTGTGTGTCTGCACTGATTCACCCACTCACCCACCCACCCACCGACCCACTTACACACCCACCCATCCATCCATCCATCCACCCATCCATCCATCCATCCATCCACCCACCCACTCACCCACCCACCCACCTATACACCCACCCATCCATCCATCCATCCATCCACCCATCAATCCATCCATCCACCCATCAATCCATCCATCCATGCATCCACCCACCCACCCACCCACCCATCCATCTATCCATCTATCTATTGACCTTTCGAGCCATAGTCGACCCAGAGGGCATAGACCCAGATACTCTTTCCCTTATTTAAATTTTTATTCTAGCAGTCTCAATCCTTGTAAAGATATTTTATCACATCTCACCATTTGTCTCTGTTCTGTGCAAGCAACTTTATCTCATTGAGGATTTGCCAAAGTCTTATTTTGTATGTCACTTGTAAATCAGCCCACAAACAGAGGGTGTGGGTGGTCTAAAGGCAAGATGTAGACCTCTGGACAAGAAGATACAAGGTTTGGATCCTACTACAGGCAGTAGGATTTTTTCTCTTCGAATTTATAATTTCTTTGAGGCTGTATCCTCTCCTGGTATTTGGGTAGTGAGATCAGATAAGGACAGAGAAAGAAGTGGGACAAAAACATCAAAGAGGGGAGAGGTCTCAACTTTGCAGAATCACAAAGAATGACTGAAGGCAGAAATTGATGAAGCCGGTTGATGAAGTCTGTCAGTAGTGCCTCACAGTTGTGTGACTGGGAAGGAAGGAAGGAAGGAAGGGAGGGAGGGAGGGATGGAAAGAGAGAGGGAGGGAGGAAGGGAGGGAGGGAGGGAGGGTGGGAGGAAGGAAGGGAGGAAGGAAGGAAGGGAGGGAGGAAGGGAGGAATGTCTTGTTCTGGCTTGTATATTGCATTCAGTTCTCTCTTTTTCATTCTTAAAGCAATGTTTTAGGAGTGTCTTGACATTACTAAAGCTCTGGAATGGCATTAATGTAAGAGACTAATGTCCAAAGTGTTTATATACACATCAATAATGCTGAAATGCTAACTCTTGCAACCAAACTGCTAAATCTTGCAACCAAAATGCTAAATCTTGTAACCAAAATTCTAACTCTTGCAACCAAAATGCTAAATCTTGCAACCAAAATGCTAACTCTTTCAAACCAAAATGCTAAATCTTGCAACCAAAATGTAAACTCTTGCAACCAATTGCAACCAAAATGGTAATTTTGCAACCAAAATGCTAAACTTACTCAGCATTTTTAGTTTTGGAAGCAGAGACGTCTGGGTGATTTCCATCAGCACAAACCACTCTATTCTCTTCAGTCTCTACTTCCTTGACAAGAAATGGCAGATCAGGGGGACAGTCTGATATGCAATTAAACTGAAAAATACATATTGTTTGAAGTGAGTAAATTGGTAATATTTTTGAAAATGGAAACGAGAAAGAGAGTTCTTAAATGTTAGATAGAACCAGTCTTAACATATGAATGTGAATCATGGGCAATAGGGCAACAAACATGAAAATCACTGGAGGGATGGAGAATTGTGGTTTTTACAGAAGAATGTTTCGAATACCATGGACAGCTAAAAGGAGAAATGAAAATGTTCTGAAAGAGGGCAAAACAAAAAGGGAGCTAATTTCCAATATTATGAATAAACAATCATCATTTTTTGGGCATGTAATGAGAAGAGAACAACTGGAATATATTGTAACAACTGGGAAATTTTAGAGACAATGAGATAGAGGGAAGCAAAGAGAAAAGATGCCAGACAGTCTAATAGAATGGCTTTGCAGTAGGTCACCAACAGAAATTATAAATAACTATAGAGATCAAGAGTTGTGGAGGGAGATGATCACCTATGCCGGCTAGCATGGTACTTGATGATAATGTAATTGGTAAGTTTTACTTCAAATCAGAAATTCAATTCAAAAACTCCCATTTTGTGTTTCAATTTCAAGTTTGGGTTTCAATAAGAATATTCTTGTTGGTCTTTTTAGCTGTCCAGGGAACTCTTAACATTCTTCTGAGAATCCTATCAATAAAGTATCTAATTGTCTTTTCAATTGTTTATCTATTGTCTATGACTTGATTCGATGTCTTAGCATGGGAGTTTTCACCCATATGTGCTCGACTGCCTATCCAGAAGTGTTCAGAGACTTCTGGACAGTGTCGCTTCAAGCATCAAAACTTGCGATGCGAGGCAGCATTCCTCACTTTCCCAGAGTACTACCTTGGTACCCATTTCTGCCTGTGGCTGGGTCGACTGCAGGGGTACTTTTTTTCCAACCATGAGTACAATTCTGACTTCTTCCAGCAGGAGTCAAACACAAGTTGTCCGAACGTCTGTAGCTCAGACAGGTGGTTTTCTCAACTAGGTTACTGAGGCCCCCTGGCATAGATTTGTTGCACAAGATGTTTTCCATTTTCTGAAATGCTGTTTTGGCCTATATCATTTAAGAAACAATTCAACAACATTAAAGAAGTGACTACAATCTCTACCATTGTTAACAGATTAATGTACTCACTGTCTTGTTTTCCACGTCAATGTAGATTTTATAATTAGCACAAGCCAAGCAATCTGCAGAGGTTGAACCAAAGCACCCAGTCCTGCACTGTGGATCACATATTTCACAGGTCTTTGTTTTTATATTCCCATACTTGAAACTGGGGCATTCTTTAACACAGTAATTTCCATCACGGAAATACTGGCACTCAGTGCAGAACCTGGTTGTGGGTCCAGTGCAGGTGACACAGAACTCATGACATCTTTCACACAACTGAAGCAAATGTAAGAATGGATTTGTCAACATGAACATATTACAAATAATAATAATAATAATAATAATAATTTATAATAGACAATAGGCCTATGTTTTGTTGTTAAACTTTGACCTATCACTCATCTAATTCTTGACCCCCATTCCCATCTCTTGTTATCATTTATAATCAAAAGAGGAAGGTGGTCAAATATTAAGGATGTAATAAGAAGAGAAAACAAGAGAATCTCAAAACAAAACCTCAAAAGGGAGACACTGAGAAAAACATTGATCAGTGAGGCAAGACAGGCAGGAATCGGCTCTCTCAATGAGATAGAGTTGCTTGCACACAACAGAGGCAAATAGCGAAATTTGATAAATTATCTTTAGAAGTATTGAAAACTGCTTGAAAAAAAATTTAGATAAGAGAACGAGTATCTGGGTCTATTCCCTGTGGGCCAGTTATGGTTCGAAAGGTCAATAGATAGATAGATTCCCATCTCTTGTTATAATTTATAATCAAAAGAGGAAGGTGGTCATATATTAGCGATGTAATGAGAAGAGAAAACAAGAGAATATCAAAACAAAAACCTGAAAAGAGAACCAGAAGGTTAAAAATAAGAGACAGACCTAGAGAAACACTAAAAAGAACACTGAACTTACAGGCATCAACAGCAAGTATCAGCTCTCTTGCCAAGGTTGAGAATCTTGCCCAGAACAGGGGTTATTGGTTATTGCTTATGGAAGGTCTCGGTATCACAGCAAACGAATTAAAATCCATAATTGCTCAACCGCCCGTGCCAGTGGGATCATCCGAATTACTAACTCATCTCCCAAACAAAGAAAGGTAACTGTAGTCCCCATCGTAGCAGTCTCAGCACACGCCAAAAGACATAAGGCGAAACCGCGCAGAAAGTGAACCGCGCCAACTGTTCCCTGTCATACGATATCATCATTCATCGTAAACAAGCGGGATATCGAAGCAGGATCAAAACGGATGAGACACACAGCTCACGGTGTGCACAGAGCACTTAACTCAGTAGCTCCTGCAACAAGCCAGACTTGGAATATGAGGAAACTGCAAGAAGGAACACTTTTCAGACATAGCCTTCAATGGTTCCTGCCGCCTATCCACCATATACCATGGGAGTTCACGTCCTCCCGAAAATGATGATCGTCATAGCACTTGATGATGTTAGGCCGTCATTGATGACTCCAATTCTCCAGAACAGGGGACATGTCTTGAATTACAATACAGGTCCAACACAGTGTGACAGTGGATAATAAATATTATTGGACATGGAGAGCCTAGAATCTTCAGCTTTGAAAGGACAATCGATGGATGGTTGGATGGGTGGGTGGGTGGGTGGGTGGGTGGGTGGGTGAATGGGTGGGTGGGTGGGTGGATGGGTGGGTGGGTGGATGGATGGGTGGGTGGATGGATGGATGGATGGGTGGGTGGATGGGTGGGATGGATGGATGGGTGGGTGGGTGGGTAGATGGGTGGGTGGAGATGGGTGGGTAGATGGGTGGGTGGATGGATGGGTGGGTGGGTGGATGGGTGGGTGGATGGGTAGATGGGTGGGTGGGTGGGTGGGTGGATGGATGGATGGGTGGGTGGATGGGTGGGATGGATGGATGGGTGGATGGGTGGGGTGGATGGGTGGGTGGGTGGGTGGGTGGGTGGATGGATGGGTGGGTGGGTGGGTGGATGGATGGGTGGGATGGATGGATGGGTGGGTGGATGGGTGGGTGGGTGGGTGAAGATGGATGGGTAGATGGGTGGATGGGTGGATGGATGGGTGAATGGGTGGGTGAATGGATGGATGGATGGGGGGATGGATGGGTGGACAGGTGGGTGAATGGGTGGGTGGATGGATGGATGGATGGATGGATGGATGGATGGATGGATGGATGGATGGATGGATAAGTAGATAGATAGTTAGACAGACAGATGAATAACACGTTATATGAAGTAAGCAACAGGACCTTGAATTTGGCACTCCATGGTCAGAGGCACAAGAGAATGATAAAATAGAGGGAGTGAAGATGGGTCAACCTTTGGAAAATACAGAATATATTATTATCCTGTTTTGCAACCTGTACGTTTCAGTACAAAACAAAATCTGGCTGAGATAGTTATGAAAGATAAAATCATTGGTTTTTGGAATGACTTAAGCCCACAGTGAACTGTTGTTTTGAAGTCAGCATCAATGTCTAAATCCGACTAAAATAGGAGAAAAAAAAGAAAAGAACAGATAACTTTAAATAAAATCAATAATCTTATCTTGATCACATCAAGTGGTTCGTATTTTCAACGACGATAATTTAATTTAAAATGGCACGTCTGCTTCAAAAATTAAATAAAGAAAGGACAAGAATTAATTTCTACATACCGGGAATAATCTCCCATCTTTCATACGTGGGCCGTAGCTGTTATGATAACCATCGTCACAGCCTAAAGTATCTACAGGAAGACATTCAATGCTGTCGTTTTGGTTCTCCCTAAGTCCAAAGTCGCATGCTTTGCAGCCATTTGGTCCAACAAATTTAGTCGGCCCATTGCATCTTGGGAGAAAAGAATAAACATGTTAGCATTATTTGGGGCTGGGTAATATAGGAATAGGACATCAACCTCTGGACATGAAGGTTCTGGGTTCAGTTCCCACTAAAGGTGGTGGACATTTTTAAAAAATCAAATTTATGGTTTGTTCATGTCTTTACCTTCAGCTGGTCTCTGGGTAGTGAGATCCGATGCCTAGCCCTCACTGGGTAGTAAGATCTGATGCCTAGCCCTCACTGAGTAGTGAGATCTGATGCCTAGCCCTCTCTGGGTAGTGAGATCTGATGACTAGCCCTCTCTGGGTAGTGAGACCCGATGCCTAGCCCTCTTAAAAAACTTTGAAAAATAGGAGATCCTGTGTGCGCTCATGCATGTTAAAGAGCCCTTGACTGTTAATGTAGAAAAGAGCAGGCCAAAAATTGTTGCTGTCTGGGCAAAATTAAAATTGTTAAGCAAATCTACCCATCCATGCCAAAGATGGATGTATCAGGCAGAAATGTGCAGATATTGTAGTTAAGTCATAAACTAGCGACACAATGCATCCGTGTCTGCTTAACGGGTGAACACTAACATTTTTTTTTTTGTTCGCCAGCTTTTACCTCTGATGAAGTCCCTGGACACTAGGAACTGAATTTTGCGTGTTAATCCATTTTTCTCTGGCAGCTGTGTGCACAAGGGTCCCTCGCCACGCAGACAGATAACTCCGACTTCGGAGGTACTCGTATTTTTTCCATCAATGAGTAATTGACGTTTCAAGCCAGGCCTTGATGCTGAGACCAGGGGTGGTTGCCGCAGAGAGAAATCATAAATAAAAATCCATCTAGTGTAACCGGTATTTGAACCCACAACCTCTCTGTCTTGAGGCAGGCGTCTTGCCTCGAGACCAAACAGTTCCCCTGAACACTAATGTGAAGAATATATACCAACATTTTTGTATCAAACTTTCAGTTGTCATTGAAGCACATTATAGGATCTCTCATTTACTCTGACTTGTACTTTACCTCACATGGCAGATGTACAAAAGAGGTGAGATGGAAGATGTACAAAAGAAGTGAGATGGAAAATGTACAACAGAGGTGAGATGGATTGTACAAATAAGGTGAGATGGAAGATGTACAACAGAAGTGAGATGGAAGATGTACAATAAAGGAGAGATGGAAGAAGATGTACAAAAAAGGTGAGATGGAAAATGTACAAAAAAGGTGAGATGGAAAATGTACAACAGAGGTGAGATGGAAGATGTACAAAAGAGATGAGATGCAGAATGGCTTAGGCTAAAGCAGCTTTTCAAAAAATGAGGAAGATACTATGCAATCCATTTTTGACAATAGAAACAAGAAAAAGAGTTCTTAAATGTTACGTAGAGCCAGTCTTAACATATGGATGCGAGTCATGGACAATAGGACAACAGACAAGAAAATCACTGGAGTCTGTTGAAATGTAGTTTTACAGAAGAATGTTGAGAATACCATGGGCAGCTCAGAAGAGTAATGAAGAGGTTCTGAAAGAGGTCAAAGCAATGATAGAGCTAATTTCCAATATTAGGAAGAAACAATCACCAGTTTTTAGCCATGTAATGAGAAGAGAACAACTTGAATATATTGTAACAACTGGGAAAATTGAGGGACAAAGAGATAGAGGGAGGCAAAGAGAAAAAATAACAGACAGCTTAAGAGAATGGCTTGGCAGAAGATCAACAACAGAAATGATAAATAGCTGTCGAGATCGAAAGTTGTGGAGAGACATGATCACCTACACCACTAGGCCCAGTAATTGATGATGATGAAAGTGGTGATGATAATAATAATGGTGATGAAAGTAATGATGATAATAATAATGGTGATGAAAGTGATGATGATAATTAAAATAATGGCTATAATAATAATGGTGATGAAAGTAATGATAATAATAATAATAATGATGATGAAAGTGATGGAAATAATAATAATAATGGCTGTGATAATAATGGTGATGGAAAGTGATAATGATAATAATATTAATGGCTGTAATAATAATGGTGATGAAAGTGATGATGATAATAATAATAATGGCTGTAATAATAATGGTGATGAAAGTGATGATGATAATAATAACGGTGATGAAAGCAATGATGATGATGATGATAATGGTGATGAAAGTAATGATGATATTAATAATGGTGCTGGAAGTAATGATGATAATAATGATGGTGATGAAAGTAATGGTGATAATAATACTGGTGATGAAATTAATGATGGTGATGATGATAATGTTGTTGAAAGTAATGATGATAATAATAATAATGGCTGTAATAATAATGGTGATGAAAGTGATGATAATATTAATTTCTATAAGGATGATGGTTATAATAATAATAGCTATAATTATAATGCCTATAAAAATAATGGTGATGATAGTGATGATAATAATAATGGCTATTGTAATAATGGCTATAATAATGCCTATAATAATAATGGTGATGATAGTGATGATAATAATAATGGCTATTGTAATAATGGCTATAATAATGCCTATAATAATAATGGTGATGATAGTGATGATAATAATAATTATAATAATAGTGGTGACGATAAACACTAATGACAAACATGATTATGGTGATAATAATTATTACTATAATGATGATTCAAATTATTGTTATCATGCTAACAATGATTATAAAGTTGACAAGAGGACAGTCACACCTACCCATTTTGTCCACAGTTTGTATGACAAGGTTGACAAATTCTGTTCTCATCTGGATACATACTCTCCCCACAATTCTCTTCACAACTGTTATTCCCAACTTTGTTTATCATCATAACATTCATGCAGCTATTATTGCACTGTGTATTATTCTGGGAATAGACAACATTATGCTAGTTTATGCTACAGATATAGGGAAATAATATGAGAGTTTATGGTACAGATATAGGGAAATAATATGAGAGTTTATGGTACAGATATAGGGAAACAATATGAGAGTTTATGGTACAGATATAGGGAAATAATATGAGAGTTTATGGTACAGATATAGGGAAATAATATGAGAGTTTATGGTACAGATATAGGGAAACAATATGAGAGTTTATGGTACAGATATAAGGAAACAATATGAGAGTTTATGGTACAGATATAGGGAAATAATATGGGAGTTTATGGTACAGATATAGGGAAAAAATATGAGAGTTTATGCTACAGATATAGGGAAATAATATGAGAGTTTATGATACAGATATAGGGAAATAATATGGGAGTTTATGGTACAGATATAGAGAAATAATATGAGAGTTTATGGTACAGATATAGAGAAATAATATGAGAGTTTATGGTACAGATATAGGGAAATAATATGAGAGTTTATGCTACAGATATAAGGAAATAATATGAGAGTTTATGGTATAGATATAGGGAAATAATATGAGAGTTTATGCTACAGATATAGGGAAATGATATGAGAGTTTATGGTACAAATACTAGGGAAACAATGTGACAGTATATTACAGATACTAGGGAAACAATGTGACAGTATATTACAGATACTAGGGAAACAATGTGACAGTATATTACAGATACTAGGGAAACAATGTGACAGTATATTACAGATACTAGGGAAACAATGTGACAGTATATTACAGATACTAGGGAAACAATGTGACAGTATATTACAGATACTAGGGAAACAATGTGACAGTATATTTTCAGATAAATGTGAGGGTATATTACAGATACTAGGGAAACAATGTGACAGTATATTACATATACTAGGGAAACAATGTGACAGTATATTACAGATACTAGGGAAACAATGTGACAGTATATTACAGATACTAGGGAAACAATGTGACAGTATATTACAGATACTAGGGAAACAATGTGACAGTATATTACAGATACTAGGGAAACAATGTGACAGTATATTACAGATACTAGGGAAACAATGTGACAGTATATTACAGATACTAGGGAAACAATGTGACAGTATATTTTCAGATAAATGTGAGGGTATATTACAGATACTAGGGAAACAATGTGACAGTATATTACAGATACTAGGGAAACAATGTGACAGTATATTACAGGTACTAGGGAAACAATGTGACAGTATATTTTCAGATAAATGTGAGGGTATATTACAGATACTAGGGAAACAATGTGACAGTATATTACAGATACTAGGGAAACAATGTGACAGTATATTACAGATACTAGGGAAACAATGTGACAGTATATTTTCAGATAAATGTGAGGGTATATTACAGATACTAGGGAAACAATGTGACAGTATATTACAGATACTAGGGAAACAATGTGACAGTATATTACAGGTACTAGGGAAACAATGTGACAGTATATTTTCAGATAAATGTGAGGGTATATTACAGATACTAGGGAAACAATGTGACAGTATATTACAGATACTAGGGAAACAATGTGACAGTATATTACAGGTACTAGGGAAACAATGTGACAGTATATTACAGATACTAGGGAAACAATGTGACAGTATATTTTCAGATAAATGTGAGGGTATATTACAGATACATGGAAAAATTGAGGGCATGATACATATATGAGGGTAACAATTTGAGAGTATATGATATATAGATAAAGGAAATTAAAGAATATGAATGGGTTTGATACAATCAGGCATGATAGAATCAGGTATGATACAATCAAGCATGATACAATCAAGTATAATACAATCAATCTAAAGCAGAAATAGGTGTATTTGAGAGTAGTGCCTACTACAGCTATAAGGTATAATTCAGAATAAATAATGTTTACATGAGAGCAAGATCTATACATACAAGTTAACACAAATGACAAGAGCAACCAAAAGGTATACAGGTGTACATTAGAATAAGGACAAGTAGATAAAGTTCTATACCAGGACATAGTACAGACAGATTTAAACACAAGAACTCAGGACAATTAGATTTTCAGGTCTACAAAAGAACATTGTATGTGACAGATAGATTTACAAGTTGATTATGAAACTTAGAACAGAAAGATTTACAAGACTATATTAGAACATGACATAGGCCAGATAGATTTGCAAGTTGATATCAAAACTTGGAACCGAAAGATTTACAAGACTATATTAGAACATGACATAGGTCAGATAGATATACAAGTTGATATCAAAACTTAGAACAGAAAGATTTACAAAACTATATTAGAACATGACATAGGTCAGATAGATTTACAAGTTGATATCAAAACTTAGAACAGAAAGATTTACAAAACTATATTAGAACATGACATAGGCCAGATAGATTTGCAAGTTGATATCAAAACTTAGAACCGAAAGATTTACAAGACTATATTAGAACATGACATAGGTCAGATAGATATACAAGTTGATATCAAAACTTAGAACAGAAAGATTTACAAAACTATATTAGAACATGACATAGGTCAGATAGATTTACAAGTTGATATCAAAACTTAGAACAGAAAGATTTACAAAACTATATTAGAACATGACATGGGACATATAGATGTACAAGTTGATTATGAAACTTAGAACATAAAAAGGACCTGACTGAGAATCACAAATCTCTAGGGTCTGGTTGGTCTCGAGGCAAGACGCCAACCTTAAGACAGAGAGGTTGTGGGTTAAAATCCTGGCTGTACCAGTTGGGATTTTTATTTATGATTTCTCTCTGTGGCAGTCACCCCTGGTCTCAGCAGCGAGGCCCAGCTTGAAACGTCAGTTACACATTGACCGGAAAAAATATGAGTACCTCCGAAGTTGGAGTTATCTGCCTGTGCAGCGAGGGACCCCTGTGCACATGGCTGCCAGGGAAAAATGGATTAACACGCAAAATTCAGTTCCTAGTGTCTAGGGACTTCGTCAGAGGTAAAAGCTGGCCAAAAAAAAAATAAAATAAAAAAAATAAAAAATAAAAACCAGAAAGATTTACAAGACTATTTTAGAACATGACATGGGACAGATAGATTTACAAGTTGATTCATAATCATCATTATTGAGTGCCTTCTCCGCAACGAAGGTTGGCTACCATGGATCACCATTCTACTCTGTTTCTTGCTTTGATGGTGCAGGCTGTCATAGATTGACGTGTCCATCTTTTGATGTTACTCATCCATGTTAGTCTTGGTTTGCCTCTGCCTCTTTTACCTTGTATTTTCCCTTCCAATATTACTTTGAGTGGTCTGTTGTGTCTTTTAACATGCCCCAAAAATTTCATTTGTCTTGTCTTAATTGTATTTAGTAGTTCTCTTTTTATTTTCAGTTGTTTTAAAACTTCATCATTTGTTTTCTTTTCTTTCCATCCAATTCTACCTATTCTTCTATAAATCCACATTTCAAAGGCTTCAATTTTCTGTTCTGTTTTCTTGTCTAAAGTCCATGTTTCTGCATCATACAGGAATATTGAGAAGATATAACATTTTGCCATTCTTAGTTTCAGCGCTGCTGATATTTGTTTTGTTGTTAGTATATTTTTCATGGCATTAAAATTACTCTTTGGCATACCTATTCTTTTGTTTATTTCAATTTTACATTTTCCATCATTGGTTATAGTATGTCCCAGGTAGTTGTAGCTCTGGACTGTCTCCAGATGTATTCCCTCAACTGTTATATTTAATTGTAGGTCTTGAGAATTTTCTTTGTTTATGATCATAGTTTTAGTCTTTTTGGTATTCATATCTAGTCCATATTTTTTGCTTGTTATGTTTATCACATTAAGCAACTGTTGTAGGTCTTTAGGATTTTCTGCTAGTAGTACAGTATCATCAGCATATCTTAGGTTATTGATTATCTTTCCATTAATGTTTAGGCCTGGCATCTCTGAGATGTTTTTAAAGATTTACTCAGTGTATAGATTGAACAAGCTTGGTGATAGGATACATCCTTGTCTTACTCCTCTTTTTATATCAATGGGTGTAGAGTTCTCCTTGTTATATTTTATTATTGCTGTTTGCTCCCAGTACAAATTACATATTAGTCGTATGTCTATGATCACAAGTTGATCATGAAACTTAAAACAGAAAGATTTACAAGACTATATTAGAACATGGCATGGGACAGATAGATTTACAAATTGATTATTGAACTTAGAACCGAAAGATTTACAAGATTATATTAGAAAATGGCATGGGACAGATAGATTTACAAGTTGATTATGAAACTTAAAACATAAAGATTTACAAGACTATTTTAGAACATGACATAGGACAGATAGATTTACAAATTGATTATTAAACTTAGAACAGAAATATTTACAAGACTATATTAGAACATGGACACTTCCGGTGTGTGACTGTGCTGGCAACACGACACAATTTTCTATGGGAGTCAAATTTAAGATATAAGTGAATTTCAATGCCCGTAGAAAAAGAAATTCAAGCATTCTTGTGCTATTTCAAATGGAATTTATATGTGATTTATATAGTTTGTGCGAATAGTACCATACATCATTGTGCTATTTCGATATTACGATCACAAACGAAAATGTCAAAAAGCGGGAAATCTACAACAACACAAAGAAAACAATCAGAATGTTTAATAGGCACTTGGAACATCTGCGGATTAGGGGATAAAAGTACAGAAATAGTTGAATTTATGAAGAAAAGGAATATAAAAATCTTAGGATTAGCTGACACAAGAAAGAGAGGTAAAATCATTAAAGAAATACACCAAAGCTACACACTCGTCACGAGCGGAATTAACAACATGGCGGAAGTAAACAAACACGGGGTCGGTTTCATTATCGAAAGTAATACTGCCAAAATATACTAGAAATAGATGAGATCTGGGACAGAATTATAAGTATCAAATTAGCAGGACAAGGAGGAAATACCACTTATATTCAAACATATGCTCCATGCAACGACACATATAGTGAGGACAGAATTATAATTATCAAAGTAGCAGGACATGGAGGAAATACCACTTATATTCAAACATATGCTCCATGCAACGACACATATAGTGAGGACAGCAAACAAGAATATTTTGATGAACTCTCAGCCACAATAAATAAAGTCAAGGACGCAGAGAAATTGTTTGTACTAGGAGATTTCAACGGTAGAGTAGGACAAAGGAGAACACCATGGGAATTATACCTAGGACCATTTAGTGACATTAGAACAGAGTGTAACAGTAACGGTGAACACCTACTAAATATTTGTGCAGAACATGATCTATATATAACAAACACATTTAATCAGCACAATCGTAACCAAATACTTACTTGGTATAAATGGAATGACACGGACAAGGCCTCCCAAATCGATTTTATTTTGACTAGAAGACATCAAAGGAGGGACATAACAGACTCAAGATCTATAACAAATGCAATATTAGATACAGACAATAAGCCTGTTTTACTATGGCAGAAAAAATGGGTTAGGAAACTACAGATGACAAGACCTCAAGCACAAAGAATAGATCTAAAAGCAATAAAGAGTGTAAACATACAGAAAGAAATAGAAGAATCCATAACCAACAAATACCTAACCCGAATACAACCTACAGACATAGAAGAAGCATGGAAACAGTTTAAAGAAGGTCTAATAGAGTCAACACAAGAGAAATGCGGTCTGAAAAATATAGGAAAGAGCAGAAAGAAACTTACAAGATGGTGGAATGAAGTAGTTAAATCAGCAGTGAAACACAAGAAAGATAGTATAAAACGTGGCAGAAGACAAAAACAACAGAAGACTACAATCACTATAGACAAGCCAGAAATGATAGCAAAAAGATCCTAGAACAAACAAAAGTAGACTCTTGGAAAGCATTTGGTGAAGAATTAGCAAAAACATGTAGAGAAGAACCCAGAGAATTTTTCAAAAGTGTAAAAGCAATGAGAGTAAGAAATAATGATTATAACCCAACCACTATAATAAACGACAAGAAAGGTAGACCAATCAGCAGCAGGAAAAACATAATAATCAGATGGAGAGAATACTTTCAGGAATTATTAAACCAGGGAAATACAAACGGAAATACAGAGTTTAAACATAGGCAGGGAAATGAACAGGAACTGAATATACTTAAAGCAGAAGTAGAATGGGCATTGAAACAGAATAAAAAGAACAAAGCAGCTGGTATAGATGGAATAACAACAGAAATGCTACTAGCCTGTAAGGAAACAGCTATAGATTGGCTTACTATCATATTCAATATGGCTTGGGAAGAAAGGAAAGTCCCAGATGATTGGCAAAAATCTATCATTGTCCCATTTTGGAAGAATAAAGGAAGTAAAAGGGAGTGTGAAATGTACAGAGGAATATCCCTATTGAGTCAAGTTGGTAAAATGTTTGCTAAAATAATAGAGAGGAGAGTAAGATACATAATAGAACCTCAATTAAGTAATAATCAATTCGGATTCAGAAAAGGCAAAAGCTGTACAGATGCTATATTTACATTGAGACAACTATGTGAAAAAACAATAGATTATGACAGAAACCTAAATATAGTGTTTATAGATCAGGAAAAAGCGTTTGATCGTGTGGACAGGAACAAACTTTGGCAAACTCTAGAAACCTACGGGGTAGCAGGACAACTACTAGAAAATATAATAACACTATATAAAAACAGTCAAAGTGCCGTCAGAACATCGGAAGGTCTGTCAGAATGGTTTCAGGTTACAACAGGTGTAAGACAAGGAAGGATGTGTCCTCTCACCACTCCTCTTCATCATATATATGGACAAAATAAATCAGGAAACAACCAACAACAAGGACAAATCAAATAATAACATAGAGGTAGAAAATTCCAACATCAACGAGCTACTATTCGCAGATGACCAATGCCTAATATATGAGGATGAAAACCTGCTACAACAGCATTTAACACCTCTAGATAAAGCTGCACAAACTACAGTAGGAAAATTAACACAGCAAAAACAGAGGCTATAAGAATAAGCAAATTAAGACACCCATTAAACATCAAGATCAAAGACAAAGAAATAAAACAAGTAGAGGAATTTAAGTATTTAGGCACAATGTTCACAGAAGATGGAAAACTAGACAGAGAAATTGACATGAGAATACAAAAAGCAAATGCTGTCACATACCAGCTTTCACCATTGTTAAGACATCCAAACATTTCTATGCCAGCTAAACAACAAATGATAAATAGCATCTTCATACCAACTTTGTGCTATGAAAGTCAAACATGGACCCTTTCTAAATCACATTTAAGAAAGATCAATACATGTGAGATGCGATGCTTGAGAAAGTAACAAACAACACAAGAAGAGATAGAATACCAAATGAAACCATAAGAAAAATGGTAGGAACAAAACCCTGCCAAGAATATATAGAACAACAACAACTTAAATGGTTTGGCCACCTGGTCAGAATGAATCCTCACCAATCACCATCAAGGGCGTTCTTCTCAAGAATGCATGGAAAAAGACCAAGAGGAAGACCCAGAAGAAGATGGATAGATGCAGTGACAGAGACATGTAACAACAAAGGAAAATCACAAATTCAGACAATTCGAGCAGCACAAGAACGACAAATGATATAAACCACGACACCTTTTAGGTATCAGTGAAAGAGAAAAGAAGAGGAAGATTAGAACATGACATGGGACAGATAGATTTACAAGTTGATTATGAAACTTAGAACATAAAGATTTACAAGACTATATTAGAACATGACATGGGACAGATAGATTTACAAGTTGATTATGAAACTTAGAACTGAAAGATTTACAAGACTATTTTAGAACATGACATAGGACAGATAGATTTACAAGTTGGTATCAGAACTATACTATTTCTGGTATAATATCGCTGATATAATAAGGAACATACAAAGAACAATCATTATTTTTTAGCCATGTAATGAGAAGGGAACAGCTAGAATATATTGTAACAACTGGGAAAATTGAGGGACGAAGAGATAGAGGGAAGCAAAAGAAACAATACCAAACAGCTTAAGAGAATGGCTTGGCAGAAGGTCAAAAACAGAAATGATAAATAACTGTTGAGATCAAAAGTTGTGGAGAGACATGATCATCTACTCTAGCAGGCATGGGACTTGATGATGATGATGATGATAATGATAATGATGATGATGATAATGATGATGATAATGATAATGATGATGATGATGATGATGATGATAATGATAATGATAATGATGATGATAATGATGATGATGATGATGATGATAATGATGATGATGATATGATGATGATGATGATGATGATGATAATGATAATGATGATGATAATGATGATGATGATGATGATGATAATGATGATGATAATGATAATGATGATAATGATGATGATGATGATAATGATGATGATAATGATGATGATGATGATAATGATGATGATGATGATGATAATGATGATGGTGATGATAATGATGATGATGATGATAATGATAATGATGATGATAATGATGATGATGATGATGATAATGATGATGATGATGATGATGATGATAATGATGATGATGATGATGATGATGATGATGATGATGATGATGATGATGATGATGATGATGATAATGATGATGATAATGATGATGATGATGATAATGATGATGATAATGATATGATGATGATGATGATGATGATGATGATGATGATAATGATAATGATAATGATAATGATGATGATGATGATGATGATGATGATGATGATGATGATGATGATGATGATGATAATGATAATGATAATGTTAATGATGATGATAATGATAATGATGATGACGATGATGATAATGATAATGATGATGATGATGATCAGAACTAAGAACAGACACATTTGTATGTCTACACCAGAACACATGAAATGATTTTTAAGTCTATATTAGACTCAGTACAGATAGATTTACAATATAGATTTACAATTTAGATTTACAATTTAGATTTACAATTTAGATGACAACACCAGAGTGATAGATTTATCATCCACAACAGAACACAGGAGAGGTAGAGTTACAACATTCAATAAAACAGAAGGAAATAACATCCAAAACTTCCTGTCTCAAAATATTAGGACAGGTAGCAAAAGAGACAGACCAATGAAGAGATGGATAGACAGAATAAAGAATATATGCAAGAACCAGAACATTTCTATCTTAAAAGAATTCAGAAGGAAATGACTTAAATAAAAAACAGTACAACATCTATAGCCAACAGGCTATAATATACAATCCTTGTTTCTCCTGTTACACTTCAGAGGAAACTTGCAGATGGTTAAAAGAATAACAGAAAAAATAAAAGATTATAACAGTGAACAAGTAAAAGTGTTGTCTGTAACAGAAGGATCTGCAAATGAAGGATCAGCAGCAGAAACACCTGCAACAGGACCTGTATCAGAGGGATCTGCATCAGAACGGCTTGCAAGAGAAGGACCTGTAACAGGACATATAACAGAAGGACCTGCAGTAGAAGGAACTGCAACAGAAGAATCTGCAAATGAAGGACCTGCAATTGAAGGACCTGCAGCAGAAGGACCTGCAGCAGAAGGACCTACAACAGGACCTGCAGCAGAAGGATCTGCATCAGAAGGGCCTGTAACAGAAAGACCTGCAACAGAAAGAACTGCAACAGAAGAATCTGCAAATGAAGGACCTGCAATTGAAGGACCTGTAGCAGAAGGGCCTGCAGCAGAGGGATCTGCAAATGAAGAGCCTGTATTGAAGGATCCGCAGCACAAGGATCTGCAAATGAAGGACCTGGAATTGAAGGATTTGTAGCAGAAGGATCTGCAACTGAAGGGTCTGCAGCATGAAGGATCTGCAAATGAAGGCCCTGTAATTGAAGAATCTGCAACTGAAGGACCTGTAACAGAAGAACATACCGGTCCATTACAGGTGTAGGCACACTCCTTATGACATCTTAAACACTTTTTATTTTCCGCAGTGTACAACAGAGGGATGTCACTACAATCTTGCAAACATATGGACTCTTCCTCGAAAACATGGTTACGACATTTCAGGCACTTGTTAGGTCCTTTTCCCCAGCATCCATTGTCTCCACATTGAGGATCACAAATCTTTCCATCTTTCTCTGCAACATAAACATGTGGTTAAATTGTCATCAAAATTAATAGGAAATTGATTCATATAATATATAAACATGGACATTAGACAAGAAAACAGAACAGAAAATTGAGGCTTTTTAAATGTAGATTTATAGAAGAATAGGTAGAATTGGATGGAAAGAAAAGAAAACAAATGATAAAATCTTAAAACAACTAAAAATGAAAAGAGAACTACTAAATACAATTCAAACAAGACAAATGAAATTTTTGGGGCATGTTAAAAGACGCAACAGCCTACTAAAAGGAAAATTGGAAGGGAAAATACAAGGTAAATGAGGCAGAGGCAGACCAAGACTAACGTGGACGAGTAACATCAAAAGATGGACAAGTCAATCTATGACAACCTGCACCATCAAAGCAAGAGCTAGAGCAGAATGGCACTCCATGGTAGCCAACCTTGGATACAAAGATGGTACTCTATGAAAATGATGATAAATATATAAAAAAAATAATACACTTACAGTAAAACACCAGTAGACAAATATACAAGACAAAGACAATAGTACAGAAAGGACACACACAGTAGAAGCCAAATGAGAGTATTACATGACAGGCCCCTTTTTGGTAACACCAGGAGAGGAGACAAATGGGAAGGCAAAAAAATTCTTGGAGAAGACAGATAGAAGCTGAGATAAAGTGGATGGGAAAGACATGGGATGGTGTTAAGAGAATGGCAAGAAACATGAGAGGTTGGAAAGATTGTTGAAGACCTATGCTCCACAGGGAGTTAAGAAGAAGAAGAAATGAAAAGGTAGGGAGGAAGGAAGGGAGGGAGGGAGGGAGGAAGGAAAGAAGGAAGGGAGGGAGGGAGGGAGGGAGGGAGGGAGGGAGGGAGGAAAGGAGGGAAGGAGGGAAAGAGGGAAGGAGGGAAGGAAGGAAGGAAGGAAGGAAGGAAGGAAGGAAGGAAGGAAGGAAGGAAGGAAGGAAGGAAGGAAGGAAGGAAGGAAGGAAGGAAGGAAGGAAGGAAGGAAGGGAGGAAGGGAGGGAGGGAGGGAGGGAGGGAGGGAGGGAGGGAGGGAGGGAGGGGGGAGGGAGGGAGGATGGGAGGATGGGAGGATGGAAGGATGGAAGGATGGATGGATGGATGGATGGATGGATGGATGGATGCAAAAACACAAATAATTATATTATGAAAAAGTAATAAAATCTTTTAAAACACTGGGTGCTGGAGATATATGTGGTTTTACAGAAGAATATTGAAAATACCATGGACAACTATGAAGAGTAATGAAAACGTTCTGAAATAGGTCAAAGCAAGAAGAGAATTAATATCCAATATTAAGAAGAAAGAATCATAATTTTTGGCCATGAAATGAGAAAGGAACAGCTGGAATATATTGTAACAACTGGGAGAATTGAGGGACGAAGAGATGGAGGGAAGCAAAGAGAAAAGACAGCTTAAGAGAATGGCTTGGCAGGAGGTCAACAACAGAAATGATAAATAACTCTCGAGTTCGAAAGTTATGAAGGGACATGATCACCACGCCAGCAGGTTTGGTACTTGATGATAATGATGAAAAGAATCTTTATGATAATGATAAAATGTAGTGATAAATAGTACAAAAGTGATAAAGATAAATTTAATAATTACCACATAGAGGCCTTGGTCTATTGCCGTTTATAACTGACTTGTGCTCAGGATTGCTGACTATCAAATCCCACTTTATGGTATCAGCATAGCAGAGGTTTGAGTTGTAGACGATGAAGACCTTTCCGTTGCGGATGTGCTTAAGGGAGGTGAGTTCTAGCGATTGTAGGGGAGTTTGCAGTATGTTCAGAGTGTTTCCCATACCATCTCTGGGGAAAAAAATCAGTGTTGGTTTTGGTGTTAAGGTTGTAGTATAAGATGTTATGTTGTATGGTATGTGAAGAGGGTAATTATATATGTGCTCTTAAGGTAATTATAAATGTATGCTGAAGGTAATTATAAATGTATGCTGAGGGCAATTATAAATGTATGCTGAGGGCAATTATAAATGTATGTTGGAGGTAATTATAAATGTATGCTTAGGGTAATTGTAAATGTATGCTTAGAGTAATTAGATGTATGCTGAGGGTAATTATAAATGTATGCTGAGGGCAATCATAAATGTATGCTTAGAGTAATTAGAAGTATGCTGAGGGTAATTATAAATGTATGCTGAGAGTAATTATAAATGTACGCTAAGGGTAATTATAAATGTATGCTGAGGGTAATTATAATGTAGGCTAAGGGTAATTATAATGTAGGCTGAGGGTAATTATAAATGTGTGATGAAGGTAACTATAAATGTATGATGAGGGCAATTATAAATGTATGCTTAGGGTAATTATAATGTAGGCTGAGGGTAATTATAAATGTATGCTGAGGGCAATTATAAATGTATGCTGAGGGTAATTATAATGTAGGCTGAGGGTAATTATAAATGTATGATAAGGGTAACTATAAATGTATGCTGAGGGTAATTATAAATGCACACTGAGGGTAAGTATAAATGAACACTCTTCAAGAAAACTTTATTGATTTGTACAAACACAACTAAAGGTCTTTCCAACTTTTTACAGCAAAAACACATATTATCTACTTACGCCATTGAACGTCCGTGGATAACCTCCAAACTGGATAAGAAGCTAAGGTCAGTGAACTCTGAGTGGTTGGACTGGATCAGCAAGTATCCAGTGATCTCTTTGACATTCTTCAGAACCGTCAGATTGTGTGGATGGAGCGGCTCAATTTTATAGTGTTCATCCTTGTAGAGTAATGGACAAATATATGAATACTCATTCGGAACATTGCATGACTGGTATGATAGAACAGATGAAACTGATATAATAAGAAACTTACAAAGACTGATATTAAAAGGAACACACAAAGACTGATATAATAAGAAACATACAAAGGCTGATATAATAAGGAACATACAAAGTCTGATATAATAAGGAACACACAAAGACTGATATAATAGGGAATACACAAAGTCTGATATTATAGGGAACACGCAAAGACTGATATAATAAGGAAAAAAAGCATAATGTATATAAAATGCAAAATACCATAGCAGTAATGAAAAATACAGCAAAAAATATATATATGGACAACTAGTAGAAGACACGAGAACTAGGGGGCGCCCAAAACTCTGATTTATAGATGTATATAAACGTGACATGAAGGCTGAATATAAATCCTGTTGTCTTGGGAAGGTATAGCTGCAGACCACAATCTTTGGAAACACTCTAAAGCTCCAAGTCAAGCAAGAAGCAGACAAATTCATAGAATAAGAGAAAACCCTGTGGAAAAAAAGAAAAAAAGAAATTTCCTAGGGATGCTGCAAAATCCATAGTCCACTATGACTGATGGAGGCTACTATAGTCAAGTATGACCTATGCAGGCTATTATAGTCAACTATGACTGATGGAGGCTACTATAGTCAAGTATGACTGATGGAGGCTACTATAGTCAAGTATGACTGATGGAGGCTACTATAGTCAAGTATGACTATTGGAGGCTACTATAGTCAAGTATGACTGATGGAGGCTACTATAGTCAAGTATACCTGATGGAAGCTACTATAGTCAAGTATACCTAATAGAGGCTGCTATAGTCAACTATGATTGATGAAGGCTACTATAGTCAACTATGACTGATGGAGGCTACTATAGTCAAGTATGACTGATGGAGGCTACTATAGTCAAGTATGACTGATGGAGGCTACTATAGTCAACTATGACTGATGGAGGCTACTATAGTCAAGTATGACTGATGGAGGCTACTATAGTCAAGTATACCTGATGGAAGCTACTATAGTCAAGTATGACCGATGGAGGCTACTATAGTCAACTATGACTGACTAAGGCTACTATAGTCCACTATGAACAATGGAGGCTACCATAGTCACTATGACCAATGGAGGCTACTATAGTCAACTATGACCAATGGAGGCTACTATAGTCAACTATACCTGATGGAGGCTACTCTAGGCTTGTATGACCGATGGAGGCTACTATAGTCAACTATGACTGACTGAGGCTACTATAGTCAAGTATGATCGATGGAGGCTACTATAGTCAACTATGACTGACTAAGGCTACTATAGGCAAGTATGACCGATGGAGGCTACTATAGTCAACTATGACCGATGGAGGCTACTATAGTCAACTATGACCGATGGAGGCTACTATAGTCAACTATGACCGATGGAGGTTACTATAGTCAAGTATACCTGATAGAGGCTACTATAGTCAAGTATCCTGATGGATGGCCTAGACTCACGTGCACTGCTCAGTCGCACGGCCTAGAACCCGTTCCACGTTATAACTGGCCATCCAGTAACTTGCTCAGCAGCACGCGGAAACACTGAGAGCTTTCTACAAATTAAATGACTTACGCGTCCTTGACAACAGACCGGCGTAACAAACCGCCATTTTGACGCGTTCAATAGTGCAGCAAGGCTGAATAATGAGATAAGGAAATTATAACAAAATGCAATGAATCAAAAGAAGCAAAGTGATTAACATCAAATAGAAAGCGCGCACACTCACATGAACCCTAAACAATAAATAAAAACAAACAAACAGGAAATTTCACTGGAAAACAGCACTTATCTGTGAATCTTATGAATAGGCCAGCCAACAGGGCGCTTGGTGTTGTCTTGCTGCCTGTCTGTCTGTCTGTCTGCCTGTGTAGGCACCAGGCTAAAAGAGGCAAATCATGGGTGGGCCGAGCAGAAGATGTCATCAAACAGTCTGTGGGCTTACCATCTCAGCGTTGGTGAGAGTGGATACCGTGCTACGACATTCAAGGGGACTTTCTCATGTATTGTCACACTCGACAGGAAAGTAGGGAACAGAACCGGTCGTGGTTAATGCTGAGGTCAACGGTCTCATCTGCGATAACACCGATGAGAAAGATGCAGTATCTATACAGACGGATCTGTAAGACGACACGAAAGAAGTGCATGGGCATTTACAGCACGTTCGGCAGGCAGAATGGCCAAGGAAGACAGTGGTGCATACGCCATGACACGAGTAGCATGACAATGGAGGTGATGGCAGTGACCAAGGCATTCAAATGGTTAGAGTCACAAGACTACATCCACGCATGTATACTGAGTGATTCGATGAGCATGATAAAAAAGTGGAGCGGGCTTTGTACGCATGCAATGGGTAGAGTCGTTGCAGAAATCCAAATACGTAAGGTCACCTTTGTCTATGTCCTGGACATGCGGGAGTGCGGGGAAATGAGAGAGCGGACAGGTGGCTAGCTGCGCTGTCGTTGAGGACGGGCAACCGATGGATCGGCGGACATCATCAATGCACTCCGAGATGTGGAAGAGCACGGACTTCGACAAACACAGATCAACGTCGCTTCTTCGGATGATGGAAATGGGAGTTAAGATGGGCACAGCCAGAAATGAGAACTTGGTGGCCGTGTAAGAAGACTTATCACCAACATAGAACTGGAGTCGTCAGTCGCTGGACACTGAGGGAATTGCTGAGGAGGGGATCTGAGCACCTATGGACATGTTCGGAGTGCAATGATGATGACCCGCATATACTCAATAACTCAATAACTCAATCCTGATGGAGGCTACTATAGTCATCTATGACTGATGGAGGCTACTATAGTCCACTATGACTGATGGAGGCTACTATAGTCAACTATGACCGATGGAGGCTACTATAGTCAAGTATATCTGATGGAGGCTACTATAGTCAACTATGACCGATGGAGGCCACTATAGACAACTATGACCGATGAAGGCTACTATAGTCAACTATGACCAATGGAGGCTACTATAGTCAATTATGACTGATGTAGGCTACTATAGTCAACTATGACCGATGGAGGCTACTATAGTCAACTATGACCAATGGAGGCTACTATAGTCAACTATGACCAATGGAGGCTACTATAGTCAACTATGACTGATGAAGGCTACTATAGTCAACTATGACCAATGGAGGCTACTATAGTCAACTATGACTGATGAAGGCTACTATAGTCAACTATGACCAATGGAGGCTACTATAGCCAACTATGACCGATGGAGGCTACTATAGTGAACTATGACCAATGGAGGCTACTATAGTCAACTATTACTGATGAAGGCTACTATAGTCAACTATGACCGATGAAGGCTACTATAGTGAACTATGACCGATGGAGGCTACTATAGTGAACTTTGACCAATGGAGGCTACTATAGTCAACTATGAATGACGGAGGCTACTTCTATTATAATGATATCATCTTTACACTTGATATAGAAAGAAATTTATAAAATAGAGAAACTGACAGTCTAAAAGGACACAATAAAATGATAAGGTAAAGAACATAATGAATAAACACAAAATGGTATAAAGCAGCTAAACTAATAGAGAGGATAAGACAAACTACAACGTTTTAGTTAAAAGAATTCATCAGTGACAAAACAACACGATACGAATGTGAAGTCACAAATATAATTACAAAAGCTAAACACAGACCTCAAAATGAAAATGGCGGAATAGGAACTACTAGCAGCTCTATATTGTATTTTATATTTGTTATATATTATATTTGTGGTATCTCCTCAAAAAATAAAAAAAAATAATTAAAAAAAACAAGACTTATAAAATAAGAGCTGCTTGCACAGAACAGAGACAAATGGCGAGATTTGATAAAATATCTTTAAAAGAATTGAAAACTGCTAGAATAAAAATTGAGATAAGAGAAGGAGTATCTTGGTCTACGCCTTATGGGCCGCTACGGCTCGAAAGGTCAATAGGCAGACAGACAGACAGACAGGCAGGCAGGCAGGCAGACAGACAGACAGACAGATAGACAGATTGATGGATGGATGGATGGATGGATGGATGGATGGATGGATGGATGGGTGGGTGGGTGGGTGGGTGGGTGGGTGGATGGATGGATGGGTGGGTGGGTGGGTGGGTGGGTGGATGGATGGATGGATGGATAGATGGATAAAATAAGGAAGATAGCAAGACGGAGGAACAAAGAGCAGAAATACCTACACACACAAAAAAAAACAAGTATAAAAAGATTAATGAAGTAAGGATTGTTCATAGAATGATACAATACAAAATATAGCAAGATATGTTACAGTCATATTGATAACATACTAAGTTCTAAAGAACTTAGTAAAACTGACAGGACTATATCATAGCAATGTTGATAAAAATAAAGATAATAACAAGACTGATAAGACAAGATCCTGAACTGGATCTCTCCAGCACTGCTAGACAACACACAGTGCTCATTGTGTTCATTGACATCTATCTCTATTCCTAGCTTCGATCTTGTCTAATGAGTCTATGCCTGTCAGCTTTGCTTCTCTTATAAGTGATATTTTTAATGTCTCTCTAAGTCTTCCTCTTTTTTTGTATCTTGATGTTTCCCGTTGAAGAGCCTGTTTTGAAATTCTCTTTGTATTCAGTTGTAACCAAGTATTCCAACTTTCCTCTTCTCATGATATGCCCGAAAAATGTTGATCGTTTCTTTCTGATTTTTTTTAGGAGCTGCCTTTTTGTGTTGGCTCTTTGAGAACTTTCTCATTGGTCTTTTTATCTGTCCAGGGAACATTCAACATTCTTCTGAGAAATCCCATCTCTGTGGCCTCTAATCGTCTTTTCATTTGTTTGTCTACTGTCCATGATTCGCTTCCATAGGTCAGAATTGGTTCTATATAGCACCGGTGAACTCTCTTTCTCATTTATATTGACATAGATTTGTTGCATAAGAAAAACATAACAGCCATAAAATATCGAAAAGATGGCAAAGATGCGGGACAAATATTTGCTGGTAATTTATAAATATCTTTGAATTATTTTTTTTTAAAATAGACGACTCTTGGTTGAGATTTCATGAAATGATAGCAGTACTTTTCATGTAAAATTATGCAGCCAAAAAATGAGAGATTAATTTTTTTATTAAAAAATATCAAAGTTAAAAAAAAAGTATTTTAATTAACGTCAGAAATAATGTGGGAAAATTCATCTCCGTGTATTTTATTTTCTCTTTTTTCTTTATGTTCTTAGTCATCATCATCATTGAGTGCTGTCTCCGCATGGAAGGTTGACTACCATGGGGTGCCATTCCACTCTGTTTCTTGCTTTGATGGTGCAGATTGTCATAGGTTGATTTGTTCATCTTTTGATGTTACTCGTCCATGTTAGTCTTGGTCTGCCCCTGCCTCTTTTACCTTGTATTTTCCCTTCCAATATTACTTTCATTAGGCTGTTGTGACTTTTAACATGCCCCAAAAATTTCATTTGTCTTGTTTGAATTGTGTTTAGTAGTTATCTTTTCATTTTTAGTTGTTTTAAAACTTCATCGCTTTTTATCTTTTCTTTCCATCAAATTCTACCTATTCTTCTATAAATCCACATTTCAAAGGTTTCAATTCTCTGTTCTGTTTTCTGGTCTAATGTCCATGTTTCTGCATCAAACAGGAATATTGAGAAGATATAACATTTTGCTATTCTTAGTTTTAGCCCTGGTGTTATTTGTATTGATGTTAGTATATTCTTCATGACATTAAAATTACTTTTTTTCACAGCTATTTTTTTTTTTTATTTTAGTTATACATTTTCCATTGCTGGTTATAGTGTGTCCCAGGTAGTTGTAGCTCTTAACTGTCTCCAGGTCTATTCCTTCTATTTTGATATCCACTTGTAGGTCTTGAGAATTTTCTTTGTTTATGATCATAGTTTTAGTCTTTTTGATATTCATATCTAGTCCATATTTTTTGCTTGTCATGTTTATTTCATTAAGTAATTGTTGTAGATCTTTAGGATTTTCTGCTATTGGTCGTTTCAAATCTAAATGTTCACGATTAACATGAAATATCTCCTCTTTCCCTGCACTTACAAACTTGATTTTTTGCATATGGCCTTGTTTTTCCAAGGTCCCACCGATTTCACAAAATTTAATGATGTAGGAAGTATGCTTCATCATGAAGCAGCACTTTCCTTTGATCTCAGTGAATTTACGGATCTTTTTGCTCCTGGAGAAAATAATTTACCGTACATTAATGGAAATCAGCTTCTCGACATAGGCGTCTCTACACAACTTGAAAGTTGGAGGCGTTTATCAACTGTTTACTTTCTATTGTTTACTTTCTTTAAAATACTATGAGAATGTCAATGTTATAGCCTTTACAGACGGTCTAAAACAAATCAGCGTATAAACAGTTCCATTAATGAAAACTATTTAAACAATATACAACAAAGAATACATTTAAAAAAATTAATTATCCGTTGCGAGCGATAACGAGCATGACATATCAAGCAAAGTTATTGTTTATGGGTACGCATGTGACTAAAGAGTCCGATGTAAGCACGGGATCCTCTTCACTGTAAAGAGCTACATTGTTCGTTTTATGTCTTTCCATGTGAATTTCATTATTTTACGTAAACAAGACATATGAAAGTGATTTAGTTTCTTTGCATGCCTGCAGTACACATATCAAGAATCTTTACATTTTCAAAACGTTATCAACTTTAGCTAAAGATTTATCATGCGGACATATAAAAACGTCCATTATTATTTCATTTATTCTGAATCAGAGGAGTCTAACATATTGATTATTAATCTGGGCTGAACGAACGATAGTCCATCTTTTTTCCAATAGTCATTTTCTTCTTTTAAGACATGATCTTCACATTTGCACCAAAAATCTTTGTCAATCTGTGATAGAGCAGCATATGTCAGTCCTTTTATAGCGCATAGTTTAAAACTTGTATTCTCAGCTGCCACCTGCCCTTTAATTTTTGCCCAAACGAGTTCAATGGGGTTTAATTGTGGATGATAAGGGGGCAGTCTCAAGCACGTATGACCATGCTGTTGAATGATTTTGTCTATTTGGAATACTTTGGTCTTTTGCGATTTCTTAACAAGTGACAGTAATTCAGGTTTCAAAAATCCCTCGTTAAATGGAATTCCTTCCTTTCTTAGCCAAATCTTTATAACATCTTTTGTACTGGTAGATGTAGGAATTTTGTCTTCTTCTGCCACAGCGTTGTGGTACGACGCGTTGTCCATTACCAGACAGGATGGTCTGTCTAGAATTGGAAGAAGAGTATTTTCAATCCACTCTCTAAATATATGGCCATTCATCTCGGTGTGATAGTCCCTGTTGTCAGTATAATTAGAGGTGAATATAAGTTCTGCATTTTTCACCAACCCTTCTTTTCGGCTGCCTGCATGTGCCATTATAATACGCTGTCCTTTTCCAGTGGGTACACATCTTTTAATACTTCCATCTGATAACTGCCATTCCTTTGCACTTGTGTGGTGAGAATTTATCCAAGATTCATCTAGAAATACAATATCATAACCTTGGTTACGCATTTCCCGTACTTCACGTAAATATTTACTCCTCATAGAAACTAAGTGCGGCTTCTCGCAGATGACATTTCTACCACTATCGTACTTTCTAAACGTAAAACCGATGCTTCTAACAGTTCTCCATAATGTTGTTTTCGACACAACAATGTCATTTTCTGCTCTCAGTCGAATTTTCAGTTTTCTTAAAGTCACAGTTTCTTTGGAATCGAACATTTTACAAATTGCTCTTCTAATCACTTCCTTGTCAAAACTATCTACTACTTTCTTTCTTCCTAGCGTCCTAGTCTTGATTGAACTGGACACTCCGTTAGCTTTAGTTTAAGCACTTATTTGAAAAAGCGTTTGCTTATACCCAATGCGTGAATA